>CAJTBE010000004.1:2400000-3600000 GCA_910574555.1 Trichaptum abietinum | reverse complement strand
TCGTCCACAAGAAGGGAGTCAGTCTGCTAATATAGTAATCAAAGGAAAGAGGACGGGGACACGTACTCCCTCAGCGGCGAACTGTAAAATGGATGCCTTCAGCCTTATTCGACGAACGCCCTCGATTGGCGGCAATGAGGCACTCAAATGAATGAGGTGTATTTGTACCCTTGACGCGATACGTCGCACAATTCGCAGTTTAGTATCTCATGAGAGTAAATATTCATCACCGTCGAGGGCGTCTGCAATCTGCATCCTTGACCTTGATATGCAGGCACCAGCAAGGACTTGCGCAGCCTAACAGATCCGCAAGAATGGCAGGTCGCCGAGATTGCATCTATTAGATATATCGAGTGCGTGGCAAAGTATAGAGAGTGTAGAGAGTATAGAGATTGTGTTCTCGCTGTCCCAGATACGTACATGAAGCTTTTCATGAGTGTTGAAGGAGAAGTTGGACTTAGTGAAAAAAAACCAAGTGTCAGTCCGAGTGAGTGACAATCCCAGGCACCCGATTGGGCGACGAGAAGGCCTCCGGTTTTTCCCTGCAGCTTCGTGACGCCCGTGACGTGCCATCCACAGCTCAACTTCTTGTCCTCCCCGACCCTCTCCTCCAAAACGCACAAAATGATGGCAAGGCTGCCTGCATCGGCCTTCAAGGCTGCATCGCTGGCGGCGACTCGGCGCTCAGCTGGTCAGCCATTAACACGCTCAGCGGTCGTGAGTAGTGGTTGAATTTTGCATAATGGAGGCAGCAAGCGAACTTACAGCGGTTTTTAGCGATTTGCTTCTTCAAGCTCATCCAGCGCAACGTCGGCATCCAAGGTGAGTCTACATCCACACGACTCGAGAAATCTTAATAATGTGTGGTGGACAGAGCTTCTTTGCTTCAAGAACGGCGGTGGTTGCGGCCACAGCGGCTTCTGTTGGGTCGATAGCGTGGTACACCTACCTTTATGGTACCATACCATTCATCGGTGAAGTCCATGCCTCATCCCCTGGGGAGGAGGGTCTCCATCCTCCGAATTGGCCTTTCAGCCATAAAGGCCTTCTCAGCAGCTTTGATCACGCTAGGTATACATTTAATTCACACTACTTCCATCGTCCCCAAAACTGATCGTTGTTCGTGTGCAGCATCCGCCGTGGATACCAGGTCTACCGCGAAGTTTGTTCATCGTGCCACTCGCTCGACCGTATCGCGTGGCGCAACCTTGTCGGCGTTTCACACAATGTAGATGAGGTGAAGGCGATGGCAGAGGAAGTGGAATATGAGGATGGTCCGAATGACCAGGGTGAGATGTTCCAGAGACCAGGAAAGCTCTCAGACTACATGCCAGCTCCTTATCCCAATGAGGAGGCTGCGCGTGCTAGCAACGCCGGTGCACTTCCTCCGGATTTGAGTTTGATGGTGAAGGCACGACACGGTGGTGCAGTACGTATGATATGATACTTCCGATATGGCATATTCTGAAATATCTTTTAATAATCTAGGACTATGTCTTCTCTCTGCTTACGGGCTATGTCGATCCTCCTGCTGGCGTTAAGCTCCTTGATGGACTTAACTACAACCCCTATTTCCCAGGTGGTGCAATCGCCATGGCTCGTGTTCTCTTCGACGGCCTCGTCGAATACCCTGACGGTAAACCCCCTTCTTAATTGCAATATTGTTTAGAGACTGATGCACAACGAATATTATTAGGTACTCCTGCGACTACGAGCCAGATGGCAAAAGACGTCGTCACTTTCTTGTCATGGGCTTCTGAACCGGAGCATGACGAGCGAAAGAAGTACGGCTTAAAGGCAGTCATCCTTTTCTCCTCGCTCTTCGCAATTTCCATCTACGTGAAGCACTTCAAGTGGGCTCCTATCAAGAACCGCAAAATATGTGAGTGATGTTATCACATGGTCCCTTGTGATTTATGGTCTGAAACTTTTGTGTCTTGCAGTTTACACCCCGCCTGCAGGAAAGGGACACTAGACAATTATCGTAGTTTTACAGGTGTCAATAGATCAGCTCAAAGCGGTGTTAATACCAGACTGCCTTTTCATCCCATTCATATTTCGCAAACTTAAGAGAGATATCAAAAAGATTCAAAAAAATGCTTGTTCATGCTTTTCAATCATGCCTGGAACAAACAAATGTAAACTGATCCTTGAATATCTCCAGTACACGTTCCTGTTTTGCTGCTCGTACTACCGGCTCTTGTAACTTTTGACTTCATCATCTTCAACGTCTCAGACCTACAGCCAAATCATCTTGGTCCGCAAGCTTACCTCGTACAACTTATAGAGAATTGAAGATCTACGTGCATCCCTCCGAGAAGCGAAATGTCTGAGGCTTGGCCACCTCAACTAAAGTGCGATCTCCTATCTTGCGTATTGACAGCCGAGTTAACTCTTTATGGGGACAGAGAATGGGTTGCGAAATGCTTGGGACAGATGATAGATTCTAATAGGGAAGAAGTACAAGCTGAGCTGAAACAGGTAATAGGTGAAGCATTCAGTAAAAAGACACTATGGACCACCGATTGGAATGGCATGCAGTTGCAAAGGTTGTGTTGGTGATCAGTGGCCGTTCAGAATCTCATGCCATCCTTTGTTTCATTGATATAGCTTGATGCCGAAACCTCCGCCTCAATCCCAAGCAGCTATGAAGCGCAAGTTGTGAGTATCTCCGGTCTCTACTGTTTCTTGGTATAATTTCTAATACGATGATATATGCCGCTCGGTCAACAGCGAAGAGAAGCCAACGCAAAGCAAGAAGAAGAAATCGAACTCAAAAGTAAATGTTTCGTACTCTGCTGCGGTCGATGCCGATGACATGGCCGCACTCAACCGGCGTGCGGAACGATTCCAAAGAGAACACGACATTGAGCGGATGAAGTCGATTCGTGGGGGTTCTACACAGGTCAACCATGCTCATTCCCACCTGCTAAGTCGCATTAACAACAATTCACGGTCGGCGTCTCCGTCGGCATGGGGTAGTAATAACGATGGGGCAGATCAGGTGCGCTTATTTTCAGAATGTCTTGGAACCGACCTTCTGATACAGATCGGTATTAGTCAATGGACTGGAACAGATATAATATTGTCGGAACGTCGCAAGAAGTGTTTAAGGATTACCTCCGTTTAACTACAGTATGTTTAAAGCTTCATCCTGAACAGTCGGCTAAGCAACCGTTATAGGAACCGGACCCGAAAGATATCCGACCTTTTCGCGTTTTAGAAAAGACCTTGGTTGAGCTCAAGAAGCGCTGGAGACAGAATAACGATTATCGCTGGATCTGTAACCAATTTAAAAGTATAAGACAAGATTTGACAGTGCGTCATACATTTCTATTCTTGCAGAACGGGTTTCATCGGGCGCAGGTTCAGCGAATAAAGAATGAGTTCACCGTCCAAGTGTACGAGATCCATGCGCGAATGGCTCTAGAGGCAGTTGAGTGCTAGTGAAACGGTTACACTTACTACTGTTGTGTGCTGACTGGTGTACATTCTGCACAGGGAGACATGGTCGAGTACAATCAGTGCCAGCATATGCTAAAAGATCTTTACGCTATCGGCGTACCGGGTTGTACCGATGAATTCATAGCGTATCGGATTCTTATGCTGCTACATGGCAGGAACAGAAGTGGTACGATTTTTCTGACTAAATTTTCTGATACACGCGCTGAAAGTGTTTCAAGATTTAAATTTACTCGTAGGTCGATTAACTGGTAAACAAAAGGTATCATCTGCTATCAAGCATGCATTGGAAGTGCAGCGGGCTTTGTCTATGAATAACTACCACGCATTTTTTGAATACTACTCAAATGCGCCGAATATGGGGGCATACATAATGGATCATTTTGTTGACAGGGAGCGGGCGAGAGCTTTAATGATCATGTCGAAAGCGTACGCCTTTCATTCCCCGTTCTCATCGGATCTGGAATTAACGCAATAGTCTTTTTATGTACAGGTATCATCAATTGCCGCTAACATTCATCCGTGACGAACTTACCTTTGAGAATATTGCGCAAGTCGACAAGTTCCTTTCCGATCACAATTCAGCGTTCTATCAGAATCCTGATGCCTCAGACGAGCAGAAGGTTTTCGACTGCAGGTCCGCACAGACCCCACTAGCTCAAGCCTACGAAGAGAAGTATCGGAAGGCCATAATAAAAGGCGCTATTTGAGAAAGCTACGCGACCACCTCCTTTTTTACGATCCTTCCCGATTCCCTTCCTTCCTCCGATCAAGACAACCGGCTTCCATTATCATTATGGCACGTCTCAGCTCCCCCTCACTTCCGCTTGGACCCACACTCATTGAATCATTGGATTCGAATTGCGCCATTATACAGTCAAGGTTTGCATCCGCTATGTTATTGCTATCGTTGCTATTCAAACTCGCTGGTAGCCGCCGGAATTATTTTGTTTTTCTGGGTTATGTATTTTTCCATCTGTACACAGGAACTTGTTTATACAATACAATATCCTTTACAAACAAGGTTTCGGAGGGATTGCTCGGCGTCATCATGATGGTGTGGAAGGCGTCGGCGGAGATGGCAAAGGGGTGGTCGTAACAGTTCTATCAGTCGCGCATACGCGCTGGGATAAACCGCCGGACAATGACTTCACGAACTGAATAATGGGATAGACACGCGGGAGAAAGTAGTATATCTTGCGGTAAGCGGGACCTGGCTGGGATCGTCACGTAAGTTAATACAAGTGTCTATAAAATTCGTTAGCTTAGATGAAATGCGTTACAAAGAAAAGAGACAGAGAGACAGATTCTCGCCTTTTGGACCTGGGAGTTCACGCGGTTGATCGTGCTTAGCCAGGACCATGTGAACGGGTCTACGTTCTGCAGATTGTATGGTGAAGACTCGCGGTCTGCTGGGTCCTCATAGACAGGGCAAACTACGATCGCGAATCTGAAGAGAATAATCGGAGAAAAAGACAGTCAAGTACGCGAACTAGCGGAAGAAAGGAACATCCTCACTCGGCATGAGAGAATACTGGTCCCCGTTTGTATAGCAGATAGTCGACACAGAACTTGATGCCACCCTTTACCACCCATCCTAGAGATCGGTAATGGTGATACACCACATAGTTGATCAAGAAAGGATTGTCGAAACGCGTAGGCGACGATGCGAGTAGTGACGGTTGCACTAATACTTCCGGGTTGTGGGCATTCTGGAAGGCATACCAGATATCCGAGAGACGCAGAGGATTATTCTAAAAAAAAAGGAAGTATGTGTGAAGTTAAAACTTTAAGATAGTTCGGCAATAAGTACAGAAGCTCGGCGACTCACAGCTACCGGGTCTATGATTTTGAGACAATCCATAGCCCAAACTAAAAAGAAAGCTTCTGGAAGAGTTAACTGAAGGTGTTCGGCATCCTGAAGTTCTTCCTCGGGAATTTCTTCCTCCTCAGGCTGAGGACCTGGCGGATTTACCGTCTGATTTACATCAGGCTTCACGGGCTTCCAGGTCGCTGCAGACGGAATAACGACACTTGGCTCTGCCAGTACTACTCCACTTGTAGCAAAAACCTTCTCTGCCTCTGCCGCGGCCTCCGCCATGGCTCGTGCTCTGTCTAGTTTGAACTGTCTGCGCTCTGCTCGACGCTTTGCAGTGACTTCTTCCGCTGTCATACCTATACCACCCTGCGTTAGATTGTCACAGGAATTTCAAGACGGCAAAAGCTTACCTCCAGCTGCTTTTATTTTCCGTTGATTGATTTGCCGAGCTAGCCAGCTCGGTTCACTGCGCGAGAGGTTTCCCTTGCCAAAGAACCCTCGTCTCCAAAGTAGCATTGCGTCCGCTGAGTCAATCACCCAGACAGAGCGTGTAGCGGGGTCGAGGAGACCTTCAACAGTGGGATTTGTGATGCGGTTTGTTGCGAATCCAAAGAGACCTAGTATTCCAGACGACCATTGAAGTGAGGGACGAGGTTCGATGAGCAGCGGAAGAGGACATCCGTAAATTTTGTTTATTTCTCCTCGGCGGGGTCCCCCTTTTGCATTCCCTCTCCTTTTCCCTCTGTTTGACATAATAGATAGAGATTCAGTCTGTAGATGAAAGATAGAGGGTTTTTGTTAGTATGAGTCAAAGCTGTAAGTGTAGTTCTTCGAATATAATTGACCTGCCACTGCCGAATTGGACGTGATGTTTACGCGCTGTTTACTATGCCGTGGCCATCGTTGCTCTTCGTCACTTTAACCATCTACTCTTGCAAAGCAAACGTCGGGAGACACATTGCAGAATGGCAGACTCCTTATCATCTGACGACAGAACGAGAAGGCGAAGAGAGATTGAGGGAAAACGGGCGAAAGTAGAAGAACTTAGGAGAGCGCGTGCTGCTCGCGAAGCTGAGCGAAGAGCGAACGCAGTATGCAATCATTCTCTAATACTCTCAGTTACTCTGAAGACTCACACCTCTGAACATCTAAGGAAGGATCATCCTCTACAATTGCTCGTCGAGCGGAAGCTGATGCATTCGCTGACGCCGTGTTAAATGACTCTGCTCCTGCTTCAGCTCCTGGTACCCCTTCGTTGCAACGATCTGGCACACCCATTTTACCTCGTGGAAGTTCCCCGAGACAGTCTGGAAGACTTAGCAGACAAAGCGATGTGGCTAGCGATTTGTTTAGTCAAGGTACAACGCTTGTGGGCCGAGGAACGAATGGCGCAACGACAGCTACGTCTGGAACAGATCATGTTATGGACAGGTGTGTTATCTTCAAAGCTAATCTTGCTCTAATGCTGATAATGATCAACTAGACCGATTACACCAAGATTTGTCCCAGACTTGGTTGATATTGAACAGGATCTGCTTGATATACCACGGCGGGTATGTATCCCTCTCTAGAAACAACAACAGATTTACTTATTCAGTCGTTTCCAAAGGAACGAGTCACTTATGACAAGGATGTCCAAACAACAGAAATAGCAATTGAAGTGTCCACCCCAGAGGAGGAAGAGGAAAACCGACTACGGAATCAACGCGAGAAGGAATCAGAAGAAGATCTGTCGAAGGATCACCACGAAGAGGAGGATTATAGTAAGATAATTAAACAGCTGGAGGATGAACTCCGTGGTATGTTACAGTTGTATATTGTGAGTATGTAATTGACGCTTTATGCCTGTCAGAGCTTACGGAGGAGGAACGAGCCAGTGTGTTCGTTGCACCAGACTTCCTTGAGTTTGTGGAACAGTCATCCAAGATTGTACAACGAGCATTGAACGATAACTATGACTATATCCGTGACTATACAATCGGGGCGGAATCAGGGGTGTAAGCCGTATGATTTATTATGTTGCGAATGCTCTGAAATTCATCTTTGTTTACAGAGACGACTCGGAAGGCAAACGCGTTAAGCGTGTATGTGCTTTCGCGGATGAACGATATACAAAGAATAGATCTATAACTGATATCGATTGGTCACCAAAGGTATGTTGAAAATCATTTCTGCAATAAATCAATACCAATAAATCAACAGTACCCAGAGCTTAGTGTCGCCTCCTACAATAAAAATCCAGCTGCTCCTAACGACCCTGATGGGTTAGTCGCGATATGGAACTTGCACCTCCTCGAGCGACCCGAGTTTATCTTCCATTCACAGTCTGATGTGCTTTCTGTTTGTTTCTCACCTTTCAACGCGAATCTTGTGTTCGGCGGGACGTACTCAGGTCAGATCTTACTGTGGGACACCCGGAGCAAGCATTTGCCTGTACTGAAGACGCCGCTCAGTGCCGCTGGACATACACATCCTGTTTATGCGATGCAGATCGTAGGGACGCAAAATGCACACAATTTGATCACAAGTAGTACGGATGGCCTCGTATGCAGTTGGTTAGTGGACATGCTAGCTCAACCGCAGGTACAGTGAATTTAGAAATCAAGATACATATCGTGTTGAAAAAATTTCTTCAGGAAACCTTGGAGCTGCAACACGCGGGCCATAACAAGACTTCAGAGGTAGCAATCACCTGCCTTGACTTTCCGGACAACGAGACAACGACGTTCTTCGTGGGTACAGAAGAGGGAAATGTTTATCAAGCAAATCGCTACGACCGAGCGGGTGCCAAGGCAGGGCTTAACCAATACGATGTCTATCGTGGGCATGCTGGACCTGTCATGGGCATTGACTTCCATCCATTGCATGGACCAGTGGATTTCAGTGATCTATTTCTGACAGCGAGCATTGATTGGACAGTGAAGCTTTGGCGTGCTAAAAGCATCACGAAGCCTAGCACTCAAGCACATAGCGTCGGCCCTCTGTATAGCTTCGACGAAGCAGATGATTACGTTTACGATGTGAAATGGCACCCTCACCATCCTGCTCTTTTCGGATCCGTAGATGGAAGCGGTCGATTTGATCTGTGGAATCTTAATATTGACACGGAGGTAAGATTACGGAGTTTGATGTGTTGCCTCGGCTGATCAGTTTTATCTGGCTTTCAGGTACCTGTGGTTTCGACACCTGTGGGGTCGAACCGGGCGATCAACAAGCTTAAATGGGATTGCAAAGATGGCCGGCGGGCCGCACTTGGTGGCAGCGACGGAAAACTCTACATTTATGACATTGGAGATATGTCGATTCCGCGTGAATCAGAGTGGACTGACCTTCAGAAAACTCTTGCTGGACTGCAGGGAGGCAGCGGGGTCGGAGCTCCTGTTGTGGACGGAGAACCTGGCGGGCGCGTCACGGCTGGCCGTTGATCTCGTACGTCTTCCGTCTTCCGTCTTCTGACTTGATTATCTTCGCATTTGGCGTTCATATTTGCTGCTATCATTGCTTCAGTGTATGCCCTTCTATTAGTATACCACCATGTGTTGAGGATTGCACGACGGGTCGCCGGGGTGGCAAGTACCCTGGTTTACTTTGGGCTATCAAGGACTAGGATGGAACTTTTCTGACGAGTAAGTTCCCATTTTCCCGCTGACAATAGCCGTGTGGTATGCAAGTTACACGATGCTATTAACCATAAACAAAAAACCAAGCCCAAAGGAGTGAGTGTAGTACTAAGTACGAAAAATGAATAGAGGCTAAGATGAAGAAGGAAAGAGGGTACAAAAGGATAATAAACCGACCTGATACCATTGGTGGTATGGTGCAGTGCACTTACAGGCACCCACGTTTGTGCAGACGCTCATTTGAGTCAGGAAAATCTCGAAAATACAAATAATTCTGAGAATTTTTTTGCTGTGTCCTGCTACAGTCTTGGACGGGTCTTTGAAACACCACATTTAAATTCTCTAGATTTCTTGCTCCTTTATTCATTTTCATCAATTTTTTTTTCTGTATAGTTAGTAAATATACTAGAGAGCTCAATTCCAACTATTGAACTGAGCTTGCAAAAGAAAATGGACAAGGAAGATTTTAGACATTTCGGGGGCCTCCCTCATATACAGATGATCTCGGAACTATATATGCAGCTTTAGCCTCATATAATTGATCCAATATGTGATAGTGACCTTCAGAAAAAGACTCATGTGATTTAAATGCAAAATCAAAGCTGTAGGGCTAAAACATTGAGCTGATTAGATGCAGTTACCAAATTGGGAAGGAATGGGATTTTCGGACATAGAAAGACAACACAAACATCTTGTGCTTGCACTGAGAGATAGTAAGTAAAACCTGACAATATTTTTGCACATTTATGGTGTACAAGTGCAAAGGAAATTTTAAAGACCAGCATCATACATTAGAACATAAAAATGGAAAGGAAATGAATTTATTGTTCTGTTTACGCTATTTATGGTAATTTATATATTCTCAAGAACTGATACTATTTCATCCATCTCTCTCGAATGACTGTAGTATTTAATTCCAAACTTTCTTAGTACAATCTCGTCCTACTAAGGTATTATAATGAGCCTTCAAAGTAATTTAAATGAATTGTGGAAGCCTAGGAATGCGAAGTGTTTCATTTATCGTGGGTGTTTCAAAGACTCGTGACTGTAGCAGTGTTTCACTGGGCAGTAAGGCAAGCCACTGGCAGGGGATTATGATTCTGTCCAAATTACCCGTTTAGGGTTTTGGTACATACACTATGTATATTATTGTCGTAGCACGCTATTATACAGAGCATCGTTCGTTGCTCCTGACTGCCACCATCGTCTGCGGCACACTCTCTAGACTTTCTACACCATGTATGTACATTCGTTATATCTTGCGTGTATTCGCTCTAACTCCGTAGTTGGCCAAAGAGGCGGCCCTCCGCGCGCGTTCCGTCGCAGGCACACGGTCGCGTGGATGTGAGTAAAATTGCTTCTCGGCACGGGGCATGGAACGCGGAACGGAAGGCAGCTTCGAGGGACGTGATGCGGCGCGTCGAATCTCTAAATGCACCTTCTTCTACACCCACAAACATCCCTGCGTTTCTCCCGTTTATTGTCTGCTTCATTAAGGCCAGCGTTACAGAGCTTCATCACCAAATTTCCTCACCATCGGATACTAGCAGCATCCGCAAGTCGCAGTATGGCCTCAATCAACTTCAAGCAGGTACGTTCATTGAGCATACACAATTGCGTAGCGGAGGCTAATTGCTCTTGACGTTATGCAACCTTTCCGGTTTCCTGGACTAATGAATATAGGAGCCCCATAAGTAAGCTTTGATTGCGTACCGTCGATGTACCGATACTGATTCGATACGCGCGTCGCGTTGAACAGACTCCTTCTGTGAGCCATGAAAATTTTTATACCATTTTGAAATCTCGCTCATATACGATCATGATCCCATCTAGCATTCCTGGCCCAATAGAAATTACCGATGAGGTGTGTAGCGCTGTCTCTCACTTCTCCGATCAGCGCCTTATGCCATATTTACTTAGGTCCTATATGCAAATGCACACCCGTCTATGAGCCATGTATCCCCGGAATTTGTCCCGGTGTTTGGGGACTGCATCAGAATGCTCAGGTATGATTGTGAATGTTATCTTCTCGCTCTAAATTTGACGATACTCTGGTCCTTAGGCAGGTGCTATACGCACCTAACAGTCAACCTATTTTGATTGCTGGATCCGGAACGCTTGGGTGGGATCAGGCGAGCAATTATTTGAGCTACTACACTCTAGCTATCCTTAACTCTTAGTAAACCATCTACAGGTCGCAGCCAATCTTGTCGAGCCGGGGGAAAATGTGCTAGTGCTTACCTCTGGGTACTTCGGAGACAGTTTCGCTGACTGGTGCGTTTTGAGATCAATTAACATCTTCCCCCTGACTCGCGGATCTAAATTATTACGTCTGCGTAAAGTCTCCAGACGTACGGAGCCTCCGTTGATCAGATCACAGCGCCCTTCGGCGAGTCCGTCTCGGCAGACGAGATCGAGGCTGCGCTAAAGAAGAAGAAATATAAGCTTGTCACTGTGACGCACGTCGATACCTCCACTGGCGTTCTAAGCGACCCTAAGTTGCTTAGCGATATCGTGAAGCGCGTGTCTCCCGATACATTGGTATGTCCGAATATACGTATATATGATGGCTTTTGACGCCGACTTATGTTCCCGCTAAGATTGCTCTCGATGGTGTCTGTTCAGTTGCCTCTGAAGAAATTCGGCAGGAAGAATGGGGCATCGATGTCGTTATGAGTGCAACACAGAAAGGCCTGGGCACTCCCCCCGGCCTGAGTGTGCTCTCCGCAAGCCCGCGAGCTGTTCAGACCCTTGAGACCAGGAAAACGCCAGTTACGAGCTATTATGCGAGCTGGAAACGGTACATTCCTCCATTTGCACTCATAATACCTATCACTCATTACCATGTTTTTAAACAGCTGGCTTCCAATCATGCGCGCGTATGAAGCGGGCCAGGCACAGTACTTCGCCACTCCTCCAGTCAACCTCATTTACGCCTTCCACGCATCGCTCTCTGCGATCACTAAAGGTTCCCCCTCACTGGAGGAACGTTTTGCGCTGCATCGGGAGCAGAGCTCATACTTCAAGAATACGTGCGAAGAACTTGGTTTGAAGCAGGTTGCGAAGCCCGAGACGGCCGGAGAAGGCAAGGAGAGACGCGGGCAGGCGAACGGAATGACTGCTGTACGCCTCATTCTGGAATCCTTCCCTTGCCGAGCTAATGTCATCCCCTGTGGCCCTTAACTTGAATGCAGTTGTACTACCCTGACGGGCTCAGTGCGGGTGACCTGCTCCCTCGCCTCGGGAAGAGAGGCATTGTTGTTGCTGGAGGCTTACACAAAGATGCGAAAGGTATGCCAGACGCCCCTCTTCGTACTGTTTTGAACTGAAGCTCGATTACAACTAGACAAGTACTTCCGAGTGGGTCACATGGGTGCCTCCGTTGTCGACAAATCGCGAGGCGACATCGACCGTGTTCTCACTGGCCTCAAAGAAGCACTTGCGGAGGCAAAGGCCGAGAAGGGCTTTCCTAAGTCTCATGGCTTGTAGAAGAACACTTGCTTCGGAAGACACGTTCGAACGGGGGTAGGGGGTTGGGTGGGGTTTTGAAGTGAACATTGCGTGGTGCAGAGCGCGTGTGTAACAGATAGACAGACAACGGAATTGAAAGAGGTATATTATAATTCTAGAACCCATTGCGTTGCTTCTGTGCTCAATGGGACTAAACACGGGTATGGGTGGAATCCACGTTTATTCGAATAGATCGGAATAGAATAGAACACTTGTATGCTTGTATCCCATGACTTAATACGTCCTGCTCTGAATGTACAGAAGTTATGAAGTGGGCGGAAGCGCTCTGGTTGCTATAATAGCTCCAGACGCCGTTGTAGTAACGGGCAATATAAAATCTATGAAAGATCTATGTAAGTATTTGCTCGCAGGGCATTATTCTTTTCCTTGCTTTCTTTGTCAACGTGCGTCTTAAGCAGGCAAAGAACGGCTGAGAGATACGGAGCATGAGGCATTTGTGTGAAAGGAGAACCGAGATGCATGGAATGTTAGCTGAGAGAGTGTAATAACCTACAGCAGGATCCGCTATTCCGGTCGGCGGCAAAAGCCTTCGCATTTTGTTATAGCTCATCAGGTGGCTTTTAGGAGTCTCCTAAGAGACAAACGTGAAGCTTGAAGAGACGATGGGCTGTATGGAATCGCGATGTGAGAGTGAACGCGTACAGTAGCGTCGACAGCCGTGAAGCGTGAGCTCGTTGCGGATGTCCGACGGGAGATATGTCCTTGGTATCGTTATCCGTAATGTCGTTTACCGCGGGGCTGCAGGATGGAAAACGCAGTGTAGATATGATCAATCTATGGTTGGTGCCAGCGGCCAGAGGCAAGTGCAAAGTTAGAGAAAGTGCTGGCGGCGTTTGTCTTGGAGGAATTATACCATAGGTTGTACACGGCATGCATCATGCAGGAGAAGGTGCCGCATACCACATGCGACTAGTTACCGGAGGGCAAACGTAAAGGCTAGTTTTCGTGGCCGCCGGGCTGGGCTGTGCCGTGTACGGTGATCTCTAAGCCTTGTGGGATTGTCGGGCATGAGAAAACGTCGAGAAAGTGGCCACAGCGATGACGAGCTCGGTGATGCTCGGCGTTGGGGGTAACTGAGGCAAACAACGCTCTCGCGCAAGGTCAGCCCGGCGCCGTCAACAAGAAGAGGGAACAGTCTACTAAATCCTTGGACTATGATACTAGTAGCTCTATCCCATTTTAACCTAGCACGAAATGAGCGTGTGCACTGCGCTGCTTGGAAGTGATTTAGCCAAATAGTTCCTTGCAGTTGAGGGAACAACTGTAGTCTGTCCCATTTCTCGCTGTGTCTCTTCATAAAGGGACTAGAGTGATGTAGAATGCAAACAGATGATAAAATCTTCCTCTCGGAGCGTCCAGGGGCTAAGTTGGTAAAGGTTTGATTCAACAAAGAGTGACTCGTAGAAGTTCCTTCGTTGGATTAGACGGCGAAATGACGAAATTTCCTAGCGACCACAAAGTCTCAGATCCAGGCGATACCATGAATTCAAGCTTCGATTACTAACGTTGGTTGCCAGACAGACTTTGGATATTTACGAATCTAATAAAATAAAGGATGTCTTCAAGTTGAAGATTTTATTATCATATATCGTGTTTGGCATTGCTTTTCGGTAAGACGCTATACGTACGAAATTTTGATATTTATGCCAGTGCCTAGAACACAACTTATTCGAGGTGTGTCTAGCGCTTAGCGTTTGCGGATGAATCGACCTTTTCAGTTTCAAAAGTAGATGGAAAGAAAGGATATGATGGTTCAAGTTTCCTTTCAAGCCTGGCCTTTAAGTTTCTCACGCACTCTATAAGCCTGTTGCTTACATACTAATACTACTATGGCATTCCTTTTTAGGTACTTCTTCCCACGCATATAGACACTATTTAATTCCATAGCATTACGATTAGAACTAGCAGTCTCTTTCTCTTGTATTACTATCATAGCTTACGATCCTCTTCAAGCTCTTCCTGAACCCTCTCGCCGTGTGTATGATTAAACTTTTTTTGTGCTTTTGCAGTTTCTCTCAACGAGCCACTAGGAATTGCGACATTTGTTGGTTTCGGCCGACTGTGAACCACGTGGTTTAAGTTGACAGCGTTCCGCTTTCCCCGGTTCCCAAGCAGGAGAACTTGCAGCGGGCATTGCGTGCTCAAGGCGAGATCAGCTTGGGCGTGAGCAAGCCTCGAATTCCGAATTACACTTTTATTTATTTACGATGAGCTGAGCCTCGTCCGTGTAACTTCTTTTGTTCGCAAACCACTTTCATCGGTTTCGTCAGGTATGTTAAGCTCACCCCTGCTTGGCAACTTGCTCTAACATGTGTACAGACGAACGGGCATGCCAGTCAAGTCCGTGGCAGCGGCGGCAGTCTCTCGGATCGCTTACATCTGCTCAGATGTAGTAGTCGACTTACAGTCGAAAGGTGGCAACTCTCTATTCTCCGAAGAGTATGCAAACCTCGCCAGAAAGTCTTCACGACAAACACCTGTCATCTCCGTACCAGAAGCAGCGGACCCGGGCTCATATGTTCTGCACCATAGACGCAGCGGACTACTCTCGTTCACATCCTCGTCGAGTCCGCGAACCCTCACACAATTTCTACCTCACCTCAGTGAACTATCCTCAACACCTCTTGTCCTGCATGTAGCAGTCGATGGCGACCTTTCAGACGTACTTCTTTTGCGATCGGCTATACCGTTCTTTATGCACTCCGCTAGCTTACACCAGGCCCATGATAACGCTCTATTGGCATCGAAGATTGCACGGGAGGAAAAGAAGGTCGTGTTGCATGCATTTCAGGTTGAAGTACCTCACGAGACGATACCAGAACTAAGCGAGGAGAAAGTCCGTATCTTCCTATCAGACCATAGACGGTACTCTTCGCTGTCCAACGGCAAACATCTACGACTCAACGGAAACTCGAACGACCATGCCAACGGTCCGCCGAATGGACATACAAATGCGCTGCTAAATGGACATGCTAACGGTAATTCAAATGGGCATGGTAATGGAATTGCAAATGGGCACGGAGTTAACGGAGCGAGTAGCGTGGATGATTCGGCCAGTGATGTCAGCACATCAGGCTCACTTTCCCCATCTTCCGAACCCTCACCAGATGATCCATCACTCGCTGAGAACTTCGGCGCGTATGAATCTGCATCGCTCTCAACTGTATCCCTGGTCCGTCGTCCGGTGCTGCCATTACTGAAGTCTGGCTCCAAAGATTCACATATTGTGATCTTCGTTCTCGGGAAAAGGCCCGCGCTACACCTAGACGGAGTCTCATGGGTAGAAATATCCTTGTTAAGCCCGTTATTGCCGTCGCGAATCTTGAAGTGTATCCCTGCATCTGCGACCCATGTCGTTGTCCTAGAACAACTGCAATCTTGGAACGTGAAATGGACTCCTCTTTACCTCGAGGTAATGGCTGCCCTCCAGTACCGAAGTGACTCGCGTCGCCCGCTTGTTCTCTCTGGCATTCTCGGTGACGTCTCGACGATTTCTCATTCGGATGGCCAAAAACTGCTGCAACATGTCTCCTCTGCGAATGCCTCTGAGCGCCTCCGCCTTGGAAAGGTCGGCGCCAAGCTACTTGCTGCGAAATCGTTGCAGGACATTGCTGTGCCCCAGGTACCAAAGCACGAATCCTCTTACACGAAAATATTGGAACATCTGTTTGCGGAGCGCCTGGAGATAGCGAACGCACCGTCGAACGTCAGTACCCACGGTGCAGTTGCTACAGCACCCGAGTTCGCTCTCGGACGCGTACGCAGTCAAGTGGAGGAGCGAGGTCACCTTGTTCGCGCTGTCCAGGACCTTATAGAAGAATCGTCTCAGATTCCATCAGAGTTGCACGCACTTCTAAGTAAGTGGCTCCATGCGAAGGATGACCTTTCGAGGAGCCGGGAGCTCGGGGACGAAATTGTACAGCAACTTGAAGCCAATCCTCTGTCACAACCTGCCGCAAAAACAATCCTGTCTCTAAAGCAACATTTCCCCGCCGTCTCTCGGTGGATAATTGGCTCTGATGCGTGGTCCTACGATTTGGGCGCGTCAGGACTACACCACCTCGTCGCATCGGGTCTCAACGTCAACACTCTAATTCTTGATACTGTGCCTTACTCTTATCGACATGCCGCTGACCCACTTCGCCGCAAGCGTGATGTCGGTCTCTATGCTATGAACCACGGCGACGTATACGTAGCAAGTGTCGCCGTATACTCATCGTACACACACGTCCTTCAAGCCCTTGTAGAAGCGGATCGCTTCCCTGGCCCCTCAGTTGTCCTCGCTTATCTACCTTATCAGAGCGAAGACACGCCGGCACTCGATGTGCTCAAAGAGACCAAACTCGCTGTCGACGCCGGCTACTGGCCTCTTTACCGATGGGATCCTGCGAAGGAGAAATCGGGAAAAGAGCCGTTCTCGCTGGACTCGGACACGATCAAGCGGGAGCTGACCGAGTTCCTCGACCGGCAAAACCACCTCAGCCAGCTCTCGCGCTCAAAACCTGAGCTTGCAGCCGAGTTAGTGAGCAGTTTAGGCGAAAACGTGAAAGAAGCGAGAAGGAGGCGTGCACAGCAGGCATTTGAGGAGTTACTGAGCAATATCTCCGGGGCGCCATTGCTCGTGCTGTATGCTTCGGATGGAGGCGCGGCAGAGAAGAAGGCCAAGCGCTTGGCCAATCGAGGGAAAGCGAGGGGCCTAGCAATAACTGTGGCGACGATGGATTCGGTGTCGGTTGAGGAGGTTGCGAAAGAAGAATACGTCGCGTTTGTGTCGTCCGTAGCTGGACAGGGTGAACCCCCACAGAACGGCAGGACGTTCTTCAAGGCCCTCAACGCAGCAGTCGGCCGTGGGGAGAAGCCATTGGCGTCAGTGAAGTATTCTGTGTTTGGTATGGGTGATTCGCATTATTGGCCGCGCTCTGAAGATGCGCATTATTACAACAAGGCGGGCAAGGATCTCGATGCTCGACTGGAGGCTCTTGGAGCAACGCGTTTCGCCGACCTTGGACTAGGTGACGACCAAGATGCAGACGGCCCGGAGACGGGGTACAAAGTCTGGGAGCCGCTCTTATGGAAAGCGCTAGGTGTTGATACCATCGAGGTCACGGAGGCGGAGCCTGACCCGATTACGAACGAGCACATGAAGATTGCGTCGAACTATCTGCGTGGAACAATTGTGGAAGGTTTGGAAGACACGACGACGGGGGCGCTCGCGCCGAGCGACACACAGCTGACGAAGTTCCATGGGATCTACCAACAAGACGACCGCGATATCCGGGATGAACGCCAGGCGCAGGGATCAGAACCTGCGTATAGCTTCATGATCCGTGTGCGTATGCCGGGCGGTGTATGCTCGCCTGAGCAGTGGCTGCAGATGGATAGCATTGCGGACGACCATGGGAATGGCACGTTCAAGATCACGACTAGGCAGACATTCCAGTTTCATGGTGTGATTAAGAGGCACTTAAAGCGGTCGATACAGGAAATCAACAAGGCGCTGTTGGATACGCTTGCTGCTTGTGGAGATGTTAATCGGTAAGCGGTGACGATGCACTCTTTTACGATTCAATCTGATTGGTTCACTCTTACATAGAAATGTAATTTGCTCAGCAATTCCGACAAAGTCTCAGATACATGCCGATGTATATGAGTTCTCTAAGGGGTTGAGCGAGAGACTCCTTCCTCATACTACAGCTTATCATGAGATCTGGCTTGACAAGAAGCTTGTTGCCGGGGCAGCAGTACAAGACTTTGAACCTCTATATGGGGAATTCTACCTTCCAAGAAAGGTTCGTTGCGTTGCCGTTCAGGAGCGCTCTGACCATGGACTGACATGCGTTGTAGTTCAAAGTTGCTGTGGCAGTACCTCCGACCAATGATGTGGATGTATTTGCCAATGACGTAGGCTTCATCGCTATTGTTGACAAGAATGGCAAGCTGGAGGGCTTCAATATAACTGCAGGCGGAGGTATGGGTGTTACGCACGGAAACAAGAAAACTTACCCGCGTTTGGGCTCTATCCTCGGTTTCTGCACACCCCAGCAGGGTCATGATGTTGCGGAGAAGATTATGCTTGTGCAAAGAGACAACGGCAACCGAGCAGATCGAAAGGTATTTGTAACCAATTTCCCGAAGTGCATGCTTCTCTAACCACATATTTGTACAGAATGCTCGCTTAAAGTACACAATTGATCGTATGGGCCTGGATGTCTTCAAAAAGGAAGTGGAGAAATTGCTCGGTTGGTCTCTCGCTTCCGCCCGACCGTACACGTTTGACCGCAATATCGATGATTTCGGCTGGTCTGTCGGCCAGAATGGCAAACACAACTTCATGATGTTCATTGAGAACGGTCGTGTGCAGAACGAGCCGGGCAAGGACTTCAAGAAGGGTTTGCGTGAAATTGCAAAAATCCATAAGGGATCGTTCCGTATGACTGCGAATCAACATTTAATGTTGGCGGACGTTCCGACGGAGGAGTTGCCGAGGATTAAGGCCTTACTTGCGGAGTACAAGCTTGATAATCTCGACTTCACAGGACTAAGGCTGTCATCCTCGGCTTGTGTGGCTTTCCCGACGTGTGGTTTGGCTATGGCGGAATCGGAAAGGGTGAGTTCGGTTCTGAACGTCTATTGCAGCTGCTCATATTTCCGCTCTAGTATTTACCTTTGCTGATCAACAAAGTCGAAGAGATATGTGAAGAGAACGGTCTACGAAATGATTCTATTGTTATGCGAATGACTGGTTGTCCGAATGGTTGCGCACGCCCATACGTGGCCGAGATAGCGTTCGTTGGGAAAGCGCCTGGCACATATCTCATGCTTTTGGGGGGCGGGTATTACGGACAGAGGTTGAATAAGATTTATCGAGGTGAGTAAAGGAATTTATTGAGGCATTTGTTGCCGTTGCTTACTATTGGCTGCAGAATCTGTCTCCGAACCAGAAATCCTCGCCATTTTAAGACCTATGATCAAGCACTATGCACTTGAACGACTTGACGGTGAACACTTTGGTGATTTTGTAATCAGAACTGGATACATCTCGCCAACAACATCTGGAAAGGAATGGTATGATGGGATGGGGGGCCTGGGGCAACATCGCGATATTAACGCAGCAGAGTAGAGAAGCGAATGCACTAGAATCTTTTGAGGAAATTATGACCATTTACTTCACAAATATACACTGTAGATTATTAGCATTTTTATTATAACAGCATCCCTTCTCTGTCAAGTTATTCTTAGTAAAGTTTGGCTCTGACCGATGACTCACCGGCTGCGTAATAAGGAAGGATGCTGCCCAAATGCGGTACCATATGTCCTCACTTTACAAGTGGAACACAATCTTCAAGTTTGTTTCGACCTCCTACGTACGAAATCAACAGTTCTCTACCTTTACAGCAGAATGAGACGAGAATATGCTCAATCTGTATGATATTTATATTCAACTAAGCAAGAGGCCCAGATTTCAGAGCACATCGTCTTCAAGGCCGGAGGTCGTACCGGAGTCGCTCTTCGACCCATTGCCTTCACACTCGCCTGCGCCTATTAGCAAGAGACGTGATACACTTCGTACCGGGCTCAGCAGGGACTATAGATTCGGACCGATTAGGATCGATTGGGTTGAATTTGAGGTCATGAGCGACTCGGCGACAAGTAGTAAACCTCAGTCTGAGGAATGGAGTAAGTAACCTCATCTTCGAGTTGACAATCGTCTCGGGCAATGGCTAACTATCTTGGATTTATGATAGACACGCCTGCTGCAACATTCATTCCAAGTGTGGCTTCAAGCAGCGGGACGACAAATTTACCAGAAGGGATAGTACGCATATTCAGGGAACGAAGTAGCGCAGTGCTTGCGGAACCTTCTTCGCCATCTATTTCGAAGGTCACACACAATGGGGCTGGTCCATCGAACTCAAGCCAACTGAGCGAAACGTCTGATTCAACGACTGTTGCTGTTCTTGCTGTTCCATTTTGGATGACACCGTCTGACTTTCTTGCGTTCGTTGCACCCGCTGCCGAAGGGATGAAGCACCTGAGACTTATTCGCGATACATCACCCAATCGCACTATGGTCGTTATTCAATTCAGAGAGGCTGCGGGTGCCCAGGAGTTCATTGATGAGTTCAATGGTAGACAATTCAATTCAGTCGAGGTGAGGAGGCAGAGTTTTCCAAGGCAAAAGTTATGCTCATACAGGCTTAGCCAGAGATATGCAACGTAGTGCGCGTGAATTCTGTGAAGATTGAAATGGATGATCCTGTCTCTCATGTAATCAATCGAACGGGAAGCAATCTTCCGACGTTATATGAGTTGCCTACCTGTCCTGTTTGCCTCGACAGGATGGACGCATCGGTGACTGGACTTGTGACTGTACCTTGCTCTCATACATTCCATTGCATGTGCTTGAGCAAATGGGGAGACAGCCGGTACGTCCCTCGGGCTTCTCCTCTCTGACCACTACTAATATGACCTCAGATGTCCCGTTTGCCGGTACTCCCAAATTGCTCTTTCTTCAACGAAGCCGGCTCCATCTGGAATGTCCTATATGCCGCCCCTCAATTCAATAGCTCTGGCGCATTGCTCAGAGTGCGATTCTCGGTTTAACTTGTGGATTTGTCTTATTTGTGGCAACATCGGCTGTGGCAGACAGGGACGAGCCCATGCCAAGGGACATTATGAGCTTACGACGCATCTTTATGCCATGGAACTTGAGACTCAACGTGTCTGGGATTATGCTGGCGATAACTACGTTCATCGTCTAATTCAAAACAAGGCGGACGGAAAGCTAGTCGAACTCCCACCCGCTTCAAACATGGAGAATCAGGTGAATGGGCGGCACCGTCCTGGACAGGGTCCGGGTGAAGATGATAACCTGAAGGCAGAGAAAATGGAGGTCATGGCGATGCAATACTCGCAGATCCTACAACGCGCAATGGATGACCAGCGGCAAACATACGAAGAACAGACTGCAGAGCTTCGACGTAAGCTTGAAGACGCTCAGCGCAAGATGGAGATCCTGAGCGGAGACGTTGAACGGCGTCTTGCAGAGTCTGCTGCTGAGCAGGAGCGAAGACAGAAGGAAGAAGATACGCTTCGAGTGGAGCTTGAGCGTGAGAGGGCCAAAGCGGAGAAACGGGCGGAGAAGATGGGCGATCTAGCGAGGAGATACGAGAAGGAGCTGAGGGAGGAACGGGCGATGAATGCGGGCTTGTTGACGAAATTGGCGAGCCAAAAGGAACGGTTGGATGCAGCGGATAAGGAGAAGGAAGTGGTAATGGAGAAAGTAAAGGAACTGGAGGATCAAATGCGCGATGTCATGTTTTTCCTCGAGGCGAGGGACAAGATTGACAAAGGCGAAGGCATTGAAGCTGAAGCGGCCGGTGGGTCTATTGAGATAGTACCTCAACCGACTCCTACTACTCCACTTCGAAATGGGACTGGGACGAAGAAGAAAAAGAAAAAATAGTATTTCAGTCTCTATACCATATATGTTTATTCACCGGATTCACAACGACGAAATGTATCGACAGCAGCATGTTAATATATGTATGTACAGTACACTAGTATAACTTATAACTTATAACAAGCAAGGAGACATCTCCAATACTGCTCGTGGCCCCTTGGATGCATAGTCTGCCTTTGAAACGAAGTTCTTCCCTGCTGGGTCTGAGAAGATTATCTGTTGACATACGTTAGATCTAGAGATCACAAAATAAATGATCGACGTACTTTCGCGACAATGCTGGCGCCGAGGAAACCAGCATTTGCGTCTCCTCTCTCTCGGTACTCTGCAAAATATTCGGGGACGTGCACGACGCGGACTTGCTTTGGTTGCGCGTCGTTTTGGTGGTCTGGGTTACCCAAAATATATGGAGTTAGTCGAGACTGAATTGCCACCCCGATACCTACAAAGCGCAGTGCCATTTAGATAATTTATGAATGAAGATCGATTTTAATGTTTAATGACCTTTTATGAGGCTCGCGCAGTCTCCTGTCACAAGCAGTCCGTCCCATATGGGCACGCGTGCGTCCAAGTCAGTTTTCGCAACTGCGTGTCCACACACGTCTTGTATTGGAAGAACATCGCCCCCGTGCCAGTCTCTTTCGCCCCCTTTCACAGATTTCAGAAGAATTGGGTCCCATAGGGGCTCAAGGAATCGGTGGCGCTCCTTGCCAATCATGACCTGCTTCCCGCGGAACTCGACCTGTACAAGATCGAGAGCCTCAATCTCCTTTGCGCGCGCCTGCTCCGCCGCGCTCGCTTTGGCGTTCTGACGCTTTTTCATGTTCGTCTCAATTACAGCCTTCTCCTTGCCGGCGACGAGCACGGCGGCAATGTTCGTCACGCCCTCTTCCTCTTCGCCGATAATGGCTTCGGCCTCGGTGATTTTGATGAGCCCTTCCTGCCAGACTTGCCGCGCTAGTTCCAATAGTTGTCGGTCGAGTTCCTCTGGCGGGAGGGGTGCGTCGGGAGGGGAGAGTGTTTCGATTATGCTAGGCTGGTGGTTATGCGTGCTGACGCGGAAGAGATGGGCGAGGTAAGCCTCGCAGTCCCTCAGGCCAATGGGCATGGAGTCGCAGCACGAATGCAACACGGCGCACTCATAGATGGGCGTGATATCCGTATGTGCGTCTCCGATGTCGATAATAAGCCCGGATAGCATGTTCGCCGCATACATATGGGCAAGGGGCCGCTCGAGAATGCTCATGGCCGCAGCATTGAAGCGCTCAAAAAATATTTGGGAGACACGTTCATGTGTGGAACGAGGAAGACCGTGAGGAAGGGTGAGAAGGATAGGCGACTCCATTTGTATGCGTTTGAGCCCAAACTTCGTGAATAAAATATGCTTCCTGTTCATATTAAGTTCAGATTTTTATCATAGACTAGCATAAAAACATACCACAGAGCCTCTGCCTCATAGAAGTCCTTTACATCCCCGTTTTCGAACGGCCAAGATACGATGATGTCTTCTCCTGCAGCAAGAGCGTCATCAAGTTGCTGTCCGACAAGGTATTCGTTCACTTTCGCGTGTTGGCGTGCAGGCATAGACGGTGCCCTGCTTGCACTTGCACCATTGGCGTCTTCAACACCCAATAGTCCACCCGGCCTCGAAGGAGGTGCATATTTTCGTAGACCAACTCGAGCGGATATTTCCTGATACAAGCGCCCGTGAACAACGTGTTCGGAATACGGACAAACTACTCACGACAGACGGTAATTTCAGTAGGTCTGCTAGCCCGAAAATTGCGCGTATCTTCGTACGGCTTGTTTCAATGATAATTATGCTTGAATCTCGGAAGGCAATGTTGCTCATCGTTGAGATTTGCTGAGTTAGAAAAGCTGTAACGAACGACGCGCGAGGCAAAAGCAACACAGACGCGTCGAGCGCGTCCCGTTTGCTGGACGCGTTCAGAAACCGCGACGTCAACTAGCATTTTGGATTAGCGTCTGCTTTTACTAAAAGTCTCTGAAGTATAGCCTGTACGTTTCTTCATATCAGGATATGAGTGCTTCGTTAATTGATGGAATGCTGAGGACCAGGTACATTGCGTCCGCAGCGGACGTTTGATAGACATAATTCTTCCTCAAGCTTGTTGAAGCGAACTCCAACCTTCTACATAAGACCAGGCCTGATATACGTATAATTCGAGTTCTTATAAAAGCTCAAGAATAGTGTCCGTTCGTCCGCAGCGGACATACTACCTGATCAGACCACTTTTCTCAGCAGATATAAGTTTGCGTGGAAATTGAGGTCTGTCCAATGACCAGCATGTGGGACCCCTTAGACGTGCCAGAGACTGGGGACATACCATTCACCGACTATTCACGATGGCGACTCACTGCAGACGACCAAGGGCGACATATCTGGGATTACCTTCCGAGTGATGTGGCGTGTCAGGCCTGGCCTCAGAATGTGTTGGATAAAGCCATGCTCGGTTTACCAACGGTGCGAAATCAATTCATTGCATCTTTAATCTTGTGCTAACCTCTAAATACAGGAGCTGCCAGAGCTCCCTCCAGCAAAATCAGCTTTGGAGGCAGCTCGCAACGGTTACAAGTTCTTAGAGCATCTGCAAGCCCCAGACGGTCATTGGCCATGCGAATATGACGGGCCCATGTTCCTAACACCAGGTCTTGTCATTGGCTCGTACGTGTCGGGTACAGAGTTCAAGCGTGAAGAACGACTCGAACTCATTCGTTATCTATTCCGCAAAGCCCATAAGATTGACGGCGGATGGGGGTTGTATGTATTAATCATTTTCAATATATCATTCATTGTTGATGTATTCTTAGACATAAGGAGGGCGATTCGACGTGTTTTGGTACTGCATGCAACTATACGGCTTTACGACTATTGGGTGTTTCGGCAGACCATCCGGTAATGGTCAAGGCGAGAGCAACTTTACATAGACTCGGTACGTCATGAAACTCAATCCATCCATGTTTATCTTCACTAAACAATACTCTCCAGGTGGTGCTGTCGCAGTTCCGTCGTGGGGTAAATTCTGGTTGTCCGTGCTTAACGTTTACGATTGGGAAGGAAACCATCCCCTGGCACCCGAACTATGGTATGTTGTTAGCACTCTGGAACGTTTGCTTGCCCTTACTCAAAGTTATCAGGCTCTTACCAGAGTGGGTTCCATTTCATCCTTACAGATGGTGGATTCACACTCGTAACGTCTACATTCCTATGAGCTACCTTTACTCCATCCGTTTTAAAGCCCCAGAAAACGACCTTATCCTCTCCCTCCGACAAGAACTATACGTAGGCGACTACTATAAAATAGACTGGCCTGCCCAGCGGAATAATGTTTGCAAAGTTGATCTATACGCTCCCCATACACTCCTGCTTGATGGCTTGTTCGGTATCCTTGGCGCCTATGAGAACTGTCACGTTCCACTCCTGCGGAAGGCGGCTATGCGGAAGGTATACAAATTGTGTGTTGAGGAGGACGAGAACACAGCATACCAGGGCCTGGGTCCTGTCAACAAGATGATGAACCAAGTCGTGCGTTTCGCAGTGGACGGTCCTGAGTCCGAGGCGCTCGCGATGCACAAGCTCAAGCGACGTGACTTCATGTGGATCGGTCCAAACGGTATGAGCATGGGCGGTACGAACGGTGTGCAGCTTTGGGATTTGGCGTTCATCGTTCAGGCGCTTGTGGAGAGTGGGCTGGCGAAGGAAGAGGAGTTCCGAGGGAGTTTGATGAAGGCGTTGCAATGGTTGGATAAGTCCCAGATCCGTGATAATCCCAAACACTACGAAAGCGCGTACCGACACAGAACAAAAGGCGCTTGGCCATTTAGTACGAGAGAGCAGAGCTATGTAGTGAGCGACTGCACTGGTGAAGGTCTCAAGGCCGTCATCTACCTTCAGGAGAATGTACCGTAAGTCTATGGCCTATCCTTTCTTTATTCTCCCCACTCCATTTTATTAACACATTTCATCAGAAACATGCCAAAGCTCGTCTCCAAAGAGCGTATGTGCGATGCCGTTGATACTCTTATCTCTTTACAAAACTCAAGCGGTGGTTTCGCGAGTTACGAGCTCGTTCGTGCGCCTAAATTGCTTGAATATATAAACCCGGCAGAAGTGTTCGGTTAGTGGACTCTCATCCCGAGGATTTCAATAGGCTTACAAACACCACTTTTTCTTTTTTTCCCCACTTTCGTACAGGAAATATCATGACTGAGTTCGAGTATCCTGAATGCACCACGTCTGTCATCACCGCATTGGCTATCTTCCGGAAACATCACCCAGATTACAGGACGTCCGATATCGAGTATGTTATTCCTCCGACATAATAGACTACTTGCTTACTCTTTTTGCACACCTTCGTAGGGCAACCATTAAAAAAGCAGTACAATATCTGCACAATGCCCAATGTCCGGAAGGCGGATGGTTTGGGTCCTGGGCAATCTGCTACACTTACGCGACACAGTTTGCGCTGGAAAGCTTATCGCTTGTGGGTGAGACGTTTGCTACGAGCGAGCGTGTAAGGAAGGCTTGTCGCTTTCTGTTGGACCATCAGAGAGAGGATGGTGGATGGGGCGAGAGCTACAAGGTAGGGCAAAGTTTCTGAAGCCTACAATCTCCCCCTTTCCATATCTCTTCCACTATATACTTCATGATTGCTCTGGACTGACTACATACCTTAGGCGTGTGCGGAGGAGCGCTGGGTAGACCACGAGGAGACCCAAGTCGTCCAAACAGCATGGGCAGCGATGGCCCTAATGTACGCAGCGTATCCCGAGCCTGAACCAATCGAACGTGCTGTTAAGCTCGTCATGTCTCGCCAGCTACCTGTAAGTAATCCTTCTTCTCATGTCAGGCGATATGGCAGAACGTTTACTATGATGGTATAGGACGGATCCTGGGCACAGGAAGCGATTGAGGGCGTGTTCAACAAGACATGCGCCATCGCGTACCCAAACTACAAGTATTCTTTTACTATTTGGATGCTTGGTCGGGCTCATCATTATCTTGAAAAGCTACGTGCAGAGAAGTCAGTAGGTAAAGCCAACGGACACACGAATGATCACACTCGGGCCAACGGCAAAGCATAAGAATTTATTAGTAGCTTCCTTAATAACTTCTTTTATGTTGGCCCGTGTCCGATTTCTTGCTTCTTCTTGTTTAAGATACACACCATCCTAATAAGTTATGGTATGTATATTCTCGAACATCGGAAAACGTTCACTTTAGTTCGGATTTTGAGGTCATTAACAAGAAAACAAGTTGAAAGCGGACAAAGCAACCATTATTGATACACTAGCGGAGTCTATAAACTAATTTCGAAGTTGGACAAAGCAGAAGAAGTTTATGACCGATAAAATATATTTTACACGTTTCGTTTCGATTCATTCGTGGACAATGGAGAAATCCGCACCAAGAAAAAAAAATAGTGTCTAAGATGCACCGCCAAACTGCATATACAAACTTCGCCATGCCCCCTCAGTGTCCACGTTTTGCGGTGACATGAGCTCCTGTGGGGTGGGCGTGTACACTTGCTGGGAAACATATGCACTGTCGACATTGGTCATGTAATCGTAGCCTGAACCGAGCCCGTACTGGCCTAATGGGACGCCGGTGTTCAGACCGAGCATCATCTGGTCGCCTACCATGCTTCCCTGGCTGTTGTCAGTTTGCATCGGTATTGCCTGATAGCCCATTTGCAGCGCCGGATCGGGTTGCCAGTGATTCTGGATTTGTTGTTGCTGTTGTTGCTGTTGTTGTTGACGAACCTGCGAGTATACCTGCGAGTTCGGAAGAGTTTGTGGTACCATATGCATACCGCCATACAAAGCCATCTCGGGGGACTGTTGGTAATAACTCGGGCTCGACTCCATGGGATAACTCTGCATTTGCATTGGTTCCTCGTAGAGAGGAGAAACGGTTGTCGATGCCGGCGTGACAGGCGGGGGCGAGTTCGGCGTGTGGAAGGGGTTCTGCGGACTTGAGACGGGGGAACGCGAGCCGCGTAGAGAAGAGGGGGATTGAGGCTTCGGTGACACGAGCCGAGTAGAGCCGACGAGTTTATTGATGTCGTCCTCGCCCTGCACAAGGAGCAAGTCTTGAGAGGATTCCCGCTTAGTTCCATTGACGGTCTCCCTCATTTGCCTCTGGTGATCTTCGACTGACGAATGCGCGCGTTCGTGCAGCCTTCGGAGGACGGGCTAAACAATAATTCTGTTGGCCAATGGATGGTTAAGATAAATGTGAGAAAATATACTGACCAGAACCTTTGCCGCTCGCGTTTTCTCTCCGAGTGATTCAAAGAGATCGACCACCTGATCGAGGCTCTGCAGGGCAGAGCGCGCTAGCATCATGGAGGGGCATTTAGCCGGAATTGAACCCAGGACGATCTACGGGGATATACGGCAATATCATTTGATAAGGATTCCAAAGAGCACCGAAGAGACCGTACTCACCGCGCATGAAAAAACGTGCGTGAATAGGAACCAGTTGCGCTCTGTTAGAGCTTTATGCTGCGACCACAAGCTCTTCACGAGGGCAACGAAGGACGAAGCGCTACGGTGCGCACACAGAACGGAACGGCCGTATCTACCGCTGAGCGGGTCCTCCGGATGATCGTGCATTGCTTTTGCGAAGTAACCTCGATGCATATACAGTAGAGCTGTCCAAAGCAATGCTATTAAGCACCACTTTCACAAAACAGTTTCACCTAAAGAATTGCACTTACTAACTTCCTTGATTGATAGGATGATATACCGCTGCATCGTCAGCCTCATCGGCGGTTCAGAGTCGCCAGCGCTGTACACAGATGATCCACCGAACCCTGGGACCTGGAGGGAAGGCGGAACGTAGTAGCTCAGCACTCGTTTATCGAGCTCCATGATCGTCCCGTATGATGGCGTCCGTGCACCGAAGACTTGGTCGTGCACGATGCTAAGACACTCAGACGAGAAGCGGTGCTTCCAGGCGTCGACTGGGACGAGAATTTTATCAATGGACTAGAGTAACAGCAACATAGTCCTTACAACTCACATGACATCTCAACCTGGCCTGCTTTGTTCGTCGTTGTTTCATGCGCCATCTTGCAATCAATATGAGCCATTGCGAGCGTTGGTGGTCGCCCATAGGTCAGACTCTGCCAAGGACATTAACAACTCTCACTTCAGAGGATAGAGTAATATTGTGGTTTACCTGCCACGAGTCATAAACGTAGATTTCCCAGAAGAGCTCTCTTCTTCTCTGGGTTTCGTCCGCGGATAGATTCCATCGCGAGCTGTCACGGTCTAAAGCGAATCTAATGTCAGGCAGCGTTGACGATCTTTCTGATATAGGTGCTTACGAAGACCGATCTATCCGGAATTAAAAAGAAATTAAAAATTACGCCATGCACAGGAAACGTTATAAACGCACACTCTGAGCTAACTTGACGACAATGCCCATCAGAGTCCACCTTTGTGCGTCCACGTCGTTCAAAAACATGTAATGAGCCATGATCACCTTCATGAAAATTTATCGTGAGTATGGATTTATCTCTTTCTCTCTCGTATTACACACCAATGCTTGAATTGCTTGAATACTCGGCTCATCCAGGATGGAGTCCAAGCTGAGCGCGGCCTTCGCAAATTGGAAGTATGGTACAGCTTGCGGTGAGTGACTTCGGATGCGTAGGTCGACAAGCGTCCCAACAGCCAGAACCGCGTACATGAGCGCAAGGCGATGCGACTCATACGACCCCGAGTCGCGGTCCTCATTGGAAATGGGGGATGCAATTGGAGGGTACACCCGCGCGAAGATGAACTCGTGGAACTGCGTTCGCGAGATCGGATGATACATCCATGCTGCGTTTTCGAAGTAGTTGTCCACAAGTCGACTCGCGGTATCGACGTCGGGAAGGTAGTTGAGCAACTGCGCACGCAAAATATCTATATCGCCGTCCTGGAGTTGGGGTGTGAACGGAAACGTGTGGCTCAGCGACGGAAGGTCCGCGGGAAGGGCCACGTTGAGCCCCGTTTCATCGAGCTCCTCGTCTTCTGGTGACTCGCCTTCTTCGTTCTAAATAGATTTCGAACACAAGACACGAGATTAGATAGATAGAGACCAGGAAAGAGGGATGTTCTCATAAAGAATTGTGACACGCTAGTGAAGGAGGGCGGCTTCTATAGTACAGAACGTAGTATACGTACTTGAAGCAGATACTAGGGGGGTTATCCGTTAGTTATTTTCAAACACCGCAGAATGAAGAAAACCTATACTAACCCAAGCGTTGGCAGTTGTTCCATAAAAGTTCGTCCGCCCTGAAGGTGATATTGATCTATGGAGTACGTCAGTCAACCCCGATGTAATTGATTGCGTTTAGGCGTATTTACAGCGATCCAACTGCGTCAATTGTTTCTTCTACGTCAGTCGGTCTTGGTGGTTCTGCGTTGACCTCTCGTTCAAGGGGGTGTTTAATCTTCAAGAGCTCATCACTCAAAAGGGGGTGTTTTTCACTGGATAATGCTTTGTGTGCGACCGCCAGCGCATCTTCTAGCGACCGCACACGGTGTGATAGTTCAGCTATTTTATCATGTAGACTCTCCGTGTTCGCGAGCACAAATCTAAATAAGAGAGATTAGTATACTAGACCACACAAGAACATGCGCAAACCAGGGAGATATTGTATGCGCGTTCTCACCTGTTTCCTTTGCCTGTCGTCAGAGAGCCTGTAGGTGAATGAAGTAAGGCTCCGGTGAGCACGGAATTCCAGGCACTATAAGGCCAAGCGAAATTCGGCGAGATAGTGCATACCGTCGGGACAGATCTGACTACAACCACGCTTTACGCAGGCGCCTGATCAGTTACAAGGCAGTAGATCGATTGGGTAGATGTAAGTGACCGAGTGATGGATTGAAATTGAATGTTGGGAGACGTACTGCAAGGGAACTTTCTGCATCAGTGTCCATGATTGTTTGATTAGAACGGGCCGAGGCGTCGAATAACGGGTCAAAAAGCCTGTTAGACTTCTTATATCTTTTGAGACCTTCGACAATGGAAGCGCACCTATCGCATCGTAGCTTTAATCTGCGAAGGAGGGCCACCGCCAGCGAAGACAGGAAGAGGGCTTGTTAGTCAAATGGCGCTGTGGCCGGACTCTATCGCATTGGCGCACCTCCTGCACTCAGCACATGACAGCGCTGCGTTCCGTTTCTTATTCCTTGCGGCCGAGCCAACCACCTCATCGTCTATGGTGCGATGGGGCGACATCACGCGCGTCGTGCTCGCTGTCGACGGTGTCGAGAACAGTATTGTTGATGAAACCGGCGTGCTTCGCCCCACGCAGCTAAGGGGGACTTCTTTCTCTTTTGACCCTTCGGCAAGTTGTCGGATTTATATATGGACGCCGAGCCGATTAGCAGACATGGTTAAATCTCATGGATTAATATTTGTGGAAGGTTGGAATCCTGTAGAGGGAAACACTTAGAGCACACTAGACAGAAGTTTAGACAATGGTATATAGTGCGATAGTAACTAGTACAAGAGAAAGGGATTGCTAGTTGTAATCGTAATGCTATGGAATTAAATATGTCTATATGCGTGAGAATCAATTATGTAAGCGATAAGCTTACAATTTGCTTCCGTCAACGATCATCCAGGGGAAAAATGAAAAGAATTCCTTACCACTCCCAAGCGACGAGGAATTATTAAATGCCAATACCTTTCGGCTCTCTATTTTTTTGTTTCTCCTTTATGCAACTACTGTATAATGGCTGCAAGTGCGCGTACACTTTTTCGAGTCACGTGTGCCATAGGAGCTCTGCTGCTCAAATTGAAACACGTCTGCCATCACATCATTGTACAGCAGTCGCAGCCCTATACGTACGAGTATAACGGACACCACTGTTCACCGCAGCCATGCAACCTTGGATGCCTTGGACGATGTGCTCGGGGCGCGATTCCGGATGCTCTGAGGCTGACTCTCCAATTTATAAAGTTGACGCTGTCAGGCGCTTTCCATTTCTGGAACGTGTGAAGAACCGCCATTATTCGGTCGCTCAGCGCTCACCCACATACCTGCAAACTCGCAGCCGTCAAGTATCTGCTTCCTATTGCCTTTGCGACCTAAGTACTCAAGGTCTCTGCTTCTGCGATGCAATGACTTTATGTTGCTGGACAGCTTAAAAAAGCTTCGATAACTGGGTTTTTCATGACGCGCTTCGGCGCTATTCTGGCAACCGGGGACCCCAGACATGATGCAAGTTAAGTATAAGGATCTCCTGCAAATCTACTATGGTTCATGGGTGTTACCCGAGAACAGCACTCACAGTTTTGCAGCCGATCTGGCGCGCGTTGGGTTTCGGCGGTAGATGCAACATCATTCTCGGGAGCTTAGTGAACTGAAGACGGTCTGTTATGGGGTTGTGACTGTTAGTATATCTAATCTATTGAAAACACGTCACTATCTTCCTGTCGCGTCGCGACGCGTCTTGATAATTGAACGCGAGACTTATCTCGTGCTCTGCTGGCTCTTTGGCTGGAACTCCGAACTCAGGCTTATGTTGGTCTGACCTGGAATCTGTCGACTACGTCAGTCTTAATCCTGAAATTCAAGTCTTGACTGACATACCAATCCGGTGAGACCGGCCTCTTGGGCTGACATGTGGAAAGTATAAAGCCCGGCCAGGCTGGTTGTTCGACCTCATTCCCCCTCTTCCTTCTACCACTACAGGGTCCTGGCGACCTCACATTTCTACCCTCCATCCTAAATCCACATTTCAAACGGCTGCGCCGTTCACTATTCTTCCTTTCTTTCAACAACACATACTTCGCTTCGCATTAACCATATTATTCTTAAGACTTGTCAGCTATGGTTGCTCTTACCTCTCGTTTCGTTTTGCTCGCCGCGCTGGTTGCCACTTCGACGTTTGCACCGCTCTTGCCTGTTGTTAATGCTGGCGTCCTCGCTGTTCGTCGTACCCATTCTGAGCCGAGTGCCACCGGCGATGTCTCAGTACAGACTGGTTCAATTCCGACGGCTGCGAAGGGTAAAGGCAAAGATTTGCCCGTGCCACCCCTCCCCACCTCTGCTAGCCACACCAAAGATGGCAAGGACAAGAAGAAGCATCGCAAGGAAAAGTCCAAGGACAAGAAGAAGCAGAGCAGGGTACGTCCCATCTTTCTTCATTTACATACCTAACATCTGGGCTAATTGAGGGTCAATAGTCGGTGGAAAGTATGGAGGTTCGCGACCCGGAACATCACCACCACCATCATCATCATGATCGGCGCGAGGAGGCTCAATCGGCTTTGAGCATGCAGATGCTCAAGCGTCATCACTCTCACCACCACCACCACCATCATGACAGGGAAGTACAGGTTTTCGACAAGCGTGCTCATGACCATGACCACGATCATGACAATGGCCACGATCACGACCACGATCACTCGAAGCGCACAACTACTCATGTTTATCTTAGCCCAGCGAACGCTATGGCTTCCGACACATGGGATCCCCTAGACCCTATCATCGGAATCGGTAACATGCAAATCGGAGACGGGCGACATGGATCTTACTCCGATAACCACTATTTGATCGGATCTGGGTCCATCATCAAGAGAGAACCGAGTCACCACCACCATCATGGGGATAACCATAAGATTGTCATGACTGGAGACAATGATCATGTGCACATGCATGATAGGAGGGAGCCTCACCGTCACCATCATCACGACGATAAGATCGTCATGACAGGTGATAATGACCATGTACATATTCACGATCGGAGTGTCCGAAACGACAACGCAGACGACACTGTGTTGAGTATGGGCCTTTCTCTAGACATGGGCACTGGAGACGACTGCGAAGTCGTGCATGGACGCTATGTTAAGTGTCGTGACGATCAGAAGCGGACAGTTGTTAAGCGTGATGACTCTGGAGTTCCTGGTACAGTGGATATAGTGGTGAGTTGCTTCGTTAGTCACTTGCAATTTAAACATACTAATAAATTGTGGACTTAACGACAGGCAGTCGGCAATGCACCCCAGAGACTTGCTTCACTTGTCTTGTCTTCCGTGGGTAACAGCACGACAAACGGGACTGTCGATGGCGGCTTGTCAAAGGCAACTTCTTCTTCTGATGGCTCTTTCGTACTTGACGCCTCCAACTCTACGAAGACGCAGTTCTTTCTGGTGGCAATCCCATCGGAGCCGTCCGTGGTAGCTAACGGAACTCTCGCGGAGGCGTTTGCAGCTCTCAACTCTACCTCCGCTCCGCAGACCGGCGAAGATATCAAGGTGACTCTTCAGGTTCCCGTCTTCAACCCTGACAAGGCCTCCATGACTCCTTTCTGCGCAACGTATGATACGAAACCAAGTGCACCTGCTCCGTTGAACATGATGGAATGTTTCGCAGCCTCCATTGGCGGGGATGGTAAGAGCCAGACATTTGCGTACAATCCAGACTCGGGCGTCGTGAAACCTTTGTGGATACTTGCGGATGAGACTCCTTCGACAGAGAATAATACGTCGGTGCCTGACTCTAGCAACTCGACGAACTCTGGAAACTCGACATTGTCTATGAATGCTACGTCCTCCCTTGCGGCCCACTTCAAGGCTCTCGATACAATCAAGGACGCTGTGAGTAGCAACAGTACTTCGACGCCGGCAAGCCCTCAAAATGTGACACTGGTCTTCACGCCTGCTGCTCCTGCTGTCCATGACGTGAAGGATCCTTCGGATGCTGCTGCTTTCAAACCAATCGCTTCTTCTGACTCTGCCGATGTCTCTGCTACTGCTTCTGCTTCTATGGCTGGTACCTCTTCTTCGGACTCTAGCTCGGAGGACATTGGTACCTTGACAGACAGCTCGATGGACATCGATAGTGCGATGACCACGGACACCATGGTAGCGACGTCAACGAGTTCTACTGATACTTCGGACGCCACTTCCGAGTCGACCGATGTCCCGCAAGAGACGGACGCCCCGCCGACATCCACTGATACCGACGATACGGCGAGCGCTACCACTACGGACGCTACGGACGCTACCTCATCTTTATCTGCGACAATGAGCACTGTCTCTGAATCTGACACCGACACGACAGACTCGGAAATCCCGACGTCGACGCTGGACGCGAGCGCGATGGAGATGTTTCAGAAGCAGCCGGGCGCTGGGCGTCTGAGGTTCTTCTGAACTCCTTCAAGTTTCTCCTCTCCTCGGCATCAGACTGCAGTGCATGGGAATGGCGTGTTGTAGTTGTATGCTGTCTTAGTAGTTTGTAGTAGATAGTAAGGTGTATTGTGCAATACAAGTAATGCGACCTTTGCGAAACTCATGGACGGGGACTAAGCTTCCGACGATCAAGGACGTTGGGCCATGTTTGGTTGTGTATATCCAAGTGGAGGCATTTCTTGCTTGATTGGTTATGTTCTTCCGGGGTCCTTCTTTGTTGCCGACCTCAGGCTGCGTCAACTGAGAAAATGTGCAAAACAGGATGATCAAAACCAAGTCAGCGTACAGACCTGTCTAGTTAAGCATCATTTCCGTCTCATAAAATAATGAAATCTTGGGCCCATCTTTCCCTCGCTACAAATCTTTGAGGCTCGCTATATCGAAACCTGATGAAACTTCACGTTCAGATTTACTTTCAGTAGATGAAGGGGCGGGGAAGGGGCTCTCGTGCCTTGTGCTTTGATCCTGCCTATTCCCGAGCATAGATAGTTTTTGTACGGCTCTCCCGAAGTGTAAGCAGGATTGTCGATCTCGGATTCTCGTGCTACAAAGGACGTAAACTGTGACGGCGATCCATCTCCCCCGGGCTGCATCAACTTGACTCGGTTGTGAGTGATGCAGACTAGGTACGAGGAGAGTTCGTAGAGTACGATACTAGGCAAGGGTGCATGGGTGCAAAGTGGGCAGTCCGTTACTGGTAGAGAAAGTGCTGCCAGGTGTCGTGACGCAGGAGATAGTACGTAGCCGCCTGGGAATCCCGCCGCAGCCTGACATGAGAGGCGCCGCCTTGTGAGTCCATTGTCGTAAGTCTGATCATATCAGTTCAAGTTCGAGATTTCTGTCCGTATGGCTTGATGGTGATGTGCTCGCGGAGATGAATTGGCCCTTCGAGTTCTTGTCCGCGTGCGTTTCGACGAGGCTGTGAGGCAGTGGTGTTTGTCCGTGTTTCTGTCCCTTGTTGTATTCGGAATATCTGAGATTAGATTCAATGCGGTGCATCCCGCCGTTGGTCAATGCTGCACGGTATCTAAGGGGATGTAAGCAAAGCACGAAATAATAGTGAGTTTGGATGAATAGGAAAGAAAACTTCAAAGGAGGACAAGTTCAACGACACCAACAGCTCGGACCGGTGTGCCTTCAATTATCGATTCAACATTACTGACGTCGAGGACTGCGAAGAGAGACTCAGAAGTCCGTAGTGCACATGTACCATTGCTAAGGTATTATGGCTACACGGTGCGGCGACTTCCATTTATTCGAGTAACGTGACGATCAGCAACTTCCTCGACTCGGGAGCAATAATCCTTACCCGCCGGAATCGAACAGAAGCTGCAGAGATGTTGAGGGAGATGAGGGTCATGGAAGAGAATAGAGTCCCAAGTTAATAAACATGATGTACATTGACAAGTTAGATTTATCAATGCTTGTCTATCGACTCCCGATATGGAAAAATCGGAAGTATATCCGGAGCAGAGGTAGCTCCGGGGTCCGTTGAGAAGTAGTTGTATGCGGAGTACGCCCAGTTCCTCAAGAATCAGCACTTAACCATCACCATGTTCTCCCCCGGTCTCTTTACCTCCCTCCTCCCCTTCCTCTTCTCCCATCATCTGCACTGCTCTTACCAGTGTGCCGTGCACACGCCCGATAAACGTTATACAAGATGTCGGCAAGCATGCGACGCCCGGACGTCAACCACCCGAACCATGACCACGCAGGCGGCGTCCAGCGTCGACGTAGAGGCGCAGCACGTCTGTCCTGTGCCGAGTGCAGGAGGCTGAAGCTACGCTGTGACCGGTGAGTTGCAGCAGATGCGGAACCATCCAGCTCGACTCTGATATGCCGATGATATCTAGGAAGGTGCCTTGCGAGTCATGTGTGAAGAGAGGTTGTGCAGCAATATGTCCGGATGGTATGTGCTCACCAACCAATTGTCTCTATTATAAATCTCAGTGATAATGCACTTCTAGGATCCCTGACAACTGGAAAGGGCAACCGGTAGGTTCTGCGATACCCCACATACTCCCAATGTGCTCACCATTGTGTTGCGTCAAGTTTCGTTCTAGCCTCCACCCAGGAGCTTCACGAGAAGATTTCTGAGCTATGTTGTCGTGTTCGGGAGCTTGAAGATGCCCTACGGGAGTCACACCAGAGCCTCTCCCATGAAGTTCACCCTCTCCTGACAGAGGACCTCTTAAAAATCAAAGCCCCCTTGCAGCGCGAACCCAATTCAGACCGCGACCCCGTCGTGAACGGTGGGATCAAGGAGGAGCCCACGCCAGATGTCGTTGACTCGTTCGGTTCCCTTTCCATCACTAATACAGGAAGAACAAAGTTCTACGGACACACTGCCAACTCCTGGGTACGTTGATACGTTGATGGGCGCTAATCTGTCTCATAACTTTCTTCTATCTTTTTAATCGTCGGATATTAATTCACCATCATACAGTATTTTCTTCAAGTAAGCCGTCATCCTCCTCACACGTGTTCGGCATCGTTCATCGAAAATTTCTTCTGTGTGGTGTCACTATTTTTGTAGAATGAAGACCCAGAAGAAGATCATTCTGAGGATAGGTCACAAGTGCTCGAGACTATTCTTCCTCCAGAGATCTTGGCTCTAGGATCAGCGTTCCCGACATCGCCTACCAACTCCCCTATCACACATACACACGAGCGATTCAATAGCCTCGTCGGCTACCTGCCTGATGTTGTGCGGGCTGTTGAATTGCGTGACATCTATTATCAACGGGCAGCATGGATGTAAGTGCCCTTCTCAATCCTCCTTTTTCTTGAGTCGGAGGTCCGGTGCGGTCGGTAACTACTTAAATCTACCCAGTCGCGCTCATGCTCTGTCCTGCATCGCACTTACGCGCGTCCGGTCTCGTTTTACAGGTATAATCCGGTTACGCGGGGACAGTTCGACGAAGAGGTGTTCTCCCACTTTTACAGCGACAGTTATGCGCCGCCGTCTCCACCGTCACCAAATGACTCGGCGTCTTCACATCGGCTTGCGCTGATGTTCATCATCTTGGCGTTTGGGACGCTCATGGACCCCAATCTCCCGAGATATAACCTCGAGGCGGAGAAGTATCACCAGTTGGCTCGCGCAGCTCTTTTCAAGAGCGCCATCTTTGAGGACCCGACGCTTCATGCAGTCCAGGCCCTGGTGAGTTTGATCAGATCAGCCTTGTGACCTTCCCTCGACTGCTTTGTCTTTCTTTGGATCCTTGTCCTTTCCTGCCGAAGCTGGGCCAAACCAATCCCCTGCATCTGAATGGTGCCCTCGAGCAATCCGCCTTCACTTAAGCTCTGTATGCGTTATCTTTATGCATGCTTCCCGCGGCACACTCACACAACGACATTCATCTGCTGTGGCGGAATCTCACAATGCCCGTAGCCGTGCCCTAGGCTATCCTAGCTCGGAAGTCCCGATTTTACACCACTTTACGTTTCACGAGCACTTGAAGGCACAGACATGCTAACTTTAGAATGAACTTTAATAGTTCCTGATGTCGAATTACCTTTTCCTGGCCGACCGACATGGGACTGGCAGTGGGTCTAGGTGGGTTATCATGGGCTTCGCTGTCAAGCTTGCACAAAGCGTGAGTGCATTACTTTGTTTGCCCTTGTTAAGAATACTTCAGCTGATTATTGGCTCCTGTTTCGTGTAGATTGGACTTCGTAAGTGCATGATCTTTGCTTGAAACTCGCATCATCTTATGACATACATCGAATTTTGACGCTCTGTGCCTCTAGACCGCGATGGCACGAAATGGGGTATGCTCAATAATGAAAAGGAAACGCTCATCCGGCGCGTGACTTTCTGGGAGCTGTATACGTACGATTCGTGGCAGGTGATTTGATTGTTTCTTTTCTTCTCGTTCATAGTGCGGGTAGAATAGTAATACTGAAATTCGATGTGCTTGCAGTGCCTGACGTTTGGTCGACCTCCGTCATTTTCACTATCTCATGTTGACTGCAAATTCCCTCATCCCACGGAGGACCCTTCTGGCGAGAGAAGCTGTAAGTGTTTCAGTTCAACACATTATCACTTTAACAAATACTCATAAACTGATTGACATTCTCCAAATTTCAGTTGATACATGGAAACATCGTTTCTCCGCGGAGTGCATGAGCGTCGTACATGACCAAGCTTTCGGCGCGAAGACACCGAGCTACCAGACGATCCTGCAGCTCGATCGCAAACTGCGAGCGTTCCCCGTTCCCCCTGTATTGCAAATTGCAGGCTTTGGAAATAGTGGGAGTAATAGTGAGACTAGTGGTGCCGCATTCGTGTGCGCCGATACCTTGGGCTTGATTATGCAGAGACATATCGTGTTGGCTATCCGGGAAATGAGTGAGTGAATGTTAAATTTCACCTATGAGAAGGACTCTGGGCTGGATGCTGATCCAAGAATGTGACAGATCTGTTGTACATGCACAGAGGATTCTTTGCGCGTGCAATCAGTGATAATCCAAAAGACCCTTTAGGGTCTTCGTATGGAACATCTGTCATTGCTGCATATCGCAGTGCAGGCTCGCTTGTCGCGCTCCTTCGAAACTTGGATAGTCAGCTACCGGAGCCTACTGAACGGTTGTGGTTCTTGTGGACTCATCTATTCTCCTGTGCAGTAAGTTTTTTTTTTGTCTAGGTAAAATGATATTATCTGACAGGTTGTAAAATTGAAAGGTTGTCCTTGGTACGATTGTCACTCGATGCCCGTCTATGAGTCTGGCTCCCTCGGCTCTCGTGCAGCTCGACTCCGCGTGCGAGCTGTTTGAGAAAGTAGCTGATACTTTCCGAGCGACGAAAGTTTTGGTATGGTTTTTATTGCGATCCATTCACGCATGAAAGCAAGCTCATCATTCTGTGTAGATGATAATGAAAAATCTGCAGCGGAAAGCGCACGTCTCCCTGGTGGAATTCAGGGAGGGTCGGCAGTCACCGCTCACTAGCATATCGCCTTATAGGTCCATTTTGGATGGAACACCGGAACCGACTGACGATGACGAGCTTTCGAAGCTTGGTGGTAAAACGCGCCTCATCTCACAGAAAGACCTGTCAAAGTCCCCTTCACCACAGGTCGTTACCCGCTCACCGAATACACACAATCCGATCGTGCCTCTTCCATTGCCCGACGCGAGCATGGGCGTGCATCCGTCCGTCGTCGAATACCTCTCCACATTCAATTTCGGAGCCCCGCAGCAGAATGGGAGAGAGGCGGGGCAAATGTATGTGCCAGCTCAGGATCAAACAATGTATACTGCGACGCCCTCGGGGAGTGCGGGAGGGCCGTATAGTTTGTCGAACGGGGGCGCGGGAGCGATGCATTTCCATCCGAACGTCGAGCTGCATGCGCAGACGCATAACCTGAGTTCTGCTGCTGAAGTGCTGGCGCAGGCGCAGACAAGCCCGTCGTCCGCTGGGTCAAGCGGCATACATGGTATGGTGGGGCCTTCGCCCCAGCAATCCCCTGTGCATACTCGTGGACCACACGTCCCCATTGTTACGCATCCCCAATCACAGCAACAGCAACAACAGTACTTCCCACAGTACTTCCCTGTATTCGACTACGGATCAGGGAGCGCCGCGGCGAATGGGGCTCAGGGAGGGTACGGGCAGATGCAGCCGCTGGGCACTCCAGGTGGTGTGAATGGGGTGTTGGACGGACGATTTGAGCATGGACACGCGATGGCATATGAGCCAGGGCCTTCCGAACAGGAAAGGGCTGGGTATGCAAATGGAAGACAGAGCTTGACTCCTGAGGCAAGCGTGCATACGACCTGGATGGACTTCGTGTCGCAGATGAGCATGAACATGTAAAGTCCGTGGATGGTTTGTTTATCTCCTTTATTGCTCCCTTGGCAGTCTCGATTGCTGTAGATGTTGGCTGCTGGCTTTAAAATTCCCTAGTCTTGTCGAATTGTAGACCTATTTGTGTCTCGTTCTTACCAAAGTAATCCCAGATGTTTTTTTGTTGTACACGTTGTAACCGTAGTGCTTTGTAGACCTGAATTTATTTATGATTACACACCTACGATAGGAATAGGAGGTCTATCAGATACTGTTTATTTTTTCCTACCGTTTTGTCGAATTCTGGTTACCGATCCCTGATCAAAGTGGGTGACCAAGGTGCATTGACCAGAGATTGCCGAACAATGGGAGAATCCTACAGCGCCGTCGGTGCTAGGTAAGTGTGGGGCGTCCCGCGTGCTTGTAGTTTCTTGAAACATTTTGAACAGATGTCGAGACGCGTGGCTTGTCAATTCTAGCCTTCTTCCATTCCATCGTCGTCTTCTTGTGGCGGTTTCCACCACGGCAGAGGCCCGAGCCCTTGTTCTGCGATAGAGCACTGAAAAAGGCGGGTTTCAAACAAACAAGCTCTTAGTAATTGGGCCGAAGTGTGCTGCGGAGGCGTGAGCTCACAATGATTGAGTATGGCGGTCTCCTTCTCTCTGCATTGCCCATCATCACGCCTTCAGCGGCCTTCGGAGGGCCTGGTTCGTCGTCGTTGAACTCGTCGCTTTCAACCCGCACACGCACAGTCTCTCCCGCGTCGATGTACATGCGCTCGGACGTCGGTGTGTCAAGTAGTTCGTGCGAGGTCGGAACATGTTCTGGGTCGGTCTCGGGGGCTTCGTAGGAGGGAAACCAGAAGTGTGCGCGTTCGGTTGGGTCACTTGACGCAATTGCATGAGAGACCGGGAGGCGTGTTTAATAGAATTCAGCAGGTACGTACAATGCTGATGGAGTTGGAAGGTATATAAGTGGGATGTACATGTCGTCGAAGAAGTCGACAGAGACTAAAAGACATTTGCGTCAGAATGCATACATGCATATGGGAATTGTCACTCGCCTCGAATGCCTTCTTCATCGGAAGATTTGATCTTCGCCAAAATAACTTCACCGGCAAATGGTCGAAATACGACTAGGCGGAAGATCACTGGTGGTGTAAGATGGAACGACTGTCTCTGTTACGTGTATAGCAGACGCACCTTTATACCACAAACACCCATCACCATACCTCACCTTCCCCTCTCCGCATTGAGAAATGTCGAATACACAAATACATAGTCCGACATCGTGCAACACTTTGTTGGCGTATTTCTTGTTGAGCTCGCTGATTATGGCCTGCTCTGCGGGTAAACCAAAGGTACTCGGATGGAGGGCTACCGTGTCCTGGAAAACAAAGTTAATAGACATCAATGGTCAGGTCAGATGAACGTGCCTTGATGGTCGACAAAACGAACATGATAGATAGTGAGATTTTCCTGATTTATGGAATTATTTTACAACGAGCGGTGGTGTATTTTGGCGATAAAACGATCATGTTCCAGACAGACTGAGAGTGCATGGCACGCGGAAGGAAAACTTGAAGCCGCTGAGGTTGGGCGTCTATTTTGACCCTGATTATCCTTTTGTAGTCGACGGCAGTTTCGGCAAGATTTTTCGTGTCCCTCCGTCGCAGCGCAGAAAACACAACCGTTCGTCTTGGATAACGACCACGACGGCGGCGAGAGGTCAATATGTCTTCCTCTTCACAGCTGCCTAACGTGCAGCCTCTGCTCTCAGCGAGTACAACATCCCCGAGCTGGATTCCAGCAAAATCCTACCTCCACTTTGTGGCCGGAGGGTGAGCGTCTTCATATCTGACTTCGTTCAAATACTCATGCAAATTGCGCTCTTCAATAGGCTCGGAGGAATGTGCGGTGCTATAATCACATCCCCGTTTGACGTTGTGAAGACACGTCTTCAGTCTGACCTGTTCCGAGAGAAGCATGCAAGCATCGGTATGGTAGCAGAGGGAGCGTCGGGCTCTGCTGTCTTAGTCCCTCGGCGGCCTGGTGGTCTGCTATACAACTTCGTCGAGACTGGATACATTATGAAGTACGTATATAACAACTATCTGCGTCTGTCCGAATATCATTGTTTATTATAATCATAGAGATATATACCAGAACGAGTCTCCGCGCGCCCTTTTCAAAGGCCTGGGTCCGACTCTCGTCGGAGCCATCCCCGCACGCTCAATCAACTTCTTTACGTACGGCAACGGCAAGCATATTATCGCGAACACATTTAATAATGGTGTAGAGAACTCGTACGTTCACCTCACTGCTGCAGCTATCGCGGGCGTCGTGACCGGCACGGCTACGAACCCGATCTGGGTGGTTAAGACTCGTATGCAACTATCTGCCTCTGAGTCAAGATCCACCACGTCTTATATACTGGAGACCAAGGCGAGACGATCGGGCTTCTTAGGTGGAAGTATACCTGTGATAAAGAAGATTGCGCGCGAGGAAGGGATGCGGGGTTTCTATAAGGGACTCACTGCGAGCTACCTCGGCGTAACGGAAGGCACGATCCAGTGGACTCTGTACGAGCGGCTGAAGAAACTCACGCGGAATACTGAAGGGAAGGGTGGGGCTACTGAGTGGCTTGGTATGTTAGGTAGCGCGGGCACAGCCAAGTGTGTTGCTAGCCTTATTACTTATCCTCATGAGGTTCGTATTCTCCTTCATGTCTGCACAAAGTAACAATGGAAAATTGACTGGCACTCACAACCAGGTTATTCGGACACGTTTACGGCAACCCCTCGTCAACGGAAAAATGAAATACACCGGTCTATTGCAGACGTTGAGGCTTGTCATTGCGGAGGAGGGTGCAGCATCGCTCTATGGTGGTTTATCAGCTCACCTTATGCGCGTGGTGCCGAATGCAGCGGTTATGTACGCCATCTACGAGGGCGTATTGCGGTGGGGTGAAATTCATGATAAGCCTTCATAACAGCATTCACCAAGTGTTAAGTTCCTCCATTGCCATTTCCTCTTCTATATTATGAAAATCATCTGAAGCCGTTATGATGCGTAGTCGCCTCCTTTTTGCATATATTTATTCCTTTTTCGTTTTCACAACGTTAAACCCTGGATTTTTTTTTGTTTTCGATGAAAAGTATAGTCTTAATGAGTAGATAAGAACGATTTCTCTGCATATGTTACATCTGGTACAAATCTATGTACTATAATCAATACTAGCTAGCTTCATGCTTTATATAATGCAATCCCACCTTTATACGAAGCGAGGTCAATGGATATAATTTGCTTTCACCTCACCCAATTATTGATCCAGAAACTTGAAAATCATCCCTTCCGGATGAATAAAATTGACATCTATTAAATTAAGAACGGATTCTCTTCGCAAGAACTGCATGAGCTTCTGGCCCTGGGTCGCATTTTTTTAATCGATCATAGTCATACCTTAGAAGGCGTGAGTACACTCATGACAATTCAATTCAAGAAAGCATCCAAATACCAAGTTAGCGTTGAGTCCGACGTCGTAACGATTGTGCGTTGAGCGTACGACCAAATTGCTGCTGCGCAACCGAAGTGCGTTGGGTGCGGGTTGTGCGGGCGGTGTGCAATAAGGAGCTAGATATAAAATTTGTGATCAGTTCGAATACTTGTAATAGTGCGGAGAAGTGCGTACTGTATCAGGGTACAGTACCGGTCTACGAAATTTGAGCGAGATTTCCTTCAGGATCAGGGAGATCCCTTTGCCAGAGATCATGTCATTAGCTCGATCCGGTCCTCCTAAGTCAAGAGCGAGGCTACGCATCCATTGTATCCGAGCCTATCCATTCGTCCAATACTTGAGCTTCTCTTCGGGTCGTTGAAGATGGGATTTTACTCACAGATTCTAGATAACGCACTGGTATAGGTATATTTACAAGTCAGCACATAAGCCACAAAATATTAAGCATGCAGTGAAGGCGCACAATACCGCACATTATTAACATGTCTGTCGAGAATAATGACCCTTAGCATGTGTGACATGTACTTTGCAAACCGCTTGATCCGAGCGTACCTGAATGAGTCAAGGTCTCCCCATACAACCTTCTGTTCGAAGAACGATTGTGGGTCATATCTGTCGTAATGTTTCCATGCATCAGTGGATATTCAATCCATAAGATATAGACAGTCAACACGGACCCTAATTCAGATAACTTCGATCGAGCTTCATCTTCTGGGGTCAAGATGTCGCCAATTCCTGCCTCTTGAGAGCCCGAGCTTGAAGTGTGGAGTTCTCGGCGCTGGTCAGAATGGTTAGGCTTATAAGCCTGTTCAGGGTGGATGAACCCCTCGCCTGGGTGACTAGGACCTTCCGTCCCAGGCGCAAGGTAGAAGGGAGAGGAAGGGTCACGAAAAGCTGCCTGGAGTTTCTGAACACAGAACGAGATTGATTAGAGCCAATGTGGCGGACAGAAGATTATGTAGCTATGCACCTCGATAGTTTGCGAACTGGATGAAGATGAGAAGTTCTGCCGTGTAACAGCAATCCTCTGTAGCTTTGACGCTTCCCGCAGCATGTGCTTGCACTGCAGTATCCTTGATGCCATGATATAGCTCATTCCAATAGCACCGTCCTTGGCGAGGGACTGAAGAGCTCACAATGAAGATGATGGTGGTCCTATTCAGGCCCCAGTAAGTGGTACTGACGAACTTGAAGCCGGTCATGTTAACCCGGTAGGCGCTAATACTAGCGCCTACTAAAGGTGACGTGACCAGTAGTAGTGACGTGACCAAGAGCTACATGATTGTCACGGTCGTCGTTTATAAAGAGCGAAAATTTACAGCTTCATTTCCTTTCATCCCTCTCTACCTCTTGTCTCTTGTTTCCACAGACTACGTCCATTGTGAGTGTTTATGTTCTTCAGCACATATCTCTAGGATGAACTCTTAGATGACGAGTCCGACTTATTGTGGGCGCGGTTTCCGCGTTCTGCATGTTTCGTGACGACAATATCTTTAAAATACCATTCATGCTTTACTGAACCGTTTTTGCTTTCTTTATTTCAATATATTGCGCGTATCGGACGATGTCACTGACATTGCTTCTCTTTACAGCTTCCCTTTCATCACCAAACCTTTTTGATAATATGGCTACGCACGACGATTCAGACTGGTCAGACTCGGACGATGAGGAGCTGTCTGAGATGGAAACATCAGTGCTTTTAGGTGTCCCTGATGGGCCAATGGATAAGCAAGAGGACGCAGAAGATGCAGCAGTGTCACGCATAGGCGGGTACCCTGTACGCTTGTTCGTCTTACGTTCGATAGTCTGTACAGTTGATAATCGAAAACATTTGCCTTTGTGCCCTATGCCCCATTCGCGTGATTATTTTCGTTGCTCTACAACGTCCACCCGTGCAAATGTGTGTGCCATTGTCGGTGTCTTGATATAAGGCGTTCTTGTCTAGTGTCGAACCGCCCTTGTCAGGTGCACAATGCAAGAATTGCTCGTTCCCTATGGAATTGCTCGTGCAGCTTTGGTGCCCGTTCGAGGAAAGCTCGATGGATCGAGCGCTCTACGTCTTCGGCTGCGCACGAAGCGTATGTCAGCATAAGCCTGGAAGGTGAGACGCCATTATGCAAAGCTTTGGCGAAGATTCGTTTTAAACATGAATTTATAGTATTCGTGCCTACCGCGGACTACGATTTAATGCAACTTATGCTGAGAAGCTGGCGAATAAGAAAGCCAGGGAGGAAAACTTAAAGGCAGCAAAATTGAAGATAATAAATGAGGCAAGACAGAGGGAAGAGGCGACAAAAGTAAACCCGTTTTCAGTGAGCTTTTCTGTGAACAGATTCGGAACTTCCCTAGTACTCATGATCCCACCAGATTCGTAAAGGCTCCTCAGCACCGACTGGTGCTCTATTTGGAGCTGCGCCAGCGTTTGGAACTGGTGGTGGGATTGGTTCGCAGCTTTTTGGTGCCGTAGACAAAGACTCCTCGGACCCTGAGGAGGAAGATGAAATATCTGAGCCTCCAGCATCTGAGCCAGAGTTTGACGACGATAGCGGTCTCGAAGACGCTGTAGAACCAGAATCAGATGATGATATCTTACAAGTCCCCGCCTCAACTCCCTCCACGTCCTCTCCTTGGCGATCAGCACCTGCTTACTCGCCCGTGATGTACCTCTCTACATCCTCAGAGTACCTTCCGCCACCTTCAAAGCCTAAACCTACTGCGTTAGCAGCCGATGGGCTAGGTCCGGAGAAGGAAGGCAAATCTAGAAAAGCCGGCAAGGAGGCTGATAAGGATCACAATGAGTGGAGCAATGTCATGGAGGGATATGAGAATAGTTTGGAGGTCGATCATGTGTTCGAGAGGTTTGCTAAGAGAGTAGGGTATGAGGGGGAGCAATGCATCCGGTAAGTCACCACATCTCATGATAAAGCTAAAATCGAGTTTCGTTATAATCATACTTCGTAGATACGAACTTGACGGAACCCCCTTACCCTACGCTCACGACTCTGTATTCGACACTCTTTTCCCGTCAGAGCCCGAACCGCAATCAATTCTGGTAACACAGGCACAGAGTAAAGTCACCCCTCTCGCAGGCAGACGGATATACGATCGATTCTCCAAGGCCATAACACCCTGTTCTCGGTGTGGAGGCCGACGCGTTTTTGAGTGTCAACTCATGCCGAATCTCATTCAGATCCTTCAGAACAGTTGCACTTCGTCAGCCATGGGAGAAAATGGCGGGAGCTGGGAAGAGAAAAGCGAGGAAGAAAGGAAGAAGGAGTTGGAGCGCATCCTCAACGCGAAGGCAGGTGGGGATGGGAGAGGCATGGAGTGGGGAACAGCTCTTGTGTTCTCGTGTGAGAAGGACTGTTGCGTTGATGAAAAGGGAAAAGAGGAAGCGAAGTATTGCTGGGCGGAGGAGCTGGTTCTTGTTCAGTGGGAGGAGTAACTGACAGGAGTGAAAGATTTAATGAGTGATTTCCGAATAGACATACATGTAATTTGTTTGTGATCATGAAGGTAAATATGTAGTACAACACCGGTCAGTGCTAGGAGGTTTGGGATGTGTGCCGTCAATCAACCACTTGGGTAAAACATAGTTTCCGATATTTCTATGTGCTCGATGACTTCAACCATGCTATCACATCCTCGACTCCTTTATCCGGAGGAAATACTGGGTACCACACTTTCACGATTTTTCCAGTTTGGACTGCGATGGTTAGACGCCTAATGAGCTTCTTTTTTTGATATTCAAAAGTCGGTAAGTTTAGTGTGTTAACAAGTTGCAGCTCGACGTCGGAGAGTATAGAGTAAGGAAGATGCAGGCGGTTGATTAGCTCCGCATGCACGTCCATGGACTGGGTCGAGCATCCGAAGAGATGGCCAGGTTTAAGACCCGCAGAAAGCAGGCTATTGTACGCATCACGGTAGGAACCTGTTGTTATTTATGCTATCAGCATGCATATGGAAAGAAGTTTGAAGAGTAGGGTGAGTAGATACTCAGGAGACGATGTCTCGCAGGGACAGAGTATATTTATTTTAGACTAACAGTTCTGCGGAGTGCAACCTCGTGCGCCAGGGATAGCATTCCATTCTTCTGGAACAATTTCATCCGGAGAGCCACTTCGAGGATAGAAGAATACTATGACTGTTCCTAATTGTGAAAGCCCATGGATTGATACTTTTTCGCCCCCAGAATTCCGTGAGATGCCAGGAGTCTGAGGGTGGGTGACTGGTACAAGAATATCTGCCGGAAATGGCAACCCTACGAGATGACTACATGCGCCATCATCCTGAGGGACTGGTAGATCTGGTGGGTAGCTGAGATGTTGAGACATTCCGCTGTCGCTGGTGGCCAATGGAAGGAGAGAAGCAGATTGACTCACAAAGCCGGAGGTGGTCCCTGTTTTGACTTGTTTTGGATTATGTTCAAGCCGAGACACAGATTGCCATTTTGGGATTAAAAATCTTTTGTCTTTAAACTTTTGACTCTTCGACTGGCACAGCTCTTGCGTCTCACCATGATATCCGAAACACCCGATCACATTTGCGCACCTGCGGAAGTAAATAGTCAATTAGCTTTGACAGCTCAGACAGCGGAAGCAGGCTGCAAGAGACAGAGGTTTGGCTGACTCTGCGAGATGGATGTGGGCTGGCGAAAGTATAAAGGTGGCTGGGATGGAGGCCTTGGAAGTCATCAATTCCTGTCGTCTCGTCTTCTACTCCTCTGCAATCCTCTGCTTTTTGCACAACAACTACTTCTCTGCACTCCTCTGCTTTTTGCACAACAACTACTCCTACGTCTCCGACCTTCAGCCGTTATCACCTCATCGAGATGTTCGCCTTCACTGCATCCACACGCAACGCCTCCCGCATCTCTCCTACTGTCATGAGTGCGCTCACCCACACGCAGGCCGTCGCCTCTAACAACTCGCTCCCAATTGGACTTGGCTTCTCCATTGCGGGACCATCCAACGTCAGCATGTCGACCATTACCGTCGACACTACCACCACCAACTCTTCTGATGCTACAGCCGCAAACAGGCTTAGCAGCAGGCGCAGTTCGCTCCATCGTCGGGATTCGGGCAACAAAGTTTGCTCCTCGCCAGCAGCTCCTGTTCTACAGTACGCTGCGACGTTGCCGTCGATGCCGTTCTCGCCGCCTGCAGCGCAGACACCCAGAATGCTCCAGTCGTCGGTGATGCCGTGGGTCTTCACACCACCTGTGACCACTCCGGCCTCTCCCGGTCATGATGATGCGCATGACGAGGGATATTTCCCTCCGGCTCAAAGCTTCCAATGCGCGTCTGCGTGGATGTCGGGTGCTAATCAATCGGTGAGTTTTCTTTGTGTTCCCGTTTCTTTGAAAGCTATCAACTGACATATTTCTCTTCGATAGATCAACACCCGGGACACTAATCCTAGCTCTGCGACCCGCCGCTCTTCAACTACCACTCAATTCTATTCAAGCGGCGGGCCGCTAGTGTCCACCAACTTCGCTGCGGCAGCTTCGTCCTACATCGAAGCACGCACCAACACCTTTACTACCAACAGCTTCGGCGCTGCTCTCGAGCACGTCGGCCTTGGCATCACCAACATGCGCATCTCTGAAAACAACACCGCAGAGGACACCGAGATGCGCATGCAACTCAATTTCGACGACAACGACAACTTTATCAACGAGGATGCGATGGACGAGGAGAATGGATGGGACGCAGATGTCGAGGAGATGGATGACGAGGAGGACATCTCGGGACTCAGGACGCTCAAGTCTTGCAAAGAGCGTATCCCAACCCCATACAATAAACCGGGCAAATCAGACACAAGCTCTATCGACTTCACCATTGGGCAGGCCCTTTGAAAAGCAAACGGACTCATCAGCATTACATTCATGTATCACAATGACTTTGCAATCATGTATTATTTATTTTTAAAACAAAGATAATAAAAAATATAAATATCACATATAAATTCTTGGCGTGCATTCCAAAGTCAATTCATTTTCAATTCAGTTACTTCAAATTCGGAGGTATTTACTGGTAGTGATCTCACGGGGAGAAGTTCACTTTCCGTTCAGATCAACCCAGGAGCTTGAACTTACAGCGACATATAATTATTTGAAGTCCCTGCGAGAGTTCATAAGGAAGTTACATTTGTACTTAGTATCATAGGAGGACCTGGGGTGAGCGAGATAGCCTGAGACGCCATTGGCTGACTTTATGCGGGGTATCAGAACAAGAACAAGATTTTCCCACACTGACACTGCTGTGGCGCGACTTCAAGTTGTTGTGAGGTAAGAAGTGCGATCCTTCCCGACCACTTCCACCAACACCGTCTCCCTCAACTTTTTCCTCCCGTGTTCATTGCTCCTCGACGCTGCTCAACATTGGCAGCGAACGACGAGCTCCTGCCTAGCGCATACACTATCATTCTGGCGAAGACTGACACCGTGCACATTATAAACGGCTTCCACTTTTTTGCCGTAGAAGCGTTGTCAATTCGACGACCGAAGACGTTTTCTACACCGACCAAGATCAACGAGCTCCTTCGCGCGTTCCCCGCATTCCGCATACCATTCTGCTCTCAACAGCAGGTGCTTGGTATCATATTGTCGAAGGACACGTCGTAGCGTGTAAGACAAACTAGGTCCCTCAACGGAACCAAAATGCTCGCTACTCCGACGATTCTGTCGATTGCACCGGAGCCTCCGCAAAGAACCATTTCCGTTACATCTGTCAATGATGGCAATGTCTCCGATAGCGGTTCAGGCTACTACTCTGGCCCTGAAGGTTTGGCGTCGTCGCGTGCCAACAAGCATATACCGCAGACGCAGAAGTTCCCTCATCTGCGCGGGCAGCTATCAATTATTGCCCGTGAATACCGATTCAGGAAGCTCACCCTTACCGTTTCAAGTAGCCTGGGCTCGTCGTCCGGCGCTGAAAGTGATGCGGACGATAGTTATAGATGGGAAGAAGACGCGCGAGTCAGTTCAAGTCTTATTCGCGAAGTCGCAGCGTTACTAGATGAGGAAAAAGAAGACGAACTTAAGGATCTATTGAAGTCTACATTTGAGATGGACGATGCTGCAGTGAGTATTAGAACATCTAGCTTGTACTGCGATCTCATACTGATTCTGGCTTCCTTCCTCAAACAGACTGAGACACCAGTGTTAGATCTGATGCACGCACACAAGGATGATATATCGGGCGTTCCGTTTTTATTCCTAACGCCTAATCGTAGACCTATCTCTCGCCCTTCCTCTCGTGCATCATCGCACTCATTTCGACTGGCGCCTGGCCCTCCTAGGCCAGACACGCCCAACTATACTATATCAGCGCCAAGCTCTCCTTCATTGCTGGGACCGATTAGAAGGCCGCATACGCCAATTACAAGCCCACTGGCGACTGGACTTAACTCTCATAGCTATATGACGGCGTCACCGGGAACGTCACCAACACTCGCTCATGTTCAGGCAACATCGTATTTGGCCACAAGTCTGCCAGCGTCACCTTTATCGTCCCCGCGCCTTCTGAATGCGAAGGCGTCGGAATTCAGACCCACACCCCGACCATTGTCAGCAGCTTCTTCCAACCCTGGCGCGTCCACGATACTATCTGGAAGACGAGCAGAGACACCTTCACCAGATCTCTGGGCCCATGGATCGGGCGCCCTTCGAGGAGCTTCTAAGCTTGCTATCGCAAGCCCTCTGATACCGGACAACTCTTTGCTCCCTCCTGGAACGCCTCCACGTGCGCACACGCCAACATCACCATTGAGAATATCATCAACAAGAGCCGATGAACATGATGAGGACGAGGATCCTTTCGATCCCTTTTCTCAGGCAAAACAGAAAACGGAGCCGCTCACGTTCGGTTCAGTTCAAATGCCCGCAAATCCTGCTGATTTTGACGGTGGTCTGAGTAATTCATCGAATTCGAACTCTAGTTTGTCAGAGGATAGTACGCTATGGGGTGGCTATCCTCATCCAGGCGCATCTTACTCTGAAAGTTATGATTATGATGGAGTGCTGGATCCGTCAGGATACGGACCTGCAACGTACTACAATGATTACTCACAAACTGGTGTCGAGAATGCGGAGGGCAACATGTTGGGAATTGACAATGAATTTGACCCAGATACGGCGGCTGCGTTGACGGACGGCATGACGCCTTTTGATGTCTTATCCAGTGTCTTTGGTGCAACGTTAGCTCCATCGGAACTGGAGGAAGCCCTTGCTGTCAATGGCTATGAATTCGAGCGTGCCATGCAGTGGCTAGTCGACCGCGCACGCCCAACCATTACCGTGAACCAGCAAATTCAACATGGTGCGGGCCGTGGCTTCGCTTATGGTGGAGGCGTACAAGTTGTACCTCGCTCTCAAGCCGGGTTTATCAGAGGTGCTCGTGGAAACTTTGGGGGAGTTGTGAACGCTAGAGGTGGCAAGTTTAATAATAATAACGGACGATCCCAGCAAGGTGGGAACAGGGTTTGCAGATATTTCCTTGCTGGCGAGTGCATGCGCGCCGACTGTCGTTTCAGGTGAGTCTTTCAGCACAAAGTAAAAAACCGCACTAATGCTGAACTGGTGTCATCATAGTCATGACCTAGATAGAGCCTTGTGTCGTTTCTGGCTGCGTGGAACCTGCGCGAAAGGCGAGGCCTGCGAGTTTTTGCATCACCTGCCAAATGAGATTGATGTGCAAGGACTAACGAGTGCTATGTCATACGCCGATATCAATGATCAGAATATGCAACAGGCGAATCAAGCGGCTCACGATGAGTTCCCTTCTCTGAGCCACGAAAGTATACGCAACGGCAACAAGCGAGGCTATGGAAATTACAATGGAAATAATGTGAGGTATCAAGATCCGGGACGCACGAGGTTCGCAGCAGCCGTGAAGAAAACGCCGACGCCGTTTGCTGGAACACCTGTGGGTGGTCTCGCTGCGCAAATGGCTGGTCGACGGGAGGCTAAGGCTGTAGTCGGGGATAGCGTTTACTCCCGTCCCACTGTCATCGCCCCTCGACCATCGCCGCGCATCAAACTACGCGCACCGGCTCTTTTGCCGACTCTTCCAACGGGAGACTCGGTCAGCCAACTTTATATGACTTACCGTTCACGAGCATTGCAACTCGGTGCCGCACGCAACGCGTGCTTGTCGCGTGCTGCTGATGCTTGGCGCCGTGGGGATGGTGCAGCGGCAAAGCGCTTTAGCCGTGAGGGTCATGATCTCAATGCAAAAATGGCTACGGAGGCGGCAGATGCTGCTGGTAAGCTTGTGCGGGAACGCGCGCGAGCTGCGGAGATAGCAGTGAGGAACCGTGATGCCTCTTGGTCAGACGATCAAGGTGACCGGACCTCACGAGGCAAAGCATGTGGCGGAGGATTGGGCGTTTGCCTGGGCATTGCGAGCCAAAGCACCGGTGAGGATACGAGCAAGCTTACGCCTGAGGAGAGGACAGAGGTCGTATTAGACCTCCATGGCCTCCATTCCAATGAAGCGTCTGAGGTTCTTGAGGAGTTCTTACTTTCTGTAAGTGTCTCGCTTGGTTGTCAAATTTCAGTCGACTTAGTTTGTTTTTTCTCAGCTTGAGCGCGAGCACTTCTTTGGAATTGGTGAGTTAAAATAATATCCTAAAGACTACGGTATCTCACCTCGTTGTTTATCGCATAGCCTATGTCATAGTCGGAGAAGAGAAACATACAGGCACACAAGACCCAGGACGCGGTGCGTCTAGAGCCCGCCTAGCCACCGGCGTGAAGGAATGGCTACACACTTGGGGCTACCCATGGAATGAACGCGAGGGGATCATTTGGGTTGATCCCCTGACGCACATGCAATAAAAAAAAGCAACGCACGAATGAAATACAAACGTCCTATGTAAACGCATCTTGGACAGGGAAAAATGTACACTTTTTGTTCTTCACTATGGTTTTTTTTGATTGTTGGTTGGTTGAGTCAATAGGCCTATATCTGTTGGGTTACTAACATGATGCGCATGGCGATTAAAGAAGTTTCGAATAACTATGCGATACCTAGGTCATACAATGCAATTGTAGAACGTATATCTACTGTACACAGTGTAATTTTCTGGATTTGTATAATATATGTTGCAGTTCTGCCTCGTTCTCCGGTCGGTCATGAAGGTATTCGTGGCAGGGATAAAGTCGTTGGGAAATGTCGTTATATCTTGATGGCCAGTTTCACGCCATACCTTTCGAAAAAAAAAAGTATCTCAAGTAGTTGCATGAGTCAAAGCACGCGATATACATATTAGACTGACTTTCTTAGCCAATTATTTGTACTGTAGTCTGTTAATTTACAATGGTATACATGATGTCTTGGCACAGAGGAATCTGAATTACCATGTAGCATTATTGGGCTCCGCAGAAGGTTCCGTGTCAAGTTCCCGAGGTGAAATGGTATAAACAACAATTGTGAATATGTATAGTCGTGATTGGGCCGTGAAAGTCGTCATGGAGTGATATTTCATGCATCAGATTGCTCCGCCGCCTTGGCTTGATGTTATATAGGTACAGATGATTTCGCAATTGTGATCGAACCATCGGCATTCAAGACGGAGGACGACCCAACCGAAGAGGCAGACGGGTCGCGCACCAACACCATCGTTTGTGCAGACTCATGCTCTGGGCTCCTCGGCTCTAGCGATTCGTCGTCAACAGACGAATCCTCCGCTTCGCCCTCCCCGTCTGAGCCCATGCCATTCAACATAGGTTCTTCGTATCCGTGTGGGTTGGGAACCTCCTTCGCTGTGGGTGCTCCGGGTTGAGATTGACCGGACGAGACACTTGCACGAGAGCTGAAGAATCCCGTGAACTTGCGCGAGATCCCTCCTGTTTGAATACCCGGAGCAGCCGGAGTCGTGCTCGACGCTGCCGTAGGGGTAGAAGAAGCGGAAGCGTGCTCGTTTCCTCCAGGAGAAACTATTGTTGAACCTGTGCTGCTTGTGCCATTTCGCTGCTCAGATGTGTCGACACGCCACAACTTTCCAAGTGACCATCCCGAAGCCCCAGATAGAGATTTTCGTGGTTCTACAGGCTCCTCTATGTCTGTATCCTTATCCGTCGGAAGGGGTGGCAGCTTCAACCCGCTCCCTGCAGATGCTGAACCCGAGCTTCCCGAGCCTTCTCCTATGCTGTGGTCGGAAATGAAAGTTCGTAATGCACGAACACACTGATTTGACGCCTCACAGGCTTCCTGTGTTTCGTTGAGTTCAAGCTTAGCATGCTGCAGCTCAGACCGTGCGGCATCGCGTTCGCGCTTAAGCATTTCAAGCTGTGCAGCAACTGAGTCGAATTGCGGCGGTTCGGGAGATAGCTGACGCGGCAACTGAGGTGGTGACGGCGAAGATTTCGCGCGATTGAAGAATCCCGATGCACGACGCGCTTTGACCTCGCCTTCTTCTGGGAGGGAGGTAACGCGAGTTGGAGGAGATGCATTTATACCGAGAGAGTCACTGCTTGCATCCAAGAATGCGAGGCCAGGCTCTGACACGGACGAAGTTCGCCTATGTGGGTTAACACGGACTGCCCCTGACCCAGTAAGCGGTGTGAAAGACATGCGCTTTGAAGAAGATGGCGGACCGTTGGAGAAAAACGAATTTGCTCGCCCAGTGTCGAGGCTTTGTAGGGTACTGATCTGGCTCATGCGTTTGCTTTCTGTTTGCAAACGCATCAGGCCTCGTCTACGAAAGTAGGTACTGAGTTAGCAGAGTTTTGAAGATGGGAAATAGAAAATTGGCTTACCTGCTCTCCTCCACCTTTGCGCGCAACATGTTTATTGCATCGTCGTCGTCCTGACTCTTCTTTCGCAACTCGGCCACCTCATCTTCCAGAACCGAACAGCGTTCCGTTACGAGAGCAAGAGCTTCCTTCAACTCAGCTTCTCTTGAGTGAGCTAATGTGAGTGTTTCTACAAGACCGTCGCGTTCCTTCGTCATGTCTGCCAAGTTCCCTCGAAGGCCAGCCACAATGCTAGAGAGTATGACAGGGTCAAGAGATATTGGCCGCTCTTTCTCCCCTATACTATTCGTCGCGCCCGAGTCGGGGTGCTGTTCGCCTTCATGCTCCTCATCGAGCTGTCTCTCTAATTCAAGCGACATATCAATTGAAGAAGGCCGGTCGCGGTCGATGTCGTGCTGTTCGAGATGTGTGGAGGAGAAATCAAGGTGCTCGTCGTTTTCATGGTAATAAGCTCGGTCGATATTGTGGTCTGTGGACATGGTGGTAGCAAAGAAAGGAGTTTATGCGAGCAAAATGAGAGTTAGGTTGCAAATTCCATGTGCGGAATATCGCGTGAATGGCCAGCAAAGCAAAGGGGAATATGTAGGGCGTGGTCGACGTGGATGCTTAAGACGCGTCTAATTGTAGCCACGCGATTAGTAGCCATGCCAGCCTCCTCACACGGCCACACATATGTACTACTCAACCACAGGTTCACTGCAATATATCACTGCCTTGATTCCCGAGAAAGTAACACACCAAACATGTTTGAAAGAGTCTAATATTGCTATAAAAATGACACGAAAGCAAATTACCGTGAGCTTTGTCCGGATATACTACAAATGTATGACAGATAGGTAAATGAAGAGAAAAATACTGATGATCATTTTGTTCACACAAAGCGTATGCATATGGCCACTCACTTCACCGCCAGGAGTGGCGCGGCGTAAGCGGAGGCGAACGAGGTGGCGATGCGGACTGCGGAAAGTACGTAGAATTCGAGGGTGATGAAAGGGAGCCTGGAAGATATAGCGGAATCGTAGGAACAAGCTGAAATACTTGCTGTGGAACCGCACGAGACGACCGCGCACCAGGGTTTTCTGGCGATTGCATAACCGCATGGATTCGAGCCTCCTGGGGCCCACCTTCCGCCCATCCATCCGGACCCGGCGTACCCACAGGTGGCACATTAGAGCCGCGACCATCCCAGATGCAACGAATGTCATTGCCAGGGATGATTTGAGCGAGACGTCCTGTTTCGACGTGTCGAACTTCAATAAACCTACTGTCAAATAGCAGGACGTAGGGGGGATGCCAGGCAACACGCTCAGCGGTCCCTTCCCATTCAATCGTCCCAGCCGAACGGCTCGGGTCTCCATGTCGGTCAACGTATAAACCAAACTCGTCGTAGCAAAGCAAGAACTCATTCTCGCTCGACCTGAACATGCCCATCGGTTTGCACGACTCACACCTCTTTGTCAAAGCTTGAAGACGTGGATCATCGCGCTGGGGAATCGTAACACTCTTGAAACTGCAAAGCTGGTCAGCAAAGTTGATCAATACAAAGTCGATGATAATGCTCACTCTGTAAGGTCCATTATCTCGAATCCTTTGGAGCATAGAATAGCAATCTTCGCCTTCAGGAAAATAAGGTCATATGACTCAGAAGGGAGGAAGAAGTCCTACAACACGGGTCAAAAATCTGTAACTCAGTATGCGCTTTTGACTACTCACCCGGAAGATACGGAACCATTCTGAACGTTGCGACCCAAACCCAAATCGACTCAGGCCTCCTGGCGCCTTCGTCTTCTCGTTTATCTTGCCAATGACCGGTTCGAGGACACGGAAAACGCTATCCAACTATAAAAACTACTTAAGGAAAATGGTAATATTTTGTACAAACACACTTACGCCTTTCTTCTTCATGTAGATGACCAATGTTCGACCGCCCAACGTCCCAACAGTGAAGAACTGTACGTCTTTATTGCCGTTTAACTTCTGCGGAGTCCGGGATGCATTCGCATTCGGTGGAGAAGAAGGCACAAGGGCCTCAATATGATATGCGAAGAGAGACTGGATAAAGTTAGAACATGAGGGAAACAGCGATAGAAACCAATACGGACCTTATCAGCCAGAACGAGGAAAATTCCGAAATCCTCGAGCATAGCACATTGTGTGACCATCTTCAAATGTAAGACACGACGCATAGCTGGGTATTCGATGAAAGTCAGTATGTAACAATGCAAGCTCAGATGCTAAATTGTCTTACATCTTGGATCATGTCGAAGACCAATCCAAACACCTTCTGCGCATCCAATTGCGACTAAACCTCGACCGTCCGGTGTTGCTTTATTCTATCGTGAGCAAACCCGTCTCCAGAGAAATACATTCTATCTTACAGAACGGCACCGAGCAAGTCACCTTGCCCGTGAATACATTTTCATCATTCCAAGATGAGCTCGTTTGGGTCGCGTGCATTGAAGGGACCAAGAACGTGTCGTTGCTAAGCGTCTCAATTTCGAATACCTTGTTCGCGTCTGTCACTACTTTACGGAGCAGTATCGCCTCGTCCAATTTCTGCTTCCACTCTGCACGTGCCTGCGACGTTTCCGCGTACACTGTCCAGAGTCCACCTAAACGACCATTGTGATGGATCGTGCAAGGGTAGACTGATCGTGCATCTGTTACATCTGGACCGGCTGGACCACCATTGGGTGTACCGTCAGGGTGTGCACTACCACTGCTGCGAAGGCCACCTAGGATGCCCTTGTTACGCTGTTGTGGCGGGTCGGTGAAGTTGACTATCGTAAGAAGGTCCAAAGGGATGGGCTAGACGAAGGTATAAGGGACAATCAAACGGACATGAAATGCAGGTACCCACCCGTCGGTTAACATGAAATTTTGTGACGCCATCTTTCTCTTTGGGCTTCGTCATTACCACTATTATGTGTCAACAAAGTCTTATAATACGTATACAACGACGACACTCACAATAGTTGTCAAACAGAAGCAAAAATAGTTCCGTCCAACCACTCCATTCGAAACCTGTGTCAGGCTGACGGAGGAGCTTACCAGTGTAGATTAGCGACCGGTTTTCATCAAGTAAATCCATGTCCTTCATCATATACATGAGCCTTTTTCCTACATAAAATAATGATATTACTTACAACAGCCTCTCCTGGCTTGAAAACAAGATTTTGATTGTATCGCCAGATTTCAACCCTTTCCTTTGCCGAGTCGACGCCCGTTTCTGTCTCTTTGAGCAGGGACTTGAGAACCTCCTGGCATTGCGGGATAGTCTCTCGATCTTCATGTCCTACTGGTGTTTCTTTTAAGATGGTATGAAGAAGCAGTTCATACCGCGCCAGACGAGCGACAGGTCTGTGAATGAAGTTCTTCATATCCAACCTCCTTGAGTCAGGGTTCTTAATTGTTGACTACAAAAACAGCGTTAAATCGACTGTTAGCTGAAAAATGCAATCTTCACGAACATCTGCAAAGGCCTTAAATGCAGTATTATTCTGCATCTCCTCGTCGATCCTGTAATGCGAGATGGGATAATTTGGAACGTATTCCATATATGCATCATGCCAGTTCAGAGCGGCATCCAAGACCGGTGCGGTTACGCTGCGAATATTAGGGTGCTCATCACGCTGGATTTCGTGCAGTCTCTCGAGTAGCCGACGATGAAGATGTAGCAGCTCAACGTAATTGTGGTAGGCATCATGTAGGAATGATGAGAGACGTTCATGCGGGATGATCGGCGGATCCGAGTTTTTCAGCGGTTGTACGTACATCTTCAACATGATCAGGATTGGTACATGAAGCATAAATAAAAATCTTCCTTACCGTTCCGATTGCCTCTAAGTCCTTCACATAACCCATTTCACCTTTTATCAACTCGAAGATAATCCTATCAAACTCGATGTTATCAAAGCCCAAACAAAAATAGAGCAGAATCTTACGATTGCCTCTTAGCCTCTTGCTTGGTCATGGCCTCTCTGACATCCTCGGGTGTCAAATCATACCATTCCAGTTTACCGGTAGGTCCTTTCCCCATTGCGGCCTGGAAAGTACGAAGCTGGGCGACAGTTTGCAATTGTTTGATAGCCTGTATCGCTTCCAATAAGAAATCTGCATCTGGGTTTCCTTCCGCAGTCTCGTTAAAAATGGCTTCCAATACCGTAGGGTACTTCTGCAAGTGCTCCGTGGGGCGATTGAGAAACGTCTTTAGGTCCAATCGCCTTGCTTCTTCGGCACGATGACATTGCTGAAAAGAGATAAGTGATAAGTTACATTTGCAGGGTGATAATTAAAAAGGATCTTACTTCAAGGAATACTCTGAATTCCGGATTCTGATCAGTCTCGTCTTTTAACCGTTTTTCTGCAACTGGCAGATTTCCTAAGTAATTAGCGTATACAATCCGGAAATCCGTAGCAGCCGTTAAGAACACATCTCCAATTTTCTGTATGATCGGGTACTGTTCTCGTTGCCTTACTTTCATAACTTCCAGGAGGCGACGGTTGCAATCCCGAAGGTCTAGAATATTGTGAAAGACATCTTCTACGAAACTGTCTATCTGGTCGGGAGGAATGACCGGAGGGTTGGAAGTTCGTAAAGGCTTCATGAACAACTATTGAAAAAAAGTAAGAAACGGTACGGAGAAGTGGATCATCCGCAGGGCATACAGTTTCCACCAGATCGAGGTCTTGTACATAAAGCTCTTCCTTATCAATGGCCTTATGAATGATTCTGATACCTCGTGAGTATGCGCACCCAGTATTGTAGGTGTACAACTCACGTTTGGCGGCTAACTTCGGCTGGCGGAAGAGTCTTAAGGATCGATGGTTCGATCGAATCAAGCCACACAGTAGTCTTCTGTAATAGTTTTACTGTCAGCCGACAGGGTGATCTAGATGACTATCAAAGAATCTCACAGGTTCTCTTGACTCTGTCACCATAATTGAAGTATCACGCGCTAGACCTCTCTGTATAGTTCACCAGATTAGGCGGGAACACCACACTTTAGCGAGAAAATTATGCTTACCCTCCGAGGGCAGCTGTATGAAAGGCATTGATACATGCTACCGTCCATGCAGCTTGGAGAGTAGCATTTTGTCAGTGGGGTGAATACCGCTGTCGGCAGTTCTTCTTGCTCGTGTAGGCTCTCATCTCTGCGATCCGCTCCGCCTTCCTGGTCATCCAAAAACATGTACACATCTTCAACACTATCTTGCAAAATTCGACCACCCCATTCGACCTCGTAAAAGAAAAGTTGACTTTGTAGACTGCGCGCAATGTGAACAGCCAAGCGGCGGTCATTCGAAGTTACACCCATGTTATTTAACTCGCGTTGGATTTGCGCTTGGATGGTCGACTACATGTAGAATATTATGTCATGGTGGGAAAAATGCTAAGTCTCAAGAAAGTCAATTGGGCTTACCACAATGTCTTTGCCAGTGAACGCGCGCGAGTATGGAATCCCGCCCTTTACGTGCGTTCCTCGGGGCACTCGATCTCTCAACCTCACAGCAACGTGCGATAGTAATGCCAGATTCACAAATCGATCCTCTTCTTCCACTTCATCGAATTCTTCTTCGCTTTCGCAATTTTCGTGCAGAGCAAGCTGGCGTTTGATATCATCTATCACACGCTCTCGCTGATTGCGCTGATTGAACCGATCCATGCGGCTGCTCCCTGCAGCCATGTCGCCCATTGCATAATCCCCAGACGCCAGTCCAGACCCAGATGCGATAGGCTGGCTCAGATCGTTATGATAAGGATAGCTGTCGTTTCTTGACAAAGAATTCGCAGATCCATTTGAACCAAAGGATTTGAATGAAGATAATGAACCGCCCCTTCCAACAAGGGCGTGGCCCGGTACCACGGAGGACCCAGCAGTGCCTCCTTTAGTACCATCCGCATATACGATAGATGTTGTCGAGGAGCCCGTAGGAGGGATGTACTTCGATTGAAAACTCGAAGTCGCTGAACCGGTCGAGGTAGACCTACCAAGGTTGTTCGATGCTGAATAAATGTTAAGCAGATAAGTAATAGCACAAGAAATCAGATTCGCTCACAAGTGGGTGTTTGATTTACGTCAAGCATGGTATTATATGAACTCCCTGTTGCAGCGAGGGAAGATGTCGGGCTCAAAAGACGACCATCTTCTGTTGACGAGCGTCCATATGCATCTATCGTATTACGAGACGGACCTCTTGGGATCGAAGCACCCGCGTTTTGTCCGGCGCGGGGTGAATACGAGGCTGGGGTATGTGAAGGGGAATAGGGACGAAGCGCAGGATCGACACGATTGTATAGATGCGGAGGTGGGTCCGGAGGTCGCACAAGAGTAATCGAAACGTCTGCCTGAGGAGACGAAGTGTACAAGTCGGCCGAGGAATTAGAAGTCGTGGGCGAATTGTATCCATTCTGTTGTCCTGGTACAGCGGGCGCGAGAGCACCTCGTGGACACAAAGAGTCAGAGCGCACGAGCGTACCGTAGCCATTTGCACCCGACCCATTCACACTTGAATTCTGCGACCATTGGCTAGGTGAAGGCAATTGTGGCGAGGATGACTCTGCGACTGGGGTCGCCGCTGCGTAGGGATGACTGGCAACCCGCGAGCTTCCCGATGAACTCGACGTATAGGAAGGTATTGAAGGGGGCGGCGGCTTGGGTTGCATCCGGGGTTGCGATGGAATGCCATACGATCCCATCCCTGTACTCGGTGCAAGGGCTGGGCTTTCCGACGATGGGGAGTACGTACTACCATCGGGTGCAACAGGCAGCCGACGGACAGCAGCACTGGCCGAACTAGTTGGCCGGCGTTGCTGCGCACTCTTTGAAGGTGCGTAGGGACTAGGCTCGGGCATGGATATAGGACCATTTGGAGTACTTGGGGAAGAGCTTCCAGCCACACCAGGAGGCTTAGGCAGAGGTCTTGCACGATTTCCTGGTGGTGATGTTGGGGGTGAGAAGGGAATTCCTTCGACTATTGAACGAACAGGGCAAAGTCCGGAGAATCTGTGAATAGTTATCGAAAGTATACGAACATGAGCGCTCACCCTTCTCGGCAGGTAGTGGTCTGCTATCGCCCCTCTCGTACTCTGGAGGATTCTGCGAAGCTCCACCACGGTCTTGATAGTCATCTATAAGAGAGCTTAAATCATCTCCATCCATCCTTGGAATATGCACGTTGTTGAGAGTCGTCGTTGTTGGTGATTCTTCCAAGAAGCCCCGCCTCACTTCATCGTATAACTTATAGAGGTCGTCTTCTGAAGGAGGCGGCGGACGATTACTTGTGGTGGGATTTGACATGATGCCGCGACCTCGTCACCACCGCGTAGAGTGCCGGTGATGGAGATAGTAATCACGTCCGGCAAGAGTGGTCTGCAACAATCAGCAGTCGGTGCAGCTAACAATCTTAGCGACCTCGGCGCTGTTGACGTTGTGCACGACGTCGACGACAGTAAAGGTGGAAGACCGTGACACCGTTGCAGTGTAATAGCAATGTAAGTGCCGTGAAAGACCCGGGATACCGTGGCTTCGGTGCTTTCTATTCAACAACTCTAAGTAGCATGTCATTACTACAATTACAAAATCAAGTAAACCTTACAAATCAAAGAGGTAAACTAAAGCTTCTTCTATTACTACTAGTAGTAAGTGAACATGCTTATCTATACTTCTATATCTAAAGGTAACCGGGGTCCGCAAAATAACTCCCTTAAACTTTAGTCTAACTGAAGGTGAGTTGTGTCGCTTCGCCACTTACAGCCATTAAACACCGTTTACAATCCCTAGAGGCGATCTACAGCTGAAAGCTCTACAGATATCGAAAGTTATTGATTCATTGATACTCTGCTATTGTTTGCATAGATTGATACCACTGTGCTTTGCTCAAACTTCACACAGGGATTCACCATTTTGGGCGCCCACCGCCCGCCGAGGTATCACTATCCTAATACACTACTACTACAACGTCTTTGCTTCTCTTATGTATGATATAGACTCGGAAGATGGATACCATATTTGAAAAGAAGAAAACTGCATCTTCTGTTCAAGATGTCCTTGCAGATAAACCTCCCTTTGGCTCTAGGTACGTACTAATATGCAGCTCTTCTCTCGAAATTGTCCTCTCTAACACGTAGCTAGATATCTCACCCCAGACGTTGATGTATGGAGTAAGAATGCATGGGATCATGTTCCACCCCCGGATGATCAAGATGATCGAATAACCACATCCCTCGCCCGACAGCGTGCGAGACCGGTCCCCGAAGACGAGAAGCCCAAGTACAATGACAAACCTGCGAAACACTGGTAAGGTGATCACTGCCCTCCGCTCACCTCTACGAATATCCGGTCGTTGACTGGGGGCATCATGATGGAAGGGATAACTTCTACAAGATGAACGCAGATAACTTCTTCCGGGATCGAAAATGGTCAGACCGATGAGTCATTGTTACATTTCGATATTGATGCTGAGCATTCTTGGAGCAGGCTGCATACCGAGTTCCCCGAGCTAGTTGAAGCCACGCAGGCCGACGTACGTGTCTATATGTTCTATTTATTTCTTCTCGGCGAGAAGGCAAGTAGCCGACTAAATATATGCCTTATAGGCAGGACCAATGACCATCGCTGAGCTGGGTTGTGGTGCGTCTAATTCTACATGACCAAAAGATATTTTACTTAAGATCAACTTAATTTAGGAGCTGGGAACTCTGTTTTTCCCCTTCTCGTATCAAACAAAAACCCACAGCTGAGCCTGTTTGCGTTCGACTACGCAAGTCACGCAGTGAAGCTCGTTCAGGTACCTCAAGGCCTTTACTCCTATCTGCTCGCAAGCTCATCCATAAGGGGGCACTTGTCTAGCACAGCGAGCTGTATGCATCTCCGCCCGTGGGCTCGATACATGCTTCAGTATGGGACATAACGTCTAGAGACGGCCTGCCGGATGGAATTAGCCCCTCTTCTGTCGATATCGTTGTCCTGGTCTTCGTACTGAGCGCCCTTCATCCCGCGGAATGGGCGCGGGCCGTTTCGAACATCTACAAAGTAAGTCCCTATCTGTCAAACGTACAAATCGGTCGAAAGAACGATGGTTCTAATTGCAAGTTCATTTTAAATTAGATGTTGAAGCCAGGCGGTCTTGTTGTAATGCGCGATTATGGACGACACGACCTAACGCAGCTGCGCTTCAAAGAAGGACGCCTGTTGGATGACAATTTCTACATCCGTGGAGACAAGACCCGAGTGTACTTCTTTGAGCTTGGTGAGTGATATTCTTTTAATATCCCCCTCCCCACCACATACATTATTTTAGTTCCTAGTTCAGAGAAGTAAGCCAACCTTTCCCCCCTTCATTGTAGACGAACTCGCGTTGCTATTTACGGGTCAGCATGCTCGCCCGAGCGACAACGTTCCGACCGACCCGCAGGTCGTTTATGAAGATGACGGAGATGAAGCAAACACTGTGCCACCTACCGATGAGATCAGGACACTCACTGTATCTTCGAACCCAAGCGACAAATCTAGTCCGCCCGACCCCTCTTTAACGACATCTTCTTCACCTTCCTTAGCAAGCACGACCTCTCCTCATCTCCCACCCTTATCTCCACCCCCATCTCATCCAATGCCAGCTCCTAAAGCACCTGTATCAGCTCCCCAGCCAATTCTCCTCTCCCCTGATACAAACGCGCCGCCGGGCTGCCCGCCACACCCGCTGTTCGCGACGGAGCAGCTTGGCGTGGACCGCCGCCTGTTGGTGAACCGCAAGCGGCAGCTGAAGATGTACAGGGTATGGATGCAGGGGAAGTTCAAGAAGTTGCCTTCGACTGATGTGACACATGAACCAGAAGAGACGGGGAGCCCAGATGAAGGAACCATCGGGGAACGACGTTAGGATGTGTTAGTAGAGGAAGAGACGCTCTTATTGAACTGCCATATAAATCAACTCACTACTTTGATCATTGCAAACACCTGGCGGTAACTAGGACCGAGCTGCAGCACTATCCTACTGAAACACAATTCAGAGATTTCATCGCCGCTCATGTATCAGGATAAGATAGTGGTTTCATGATCACGAACGTGCAATTCATCTCTACTGAAGTGATGAATGAGTCGGGCACTGAAGGGTGTATCTGGATAGGTTACGGTCATGTATCATGCATTGTTCGTTTGGTTCCGCTAATCAACTCATGCGAGCGGCACAAATTACATGTACATGCGCTACCTCGGCATAATAGAGCATATATTTAGTGCATGTGTAGCATTTTGAGTTACACAAACAGTACATATGCTCTTGCTCCATCATCGATCTGGGCTAAGTTCCCACCAAAACGTGACATTTTATTTTTCTTTACCCAACCGACTTTAAACCACAGCATGCAGCTTGTTGTGTGCCAAGTTATACCATAGAACAGCCCCAGCACGAATCCAATGTATGTACATATAATGTCGGGATCTGCTGCTCTGTTTACTAGCAAATCCTTCAAGATGATCGAGGTGACTTGGATAGGCACAAGACTTCTTGTGTCGGGAATATGGACACCTGGCCAACGACGCCGTATAGCACCTGTCCGGCACTATAAGCTGTATAGAAGAACGTTGCCGTGGCCTATCGTTGAGCATGAAGTCGGCCGCATGTCAGTGAACAGCAAGTATGTCATGATCCGAGAACGCCTACGTAGTCACGAAGGGTCTTATCAGGAAGCAGTCTCGACTCTTGTGTGGTACTTTATAGACCAGCGGTATGTATCTACAGCTGCCTGTGTTCTTGTCCATCAGAAGTTGTCGGCATCGCCCGGGAGCGTCCTCAGTGCAGTGGCAGCCTGAGGCAAAAATAGTAGGGATAGCAACATGGTGTTGGCAAGAGAAGTCGAGAAGGATGATACGATCACGACACCTGCAAAGCTCGGGCCGTTCACTGGCAGGTCGTATAGGGAGACAAAGAACGGTACATTCTGGCTATCTTTACATAAATAGCAGAAGCCATCATATGTGCAACTTAAAGAAGCCATACGTACGATGCGCGGGCGCTCGATCACGAAAGGTTATTGAAAAGAGGATTAAGTTTCCCGAACGGTGAGTTGGAGTTTTTTCAGGTACGAGTCGTCAGGAGAGCAGCAATGTCAGTGCGTTTTTGTCCGGAGAGCTGGACGTCGCGTTGTCGCTAATCGGCCTGCACATCGATGTCTCCAAATAGCAGAACAAAGTCTAGGTATACTGAGTCAGCAGGCCAGTGTGCAGATGAATGGTGTTGTGTGATCGATAACGAGCCAATGTGTGCCTTGGGGTTCGCGCAGAGGAAGGCAGCCTTTTGTGCAGAACTTTGCCCAACGCACGTCATCGATATCGGGATGAAGGAGGAAGTTGTCATGACCGAATGAATTACACTTAGTCGTGTTTCGAGCAAATGCACGAGTCCCATTAACGACCCTCAGGACCTAAGATGACGGAAGAACCTGAGTTGTTTCAGCCAGACAGTTTCTTTTTCGACAGACTGCAGATGTGTCGCGTGCGCGTGAAATTTCACTTGTGGGTCCAGGGAAAGGTAAACTTGACCGTAGGTTACTGAGCTTGACATCGTCTCGTCGGACGTCCGACGTTCACTAGCGCAGTTATGCCTGAAACTATGAAACATGGCATCAGCATGATGTAGACGGTATGGCAACCAGCTCGACCCTTCTCCTTTCCCCTGCACGCTGCAGGACAGCCACATGAGTTGAGATCTCACTTCTTATCTCTGCACAGCATCGGCGTCGGCACCGTCGATCGGGAGCTGGAAGGAATTTCAAACAGGTTCCGCCGTCCCGTCGCGGTACCGGCCTCCGACGCAAACTGGGGGCGCACGTCGAAGATGGTGGAGAATTTAACCCGGACTCTTCCGATCTTTTGCTGTGAAGATTGCTAGCGTCGTTCGGAGATAATAGTCAAAAACTTCAAAGTTTGTGCATTGAACGACCCTCCAGACTCTGAGTCGATGGATCGAATCTTCCTCTCCGAGTCCGACCCCGAGGTTTTGCATTTGGAGACAATGTCAATGAGGCGAGCCTGAGCAGGTGCGGCCGTCAGGAGAAGTAGCAAGTGATAAATGAACTTTGGAGCGTACTGTTGCCACTCCAATACCAATCCATTTCTGCAACGAGCGGCCCTATTACGACACTCTTGCCAAGACTCAAGGGGCGGAGGTACTTCGAGGTGTACTGCACATCGCGACACACGACCAAGGGATATTTGTCACTCCTGATGGGAGTGGAAGGACAAGGGTCACAGGGAAAGACTGAAAGCTGAGGAATGATCCTGCGAACGTCACTCATGCCAGTGCGTGGGCGTCGACTTGCGTCGCGTCGTGTTTCTTGACCGTCGACCACGACTACAACACTGTGCCTTAACATAGTGACGACTCGTTGAAGACCTTCGCAAAGCGGTTAATACGCACTTTCTCTGCCGCTATTGGTTGAGACTCTTTCATGCTACACGAGTTGTTGCTGCTGCCTTCAAGCTTTCATCAGTTGGACAAGCCTTTGTCGTTTGCAGGACAATGAAGAGACCAAACAAATTCGTCCTCGGAATGAAGAGAGGAGCTGTAACGTTTGAGAGCGGGAGTTGTTTAGAGGAGAAGGGTCAAACGGAGATAGAATTTGATTCCAAGGTCCCTGAGAGCTTCAAGCTGAAGCATGCGTATCCCCACGAAAGTGCACTGCCGCACGTCGACCTCAGATCAATCGGCTGTGAACTTGCTTTCGACCCATGTGCTGCACACCTCCTCTCCTCTTATCATTCCTACCGCCATCAGCCATGTCTCCAGGGTTAACATCTCCGGCTTCTTTTGCCTGGTGATCCGTTTCTCGTATTATCCTTGTGTGCGGCGATATCGCTGTCATTGCAAGTTTTTTTCCACTGGCAGTCTATTCGAATGGTGCTTCACATCTATTGCATATGGGATGATACAAACTAATTGGAATAAACTGATAAGCCAGCGCACCGCATTGCAGACCTTTCATGGCCAAACTTGGGATACTTGCATGAAAATTTTCAGATAGTTTCCTCCGACACTCAAGCACCGGATCTCGATGTAGTATACCATAATAGACATGCAGGTCTTCGAATCAGGTACGCACTGGGAGCGCGAAACATATATGTATGGAGGGCCAAAGCGAGACAGAGATAGATATCTGGCTCACACGCAGAACACTGTCTGGCGGCTACCGACGACCCAGGTGGTGCATTCCATTTAGTATTGCATCCACCATACGCTGGGCATTCCCTTATCTACCCTTGCTTCTCGCTCCAGAAGCAGGCCCTTTGAGCTTTCTCCCCCCTCCATCGCCTTCCCTCCCTTCCGTACCTACCTTCTTGAAGGTTTACCACTATTGGCAGCAGTACTTTGACGCCGTTCGTTCCACGAGCTCGGGATCGCATTCTTCCATCAGCGTCAGCTTGACCTGACTTGACTGTACTACGATGTACAAGGACAAACATAATTCGAGCACGTCGCTCGAGAAGGGTCTTGGTGTTGAGGCGTCCGCAGCCGAAAAGGCGTCCATAGACAAGGGTCTTGGAGTCGAGGCAACCACACATGCTGCCGGTGCGTACTATGCTACGTTGTCATCTTGTCGCACACCGATGCTAATCATATGTATACTCGCTTGCATTCCGAATTGGCCGTGACAGTCGTCACCGACGAGCGCTACCACTTTGACGTAGCCGACCTCGACAGGGTGCAGCGTCGGCTAAAACAGCGCCATGTCCAAATGTCCGTCTTCATCTCTATTTTGGCTTTCATTTTACTGACTCGTATCTGCGAACAGGATTGCTGTAAGTTTTCAAGATGATGGTTAACTTGAAGACCCCGCACTAACATCTGGGACAGATTGCCGGCACGCTCGGCACTGGTCTATTCTTGGGTTCCGGCCACGCGCTGGCTGCCGCTGGTCCTCTCGGCGCCCTCCTCGCATACGCTCTCGTCGGTACAGTCGCATACTCGTGAGTAACCAAAAGAAAAGAAAAAGAATGATTTACGAACCATCGAATGAACTAACAGATCACTATGCGCCGTCGGTGAAATGACTTCGCATGCCCCGATCTCCGGCACATTCCCGCACTTCGCGGCACGTTGGGTCGACCCTGCCTTTGGATTTGCTGTGAGTCCACCCATCCTTTTACAAAGTGACATTCTGACTCAATTGGATGCGTTTGATGCACATAGGTCGGCTGGGTGAGTGTGATATAAATTATGATCGGCTGTGAGAAGGACTCTTGCTGATGCTCAACCCTGATTCTTTTCCCTATGGTGTAATAGAATTACTTCTACGTGAGTGCATCACAACTTAGAGTGTGGAGAGTGGTGTCTGACTTGTTGTTCTTTTCATTGGGTTGATAGACAAACGCTATCTCGGTCCCTGTCGAAATTACTGCGGCCCAAATCTTAATCACTTTCTGGGATGATGATGTGCGCTCAATTTACCCTCCTTGTTGAAATCCATGAAGCTAATGCATACTCTACTAATGTAACACTACAGACTAGTCATGCTGCGATTTACACGGCGGTCATCTGTGTGTTCGTCTGCTTGATCAACATCTTCGGTGTACGGTGGTTCGGAGAGTCGGAGTTCATCTTCTCGCTCATCAAAAGTAAGTTCCGTCGGGTCATCTCTTTCAGTCTTTCAAATTACACATAACTCATCACCCACTTTTCTACGTTCAGTCGTTTTGATCACGGGTCTCATCCTCGTCGGCCTCGTCATTGACCTCGGTGGAGCACCGAACCACGAGCGTCTCGGGTTCCGATACTGGAAGAATCCGGGTGCTTTGAACCACTCCGACCTAACGCCAAACAATATCGGACTTGGGCGCTTCCTCGCGATCCTCTCCGTGCTCGTGCAAGCAGCGTTCTCGTTCCAGGGTATGGAGCTTGTCGCGATCGCGGCGTCCGAGACCGAGAGCCCGCGTCGCAACATTGGGAAGGCCGTTCGCCGTGTATTCTATCGTATCCTTGTGTTCTACCTCCTCGGCACGCTGATCACGGGTATGCTTGTGCCCTTCGATGATCCCAACCTCCTCCAGGACACGGGCAACGCCGCGGAGAGTCCGTATGTCATTGCCATGACCCGCGCGGGAATCAAGGTTCTCCCCAGTATCGTCAACGCTGCAATCTTCACATCCGCTTTCTCTGCGGGCAACTCGTTCTTGTTCTGCTCGAGTCGTATTTTGTATGGATTGGCCTTGAGGGGACAGGCGCCGCGGTTCTTCGCGATTTGCACGAAGAAGGGATTACCGATCGTGGCGATCTTGACATCGAGCGCGTTTGCACTGCTGTCGTTTATGAATGTTTCAGTAGGCTCGGAGCAGGTGTTCAACTGGTTCGTTAACTTGTCGACTGTGGGTGGTTTCTTCGCCTGGTGGTCTATCAACTTGACTTTCCTCCAATTCTGTAAGTTTCCTACTCCTCTTCACCTCCATTCACTTACACTTACACTCCTCCTCCTTCCCCCCCTAAAATAGACCGCGGCAAAAAAGCACAGGGCTTCGACCGGACGAAGAATGTGTACTACAGCTCTCTGCAGCCGTGGCTGGGCATCTGGGGTGTCTTCTGGACGACGATCTTCATCCTCATCAACGGCTTCGCCGTCTTCTTCTCTTTCAACGCATCCGACTTCCTCGTTGCGTATATCAACATTCCCATCTTCTTCGGCCTCTACATCGTCTGGAAAGTGATCAAGCGCAGCAAGATGTGGAAGCCCCACGAGATGGACTTCGTCACTGTACGTTTAACATCTCTTTATCACCCCCACCCCCCTTTTTAATCAAAGTCCGTTATTAATATTTTTTCTGCTTCTATCTGCAGGGTATTCCGACGCTAGAAGAAACGGAAATCCCGGAAGTCCCTCCTGTCACCATCCCCCAAAAGATCGCAGCTGTTCTCTTCTAATCGCCCTTCCCTCCCACCTCACACTTATCCATCCCCGACTCTTTGCATCTCCTCTTCTCCTTCCTGTTCTCTGAGGTTCTGAGGTGTCCGTGGCAGCGCCGATCGACCGTGTATGTAGCTTACGAAGATAATTATCATGTTTCTTGATGTTGTTGTTTCAGAGGATCTTTCTTTCTTTTATGAGCATGTTGTATTCTGCTTGTGGAACACAGTGACACATTCTAGCCACTACGTACGCAGATGATGATAATTAGTTAATTTGCCACGATATAATGCACTATTTTAAACATACTGATAACAGTCGTGGGAAGGTGACTTGCCTCCGCCTCCGGGTCATGGCACTCGGAAGCTTTCTTGTCAAGTAACCTGACATTGGCTTCGAGTCTTCAGATCTTTCAGCAGCTATTTCGGAAGTATTGCGGTAAAATGGAAGGCGATAGCACATGCTATTCCCGGGTGGGCGTCATCATGGACTCTTCAGTCGATTTGTGGAAACGAGGCCCTAGTCAGTTCCAATGCAGCTCTGATCATACACATATATGATTTATATCGTACACCCTTCTCTAATGACTATATCCTGTCACAACGGAAGCATAACCTAGCGAAGGCCTTCGAACGGCGCAGGTGCGCCCTTTCCGACGAGCACCATGTCATCGAGGATCTCGTCCTTCTCTGTCCGCTTGTATGTCCGGATCGTCTCACCAAAGTCAGATATGTCATAGATACGGAAACGGCGATCGAAACTAAAAGATAAAGAACATGTAAGAGAATGACGATGTAAGTTGACAGTGTGTAGCACATACCCGATTTTGGCGTAGCCCGAGTAGGACCTATATTGAAATGAACTTTAACAACGGCAATGAACTGAAGAAGAGAAAGCTCGGAAGCCTACTCACCCGCCGCCCCCGAAACATAACCAGACGCCCTTCACTCTCCTGCAATTTTCCGTGACTGCCAAGTTCAACCATATTAAGTAACGGCAGCATTAATCGCATGGAACACTCACTGTGGCAATGGCCATTCGCTATGACCTTGACTTCTTTCATGTTTCCGCCAGCATTATGATCCGTCTCGTACGCCTGGAGAATCCCCTTGTCGAAGAATCCGTCGTTATGCTTCGCGTCGCCGCGTTCCTCGATATCGTGCATGCCAATGTCGAGAGGGAGACCGGTGTTGCTATCGATGTCTGGGCTGGCATAACTCTCTTGCCTGCGAAGTATGTAAATATCAATTACGAAGAAACCAATATGGCAGAAGAAGAGCAGGGCAAGACATTTGTGTACACACATTGGTATATGAAAGAACATGAGGGCATTTGGTTTCGCAAGTCTTCGAGTCCCGGGTGTTACCTGGTCAGCTGCTTGTCTCTTCCAATTATCGCCAAAATCTTTACTGCCGTCGGGGGAGAATGGCCTTTCGATAGGGCTTATTGACGCTATTGCATGGTTAGTGGACATGTCTACCCAATGCAAGAAATACGAAATACCTGACTCTTGAAGGAACCAGTTGGTTTGATCCTGACAAACATTGTAAGAAAACCACAGTTAAGTTCTTCGATGCAAGTTTAAAACTGACCTCTCTTATCCAATCGTACTCTGTCGGATGAAAGAAGCCAAACCAGTCAAACACGCCTTTGGAGTAACTAAGTATCGAAGGATAAATACATGATCAACTTCACTCAGATCGAGTAGGTGAACTTACGATCCCGAATCCAGAAAGTACAGAGTTAGCAGATGAGTCTTAGATCTTTGAAGATAACAGTGGTGAGCACTGCAATGGCAGAACAGATAGAGCAGTAGCTTACGGATCAGGGCTCCATACTTTCAAGACGTAATTTCCTACACCATGAATATCCTTCGGTCCCCTTTGCACAAGACTGTAAGGTAAGCCTTGCATCAAGGCATTCTGTTCTTCCCTACTCAGGCCGTCCTCGTCATCGTGATTCCCGAAGACGGCTGCCCATGGGATGCCCTTGTCGGTGACTGCCGCTGCAAACTTGGCTAACACAGACCACGAATCCCATGAAGTACCTTGTCCGTTCAGTTGATCCCCGGTGAAGACAACCATGTCCGGACTTTCCTCCTCGATAACACGGAATAGTAAGGACTGCGTGAGGTTATCGGAGTGTGTGCATGGAGAGAATGATACGTCTCTGCAGCGGCCCTGCGAGACCGAGAAGTGTAGGTCCGCGATTTGTAAAACCTTGAAATTTCCATCATGAGAGAAGTGCAGGGGTGGAGCACGCGGCGGGACTAATGAACAGTCAAATCTCTGGGGTACCAGTAATGGTGGGATTCATATCAGCATACCTTTCACACCTCTGCGATAGGTGAGCCATGAAGTCTCGAATCTCCCTTCTTGTCCTGACTTGACCGGGGGTTTGAGCTCATCAAACCCATACCAAGGTCGATCATCACCAAATTGTACATCGATCTCAGTGATGATATTTTGCTTTTCCTCGCTGGAAAGGTTTGACATAGTTTTTCCCAGATTATACCAAAGATATATTTCTTGTTCGCGAGGAATGCCATTGGTTATAGACGTGGACACTTTATGCCAATTACCAGGAGTCGAAGGATTCACATTCTTAAGCAGCAATTGCAGATCTTGAACGAGGTCGACGTCGAGACGACGACTCCGGCGGTAGTAAATGTACTGAACAATTACAATTAATGACGTGTAAACGACGAACGTCGGAATAACGTACCAATGACCATAATCCAGTCTGCGCATTCAAATCCCGTTCGACCTTAACCCATTTCCCCTTGATTGCATCCTGTTCTGGGGTAGTCTTGGGATAGCATAGGTCAGACAGAGAGGGTGGAAAGAGGCATTTAGCAATGGTTATCTCTGTCACTGAATGCAATGCTAAGTAAGCAAAAGTGACAATACATTCCAAACTCACATCCTGTATCATGCGGCAGCAATGGAAGCCACTTGTCCAGAGGGAAACTGGACGTGTCCTGTATATTTTCATCGGAAGTTACATTCCACCAGTCCACACCTTCAGGAGTATCGTGAATCGGATTTCCGCCAGCAGAAGGTGTTGTCGCCTCCGTGTCAGAGTTTGGTCTTTGTGAAACCAAGCTGACGGATTCCCATGCCTGCCATCCGAGCCTTTGAATGTTTCCTGGACCATTAGTTGGTTGATATAGTATGAACATCCATGTCAAGAGAGTAGCGAACGCCAATATCGTTGTCATGGGTGTGATTATAGACCGTATAAAGCGCAGAAACCTTCCGAAAGGCACTGCAACCGCCATGATGCGAGTTACTCGACCGAACGAGCTGTTGTTCTTAGCAAACAACTCTGGAAGTAAGGAAAGTGGTACAACACGCCAGTGATGTTGCAGCTGGTGCGTGTTACTGCCAGTGCTAAGTAGTAGTGTTTTCACAGCCACAGTATACTTTGAAGTATTAATAGCCTCACCGGCGCCGAAGTCAGGACGCCGTCCCAAAACGGAAGGTAAATCAAGTGAATATCAGCGGAGTCTGAAAGCGTGTCAGTCGCGGTGTCGCGTCTCAACGCGTCCTTCTCATTCGTGACCTCTATCATATAACATGTCCAGCCGCAGGCAAACCGGGTCAAAGTTGGACAAGCTTGCGGAATACAAGCGTATACGACAAGGCGGAGGAAGAAACTGGAAGGTATGTGTTTCCTGGACAGTTAGAGCTGGAGTGTAGAGATGTTTACGGACGTCGTAGCCTGACGAAGATGCGGACATTTATGACGAAGTAGACGAGGATCAATATAAGTCTATTGTCAAAGGGAGACTACAGAGAGACGACTTTATTGTTGACGATGGAATAGAAGGCTACGCAGACAATGGCATGGACGATTGGGGTGAGGGCGAGCAGGAGAACTTGTCTGATGAAGAAATGAAGCCGAAGAGTGAGTGGCGATAGCATAAACCGTAGCTCTAATGATCTGATCTTGGACATATAGCAAAAAAGAAGTCAAAGGTGGCGAAAGCTAAGCCTGCACCTCCCCCTCCGGTCACTGCTACCTTCAATGATTATAGGCCGAAGCCTAAAGTAGCGGATGAAGAGGACTTTATGGCTTCTCTTCTAGGTAATCTTGACAAGGTTGCCCCAGACGCATACGTACGATCGCGAAAACGCAAGCCACGCGAAGCGTCTCCCCCGCCTGTATCATCGGACGATGACCGCTTCACTGGTTATCGTAGGAACGGAAATGCCTACGCAGACACGTCCTCCGATGGTCCTTTTGATGACTTGTCCGAACCTCATAGCGATTCGTTCGATGTTACCAGCCCATTCAAGAAGCCAAGAGTGGATAGCGTAGGTGTAACACCCGCTGCACAGAAGCTGCACAAGTTCAAAATGGACGTCGGTTCTGATGATTTCGCGTCGTATAACGACTCTTTCGACGATATTAACATGGACGACTTCGCCGAGGATGATGAGGAACTTAAGGCAGAACTTGAAGCGAAAGCACTGAAGATGGAGGTTGAAGATGTAAAATTATCAGACATCGGAGCCAGTACAAAGTTAGAAAGTCGATCTGTACCTGTCAAGAAGGAGGAGCCACCTTCTTGGCTTAATGTACATGCCGCGTTAACCGTCACTTCTGATGATACGCTTGGCTCATCATCTCCTTCGACCGTCAAGACGTCGAATATCAACGCCTTGGAGGAGGACGACTCGTTGCGCTTCTTTTGGCTGGATTATTTGGAACAAGACGGCAAGGTTTTCTTCATTGGAAAACTCAAGGACAAGGCGTCTGGCTCGTGGGTGAGTTGCTGCGTAACTGTCGAAAATTTGGAGCGCAATCTCTTCGTACTTCCTCGAGAAAAGCGAGTTGGTTAGTGTATTGTCTGTGTCCCTTTTCATCATCTTAACGTCTGAATTGCTGTCTTTGCAGAGGATGGTTATGAAACGGACATAGTTCCAGAAATGATCGATGTCTATCAGGACTTTGACGCTGTTCGCAAAAAAGTTGGTATTAAAAGCTTTAAGGGGAAGTTTGTCAAACGGAAATACGCCTTCGGAGAACCTGACGTCCCTACTGGAGAGACGCAATGGCTCAAGGTGGTCTATCCTTTTGGTGGTAAATACCTCAAAGTCTGTCTGCGTATTATTTTCTAAGTCCATTTGTCAGAACCCCAAATTCCTAGAGACGTGTCAAGCCCGAATTTTTCTAGGATATTTGGTACAAGTACTTCTGCCTTTGAGCTCCTTGTGCTGAAACGTAAGATCATGGGGCCGTGCTGGTTGGAGATCAAGAAACCCCACATAGAGCATAAAGGCGTAAGTCGATAAATGTGAAACCGCTTTCCAGAGACTAAAGAATGAACTTCTAGATTTCGTGGTGCAAATTGGAGGTCACTGTCTCAGACCCGAAGGATATCAATCCGTTCCCGGATAGTGATGATAACGCTCCAAAAGATACGCCACCCTTGACGGTGATGAGCTTGAGTGTCTGTACAATTGTCAATTATACAGAAAATAAGAGGGAGGTCGTCTGCGCTACTGCAAGGACATGGTCAAACTGTTAGTTTTTTTCACTTCAATATACACACATGCGTTCTAATGAGATCCATCAGTAAATCTTGACGATCCAGCTCCTCCGGAACAGCTACCTTGTTCAGTCCATACTTTGGTGCGACCTCTAGGAAAATATCCGGCAGGGTTCCAACAAGTGGCACAAGCGAACAAAAGGGGTTCGATATCTGCTGAGGGAAGTGAAAGATCATTGCTCAATCGGCTTCTAGGTCTGTCACAACTCTGAAACTTATTTCTGAAAGGCTAACTTTGTTTCAACAGTCACTATCTATAAGACAGATCCCGACGTGATCGTCGGGCATGACTTCGTCGGTGTGACTTTAGACGTATTGCTCACTCGCATGCACGACCTAAAAGCAGATAACTGGTCGAGAATCGGCCGGTTCAGGCGAAAGAGATGGCCGAACATCGGAAGGCAAGGAACCAATCTCAAGTTTCTCAACGGTCGGATGTTGTGTGACCTTTCCAGTGACGGCGCAAAGGTGCGTTGACTTTAATGGTTGTGTAGACACAGCTAATAGAACGTTGCTGTTTAAGAGTATGATCTCTTCAACAACTTGGTCTCTCACCGAAATGTGTTCCTCGCACTTGAAGTGCGAACGACAAGATATTGATCCCGATGAAGTTGCGAGCTATTTCGACAGCTCGGTGGGAAAGCCAGACAAGCTAATGACTTTCATCCGCCACTGCGAACTCGATGCTCATTATCAAATGGCAATTGCGGCAAAGGTCCAGATGCTGGCACTTACGAGGCAATTGACAAACCTTGCGGGTAACTCATGGTAAGATTTATTCTCATGCTTGATATCATAATACTGACAAGTCATAGGAACAAAACGTTGAACGGCGGGCGAGCGGAGCGTAATGAATACATTCTTCTGCACGAGTTCCATCGCCTAAAATATATTTGCCCTGACAAGACTTGGGGAAAGAAGTCGGCTGTTGCTGTCAAAGCGGAGGCTGAAGGAGATGCTGCTGGTACAACACACAAGAGCAAGAGGGACAAGTACAAGGGAGGATTGGTCTTCGAGCCAAAGCGAGGGCTTTGGGATAAGTACATCCTAGTCATGGACTTTAACTCGTTATACCCTAGCATCATTCAGGAGTACAATATCGACTTTACGACCATTGAACGAGTGGAGAACGAGGTACGTGGTCCTCAAGAGGCAGGAAGCCGGAAGAACTGATGGATATTTTCAGGATGGAGAAGAGGAAAAAATACCCGAGCCGCCATCATCTGATGTCCCTCAAGGTGTACTTCCAAGGCTCATTGCAACTCTCGTTAACCGACGTCGACAAGTTAAGGGCCTCATGAAAGACCGGTCGATAACAAAAGCCAAATTGCAGCAGTACGATATCAAACAACAGGCGCTCAAGCTCACCGCGAACAGTATGTACGGATGTCTAGGTTTCGAATACTCGAGATTCTACGCTCGACCACTTGCTGCCCTCACAACTTTCAAGGGTCGAGAGATTCTTACGAATACCCGTGAGCTCGCCGAAAGTCTGCAACTCGATGTAAGCGTTCTTCCAAGGTGTTTTGCCTTGACAACTACTAAACTGAATTTTAGGTCGTCTATGGTGATACAGACTCGGTGTTCGTCAATTCCAACGTTACCGAGTTTGATAAAGCCCTTGAGATCGCTGCTCAATTCAAGAAGCAAGTTAACGATCGCTATAGGCTACTCGAGATCGACCTCGACGGTGTATTCCAACGACTTCTGCTTCTGCAAAAGAAGAAATATGCTGCGGTGAAGATGGAAGAAGAGAAGAAGACTTCGATTGAAGTCAAAGGATTGGACATGAAGCGAAGAGAGTACTGTGTTCTGTCCAAGAATGTCTCTCAGTAAGTTTCAGGCGCTTTCTTTCATACAGGGAACTGAAGCCGTCATAGATATGTCTTGAACCAGATCCTCTCCGGGGAGGCAACCGAGACTGTAGTCGAGAACATCCATGAGTATCTGACGACAATGGGTGAAAGGGTCAGGAACGGCAAGATCGGTCTGGAGGAATTCATCATCTTCAAGGTGTGACGACAAGCTTCACTGCACTTGATAGGTATGCTCACAATAATATTAGCGCTTAGGAAAGAATCCAGAAGACTATCCTGATGCTAAGAGCCAACCGCATGTCACCGTTGCTCTTCGAATGAAAGCAAAGGGCCAGTCTGCTCGGGCAGGCGACGTTATACCGTATATCTTCTGCCTGAGCGAGGGCAGTGATCAGGGCAAATCTGTTCAGGCAGAAAAAGCCCACCATCCAGATGAAATCAGAAAGGCAGGAAGCGGGTTACAGATCGGTACGTGAGCTTGATGAGTATAAAGTTGGCTTTCTGGTAACGGAATTTCTTGGTAGACTATGAATACTATCTCTCTCAACAAATACTACCCCCGATTGAACGTCTTTGTGATCCTATCGAAGGGACGGACAGGTCAAGGCTTGCGCAATGTATGGGTCTAGATCCCGGTCGCTATAAAAGCCATATCGTCGGCGATGCTGAGGAGCGACCGTTCGGCCTCATGGAGTCACAGATGCCAGACGACGAACGATTTAAGGATTGCGATCCTTTGCTCGTCCGTTGTCGCAAGTGCGAAGGTCAAATGCCGTTTTCACCAGTTGCTGAACGAGATGTACGTTCCACCCATTATCTGCCCAAGTTGAGATGTTGACGAGAAACCGATAGACTTCGATTCTGCAATCTTCAGGACCAGTATGTGCGGGCTGCGAAGCACCTCTTTCGGACGTTAGCCTCCGAGTGCAGCTGGAGAATCAGATAAGGCAGCATATCAGCAAATACTATGACGGTTGGACAGTCTGCGATGATCCAACGTGTAGAAATCGCACACGAATGATGGGAGTATACGGACGAAGATGTCTGAAGCCTGGTTGCAGGGGCACTGTTGCATTCGAGGTACGTCGTACTATTTTTCGTCTGAATTAATGCTGACGAACAAGGAATGAAACAGTATTCAGATCAACAGCTTTATACACAACTCATGTATTATTCTTCTTTATTCGACGAAAAGAAGATCCTGATCGCGCTAACGAAGAAAGGAAATCAGAACGGTATGCTCCACTTGACCTATAACCAATTCTATGAACTCACATCATATATAGCCAGTGGCGTCGTCCTGAATAATGTCCAATTCTTGCTTGGCATGGGACAGGTTGTGGACAAGTACCTAAGCCAATGTGGGCGGCGATGGGTCGAGCTCGGTAGTTTGTTCTCGTTTATGAAACTTTAGAGGGTATATTTGTCGTAGTGTTTTGTCTAATAATTGTTGTATTTATCGTAAGCAAGTTGTAGTTCTACCAGATTCAATACTGTCAGTTTCGGGTGGCGAACGGCTTGAAAATGAGTTTGAATTACACTTGGCTTGCCCACTAACTAGGCGTTGAACAGTTGCATAGTGCTTGTCGTAATAAAGCAAAGGCAGTGCATGCGTGTGTTCGACTGATTCTACACGGTGAACACGGGATATGAACAGCTCCGATATGACGCCGTTGTTCGTCGCGGTTTCTGTGTCTTCGTCCTCGCAAAGGTTGTGCAGAGGCATGCAAGAAACAAGGCTGCACGAAAGCGCTCCAAGACTTCCAGCAATTATGGGTAGCCCATCAGAGGTGAGTTTGTGAGGTGTTATCCGGAATGGCTCCGGATGAAGGTCCGCACGAGAAAAGCGTATCGCTATGTCTGCTTGTGTATCTGCAAGAATGTTCACAACCAAGGACGGTGTTTTCTGCTCCATCAATGCCTTGAGGGACGTCGCCATACGAGAAGGTATCCGAAGGGAGAAGGCTACCAGAGGGTGTGGGTCTAGCGCTATTGATGTAAAAGACGAGAGTGTTGCACCATGAAAGTGAGGAAGTTCTGCATTCGCGTCGGACGCAACGCCGTCGAATGGGTAGTACGAGGTCACCACAGCTACTGGTTGTGCTGTATCTCGTAAAAGTCTTCTAAGCGCATCCTTTGTTTCGCAGCTCGTGGATATAGTCCTTCGTGTTATTAGTCGTCCGGACCACCCACATGACCGTTGGAGGAACATAAGAGAGATGCTGAAGTTTTGTACGCGGGACGGTGAGATTCTTGTCCACAATTGCCATTTTAGAAAATAGAGTTCGCGTTGCTTCTTGCTCTTCACGACCATGACCTCTATTGCTCTGCGATATCTTCGACGCGGATATGCAACAGCTTCGACAAACGTTCCTGCTCTTGCTCAGTCGAGCTCTTCTCCTATGAAGGTGAAGGAACGGCGCGATGCGGTAGCTAAAACATTCCCGGAGACATCTGGCGTGATGTCAACGGAGGAGAGGAGGAAGATTGTTGCACCACCCGTCAATGAGACGAGCGGGCGCAGCCGTTTACGAGGTGTCCGAGTCGTAAGGCGTTCGGACGGGACAAAAAGCGAACAGATTGTTGGCCAGCGTATCTATCTACCCAATACCATCTTCACACTCGTTCGAAACCAAACAGTGCCAGGCAAACCGTACAATCCCTACGAGGCCACTTTCCGCATACCGCAGTCTGTGACGAAGACGGACATTCGTGCATACCTGCAGTCGATCTATGGTGTGGAAACGACTTATATTCGTACGGACAACTACATCGTCCCGCTAGACCGACAAACATGGATTGCCAAGAAGAAAAAGCTCACTCAGAAGAAACCGTTTAAACGCGCAGTCGTCGGGCTTGTCAAGCCATTCTACTATCCACTGGCTGTGGAAGACATGGACGGCAAGGACCGTTGGTTGCGCGAATCAACGTTGGAAGACTCGTTCAGGATGTCTCTCGGCAAAGATATCCAACGGCTGTTACAATACGGCAGTATGAAGGGCATGAGGAGAGGCATGAGTGGACTCTCTTTAGACAGCCTCGACCAACACCACACGAGGGCCAATATCGTCAAGAAGGTTTGGGAAAGAAAGGAGAAACGGGAGAGAATCACGAGGGAGGTGGCACAGAAATTAGTGGATTTGCGAGAGGAGGGGGAGAAGGAGAAAGGCACTTCATAATTCTAACTTATTCTCATGCACACACTTTGCAAATCGCTTTCAGACCCACTTTTAATGAAACGACAAAGAACCCATTAATCCAGATATATAAAGCAGATAGTACAGATCTCAGCCACTGTCCGTCAAATATTTACGCTTTATTTGACCCTTCTACCTGAATAGTCAACTCTTCCAGCCCAGATATCCTAGTTCGTAGGATAGTATCGACTCGCTCTACCACTTTATCTACAGGTGCCCACCGTCTCGTCAGAGAGCCGTGAGGACCGGTCGAATCGAGGCCAGCTCGTGAAGGTAAAAGCTGGATGCGGATTGAACCGATGAGAGTTGACGCATCCTTAGGCCAAAAGCGAGCCGAGGAGTATGACGCAAGTCCCTCAATCGATGAAAGCTATACAGGTACAAATGAGTATGCTATGACTGACGAAGAGACTGGGTTTGGATACCTCTGATAAAGCATTTCCAATGTTCTCCTCACGATCGCCGATGTCAAGCGCGAGGATCCTACCCGTATCAATCACGAGGGGGAAAACACTAGCTGCTATAAGAATGGCGATGAATAGCGACGCTATAGGGTCAAAGCCCGTCCAGCCGTAAAGCTGGATGAGCAAAGTGGAGATGATAACACCAACAGAGCCAAGGGTGTCCTATATTCATTCGAAAGATCAGCAAAACCTTTACAAGATAAGCATGCTCATCTTACCGCCATCACATGCAAAAACACGCCTCGCATATTATGGCTATGTCCCTCCTGACCATGACCATGGCTATGGCTATGGTCATGTAAGTTCGGGACGTGTGCTGCGTGGTGGTGAGCAGCGAAGTGGGAGTCGTGCCCGAACTGATAGCTGGGCGTAAGAGGGGACGAAGCTGTCGCATCGGGAGAAGGTGGCAGGAGGAAATGTGTGCCAGTGCCTGTACTGGGTACGGGAGCGAGGCTCACGTTGCGCGTGTGCCGATTTTGGTGTTCGCGCGGTGGAGGGTGCGCAAAGATTTGTGGGCTATACGATTGGGACGTCGGCATGGGAGATGCGTGCAAGGAGGGGTGTTGTTGTGAACCGGGAGGCGGAAGCTGCAGAGAGATTGCGCGCGTATGCCGCGTCATCGTCGGCGGTGCGGAAGCTGGCACCGAATCGTAACTATCCGGAGATGCATGGAGGTGATTAATAGAAGTCACAGTCGGGAATGAATAGTGTGCGCCGTGCTGGTGTTCTTCTACTGCATGCTCGGACGCGTGTGAATGGGTATGGGGGGATATGGGTGATTGTTCGGGACTATGACCGGAACTGTGAGTATGGAGCCCGTTGATATGGCTATGGTTATGATCTATTCCATTGAGATGAGTGTGGCTATGACCATGGCTATGGTCGTGCTCATGTTCATGGCAGTCCTGGTGATTACTGAAGGTGACGCGTAGCTCTGGCGATTTAGGCGAATGTGAATGCGAGTTTGAGTGCGAGTGCGAGTGATTATGTTCGGTAGGCGAATGCGACACATTTGTCGTTATGGTAGGCGAGAGATCATGACTGTTATGCGAATGAGAATCGTCCCCATGTGAGTGTCCATGCGAGTGGGAGTGACCCTATTTCAGTCGAGTTAGTAACGAAGAACAAAGCGGTATCTCATAGATAATTTAACGCACATGATGATGCCCTCCCATCGCGAACATACCAAAAAGGTTAACCCCAAGGCCGAGTGTGCTTACAAGAAGCAACTGGTTCGTATTCATCTCTGGAGGATCGAGTCTGAATTGTCGCATTCGATGCTAGTCAACCATGATATCCAAAAGTGATCGGAAAAACAACTCACATGCGTTGAATCGCTTCAAAGACAATGAATATTGAAATGAGGATGAGGAAAATCCCGTTTGCAAAGCCAGAGAGAGTCTCAATACGGCCATAGCTAAGCAGGCGTCAGATAAGGGAAGATCGGAATCACAGCGAAACGACGAGCGTACCCATAGGTGAAACGCTCGTTAGGTGGCCAAGTGGCCATAACCGATGCAAACAAACCCATTCCGATAGCCATGCAGTCAAACGCCATATGGATCGCTGGATTGCAGGTCAAAAGGAGAATACAGAGTAAGTACAGTGCTTCTTTTCGACCTAAGCGCGAAAAGTGGGACCAACCATCAGATATCAACCCCAGGCTATTTGTCCACACGCCATATAGCATCTGCACCAGCATGTATGCAAGGTTAAGCATGAGAAAGTAGAATATCTTGCGAGACTCTGGGTTTGCAAGTATTGTCTTCAGATATGCCTTTACCAGGCGAGCCGTGGGTGTCCGTGGTGGTCCAACTCCCAGAGTTTGAGAGCTGTCTGGGTACATACCTATGAAGTTTCTAGTTTACTGATGTGTATCAAAGATAAATGTACATAGACACGAACCATAGAACAACATGGATCCAATAACCAAGTCCGTCCACGACGGAAACTGAGAAAAGGCGAGAGGCCCTAAGATCAAGGCCGGAAGGAAGGAACTGGCGTATGAAATTGTGAAGTGGCGCGTCGGAAGCGCCGTGGCGCGAACTGTCGCGGTGACTTTCGGCGAGAAGAACAATAAGGTATACGCCATGAGCGGTAAGGACAGGAGGGAGAACACCGGTACTGCTGGCGTTTCGGACGTTGTGAACTATCGAGAAGTGTGAATATGAGCACGTCTTCATAGTCGGTGAAGCTGAACGTACGAGGAGAATCTTGAATAGATAAAACGGGAGGGCGACAATTGTTGCACCAAGGGTGCTTGCGAGCATGGCCACACTGGTACCGAGCGCGGGTGCTAGTACACTTTGTGTATGCTCTAGACCTGCACTTGCAAGACCATGCAGGACGAGGACCGCATATCCTGGCAAAACGGGTTTGATGGCGAAGGCCGTGAAGGAAAAGCGTGCGTCGGAAAGCATAGAGAAGAGGAAAGCGAAAACAAGTGTAGTTGCTTTACGTGACTGGGTACAAAGTAAGCTACGAACCATGATACAGACAAATATGGCACGGAACATACAGAATCCCTGTGCACGAGAGCATTGACCCATAATGTCGAGAAGTGAGTTATCAAGACAACTCTATAAACATCTATCAGCCATGGCTCCCAGAAGACAAGAGAGATGTAAGTACCGAACGGCAGATATTCGAAACAAAGCGGTCATTAGGCACGCCTGCTGGACGAATAGAAGCAGTGAGGACATCCCTAACACCGACCACTGGACAAAGCAATAATCATCAGCTCATGTTCTTCAATCCCGCTTGACCGATACTAGCTCACCTCTATCCTAGAGCCAAATCGCTTCCCTAGTTCACCTGTAATCCCTTCCCATACGAGCACTCCAAGCCCTGCACAGGCCAGAATGCGAACAAGTACCCAGAATACACCGACGCGTGCATCCGCAGCGAGTAGACCATCCTTGCCGGCTAGAAGCGCAGTGACGAGGAGAATATTCGACAGAACGAGACGCGCAGCTAGAGAAGGTGGAAGTCTACACAGAAATGTGAATACGCAGTACTTCAGGCCATAGAAACATAATTTATGCACGCACGATGTAGAAACAACACGAGATGGTCTGAGTGCGATCTTGGAACGCGTCTTCGAGTCTGGCACGCTCATCAGTCTCAGACTTTCTAGATGTCTTTGCCTTCTTCCCTTTCAAGTCTCAGCAAACGAATATGAAGTTACAGAAGCAAGTTTAGTTGCATCACAGATAGCGGCGTTATCAGAAGAAAGCGAGTGAGTAAAGTATCGGTTCTTCAACAACGTGGAAAGAAGGCTGGCGAACGGAAGATGTGGAAAGTAATACAAAAAAATAATTCTTAGTAGTAGTGGCTGTATAAGCATTGTACTAGATCACTTTGTAGACCCCATGGCTCAGTGGTAGAGCGTGTGATTCCAGCTACTAAATTAAGCTGCATCCACAAGGTCATCCGTTCAATCCGGGTTGGGGTCATTAAAATCCAACATTCCCTTTAAAATGTTCCATTTTTTCCCCCGTAACTTATGTGCACGAAGAAATACTATCGTTGCGGTGTCATATGTTCCGAAGTTCCATTCAATTTTTCGATCAGTATTGAAAAGACTGTAGCATGCAAATCTGTATACATAATAACAATCCAAGATGAAAAATTCTTTCCTTTTAAGTATATACACTTCCTTTCTCACATTTTTACATTTCAATTTTCAGATAACTTTATTTCATGTGCCTTACAGACCTAATATAATATAGCACTTGTGACAGTTTTAAATGACTGATGTTAGAGCCCGTTCGGCTGCATTTTCGCATGAGGAAACTTTCGCGGAATGCCGCAATCTGTGCATGCACAGATTGCGATACAATTTCCGGGATATTGTTCCCACAAGTGAGGTCAGGTGAAGCCAAACAGGGCAAGAAATTTTCCTTCAAACAAGAGATGGGGTGGATGGAACACCACTCATTTTTCTCTAATTTACATGCATTTTGTTGTTTATTTTGATTATTTTTGCAGTCTTGATGCTATTAGAAGTGCTTAGAAGTAAATTTCATGGTGTTAAAAAATGTTGTGGAAAGCTATTTTGAGTCAGAAGTGTGGAAGTGACTGCAGTCAGATTTTCTCACTTTGAGATACTGGTCTGAGCTGTTTCTCATTTTACCATGATTTTCGCAATCTCGTGGAGAAAATCTTGCGAGAAAATGTGCAACCGAACGCACCCGTTACCGCGCGTTGTCACACATTTTCTCGCGCGATCATGATCTCACATTTTGGCGGGGATTTCCGCGCGCGGTCATGCAACCGAACGGGCTCTTACTGAAACTGAGCTTGCTGCAATAACCAAGCTGACAATTGTTCGTAATTGAAGAAGCAAACTACCTGGAAACTCGAAATTTAAAAAGAAAGCAATGTCTTGTTCGTAGATAATGACCCCAACCCGGATTGAACGGATGACCTTGTGGAATCAACTCATTGCAGTAGCTGGAATCACACGCTCTACCACTGAGCCATGGGGTCTATAAAAATGTTGAGTAGTAGTTATATTAGATATCATGGCTACGTCCTAAGCTACTATTATTTATGTGTTTGACAGAAGATTGGAATTCAATACCGTCAATAAATTGACTGTCAGCAATGGAGAGGTTTCATTTTAACTTTTATGCGTATTTCTATCGTCCATAGGATCCGGCGTTTATGTGTTACTCCTATTGACACGTGTTTGTGTCAGAAGCATTAGTTAGACTTCTTTGAGGCCGACTGAAGTTTACTCTTTACTCTCACACCTCAACATGCAAGTTCTTTCATCACTCTTTTTAGCTTTCTTTTCTGTCTCGCTGGCTCGAGCGGCTTGCTTGGATAACAAATATCACTTTGGGCCTAAACAACGTGTTTATGACGAATCTCGGACCGGTGATCGTAGTGGCATGAAAGTGATGAAACACAGAAAGAAACATATTCACTGCCAACCTTTTCATACAACTTTCAATCAAGGAACTGTGTCTGAACTCTCTGGTGCCGCTCCTTTTGTCTCTGTTAGCCCGCCAGACTCTTACACAGCTTCGGGGAAGGGTTTGGAAATGTTCTTGAAGAAACCTCCTGGACCCATCGTTCGTCATGGTCATGTCAACAATGTCGTCGCCGATGGTGCTACAATCAACTCGACGTTTCTAATCCAGTGAGTTATTGAGCATCTAAACCTCTGAAAGACACCATTGACATGTTCCAGCTACGGCAAAGTGACCTTCGAGATGCAATCGCCTGCGGTGGCAGGATCCGTCACAGCAGCAATACTCATCTGTAAGTCTTCCTTACTTTGATCAATTACTATACTTATAGTAGCAGCGAATGGCCATGATGAGATTGACATCGAGCTTCTCGGCGGCGACATAGCGCATTGGCAAACAAATGTCTACGCACCGAGCCCTATGGATACTCAACCACTCTGGGGTGTTTTCGGAGAGATTCACAATGTCAACTCACCGCCTTCCATTGAACAATATCACAACTATACTATTGATTGGAGCGAGGAGCGCATAATTTGGTCAGTGGACGACCGACAGGTGCGCACACTCACACCGAGTAAGTAACTGAACAGTGGTGGCGTAGTTAAACATTGCTCACTTTCTCAACTCAGGTGAGACCAGCATAAACGGATCACTGCACTATCCGTCTCAGCCCTCTCGTATACAGCTTGGAATATGGGATGCTTCAAACCCGGAAGGCACAAGCGAATGGGCAAAGGGACCTATTAACTGGCAAAAAGCACCTTCGTCTTTATCAGCGACTGTCAAGTCTCTCTCGGTTGAATGCAACTAAACTGCGTCTCTCTTCTGGCTCTATTCTATGAGGACTCTGTCGCTCTCATGGTAATCATGGGTTCCGTATGGCATGCTGGCTTGCTTTTCTTCTGTAAAACTACCATTGGCTGAATGACATCATTGTAACATATAAAGAATGATCTGTTCCCTCGATCAAAGATACTATAATGAAAGGTGCATGTGCAAGTGCTATGGCTCCTCGGCATTCTCCTTCGCGATTGCTGATAAATTATGCTCGGACTTGATCGGATAACGCTTTCAAGCTGACTGGATTTAGTTGAATTCGTGCATTCGTTCCCACCCGTGAGTATAAAAGGACATCGAACGAAATTCAAATTATAGCAGCTATACCTACCTTCCCCCTTCCCCAGATAGTCGTGAAAGATGAGCTGCAAGGACTGCATAAGTGGTGAGTGGGCATTCGGTTTCTCGTCGCTCAATATCGATTAAAAGGCCGTATACAGGTGTTAAGCATGAGGGAGAGCCTACTGGTGCTTCCCCTGTCGCATGTTTAGATGTCTGGATCGCCTAATCAAGTTACAGGTACAACTGTACAGATCGGCGGCATTGAATGCTATGTCGCAACTCCGCAAGAAGACTATGCCAAAGACAAAGTCATCCTTTTCCTCGCAGATGCATTCGGTTTGTCTCTTGTCAACAACAAGGTTCAATGCTTCGTCCAGAGTCTTAAAAGACCTGCTTTGACAAACCTGACTACAGCTCCTTGCTGACGGCTTCGCTGCGAATGGCTTCAAGGTATTTCAAGGAGGTTTCGTCGCGAGTTGTATTTGTTATAACTGACCTTTACTTCGAGACTGTCATACCAGACATATTCGCTGGTGACCCAGTACCAGCCGAGGTACTGACTCGCGATGCTTCCAATCCGTTTGATTTTTTGAGCTGGTTCGTGGGGCACGGTGACGCTCAAACACTCCCTATCATTGAGAAGGTGGTAGAAGCCCTGAAGCAAGATGGAGTAACCTCGATCGGTGCCACCGGATATTGCTTTGGAGGTATATCATATTACATTGTCTTTCATACATCCGATCACTTAACAGCAATACTACCATTAGGTCGCTATACTTTCTTGCTTGGGATCGCCGGAACGACCAAAGTTTCAGTCGTTGCCCATCCTTCTTTGCTGAAGATTCCGCAGGATCTAGAAGTAAGGAGAGGAATTTCTGAGCCTTTGTATTCCAAAACCTAACTACTGCTCAGTTGTACGCAGAGAAAGCCGAAGCTCCGCTGTTGATAAATGCCTGTGAAATTGATCAACAGTTCCCTCGGGAAGCGCAGGCTCTGGCAGAAGAGATCTTCGGGAATTCAAAGCTACAGGCTGATGGGAAGTTCAAGCAAATGTATATGTTCATCACAGCTTCCTCGATAAGTGCTCTCTGACCCATCTCCCATTTTCAGTTACTGGGATGGCTGCACTCATGGATTTGCGGTGAGAGGCGACCTAGTAAGCCCATAATTACACCTTTGAATATCTCGTTGTACTGAAACAATATTTCGCAGTCTAATCCCAAAGTTAAAGCAGGGAATGAAGGCTCTTTCAAAGCTACCGTTGAATGGTTTAAATCGTATCTCTAAATGTAGCCTTAGACGCTCAGCGAAGATTGTTCTGCTATGATGATGTTGTATCAATAATCATTTGTCTCGTTCACGTGGAAGTAAGAAACAATGTAATGTGGATGCTCCTTCAATGGAGAATCATGCATAAGTAAGAGCTCGGATACTGCATTTCATTCACTTTCATCACGCTTCGAGGATGGAAAAGTACTACAGGGACGCGCGGACTTACAGGCGACCGTTTTACGATTCGGAGTCGCGACATGTCCGTCATTGCAGTTTGACACCTTACCTTCACCTCCGATTTTACTTTTATCTACGTCTTCGCTAGTTCCCCAAACTACCTGCGCAACCACGGAAGAGATGCTTCCTTCACGAATGTTCAGAAACCTAGGGATTCCTCCGCCATTACGAAGTCTCGTAGTCATTCATCCTGCACTTTCACCTTCGGTTTCGGTACAGCTACGCATGCGACTACGGCTCTCGTCTCAGTCTGCTTCAAGTAGCGCGTCGGGCCAACGACGAATGCACACGACCTCCCTTAGACTCTCGCAATCATCTTTGTCCTCATCTTCCTCGGCTCCTGCACGGACGTCATCCGAGGATGAACAAGTCGACCCGCAAGAGCCTCGGTTGTCGCTCACTTTTACATGCACAGTAACAGACTGTGACGAACGATCCACGCATCAATTTACGAAGAGAGCATATGAGAGAGGAATTGTTCTGGTTACGTGTCCGAAATGCAAGAACAGGTATGTTGCGTCTTAAATACATTCGGTTTCAATTTTCGATGACACCTTCTTTCTTCCCTCAGACACCTTATAGCGGATCATATCGGATGGTTCAAAGAGACGGAGGGTACGAACGATGGCCAATTGAAGACTATAGAAGATCTTGTACGAGCAAAGGGCGAAATAGTGAAGCGTGGCCGACTCGATGCGGGCGGCGTCGTCGAGTACGTTGAATGAAGGTCCATTTTGTCATCCGCTACTTGACCACCGATACACCGAGCACACGAACTCTCCTCTCCATCTGCACCATTCATTACTACTCTACAAGTCTATCGTATGTGAAATAATGTAGAACTCTTAGGTATGTGCTCCATCTTATTGAACGGGGAGCGTATTTAAATGTTCTGTAGGAAATTTTGTAATTATATTTATTATTTAAGAGCCAAAAGTCTAATGATAAATAAGGAAGAAAATATGCTGTGAGCATGGGAACAATATGTGTATTCCGAACCCTCCAATCTGGTGGATAATAGAGAAATCTCTTTGCAAATATCACACTGCTCTTTGTTTGCCTCTTTGAATCTCAGAAATCCGTTCCCTATCCTCGTGATTTCCTGGCGCAGTGTCCGCTGTGCCGGCAATCGAAGCGATCGATGAAGATGCTCCAACACTATGTTCCAAATCAGAGTGTTGTCCCTCAGAGCCACCCTCAAGCGCTCTCGGACTCCGATTCTCCGGCTCGGTCGCCGTTCCACGACGCTCAGAGGGCTTCGTGATTACTGGAGGGCTTGATAACGTTATTTCGACGGGTCTGTGCTGTTGTCTCCAATTAACAACGAATGTGATGAGCAAATTAGTTGGAGCGAGTATCCTATGTAAAACATATAGTTAGTTTGAATTTTAGCTAAAGATTTAAGAGATGGTATACATCATAGCGATGGATAACGCTTATAGCAGGAAGAAGGTCAACTATTATCGCAAAAGCACATCAAGCTGATCTCACCATTGTAAGAGATCAAAATCTTGTGAAATTTTGTATGGCTATTTCACGGTGTGATTCAGCCAATAGACTACCGCCAATTACGCCAAAACACTCACTTAGCAAAAGAAACAGAGCTCGATGTTACGATAACAAGCACCGTGTTGGCTGTGCAGACAAGCGACGAAAATGTCTGGCAGATTAACCAAGCGCGTAGTGGAATTAACTGGAAGAGCGATAATAATATCGGCATACGAAGGATGGCATTCAGGTAGCGGAGGCAAAGCAGCGGTTCCATTATTAAGAGCAGCCACGCCCAATTTGCGAACCCTAGGATAGGTGTGACATGGCGGAAGATTGGATTGGATAGCTTATGGAAAAATGAGAATAACACTATGTTCAGGGCGACCTAAACGGGGTAAACTCAGTTGCGATGATTGATCCGAGCACTTTAATAAGCTCACCGCGGAAGCAGATAGAACATAAACGAGCAGGCGCAGGTAGATGACAAATAAAATTAAACCCCGTGGTGAAGTTATACGATTCCAGATAGTCATATGATATGGACTGGGAGCTTGAGTAGTATTTGTCGCTGTCGAGTGTCCACGACGAAGCCAACGTACGTTGGCCTTTCCTACAGGTTGTCCACTTTTCTGTGGTTTCGCTGAATAGGCATGTTGTAGTTTAGTCGTGGTGGTGACCTGCAAAGGTATTTAACTCACTGTACTCGCCAAGCGTGAGTTTCCCCAACATTACAAAGTCTGCAAAGGCCTTAGGTAGTTCGACCTTTTTGGAGTTAACACATAAATCAGTCGCACCGAGCATGTGCTTGACTAAGAAAACTTACTAGTGTTCCTGCGAGTTCACCCTCGGCGTGTAATGAATGCATGACTGTCCGGACCAAGTCCATATTAGGCCTAATGTTTACAGTCGGATGCCAGCAAAGCTGAAGAAGTCGCCAAAGCCTTGCCTCGTCCACACCGATGCCGCTGAAAGGGTTTTCTGGCCTTTTACCATTTATTACTGCGTTAATAACCGCCGCATCAATGGACAGCTCGGGGAAAGGAGGGTAACCCGTAATTCCCTATGATAATAATGAATTGAGGCCAAGAAGGTAAGGAAGCCCTGAAATAGCGCACCTCTACGATGAGGAGTGCAAAGGAATATACGTCACTTGACTCTGTCTTCGAGTCACTACCTTGCATTAACTCTGGTGCGAGCCATCTGATACTGGAAACCGATCAAGCTGAGCTCAAAATTTTACAAAGAAAATAATGTTCTCATTCGAACTCACCTTCCACCATCCTGAACACCGGTAGGGACACCAGAGATGAAGGCCATTTCACTTAGAATCATCGATAATCCAAAGTCGCAGAGTAAAGCATTTCCATCCTGCGATACCAGGACATTTTGCTGAAGGAGAAAATGAATAATGCTGCAGAAGGTGACTGTGAACGGACGTACACCCTTGATATCACCGTGGATAATCCTTGGGTCGTTTGAGTGGAGAAAAGCCAAGGCATCCGCAACTTGTGTAAGCTATATTTGTGGAATATAAAATCCCGTCGGTCAGTTTCGAGTGTTCATGATCCCATGCGTGCACTGACGAAATGTAGGCGGTCTGCGTTTGGGTGTGAATTGAAGTACGCTGTCATGTGGCCATTCTCCTGCCATGGACTAACCATGTACAGAGTAGGTCCAGTTTGACAGATTCCAAAGAAGCGCAATACGTTTTGGTGTTCCAATCCCCGGCTCGAAGCGTAGCGGAGAGAGGGATGTGTCGTCGTGAAATTCAATGATTACTGTCAGCACTCCCACGATTGTCTCATTCCCATTCGTCCGCTCTTATCTTCATTCATTCTTTTCTCACTCTTTTTTTGGGGTCTTATCTCTTATTTCTTTTTTAAATAATTTTTTCCTTCCTCTTTTAGGTTTTATTGCTATCTGTGGTTTTTTTCTATCCAGATCCGCTCTATTTCATTGTTATCGTGCGACCGTCTCGCCACGTGGTCGACGTCATCGCCCCTTTGTATCTTAGTTCTCATCCACTTTTTTTTTCCATCTCTGTTTGTTAACCGTAATGATTACTTTGTTTACATATCTGCTTTCTTCACTTTCTCACGTCGCTTTCCTCCGCAAGCCGTCAACCTCCGTTGTTATTTACTTCTTGCGCACAACAATGTACTAGATAACGAGCCGAGCTTCGCCGGCAGATCCCTTACTCCCCATTTGATGAGAAAGTGAAAATTTTGTAATGAAGAAAACAGTGCGTTCTTTACTCCTGAATCCAGACTCATGGGAGGCTCGAGGCATCTCTTGTTTCAATTTTTCAGTTTACAGAGAGATAATCACCCTGAGCCTTTGGTATATGTATATACGTCTGCAGAGCAAAGCGCACACCACCTGAACATTGCTGCGGCAACTTTATTTCATGTTGCGAATAAGGCTTTGCAAAGCTCGTACATGAAGGTGAAACTGACGATGACAGACATGGTGCTCGTCGCTATGTATATCACTGGTCGACGACTGCACTTAAGCTGAGGGCGGGAAGTGTAGTGAAGATATTCAACTCGGACTTGTTAGAAAACTTCGGTGTTAGTGATAGAATTTGATGCCAGTGCTTTCGGAGTGTTGACATAAATTCATAAATTAATAGGCTTTTGACAGCGGTGCGTTCCGCTCGGGTCAATGTCTGTGGAACTCAGTCTCTCTTGCGTGGAGGCTGATTGCAAATGCTTTCCGGTCCAATTTGACACTATGATATGACTTGGAACTAAAAGTCTCCCACAAAACATATATACATTCACACTAAATGAAACCAACAGTATAGCCGAAGCGAGTAGAGTTTTCTTTTTCTCTTCTCTCTTCTCTTCCCTCCACACACTCACACTACGCACGCCCTAGAAGTCTCGGTCTCTTGTTTGCTTTCGCTGTGCGATGCCGGCCGGCGACGCTATAAGAGAGCTCGAAGGGAAGAACAAAGCCCACGTACAGTATTGTGCGTTAGGGTTCCGTCACTCCGTCCATTCGGTGTCGAGCGTCAGGAGTTCCTTACCAGTCAGAGGAAGTTGAGAAAGTGGGGGATTGAGCAGTGAATACAGAGGAAAACGGGAAACGGGCGGGATGGAGACGACCGCGAGTGTGAATGTGTACGAGGTGTGGGCGGCCCAGTGCGTCAACCGGAGTTGTGGTGCGTCTTTCACTTGTGTTTCTTGGTTCTCGAGGCTTTCTGACCTCGGTCGTACAGTTGCATCGCTGACCTTCCTGGTGTGGGACATCCTCACGACCTGGGACGAGGAACTGGCGTTCATCTGGTGGACAGTCACCCCGAATCCCTTTTATTTTGTGCTTGGTGGTTCGCTCGACGATGGGCTCCGACACGATGCTGACGATTACAACCACGTCTACGTCTATCCATACAAGAAGGCCGCTGACATGGACCCGCTTCCTCTTTGTCTTCATTCGGTGCGTCCCAACTCTTTTCGTTTTAAGCTGCATATGTCTGACCATTTATTCATGCAGGTACTTCGCAGTCGCCGTCTAAGTGTACGTATAAGTATACTTCTATAGAGCGTGCCAAATTCAATTCTGATCTCTGATTGAACATACCCCGTATATAGGGCACTGCTGTTCGTCAGAACGGAAATTGTGGCCCCGCCCCGCTCGTCGGGCTCGTGCTGCGGCTGGTTCATCCATTTTCCAGGCGCTCGCGATGCACGTCCTGGTCCACCTTCGTGGGGGCCGTCCGCCCAATTGTCAACCCCTCATTCATCTCCTCTGCACACCATGTCCATCGCTGATCGCAGTGCAAGCGCTCTACGCACACAACGCGCGCGCGCGCGCGTGCGGCACGCCGTCGTCGTCAGCCTCCTCGCGCCCGAGGTCGTCTTTCTGACGAACGAGCGAGTAAATTACAGTACTACACCGTCGCCGGCCCTCGCGTTTGACGAGACCCTGCATCGTCACGCGCCGCATCTTGGACGCGATTCTCGGGTATGGGTACGTAGACTCAGCTTGGCATGACCCCTTTCTCCCCCCCCCCCTATTTTGCAGCCGCCCTCTTGGTTTAGTTGGAAACTGGCCATCGGAAAAGATGGCATGTGCTACGCTTTGGATATATTTGAAAGGATATGCGAATGGAGAGGGTGCTGTTCGCTTTTCGCTCTCTTTAATCTCAGCCCCATCCGTGCACATCTCCGGCTTGTTCTTTGTCTTCTGTTCGATCAGCTCGATTTGTGTCGTCTGCTCTACCTCTCATGCAGTCCACGACTTTGTTCTCTCGACATTCTGTCCTGAAAACTTGTCTACTGAACACTATATTGGGTTTAATACTGCAAAGTAAGTCGCAGAATGAATGCGACGTCGAAACAGCCCAGTGACACCCAGTATCAGCTCTTGGCGACCCCGGCCTGAATCCACACTGACATATCAATCTCTACAACGCGCTATCTATATCCTCAAAGGAAAGTTTCAATCGATATAATCTCTCCTCCCCAAACTACTGCGTCGACTCTACTTTTGTCGGCTATCGTAAGCACCTCTCTCATGCACAGGCCTCGCTGGCTTAGCGCTCATACAGAGATCCAAACAGGCAATAACTTTGCTATACATGATCCTATCTTTACATCATCAAAAGACCCTCAGCGGACGAAGATATATAGGCAAAAGTTGAATACGTACGTGAAAAGTGTTAGTAGACATCTTCGAGTTTCCGGTTCGAAGGCAGTGCAAATGCAGTAACGCAACATGCAGCGGGCCTACTGCTTACCTCTTTCTGAAGGATACACCATCGACAGAGAACATCGTCCATCGCGGTCACGAACTTCTTGAAATCTGCTTCGCGATCTCCACACCTGTGACTTGGAGGACATCCGTCTCCTCGGTGTAATGATCCCTATCTCGTCGGTTCAAGATATTGGAGCACGTCAAAAGATTGACCGATTCACGAAGTGTGGTCAACGCACAACGTGGTCAGCATTTTGACTCATTGTCGGTTCATTATCGCCAACCTGGAAACTAGAATCTGAATCGACACTTCCTGGTGCGCTCAGGTCTGTACATGTACTATGCCGCCCGGGCTGGCTCTACCGCGACTTCATCGGTTAATTTGGACTACACGGAAGCCCTCCTTGAATATTTGATCGCTGCTTCAGTGATCCAGACGATTCATGTAATTGCATAGTGGGGACTTATAGACAAAACTTTTTGTTTATTCGACTCTTCGAGAGAGCACCAGAGGTTAGGAAGTATATACTGTATATATACCATGACGGCCATTCTTTGGGTTTAGGGGTTATCCTTTACATACTTGAACTCGTTGAGGGAACAAAAAGTAGTCGTCTCTAACCAACACGTCGATAATCTCGACCTCTGTGCTTGCGTAAACCTCCATAAAGCAAGTTCACTTGTCAACCGAATCGAAAAAGGTTTAAACAGATGTGCGGAATGTTTTTCATCTCTTGTCGAATGTCGATGAAATCGAGATCTGGGACGCGATGGACATCAGCTGAACATCTGAACCCATGTCGACAGTGATTGGCTCGGAGAATACTAGACCATGTTCAGGAAGACTTAATGATCTGAATTTACGCACTTTGCCAATCATCTGTTCTATCTCGAAACTAAGCAAGTGTAATTTCTAATCGATGATAACTTCGGACCGCGCCGATGTAGAAATCAGCCACATCCCTACTTAATGACAATATCGAGGATACTGTAACTTTCAACTATGACAAGTCAACGAGAATTGTATCCACCTGATCTGTACGAACTGAAGCAGTTTGCACACCCACTGCAATGGTATGCAAGCTAAGAACGACAATGGCATGTTAGTGGCCGAAGACTGCCATAGGCTGGTATGGTTCTTCAAGATATTTGATCTCATCCTCCGTCAGTTTGATGTGTACGGAGTCTACAAGGAGTAGGTTAACAAATGCCTACAATTGAACGTTATATTTGTGAGCTTACCGACTAATTCTTGAAGATTCTTCAGACTGGTTGTCCCAATAATAGGTGCGGCCACAGGATCTTTGGCCAAAACCCATGCGCAGGCAATTTGGGCCATGCTGTGTCCTTTCTTCTTTGCTATCTCCTCGACACGCTTCACAACCTCCTTGTTTCCTTCAGTCCGGCTATATCCAGAGATTATACTTCATGATATCAGTATTCCTATCTCTTGATGACAGACAACTTGAACTCACTAGTCAGTGTCGCCACGCTTTGTCTGCTCCCCAAGTGGCCTACAGAGGAAACCACGGGCGAGAGGTGACCAAGGGATGGACCCTACGCCGAAGTGCTTGAGCGTGGGCATCATCTCGCGCTCTTCCTCGCGGTAAACGAGTGAGTAATGGTTTTGCATTGATATGAACGGTGTTAGGTTGTGCGTAATGGCATAATCTGACAGAGTAAATGGCGTGAGTTCAGTAACGTCACTGAGTGCTTCTTCCCACCTCTCTGCATCGCATGGACTATTTAGATCACCGCATCAGCCTTTTCATCCTGACGAATGCATAGCTACTTACATTGCCATGCATGGCATGAGGACATTCCTATGTAGCGAACATAGCCTGCCTTCACAACGTCGTGCAACGCTTGCATCTAAATAAAATATAAAACAAAACAAGTACTCTATTCGCAGAGAAAATACGCACGGTCTCCTCAATGGGAGTAGATGGATCAAATCGATGGCATTGCAAAACGTCGATGTACTCAAGTTGTAGGCGTTCCAGGCTATGCTTTACAGCATCGAAGATGTGCTGCGTACGGGCCAGTCAGCTTAACAACTTCATGTCTTCGAAGAAAATAGGCAAAACTGACCTTGCGACTAGTGCCACTTTGATTAACATATCCATACTCTTCGTGGTTGACCATACCGATGAGGTAGTACTCGCCTGGGGTACGTCCAACGACGCCGCGGAGCTTGGTCATGACAACGATCTCGTCGCGCGGGAAGCTGTATTTCTTGATAGCCTTTCCAAGGATGATCTCTGAAAGACCGTTCGAGTAGACGTCGGCCGTGTCAAAGGTCTGGATACCGGCATCGTAACTGAAGGTCAAATAGCTCGTTAGCGAGACATAGAACTGAAGGGTGAATACCTACGCAGCCTTGATATGCTTAAGGCCTTCTTCTTCCTCCAGAAGCCAAGGTTGCCACTCCGGAGAGCCGTATGACATGCATCCAAGGATGATCCTAGAGACTCTCAGGCCGGATTTGCCAAGCTTGACTATTCGGTGGATAATAACATCAGACAGCGATAACTATGTCTTCTCTGATATTAAAAGCTGACCATATGGCATGTTAGTCGTTTTGTTGGCAACATGGAATGGCATTTCGATACCGTGAAACGAGAGTGTCTTCTGGGTGAGTTGGGACATGTTGTTGAGGTCTCGTTATGCTTGTCAGAGTCAGGAGTAGTCGAATACTATATCACTCATCTGCTTTTATACTGTATATGTCGGAGGCAGGATTAGGATCCCAAAAGAATCGCGAAGACCCTTTCAAGCCGGAGGTGACGTTTTTGCTCTGCAGAAACCTACATAACGGCTGTGTAACTAATGACAGATGCTTCGAAAGCTCCATGATTGGCTAGCTCATGAAGACCGTAGTATATGTACTACGTGCCGCGAGGTCGCGTAATGCATGCCATGGCAGGCAGGCCGATTGAGTTTATTGGTGGTGACGTGATACTTAGTTGGTAACCAAATCGGATGGGCACGGAGAACACGCCTACAAAACAAACAATGCAAAACAACGCGTCCTGGGACTCAGAGCTTCGCAGACGACATGCGATGAGGAGGACGAACCGGTAATAAGCATGAAGAGGGGGAAACGCAAGAAGGTGGCAACGGGCATGGAGGAGGAAGCAAGGGCAAAGTCAGACAGCAAAGGTTCCTCCGCTGCCCCTTATCAGAGGGTGGAGGGTCGAGTCCTCGCCCCGGACGCGATTCTTGGGTATGGGTTACTAGACTCACTCGGTTTGTAATACCTCTTTTTCCCGATTCATTCCATACAATAACTGCGAACGCTGTGCCAGCACAGCAGAGCCCGCTACGAGTGTTTTAGAAGGTATATTAATATCTATTATGGAAGAAGACGTCTTGAAGGAGCAGAATGTTATATTGCTATTAGAAGGTATATACAACAAACATGGAAGAGTAGGAAAATCATGAAAAAAAACCAATTACACAAAGGTCCGTACAAACGGAGATATCCTAAAGACTCTGAGGTGCTAAAAATGATCGTGAAAGGACCAAATAGTATTTGCTCGAACGTTCTCATTTGCCTTTGCTCTTAGAAGCCGTCCAAGGAGTTATTCACGCATTGTTACCACAGTATTTGAAGAGAATAATAAAGAAAGAGATGTGAAACATCATTCTAAGCAAGGTACATTACTGTACGTGTCATCCATCAGTAGAAGTTCAGCGTGCTTCCGAGACGAACGTACTCGCGTCATACATCTTTTCGCTTTTCATCGACTCACTCTCCTCGTCATACGTCGCCTTGTCTTCATATACGAGGGAGATTTCTGCGATTTGTTCACCAACCTCTTTCCAATAGGTACTTGTCGCTGGCACGAGTAACACCTTGGACGATGAACCCGGCGAAGTTAACGCTAGAAGAGGCAAGACACGTGTTAGAGCCGGAAGACCGATTTCATAGAACGATAATGCGGGGAGAGAAGCGTTAGCCACTCACTTGTACATGTACTGTGCACCAACTGGGACATTACGACCGATGGCACCCGCAAAGCCCACAACATTGATGAGAATGCCGGCGATATATGCGCCGTATGCACGCAAGTTGACACCAAAAAGATAGGAATACGGTCCGGTCCGGCGTGCGCTATAAAGATCCTTCACGTATAGGTATCCCTTGCAAACAACATAGTAATTGCATATGAGCACTCCGGCAATCGATGAAAGAAAGACAGAGTACGATGAGAGATAGGTCGTGAAGTTATTCGAGGATGATGACACATTGCTAGGCCGACTGCAGCGCACACAAAGCCACCGCAGCGAATACTGATAAAGCGTGACATAAGCGCAGTCATGTCGGTACCTGTTTCATGAAAAAAGTAAATGAGAATATGACTAGCTTGCTTTGATACAGCATTCCTTACCAGCAGAAACGGCGCCAGCACGAGGGCCACTTCTTCCATCATCAAGGAAACATGAAAGAAGGTCAAGTGGATCCTAAATTGTCTCATCGTAGATCACCGTCGACGACGATGATACGATGATACCAATGAACGAGGTGATCGCAAACGCGATGGAGATCGTTAATAGCTGGAACCATAGAACATTGCGAGGCTTTTTTGAGAAGCGAGAAAAGTCTGGGCCATTGCTGAAAGGGTTTGAAAGTAGGATAAATCAAGCTGTAATGACCGGATATATGACGAATGATACATACACGATGAGCGTCGCGAAGTTAGCGATGGACAACATTATACCGGCAACGCTGTTAGGGTACTTTTTCGTAAGTGTCCATGCGATGGGGAGGACAACCGCGCCAACTAGAAAAAAGAATGTGAGAGCGCTAAAAGTTGATCAATACGTTGAAGTAGTCTGACTCCATCCTTTGACACTCACTAGTAAGTCTCGCCATGAGAGAGCTGAAGTTTAGGTACAATGACACCCCAGATAATGCTAGCGGTGAAAAACGCGCGGCTGCTGGGGCAAGAGAAGCCATCCTTCTAGTGCGGCGTACACATGTCATCTGCAAGTGTGCACTACTATGTCAGCTTATTTCATCGAATGGGGATGTCGTTTCCGCTCACCAATTTTGCTAAACATCCAATACTCAACGGAAAGCTGCACAGTACCAGCGATGACAGTTGCCATGACCTGGCACCAGAACATCGGACACGGGGGAATCTTCATGTAGTGACCTAGCTTGAAGTCCAAGGTGAATTGCAGTACCTGCACCATCGTGATGTAGCCCCTATGTCTGTGAATTATAAGCGCGAGTGAGCTTCCATGCCAGATGAATGAAGATATGATACTCACCTTGAACATCATCATAGCAACGGGCGGCCAGGAAGCGCGTATCCGATGATCAGCTTGGTGACTACAATGAGACTGGCTGATTTGTAATAGCCTGGATCATCCCAATAGGAATGAAGTAAACAAAGGCTGCAGAGATAATTAACATAGTTACAATCTTGAGATGGAAGTGGGGCTCACAGATAATCAAAGCCAATACAAGTGCCCATACTGGCATCTGAGCCGGCCAGACCTTGACACTGATGATCCCGAACGTAAACATGACGGCTAACATGGAAATCAACATGAAAATGAGGACTGGTCTCGTAACATAATGCTTCAGATTGTACACACCGAATATGATGAGATACAACCAATCCGGAACCTGGCGATACCTGCTCATTAAACGCGCGTGGATATCTGGCTGCTTGTGCAAGAGCGACGGGCCTGGAGCCAGATCTGTTTGCGGAAGTACAAAATAGGGTGCACGACGGTAGCCGTGATGCCTGCGAAGCTGAGGCCATATGACGTCGCAAAGTTAGTGGACAAAAACGTTGTAGGGAGTGAAGAGAGACGGTTGCGTACAAGCGCAATTCTGTATGAATTATGGTCAATGAATAAAGGAAATAGTGTAATAAAACCATCACGACGAACCTGAGAATGCGGCACTCATCCAACAATCCGCCTCCCTTCCCAACGACCACCTGCTGCTTGAATCAGAGGGATAAGTTCAATAGGATGGCAGCCTTCAGAAAGTAGAATGAGTATCAACCTGCTTCGTCGCTTCCGCCAAGACGGCCTCGGGCGGCGGTCACGCGTGGTCGTCATAGCGAACTCCAACAACGCGCGTTTGTCGGTCGTGAGCTTGATGTGCAGATTTGTTAAGTTAAAGAGGAGAAAAAGTATGAGTATTATTAAGTCGCACCTCTTTGACATCCTCCTCCTTCCGCATAGGGAGGCGGTCCTTCAAAGGAAGCTTACTTTCCGGCGTGTCGCTGACCTTCGGGCGGTCGCCAATGAGCAGCTGCTCTTCAACAGTGTCGTCGAGGTTGCTGGCAAGGGAGAAGACACGAGTGTAGTTGCGCAAGACACTGCTGGGGTACCATGATGATGGGGGAGAAGATAGAGGGGATAGCGATAGGGAACCGACGAACACTCTTCAGGTTGGTGACCGGAGATCCTGGCTCAGTTGAGAACGGTAATTTTATTTTTCCAAGGACCGGCCCAGACCTTGTCACGTGACGTATCACGTGATAAATAAGGTTTTGGTTTTGAAAGTGGACAACTAGTCCGCTATTAAGACCCGCTAGGGTAGCGGGAACAAGCAGGGAGGGGCTGCGGTTGCACTCACAGCAGAGCCCGCTACCCGGTGTTGAAAGTGTTGTTGTGAGTGTAAAACAGAATATATTTTTTGTACATACAATACAGATCAAATGTGGTGATACTACTGCAACTACTGTAACCTTCTCAGCAAGCCTCAACCTCTCTTCTATTCACCCTCGCATCCAGCATCCCGCCCAAGCCACCAAGGGCCTTCTGCCTGATGCACGTGCAAAGTTCTACGGTCCAAGTTCATCGATATTCAAGGGAGGGCCGCACGGCTGGCGCACAGGCTGGCTCGTCACCCTGTTAACCTGTCTGTTACCTGCTGAGAAGTTCAGCCCAACGCTGAGAAATGGCTGAGCAGGTGTCGGTGCAGCATTGCCCGGGCAGCTGAGCACATGCGGTGCGGCAGACTGTGCACCCGGACCACCGAGCCCGAGATCCTTGTACAGACGTTTTGAAGCCACCTCCCTCGGCGACATTGGGGGCACACCCAACGGCGGCGCTGTGGGTTCCGAAGTGGCGCTTGCGCTTGAAGCATCATCATCCTCACCATTCTCACCATCCGAGCTATTGTCAACAAGAACAGTTGTCTGGACAGGCTCGTTGATTACGAGCGAGAAACGAAGCGGCTCCTGAGTCGTCGTCAGGCCAGGCGGGAGTGACATTCAACGAAGTTGAACATGTTACTCCCCACTCCATGACGCCAGTTGAGAGAAACGTCGCTCTTACTCACAGGTATTGCCGTTCCTAGAAATGAAAGTAGTACTGGCGTAGTTCGGTGTGACTGGCGTTTTGGCAGGTGCAGTACTACCTGTCTTCGCGGGTGCCCATGCGGAAGGTCGTGGCATTGGTATTGAATCTGCCTTCGAATTTCCCATCCAAAGATGCGGTCATCGTGACTTGCGGCTCATCATAAACTGGCTTGCTATTCAGATGAAGCAGTGCCTCCAAATTTCAGCTTGAAAAGCACGACAAGCCATAAAGGAGGTAGCTGTGGGTCCAGCAATTTGCGGCTTGTGGCTCCGTCGCAAATGAGGTACGATTACTGGCGGTCTGCGCGGTCTGCTGACGTGCAAGCTCTAGCTGGTAATGGGTGTAGGCGGCGGCCTACGCTCGACACTACCAAATACTTTGCGCCGTACATCACGTTTCCGTTGCATTTCTGGTGCCTTCGTGACGACAACCCACACCCGGAACGTGATGTTACCGCCGGATTGCTATCTGATCGTTATTCCAGCTCTTCGGGACGCTGCAGTTCATTGCCGTGTTGGGGAACACCTTCTCAAACACAGCAGAGAAGGTCACCTTTGCGGACGGCGATGAGGAGGGGTATGTGATATACCCTCTGAAGTTGGACAGTGCACAAACAGTCACATCCGAGGTCCCACCAACGATCTCGAGGTGAAATGGTCTATTAAGTGCATATCTGCACTATTGATACAATGTGAATAACTCAGATCAATAGCGAACAAGTTCCTGTACTTACAACTTTGACGCTTATAAGCCCACTTTTGCGCCGCCAGACATGATAGTGCGATGGTCCTCCGGCTAATGTCTTGGCCTATGAGGCGGCATTGCAAGGCTCAGATCAATGGGCGCAAACTCCGTGAAGCCCTCGAAGTCCCATTCCTCTGCAGCCCGAGTTTGAAGAGCAGTAGGAGACGTCATCGGTGGGCGAAGTTGAGCGAGGAGTGCTTTCGCAAGACTTGAGGCTTGAGCATGTACGAGCGTGATGCATAACTCGGAGCACCTTCAACTTCCATTATGCTGCTTGTATGTTTGCGTTTTCTGTCTGGCAAGACCGCCCTTCCGCTACTTCCCACAGTGCTTCGTCTGCGTAAGGAGCGCATCGTACGTAGCCCATACCTCGAGGCGCACCGTCTGCCCGCGATGCCGAAACGTTGCACAAGTACTGGTGAGACTGCCTTGTAAAATGTCGCGAGGAGCTTGAGTCGCATGAGCGCTGAGAGGAGTTTGGTGGCGGACCGCTGGATTTTGTACGATGTGTCTTCACATCGTCTGAATATGCGTCGCCCAGATCGTCATCCTGATCATCCTCATCCTCGCCATCCTCCATTTCCTCATCGTCGTCCGGCATAATTAGGGTCGTACTTGATTAACCGGGATCTGGTCTGTACAATCTGCCCTGAGAGGGACGTGACCTCCGTCGGAAACCTCTGTACAAACACCTCGAGGGCCTGAAGCGCATACTTGCGCAACTCAATGTCCTCCTTGCTGGATAATGCGAGCACACCGGGGATGACTATGCCAAGGAACGGCGAGATTCGTCCGGGACTTTGACGTGCGACTGCAGCGACTAATTGATCTGTCGTCCTCTTATTCTCAAACCCAGCATTGCCTGATTCTGTTTGTAATTAGGCAGAATCACCGTTGTGAGTAGTTGATCAAACGCAGTCGGTAGGAACTGTGCAAGAGCGAGAACACATAGCCCAGCAAAAGCGTAAGTATAGGAATGGGTTGTGGCAAGAGGTCTGTCAAGCAAGCATCACGTCATTGTTGCTCACTGGCATCAAGAACCTTCTAGAGCGCCTTCCTTAATAGGAAGGAATTCCCTTTCTAAGACGGGCACGTGACTTTTTGACTTTTGGCGGGGATTTCAGACAGTTACTATCGCTTTAGATACCCGCTAGGGGGTAGCGGGAATGTATTGCAGGCAACCTTCATTGTGCAAACACTTGTGTCACCCTCAGTCATTCCGGACATTTGAACTTAAATATTCAATTGAATTCAGCTTGATTAATGATCAAGCACTACTTCCATTCTGTTCCTTTTGTGCACGTATTGTAACCACCTTTATACAGCCAAGATTGTTAGCAGAGGTCGAGGTTGAAGACGTGACGATAGTCACCGGGCTATTGCCACACGCAGACGTAGAGTAATATCCGACATTGTCATGCTTCGGGAGGCGTTTTCCCTCAGGATCATGCCGACCTCATTATGACAGGGTGACTAGCAAGAGAGGGGACGAATGATGATGAATTCTGTCCAACAGATGACTGGAAGTCGTGATCACTGGAAATTTGCGCACTAGCGCGCAGTCGGGATTCCGGCCGTGTCACAGCTGTATACAGACGGGCTCCTATCCCGCATAGTATCCGAAATGTCACGATTGAGCAACTTCGCAGCTAAGAATTCCTTCTCCGTGTGCCCTTGCTCGCCTAAATGTCGGTCCTTGGACTTCGTTAACGCTCAGAATCCGGAGCTTTGTCCTAACAGAAGGCTGCACATTACGACTACGACTGAGAGCACTGCCCGGACGATCTGCCGTTCCGCCCAATGGGCGACGGGTGTTCAAAGATAGTCCGAGCGCCGAAGCCGAACGCCCGACAGGTAGACTGGAGTCGTCGGTATACCCGCCTGATTGGTCCCCATTCATGCGCGAGCTGCGAAGGACGAGTCGGCTATCGCAGCCTCAGGTGACACACGTCTTCGGAACGCATATGATGCAATGCTTGGCCGTGCAGGCGTGGTTATAAGACGGGGCGTCAATGCGCGTTTCGTCGGGTCACCTGCAGATGTGGAGTTACTCAATGCCAAATACGATATCTCGAGCAAGCGACGGACCTTTTGAAGCTGAGGCTGAAGCAGCGATTTCCACTGGCAACTCTTCACTTGCTCTTCTCAGTGGTGATTCCCTTAGCTCTCTCTTGATGACCGAGATATGAAGGAATCCTGCTCACTTCGCAGTGCCAGGCATATCTAACGATGATCTTCATGGATCTGTCGCTGATTGCGAGGAGTTCGACATTGCCAGAGACGAGGGCCGTGATCTGCGCGACGGAGGAGAGGACTGCAGACCCAGCGAAGCAATATGTCCTTTACGCCGCGATTCCCCTGATGTGCGTTTACTGTTCGCAACCGGGCCGAAATCTTCGGTGTCAGAACTTGTCCGCCTCGGACCAGGCTCAGCCTCTGGTTCTGGTGAAGGGGAAGGGGACTGGGACATAGGCGGGGGAGGGGTGACCGCGTCTACGGCTGCGGCGATGGCGGCGTCCTCCTCCTCGTTGCGGTGGGGAGGGATGTTATGACGGTTGAGTAGCGTTGCAAGATCCGGGTCAAGTGCCGAGAAGTCAAAGCTAATCTGTCGATCGCCTGCTATCTCGGCTTCCCCTGGTGATGGCTGAGGCGAGGAGCGAGAGGATGGATACTCTGGACTGTTCTGAAAGGGGGATTGAGCGGTCGTTGGAGACGTCGAAACACTAGATCTGGTTAAATTTTTCACCAACGTTGTGCAGACGCTGGCCCATTGATATGCAAAAGTATCTTAGCCCTGCCTCCCATGATGCACTGAGGTTCCTGCTCTTATCAGCTTCGTGGCGGCGATCGGGGAAGGTCGTGCTGACATCCATGTTCTCTGATTTCATGATGGACATGGATTGTTTATGCACTTTCCTTGCAAGACCGGCAAGAATGAGATCGCCATCGGAGTCTGTTGGATCTTCCTCTTTCGATGATTGGCGAGGACTACTTCTCTCCAAGCTGTCTTAAGGAGGGATGTGTTTCGATATGGACACATGCTCGATAGCTCCGATTCAATGATGGTGGATAAGTCACCACTACGGGCAATACTAAGGTCGAGTTCAAGTTGCGGAGACTCATTTCCTGTTCCTTGCATGTCACAGACTGCAGGACTATCATAGATAAAAGTTAACATACCTCCTCCGGCTGAAGCCTGCGCTCTAAAACGCTGTGATAGATCCTCAGGGGCGGTCAAAGTAGCAATAAACTGCGACTTCGGTGTTAAGCTGTCGCTCGAGACTGTTGGCGCCATAATTTGAGCCTGGATTGAGATGACCGGAGATTGGTCTTCATCCCCCGACTTTAAGCGATGTGGTGAAGTGGGTGTGGGACTCTTCCTATTCACGGAGAAGCAGTTTTGAGGGCCAAAGGTGAGAAAGCCGGCATTTGGGCTATCATACATGCTCGGCGTAGCTATTTATAAGAGGCTTCTCCGGTGCTTGACGCCTGGGGCTGTCAGGCATGCTCGGCATAGCCATGGATGAGAAGCTGCGGGAGCTATAATATATAGAACTCAGCGCTATGCAATAGCGATGAGGATGTATTTAGTTACCTATAATATATAGAACTAAATACATGACAATTAGCGCAGGAAATAAAGACGAATATAAAGTGAGACATACCTCAGCGCTATGCAATAGCGATGAGGTAGCATACATGCAAGGAAAACTTTTAAGAGTCCATTTTAATTTGAAATATATGAAAAAGGAAATTAAATTATATAATCCGGGTTGAACCGGTATTGTACTCTAACACCCCCCCTCAAGGCCGGTTCACACCAAGCATAGAGGATAGACGGGAGTGCGAGGCCTTCGGAAGCGCTTTAGTTAGCGCGTCCGCCGGTTGATCCTCGGTACGCAAGTACTCGGCCTTCACCGACCCATTGGTGACATGGTCACGAATGAAATGGTGGCGAATGTCAATGTGCTTGACACGCTGGTGGAGCACCGAGTCTTCGGTTAAAGAAATAGCGCCTAAATTATCAGAATAAATGGTAGTTTGTTTCCGTTGAGGGAAACCTAATTCAGAAAGTAAGGAACGGAGCCACAGGGCCTCCTGCGTGGCAGCCGAGAGTGCCATGTATTCGGCCTCGGCGGACGAAAGTGCCACGGTAGGCTGCTTCTTTGATTGCCAGGTAACGGCACCAGAGCCTAGGGTGAATGCGTAGCCGGTCGTCGAACGGCGACCTTCGCTAGAGCCCCAGTCGGCATCAGCATAGCCGGTCAGGTGTGGTCCCTTTGGATCCGTTTTGAGGATAAGGGTAAAGTCGCGAGAGTGTTTTAGGAAGCGAAGTACGTGCTTCCCGAGTTCCCAATGGCGCTTGCCGGGGTTCGAGGAGAACTGAGCCAGCGCGTTAACATGATAGGCCAAATCGGGCCGGCTCCAAACTGTCAAGTAGAGTAGGCTGCCGATTAATGCATGATATGGGTAATTCTTCATTTCGCTGATCTCCTTGTCTGTCCGCGGACAGTCGTCCTTCGTGAGCTTGACACCCGAAGGGAACGGGGACGGCGCCGGCTTGGCATCGTTCATTCCAAATCGGGTAAGTAACACGTCTATGTAGCCGTGTTGGTCGATTCCGACTGTCTGGAGGCGATAATCGAATGTAAATTTTACCCCTAGCATGTAGGTAAGTGGCCCAACGTGAACCAGTTCAATATTACGATCCCCAAGAAGTTTGATGAACTCCGGCACAGCTGCGTCATTCGAGCAAAAGAACTCCATGTCGTCAACGTGAAGTCCCAGCATGGAAATTTGCGAGCCGGATCGCCTAATATAGACACAAGGGTCGCCTATGAGGCGAGAGAAGCCTAAGGCCCTCAGCTCCTTATCGAAGCGCTGGTTCCATACGCGCCCAGACTGCTTGAGGCCGTAAATAGACTTCTTCAACCGAAGTACGTGACCCTTCTTGCTCGGGTCCTCGAAACCGGGCGGTTGCCGCATATAGATTTCTTCACTAAGTTCCCCGTGAAGAAATGCGGCTTTGACATCCAATTGGTGAGCCTTCAGCCCCAAATGGACGGCAATTACGGCCAAAATTTTAATTGACCCCGTTCGAGCCACGGGAGCATGTACTTGATTGTAGTCGATCAAGTATTTTTGCGTGAATCCTTGGGCGACCAATCGAGACTTGAGCTCCTTCGGTTCACCGTCGGCTCCTCGTTTGGTCTTGAATACCCATTTACAGCCGATGGCCTTACGGCCTGACGGTAATTCGGTTATCTCGTAAACATGGAGTCGCTCCATATTATTGAGTTCTTTTCTCATCGATTCCATCCAAGCTTCCTTATTCGGGCCGGCTGTCGCCTCCCGATAATCGAGCGGGTCTCGACCGTCCACTACTATATTCGAGTATACGTAGTGGGCTATGGAGTTCTCACCACCGATCTCCTGGCTTCGTTCCGTAACCAGTTCGGGTGGTTCCGAATCCGAGTGTTGATCTGTTTGCTGCGCCTGCGCTCGTTCGATGAGACGCGAGGACGTGCGTGTCTTTGGGCCGTAATCGATACGAGGCCTAGACTTTTTGGTTTGCTGCTGTTGCTGCTGCTGTTCAGCCGGCGGCGCATTTGATTCCGTGACCGGCGGAGAAACTGAGTTGTTCGGCTTGTTTGCATTTGATTCGGCTGCATCTGGGTACGTGAGATCGTCCTCATCCCCTTTTGGGGTACTCCCCCCCTCGATCGAGGCAGGACCCTGAGCGGATGCAAATGGGTCGCGGGGGTACACGAAGTCCCTGGAGGTGGATACCTTACGGGATTTCGGGTCATAATACAATATGCCCTTAATTCCTTCAGGAAATCCAATGAAACGCACTGTGCGGCCTCGTGGGCTTAGTTTGCTCGCCCTTTCGACTGCAGGGATGTGCACAATTACCTCATCCCAAAAGGGACGAAGGTCTAACACATTCGGCTTCGAGCCGTGGAGAGCTTCGTAAGGCGTCTTCTTGGCGAGAGCCGAGGTAGGCGATAGGTTCCGTAAATAATTAATGTGTGAGAACACCTCGGGCCAGAGATTGGCGGGTATGTTCGGTTGGTCTGCGTATATGCACCTAACCTTATCGGCTAGCGTCCGATTCAGGCGTTCGGCTACGCCGTTCTGTTGCGGAGTGTGCGCGTTTGACGTTTGCTGCACTATTCCGTACTGACGGCATATCTGGGTCATCTTCTGGTTTAGGAACTCCCCCCCTTGATCGGTACGTATGGTCTTAATTTCGTATCCATATTGTCGTTGGAACAGGGGAATCACCTCCTGGAAGACAAGCGGGGCGGCACCCTTATCGGGTAGGAAGTACACCCATGTAAATCGGGTGGCGTCGTCCGTGATCGTCAAGATGTAACGGTATCCCTTACGGGACGTAACCTTCTGTGGCCCGGCTAGGTCGGAGTGCCCCAGTTCCAGTGGGCGCGTAGCCCTGGACTTGGATTTCGGGAATGGTTGACGAGCCATCTTCCCAATTGCGCACGATTGACAGTGTGCCGGCGCGCCGAGTGTATTTTTGTCCACAGTAAGTCCTTCTACCATCTTCTTCTCGATTAGCTTCCTTAGGTAAGTGTTGCCTAGGTGCCCGAACCGAAGGTGCCATTCCTGAAAGGGCAGTTCAGTCACTGCAGCGGTGTTCGCCCGAATAAGCGTGGTTTTCGCATTTTTGAGAATAAATTGACCATTAATTCGAGCCGCACGCGCGAGTAGGGTACCATTGTGTGTAATTTTAATACCATCTCGGGTGCTAGCAAAGGACAGGCCTGAATTCAGCAGACGGCTTGCGGAAATAATATTGCACGCAGCCTCGGGGACATAGAGTACATTTCCCAGACTCAGGGTTGTCTCTTCCTCCCCGGGATTGAATCGAAGCTTCACTCGACCCTTCCCGATCGCTTGGGCGGTCATCGCAGTTCCAAAGCCTCCCACGGGTATGGGCGGAATCGGCTGGTAGTCGTGAAGACACTGCCGATCGCCGGTTAGGCTGGCTGAAGCCCCCGTGTCGAAAACCCACTGGGAGTGTTCCGCGGGCGTGGCTGGCGCTACTTTGATAACGTTTGCGCGCTCGGTTGGCAATATCGTTGGAAATGGTAACCACTCTTCGCTTTCCTCAGAGGGAGGCGAGAGTTCAGGAGAGTAAGTGGGGCTCGGCCCCAGAGTACAGACGTTAGCCGACGCATCACTGGTTGAGAAGTCGTCATCGTCATTGTCTGCCGTTATTGAATAGGCACTTTTGCCCTTTTTCGACTCCTTCCCGGTGTCCCCGGAGGTTCCATCACCAAACTTGTTCTTGTTCGGTCCGCCGCCCTCGTTGCCGCCACCCTTAGACCAGCAAGAAGCCTTCGTGTGACCGGTCTTCTTGCAGTTCTCGCATACGGTCTTCCCTTTCTTGGCTTTACCCTTTGCTTTAGCCAGACCCTTCACTTTGATCGCCAGGGCTTGATCGCCGTTTCCAGAGCCCGTCACTTGCGCGTGGCGCCGAGCGGTGAGAATTACGTTCTCTAGTTCGATATTGGCCGTGTTGTATATGGCGCTTCGAATGCTTTCCCACTCGGGTGGAAGCGAATTAAGGATGGCTACCGACTGAATAAGGTCGATTAGCTCCTCCTTCGTGCCAGGGTACTGTCGTAAGTCTTCGATCTGACCCTGAATGTACTGAAGGTTCTCATCGAACGTCGAAGACTGGGGGTCCCATTTGTGGACGCATACTTCGCTTAGGGCCATCGCCGGTGACAGCTGGGCGTCCTTCGCGAAGTTCCTTGCGAGCTTTCGGTACATCTCGTGTGACGTGCGTGCCCCTTGAATTAGCTTGATGTGTTCCATGGAAAGACCCTGTTGAATAATGGTCTTGGCCTTTTGGTCCATCTGGTTCCACATTAGGAGTGATTCTCTTTCTTCTTCCGTTGGAAGCTTGCTAATCTTAGGACATGGGTCCAAACCTAGTCCGACCTCCCTGACGAAGTGTTCCGACCACGCCACCAATACATTCGACATCCAGACATCCCACCCAATTTCCTTAAGCTGACCGTTCTTAGCCGGTTGCGGCTTGTAACTGCCTCCTCCGTATAGCGCCTTCTTGATCAGGTCGATCCCGATCTTCTGGCGCTCGATCTCGTCCATCTGGTTGCTTTGGCTCGCGTCTTGCGCTGCCTTGGCATCCTTGTCTGTTTCCGAGCCGGTAGGTGAGGTCATTGTACTTAGGATTTAGACTTTGGTGATAGTACGGATGTTCGATTGATGCACTACTGCTTTTACGCTGACAGCGTCGCAAGGCTCATAACCTGCGGGAGCTATAATATATAGAACTCAGCGCTATGCAATAGCGATGAGGATGTATTTAGTTACCTATAATATATAGAACTAAATACATGACAATTAGCGCAGGAAATAAAGACGAATATAAAGTGAGACATACCTCAGCGCTATGCAATAGCGATGAGGTAGCATACATGCAAGGAAAACTTTTAAGAGTCCATTTTAATTTGAAATATATGAAAAAGGAAATTAAATTATATAATCCGGGTTGAACCGGTATTGTACTCTAACAGAAGCTTCTCCGGTGCTTGACGCCTGACGGTCCTGATGGGTACAAAACGGGAGGTGAGTCATTACCAGGTGGTGTCTGCTTCGGCCCCGAAGGGGAGCATGTTGCGGAAGAACCGAAACTTGGGAATGCCAGAGACACACTCAGGTACAGGGGAGGGTGATGCGGAGGGTTTCATACCGGAGGAGTTGGATAACGAACTCGCTTGCAGCGGACTTTCTTGCGAAGCTGAACGAGGAGTTGGGAGGAGGGAGAATTGCAACCAGCTCAGTGAGCCCGCAAGAGAATTCCGCGAGGATGCCTTGCGAGGCATTGGTGTCGCCATGAAGGGGATATAAGAAACGTTTTGCGAGTTTTGCGATGCCATTGCTATGTGGAAAGATTGAGGCTTAGAGGATTGATACGGAGACAGTTGACTCACCTATGTGAAATAACCGCACAGAGCAGAATATCTCGCGTCAAACTCAATCCATATACCAATAGATCCCAACGTCCCTCAAAATCGATATACGCCGTTCGAGCTGTCAATTTGTCAGGGCTTCTGAGAGTGAACGTCCAATCGGTACGAAGTTGAAGACGAAGACGAAAGAGAAGAACCTGCGCAGCAGAAAGCTTTGAGCAGTTTTATGGTGGGTACGTGGGTGGAGCAATGCAGTCTTTAGTGCACCAAGCTCAGGTACGTAACGTAGTTTGATCTTGGTTAGAAAACTAAAGCATCAATTTTGTTATGAAGGACAGCGAAGGCACGGTTGATTCCGCTATTGCTCTTCATGAGCGATGTGACTCTTTACTGTGCCATATTAGACTACCGGACCCGATGGAACACGCCCAGTCTTTAATGGAAAGCTTGAATGAGTATGTAACCCTACTGAAATGTATGTGATTTTACTGAGAAGCTTCACTCAGATCTTTGTCAAAGATTTCGACTGAACTAGACGTTGCTGCAAGAACCTCAGCATGTTGTCGTTTCCGAGCTGTTCGAAGGTTACAGAGGTACATGGCGAGAGTTACAATGGTCTTGGATACAACGGTAGACCTGTTAAAGGTGTGCATGCTTAACGTTTTGCTGTCTCGTTCTAACTAGCACAGAGTTTGTCAACGGTACATGATTGAATTCGATTAAGAATTTCAGATTCAGTGATTTGGAGCCAATGAGGAGAGTAAGTGAGTTGTGAGAGATGTGACGGATGGGTAGACATTGTTAGTGGAAGAGAAGAGGAGGCGTAGCGTTCGCACTACTGATTCGATAGGTGTGTCCTTTCCCGGACCCTTGTCAACTGAAGAAGTAGATTAAATTCCCAAACTTGAAAAAACTCCAACTCTGATTTCGAATATGTCTCTTGGATATATGACACTTCTACTCCTCTTCATTCATCTCCACTCTATAGCCTTTTAATGTAAAAAAAAAAGAACGAAAATATAGAATAGCTGACAGAATGTTGGCACCAAAAAAACAGTTATTACTTGTGTGACGAATCCAACACTGACTGAATAGAAAATTATGACAATTCAGAACTCACACAAGAATCTTAGGAAGCCCGGCCTGTCCGCCGACAACACGATGATAGCCATAGCCTGGACCACTTATCAAATATGACTCAGGAACCCACAGCACCTTTCACGTGCTAAATTTAGATGTCAACCACTAACATGTAAGACATCCGACTTCCAACCTATTCCATGAATCGGAAATGCTTAGTCTTATCAACTGTTAAACACATGTACTGAGAGTATAAAGTGCTCCGAATTTAGTCGTATTGCCTGCAACTTCACTTGCCTTTAGATGCGTGTGTGTCTCTCATGTTGCGACTTGCGGTGAGTTTTAATCCTAGTGGCTCAGTACTTTACTTATGTTGCGGAAAGAGCACTGCTTACAGAGCATTCGACTATCGTGGAATCACACAAACGACTGCAGCGCTTGTTATCGTATGTAGTTACATCTTGGCCCGAATGGAAAGCCGAAACTGACGTTCTCAGCTTTCACCAGTGTTATGACCGGACACGGATGCGCAGGACAATTTATGAACCAGAAACGTATTGTCGTGATCCTATTCCTTTCAATTGAAAGCCTTGATTTGTTTTAGCGGCAGCTTTGCTCTTGTTCAATACTCTCTTCCGTTTATTTGGATACTCCAATCTGTTTAACGATGACAGACATAGTGCTTGTCGCTATATCACTGGTCGTCGACTGCACTTAAGCTGAGGGCCGGAAGTGTAGTGAAGATATTCAACTCGGACTCGAAGTTAGCAAGCTTTGGTGTTTATGCCAGTGCTTTTAGAGCGTTCACATAAATTGGTAGACTTTTGACTGCGGTGCGTTCCGCTCGGGTCAATGTCTGTGGAACTCAGTCTCTTTCGCGTGGAGGCTGACTGCAAGTGCTTTCCGGTCCATGATTCACTTGCGACAACATACTGTATTTTGTTCCATTACAACGCCCACAACATTGATATACACTATCCTGAGCCTCCTCTCGAGAAAGCCCGGTCTAATGAAGTAGTTCTTCCTATCAATCAGGAGTTGGGAAGTGACCACCATTTTTCTTTTCTTTTCCTTGTGATCATCTGGTTTGCTCAAAGTGAGCGATCGGGCCTGTACAATGATGGCTCTCCCTTCATTATAACTGTTCTGATTATAATACCCTGTAGATATATCACACCGCAACAGGGCAACATCGTAACAGTGAGCATCGCTTACAAATAGGCAGAGAATTTGTAGGCACTGGACTATCCTGGACTATTGGAAGCCAATAGAAGCCAACGCAGTACATCACAACCTGATCAAGAGTTGATGGAACGCAATGTTTGCCTGGTTAAAATCTAACTGTGTTACACATTACTGTCTGTAGTATCACCGCCGGCTTCTGGTGAGTCGGACCTCCCTCTCGAATAGGATTTGAGGCTGGACGGCTGACGCATAGCTGGCGAGCACCGGCGATTATCCGTTCTCCTCCGACCTGGATGTTCACTGCACCACAGCTGTCCAGAACAAAATAGCAAGCCCAAAGCGTCTGTTTGTTTGCCACAAATTCAGATGGTATAAAGGAGTCGAAGGCTGGGCGTCGAAGCACCACCTCCTCTTGACCTCCTACCTCTGCCACTGTCAACTTTTTCTGCCAGCATGGACCCTTCGACGGGTAGTCGTTCCACCGAGTCTCACCACCACTCACGCATTGACCAGGCTCGGCGTAGCGGGTGGCGGACAGCGAGAGAGCGAAAGTCGGTGATTAGGCCCTCCTCCGACGTCTAGGACGTCAGCTCCACACTCGTCTAGAATGAAACAACAGGCTGGATGCGATTGTTTGTTCGCCACAAAGTCAGAGGGTATAAAGGGGTGGACGGCTGGACGTCGACACTCCATCCCCTCTTGGCTTCCTTCCTCTACCATCGTCGACTTCCAGCCACCGACTCCAGCATCCGGCATGTCGGTACTCGGCCTTCAGCACCCTTCCACCAAATCCCCTGCCGACAGGTAGTCCAGCCACCGAGTCTTATCACTACGCTCGACATCGGTGTGCTCGTACTTTCCTTGCTAGCCTGCCCACAGTATATCCTGTGTACTTCCACCACTGTGCACGTCATTCCTGTACGCCGTCATGGTCGCAGCAATGCCACCCTCTGCATCGCGGAAAGAGTGTCCGAAGAACGGCCGTTGGTCACCACGCGGGGCAACACACACCCGCGACCGGCGGCCGCCTCGTACTCCCAAGCCGCGTCTGCATGCCCGGTTTTCGTGGAAGTGCAGAGTGCTGAACCTCCTGGGGGGGAAGCGGTCTCTGTGGCGGGGAAACATGCGTGTAGAATTAGGTCTTCGGACGGCCGCAGGGACGACAAGTTCAGTGGCCACCTCGTATGCCCATGCCGCGTTTGCATGCCCGGTTCTGCGGTAATGCACTGACTGGCTGTCCCTCAACGGGCAGCCGGCCTCTGCGACGGGGAAACATGCGTAGAGTTGAGTTAGAATTAGGATTCTGGATGGTGGTGGAGCGAGTCAAATCCTTGCTACCGAGAGTTTTTTGCGAGCAGCAAGATCCAAACGGGTCTAAACTTGGGTGCCGGTTATCCCCCCGAGGCTGGCGCATTTTTTTCCCCATCCTCCCTTCAATGGGCGAGAATCGTTTTTTTTGCGGGAGTAACGATCAACCCCACACCCGCAACCTCATTTGCGTGCCCTTAAGAGATTCTAAGAAAGGCTGAGTAACGTACGTGTGAGTAATGCAGTTCGAAACGCACCCTACGTGTATTCACTCGCGCTGAACTCGACTCTATTTGGCACGTCCCCTTTGATCGAGAGAGCTGCAATTCTACTCCAGAACCAAACTTAAAGGGCAGTGCTTAATAGCACGAATACACCATATATGTTTTGCACTTCATTGCAGGAATTCTGTCTTCAAGCCACTGTCACTTGGATGTGTCTTCCGTTTTGGCTGACGTATATTAACCTCGACGCCTTGGACGGTATAAGAAGAGAACTGAACGAAGGTGATTATAAGAAGCGGCAGCAACTTGAACGTAATGTAAAGAGAGCCTGAGGGAAGTTCTCACAGGCAGGGCGAAATCTGCAGGTATCCCACGGCAATTCAGAGGTTACAGTGCCCTTTATGCATCTCTGAAGCTGAGCTATGATCACAGCCCGTAAAATCCACCCTTCGAGTCGGGGACCGCTGTCTCTGATAGCGCTATATAATCTGATCCATATCTCTGCTTCGTAACGAAATCTCTACATCTACTATCAATATAAATCGGACATATTGTAGTATGTATTCATACGCACCTTCTTCGCCTTCTCAGAATTTCCGAGCAACCTAAGCTTTTTCAACGCCACTTTGCCCTCGCCTGTCATATCCGCCATATGGACATCACAAAAGCCACCTCCTGAGACAGGGTGTTCACTGATGTTGGATATCGAATCCGTCACGTCGATAAACGATGTTGTGCTATTCCCTAGACGAAGGCTTCTGCGGTAAGGTGTTGAAGGTCCAGCTTCAGGTTGCTCTCTTTCAACATACGAACCCGCCTGAGAGGGTGTTTCCCTTCTCCTTGATGAAGCATTCGACTGAATATCAACCGATTCAGTAGAAAGTCTATCCTCCACAGTTTCTGCGGTTTGCCCGGCTGGCTCATCTCCTCTTGGTGCAAAATACGGATGCGTTTGATCGTAGACATTTCTAGATGAAAATCTTTCCCCGACGCGGTCCAAGATTAAATTGACGATGGCATCTGTATCCCGACTCTGAGGTTCGACGATGCTCAGAGGCGGAAGGGGTCTATCCACTGCGACGGAGCCGCTCATAACGTATCAACAACCTAAAGAATGTACGAAATAGCTTAAGAATTGCATTTGAATGAAGGAAGGTCGGCACTAGCGGCTACTAACAGTAGCTAGCTCGACAGGAGTTCAATAAGAAGTCCACATAAGAATCGCTCTGAACACATACCTTTACGCCTTTTTTTCGTACAAATACGAGTATTTGGTCACAACGGAGAGGAGGCAGGAAGAGGATCTGCATTTCGAGCCGGTAGCGAGCGCTTTACGGCCGTGATGCCAACAACCGTGACGGAAACCATTCAAATATCAATATGTAAGGTAGGCGACAGCGAAATCCAGCTACCTATCACGTGGTCGTGACATGTCACGGTCACACCGCCAAATTCTGGCAAAACAATGATCTCAAAAATAAAATTAATTCTTAAAATATTCTCAAACTTAATTGAAGGTAGGTTTCTCCCTTTAAGCTACTTTCCGAAGCTTTCCGGGGTTTTTTACTTGTTTGTGTAAGCACCCTTTCATCCGGTGGGTGTCCGGGACTTTCTCCAGCACCGGGACCCTCATTTCGGAACATGCCGTGGACCCTACGCTTACTAATGTTCTTACTAATGTATCTAAATATGGTAGTGTCACGTCACTGTCACTCCGCCAAATACCCATGAGTTTTTTTGAACTTTGCGGGAAACAAACAGAAATGGAGTTCAAAGCTGTTTTGGAGAAAAAACATTTTTCTTGAATACAGTCAGATGGAAACATTTTTTTGCAAAAATTTTTGCATCATTTGAAAGCTAAAGATATATTCTACATTTCTATGCAAGCAGAATATTCCCGCTACCCCCTAGCGGGTATCTAAAGCGATAGTAAACGTACGGAATCCCTGCCAAAAGTCAAAATGTCACGTGCGCGTCTTAAAAAGGGAATTCCTTCCTATTAAAGAAGGTGTTCCATTGGAACATTCCAATGAGCAACGATGGCGTCATCTGAGACAAGACCTCTCGCCACAAACCCATTCCTATACTTACGCCTTTGTTGGGCGCACAGCCTGCAATGCACAAACGTGCCATTCTCACTCTTTTCCTACCGACTGTGCCGCAGTCCTATTTCGATCAACTACTCACAACAGTGATTCTGCCTAATTTACAAACAGGATCAGGCAATGCCTGGCTTGAGAATTAGAGGACGACAGTTCAATTAGTCGCTGCAGTCACACGTCAAAGTCTCGGACGAATCTTGGCCAACCTTGGTACATTCATCCCTGTTGTGCTCGCAGTATCCAGCAAGGAGGATGACGAGCTGCGCGAGTAAGCGCTTCAGGCCCTCGTGGAGCGTCCGACGGAGGTCATGCCCTTCTTAGGGCAAATTGTGCAGACCGGAACCCGGTTAATCAAGTACGATCCTAATCACGCTGGAGATGATGACGAAGATGAGGAAAATGGAGGATGGCAAAGATGAGGACAATGATCTGGGCGATGCATATTCAGACGATGAAGACACTTCATACAAGATCCGGCTCCGCCACCAAACGCCTCTCAGCGTTCATCGAGACGCGACCCGAGTTCCTCACAACACTTTACAAGGAAGCCTCACCCGTAATTGTGCTGCTTTTCGGAGCTCGTAAGCAAACGGTGCGCCTCGAGGTATGGGCTACGCAAACAAAGCACTATGTTGGTGAAAGTAGCGGAAGAGCAGGCTCGCCGGACAGAAAACGCAAACGTACAGGCAGCAATACGTCCACAACAGAAGTAATGGAGGTTGAAGGCGCTCCCGAGTTTCCCACCACGCTCGCGCATGCTCAAGCCCCAAGCTTTGCAAAAGCACTCCTCGCTCAACTTTGCTCACCGAAGACGTCTCCCACAGTTCTCCAAGCAGGGCTCGCCTTACTTTTTCAGTTGATTGGTGTACTGCCTGGCTCTCTTTTGACGCAGGTCGCACCGCTTTTGGCAATCACTCAGCGCGTATGTTCCCCTTCACCCTACCTGCCTCAGCTTCTTAGCTACTTTCTTCTCCACCCATGCATCCTCAACTTTCAGCGGCTCTCTCGCAAACCTTACCCCCGCTCTCCTGCGTGCATTGGGCAAGCGTCACCCATGCATCACGTCCGATGCGCTTCGTCTTCCCTGCATTGCTCAATGCACTTCAGCCGATCAAGGTTGGGAGTGAGTGGGTCGACAAAATCTACAATGAGTCGATTCACTGTCTCAGGAGCGCAGACACGGATGCAGAAGTTCGCGTGCGCGCAGAATTGTGTATGGGTTCCCTGTGAGTATGTGCAACGGAAGTGGTTTGGACGAAAGACGGAATGGAATGGGACACATTGCACGGTACTACTGGCCGTATGGACGGTGCAGTCAAGGTCGTAACGCGTGTTGCGACAGAGGTGGACGTTGGTGATGAATGGGTGAATGGAAGTATTGAATGGGTATTAGGTGTCCTGAGGAAAAGTGGAAATCGGGCAAGCGTGAGGCTATCGAGTGCCTGGACACTCTCCTTCACAAGTGGGTATCCCTTCGTCTCTTATATCTCAACCAATGGCTAAGACGCATCTGTAGGTACAATTCCAGTGTCCCAGAACATCTTATCTCAACTATTGTTGAACAAATGAAGCCATACATCGCAACTCAAGACATATCCTTGCTCGCTAGTGCACTCTCCATCCTCGCCTGCCTTATGCAACTCTTCCCACCGCTAACATACCCAGCCGTTGAGTCAGAATACCTCTCGGTTGTCTACTCTATCGCGCACTCGCCATTGTCAACCGGCGTGAGCTTGGACGCGCTTGTCGTGTTCTTTGCCGCACTTGTCAAAGCGGACTCGCAGATTGCTACGCATGTGATCCCGAATCTCACTATTCCGCTGCAGACAGAAGACGAACACAAGCTAGGCGAATTACGGGAATGTGGCGAAGGGCATCAGGATGGTTGTCAGGAGCCACACTGGCGTTGGGTACAATTGCTGAATTCTTGAAGGCTTTGAGAGTGAGAGTTTTAGTCATTATTAATTCTTGGCTTTTGCTGCATGCCTGGGGAAACTCACCACCACCAATCCTTCAAGATACCTTCCCCAATCATACATTGGTACGAATTTTCTCCAATGTCTATTTCTACTTACAAAGCTGCCCTTAGGCCCGTATTTGCAATGCAGATCCTGCCGCTCATGCAACCGTTGTTGCAGCCATCCGCTACACCACTCATACGATGAACTTCTCTCTGCACTCATCCCTGGCTTCCTAATAGAGGATCAAGATTTGGTATGATTTTATGCTTCTATTCACCTAGCCATGTATCACTGAAGGGCGTACTGTAGACTGTCCGCCGACTAGCCATATCCAGCCTAAACTCTGCTGCTCGCAATAAACCGCAACTTATATGGGATAAACTGACCGTGCTTCTACTGCGGCTCTACAGAGAGACAGTTCTGAAGCCCAAGCTCATCAAGACCATTCAAATGAATCCCTGGACGCACAAGGTCAACAAGGGGTTGGATGCATGCAAGACTGCGTACAAGACAATGTACACCCTTCTCGACACCTGTCTCTCCCAACTAGATCTGCACGAGTTCCTCGTCCGCGTCATCGTGGGACTGAGCAACAACAGTGACAAGATGAAGGTGCTCGGGTACATGATGGTCTACTGCCATGTGGGTGTTGCGCCGACTACTTTCACCACATTGTGTTCTCTGTTGTATGTACAAAAAAATATGCTGTTTTATGCTCACAACAACACTTTCAACTTCGGGTAGCGGGCTCTGCTGTGAGTGCAACCGCAGCCCCTACCTGCTTGTTTATTTAGTCCCTGTACGGGGAGGTATAAAAAGTGTGACGGAACGATGATCACGTGGTGGCTGGAAAGCGTTGTCGCCTACCTTATCATGAGCCACAACTTGAAGCTAGCCGGACATTAGTGCCAGTGACCGTGGTAACTGAAACTCACCTGCTCGACATTTCACTAGGACCATCACTGGAGTCCTTAGCGACGTTTTCCATCATCAGCAAACGAGCGAATGTAACATGGACGAACGCATAGAAGTCACAGACAGCAACATCATCCAAGGACGTGTCTTCCCACCTCCTTACGGAGCAACTGGGAATGCCTCTATAGACAGACTGGCATTCTTTCATGTCCTGGAACAATTGAAGGTCAGTATATAGGCAGGGATCATAGATGGAAGTGTTACTAACAGAATCTTAGACTCAAAAGCGAACGGGATGGGTAGATCGTGATGTGAACTTATACCAAACTCTCCGGTGTTCGATGGGCTGAAGTTTAAGAACTCGAGAATGTAGATACCAAATCCTGAGAGGTGAAGAAATCGCTACTTGATCTGCATTGCCCTCATAGCGACTATCCACTAGCATATCTGACCATATGTATCGGATGGCAATATTAGCAATGTGCTCCTCTGACACAACGCTAGACACGACGAAGTGGGTATATGCTCAGCACTTGCATTCATCCTTCCTTTCCCCGTTTTTGAATTGATTAATCACGTTTTATTAGGTGCATATTAATGTGCCTCGTTCACGACCTGGCTGAAGCTCAAGGTATCATATTCGAACTCTTAGTCAGATCTTCTCTCCGCTAATCAACACATTTCGAAGTCGGCGATATCGCACCTCGGGAAGGAATCCCTAAAGCTGAAAAACAGAGGAGAGAAGCTGTGAGCATATTCATTTTTACCGAGACCACTTCATTCGCTACTGAGCTAGCGTTGAGGACAGGAAGCCATGCACAATTTTGTACATGACATGCTGCATGGAAGCCCTGCTGCTTTGCGTATAGAGGCACTCTGGCAGGTAAGACCTATTTGGATAGTGCGCATCTACACAGACTCGGAGGCTCTTAACTTTCAATATTAAGGAGTATGAAGAAGGACAAACACCAGAGGCAAGATACGTCAAAGGTAAAGTTGAACTTCTGAAGATGAAAGTGCATACAGTGACTCTAAGGGAATTTAAATCAGACCTCGATCGTTTCGAGATGGCTTCTCAAGGTTCGTGAATACGGACAAATTCTGAGACACAGATGATTGACTTTTCTCCTTTGTTAGCGCTTGAATATGAAAGGCGTTACACAGACCAGAAACTAGACTCATTCTACGACAGCAGCGTCCCGAAGATAAATCATCCGGAAGTGAAGGCATGGGGTGCTGACCTGATGAACGAAAGACAGGAGCTAATGCAGGAAAGGGGGGACGATAAAAATCAAATAATGTCTTCCGGTCCTCCTACATAACATACCTACACAGGTCTCGCATTTCCTTGATACAATGTACTCAGGCTCAAATTACATGCAAGAACTGTCTACTGTCAAGTATCTTATCTACTACAAACATCAAACACTACAACTGCATCCGAGTTAATCTACACAGCTCCTTTTTCTTGTCTTCGTCCATCATCAATGATGGAACAACCTCAGATTCGTATGCGCAAACACGATGCTATGTTCATCCGCAGCCTTAATACACTCCTCGTCCATAACGCTACCCGACGGTGCAGCGAGGTATTTGACACCACTCTTCCGCGCACGATGCACATTATCTGGGAATGGGAAGAACGCATCGCTCGAGCACGCGACATTTTCGAGACCTTTCATGTGCTCCTTACGCTCCTCTTCACTTAGCAGAGGAGGTACCTCGGTAAAGAGGCTCTCCCACTGTGCGCGCTCACCGCCTTCGAGAACCTCACCTCCGACGAACAGGTCGATCGCGTTTGCTTTTTCCGCGCGCTTGACCCCCTTTTTGAACGGGAGCGCGAGCACGCGCGGGTGGTGGCGGAGCCACCAGAGGTCCGCCTTCGTGCCTGCCAATCGGGTGCAGTGGATACGAGATTGCTGACCGGCGCCGAGCCCGATGATGGATCCCCGGAGGGCATATGCGACGCTGTTGGATTGTGTGTACTTGAGCGCAAGAGTAGCAACGATCAAGTCGATGATCCCGGATTGAGGAAGCTGAATGTACGTTATGGAAATCCATTAAGCAGTCGATAGGGCAGGTCCAGCGAGGATACGTACCTCCTTATTTTGTGTGACGACATTTTGGAACAATGAGGCGTCGATCTTTGCATCATTTCGGCGCTGTTGTAGATGAATGCCATAGACCTGGCGTGTCTCGATCGCAGGAGGTTTATAGCTCGGATCCATCTACGAGATTTGTTAAACGTGTGATTCACTCGCAACCGTGAAAAGTTGGTACCTGAAGCACACAGTACTTTCCGGCCTTCTTCTTGCGGAGGATCTCTAGAGCCTCGTCTGAGTAGCCCGGCGCGATGATTCCATCCGACACCTCGCGAGAAATAATCTTCGCCGTTGCAACATCACAAGGCGCAGAGAGGGCAATGAAGTCGCCAAAGGAAGACATCCGGTCGGCGCCTGATTAACAAAATGCCGCCGTTCAGCTGATATTGATACTTTCAAACCGAGGGACTTACCTCTTGCTCGAGCATATGCGCATGCAAGAGGAGTTAACGGCTCCTTGAGGTCATCGACTCCGTACACCTGCTTCTCAACATCGCTAAGTTCAAGGCCTACAGCTGCTCCTGCAGGGGAAACATGCTTGAAAGAAGCGGCTGCTGGTAGATTTAATGCCTCCTGGAGTTCAGCGACGAGTGCATAAGAGTTGAGTGCGTCCAATAAGTTAATGTACCCCGGGGAGCCAACAAGAGCTAGGAAAAGCCAATTAATTCATACAGACAGATGTAGTGGACGAACAAGTACATACCTTTGAATGGCAGCTCTCCTTCAGCAACATACGCTTGTGCCGGCTTTTGGTGCGGGTTCGCTCCATACCGAAGTGTCAGTCTCTGCACGGGACCCACAAGCTTCTCCTTCGGAAGCTCGGCCGAAGCATACTGCTCTCTAAAGTACCCGCTAATTGCACCATCATACGTCGCAGTCGCCTCGAATGCCTTCAACGCTAGTCTACTCCTAAGTGCTTGTCCGACATCGCCCTGACCCTCTGTCCACGCCTTGAGGAATTCAGTGTAGTCCCGCGGGTCGGAGAGCACGGAGACGCGTGCGTGGTTCTTCGCAGCGGCACGCAAGAGTGTGACCCCACCAATGTCGATTTCCTCGACCGCGTCCGCAAGCGTGCAGTTTGGCTGAGCGATTGTCGACGTGAATGGGTACAGATTACAGACGACAATGGAGATGGGTGCGATGTCTTGTGCTTTGAGATCCGCTTCATCCGACTCAATCGCACGCGCAAGGATTCCTGGAGGTTTTGTGTATATCAGATTAGTCTAAATCTGTGGCGAAGATAGCATATGTGCACCTCCGTGGACTGCAGGATGAAGGGTCTTTACCCTTCCACCTAGCATTTCGGGTGCCTTCGTGATCTCCGAAACATCTCTGGCAGGATAATGAGCCAGATTAATGGGTAAATAGGAGATACTCACTTGATTGGAATTCCGGAGTCACGAATTTTCTTCGCTGTTCCTCCCGAGCCCAAAAGCTGTACGCCTGCTTTATGCAGGCCCTCCGCGAATTGCAAAAGATCGGTCTTGTCGTAGACAGACAAAAGGGCTAGAAAGGCATCCAGTTAGTTACATAGTAGCAGATAGAGCAGTTAAAATACCGATGGGTGCAGCCATATCGACCGTTCGTTGTAAGGTTTGTTGAACAAGGCGCTGAAGGATGAAAATTTGGAGTCTATAGATCTAATACAGCAATAGGACCCCGATGATGAGGATCTCGTTCTTAATTTAGATCTTGGCGTGACAGAAACTTCCAAGGTTGTGACAGCTCGCGTTCGCCAGTCACGGTCACGGTCGCGCGTCCGCTCGTCTGACACAACCAACGAACTTCATCTTTCAACTTTCATGAGCGCAGCACAGCGTAAAGATAGACTGTATGCTCAACTCTCAGCCTCCCTCGTGCGGTTAAAGCAAAGCTCTACGCGAACGACTGATCTTGTGGAGGCCCTCCAGAATGATCTTGACGCGATGAAGACGTTCACTGGTATCCATGCCGCACAGTCAGTATATATCCTGCGTAATAACTGAAGAGTTGCTACTCACTCTTCATAATAAAGGTTTATGACCATTGCCAATGGCTTGGATGACGTACCCGAAGAACAAGGTAATGGAACAGTTCGAGATGAAGAATCATAATGGTGAGCCAGCCTCTAAATGGAAACGAGTAATAAGGCACTGACTAAATTATAGTTGTTTTATGATGCCACCGCTGTACTAATGTCAATGTATAATAGACACTTTTAAACTGTACCATACGCACCTTGACCATTACAACAGTCTGAAACGGTGCAAAGGCGGTCTCGGGCATTAGGTCACTTGAAACTGCATGAGATCGTCTTCAACTTAGTTTCGCATCTCAACTCTGATTTGCATTTCGTCGAGGGGCCGATATTCACTATGTGCTCTATCACCAGACTTCAGTTCGACTGGTTTCCTGCGACCTGGTTCTGACAAATACATACACGCTGAATTCGGGTTATCTATTCTCGTCGTTTGACACGAAAAACAGGTCTTCATTGTTTCTCGGGCCTTGGTTCATTCGAGTGTATAGTAAGTTCGAAAGTCATGGAGACGTTGTGAGTTCAGTATGCGTTATTTTGATTTAATCTACTCACAAACCCAGGCCTTTCTCTTCAGATACGAGGACATAACATCTACTTTGTAAGCACGGATCTCCTCGTTCTACTGTGTGCTAAACCACCTGTTTGTCTGCAGTGAGAGATAATCTCTGAACTGATAGTAGATCCAGATTAGACTGGTGATCGACGATCAGTGCTACTAGTAATTCTCGCAGAATGACTCGACTTTCATGAGCTTTCCAATTACAAGACCTGACTCTACAAGTCTGATTGATATTGGGAATTATATTCACTGCAAGCAAACTGTACTACGCCAGGTAAACTGTGAGTTATGCTCTGACATATTTTGGTTTATTAATCTATTTATTCACATCCTTTTCCGATGGACTTACTTAGTAATACTGCTCCCCGTGTTATCGCCGGTGCTCAGTAAGCGCCCGCGGTGGCTGACTCAGACGACGATTCCGTTTGCTGTGGCACCTATAAGTAGATGGTGATTTTCTCTAAATCTGTCCAGCATTGTCACCGGAACGGTTGGCTTAACTTAGAGTCCAAAATCGACATGACCTCTTCCTTCTATAAGGCAATGGACTTGACGGGCAAGGTCGCTCTGGTAACGGGGGCCGGTACAGGAATGTGAGTTCATTACTCTAATTTCTTAAAAGAGCCTCACTGACATCGGACTCCTACAGAGGACTTGCGATTGCGAAGGGCTTCGCTGAAAATGGCGCAAAAGTATACATCGCAGGCAGACGCTTCGAGATCGTCAAACAGGCCTCTGAACAGGATCTCAATGGATCCGGTCAGCTCATCCCGTTAGTTCTCATCCATTGCAGTTCGCCACCTTGTTGACTATCCTTACGACGTTTCAAAGTTTACAAATGGATGTCACCGATAAAGAAAGTATTCTGAAGGTTGTTGAGCATATTTCAAAAGCGGACGGGAAGCTCGACGTCCTCGTCAACAAGTACGCATAATTACTGTCATGCGCTCTTTTCACAAGTCGCTGAAGGGTTACTTATGTATTCACCATAGTGCCGGGGCCCTTGGACCTGCTGTCCCTTTCACTTCTAATCCTTCTGCTCCAGAGGTCAAGTCGGCTGATGCATACGGCAAGGCACTCTTCGACTCACAATCCTTCGAAGAATGGTCGAAGCTTGAAGACCTCAACCTCGCCGCCATATTCTTTGTTACGTCTGCTTTCCTGGGCCTCCTGGCAGCGAGCGTGAAGGGTGGCATGGAGAACGCTACCGCAAGTGTTATCAACATTACGAGTTGCGTCACTCATTTTGACTTATCGCAAGGCGTTGTAAGTTGTCGTACTCCTTTGACTTCTACCAGGACAGGCTCAAAGTGCTCCAGTTTGCGTACCTTTCCCTGAAAACGGCCGCGGCTCGGCTCGGACGCACGTTGGCCCAAGATTTCACATTGAAAAAGATTCCAGTTCGCGTGAACTCGGTCGCGCCGGGCGTATTTCCCTCGCAGTTCTCAGGCTCGCGCGAGGCTGCTGATTCTCTGGCGAAATCGAATACTCCGGCTGGGCGTGCAGCAAGGTACTCAGTATTCAACTTCAATCCGTATGTTCTCTATAGCTGAAAATTATTTAAGGGACGTGGAGATCGCGGCAATAGCAATCTATCTCGCTTCTCCTGCATCCGCCTATACCAATGGTCAAGACATTGCAGTGGACGGAAGTATTAGTCTCGTAACTCCTTGAGTCAGGTGTTATCATCAACAATTGGCCTCGAAATAATAATATTATACATAGGTCTAAGGAAGATCATTGGAATAGATATAAAGATTCTTTGAAAATACCCTCGTGGCCCTTTCCCTTCAGTGGCAACTTGAAAGGAAATAAAATCAGCGTCGATCATTATTCGGTGACCTTTGCCATTCTTCACCGAGTATCCAAAATGTGGACAGCCGGCCGGAAATAAGAAGAGTTTAAACTTGAAGCTCAGCCTGCTAAACACCGGACTAAACGAAAAGTATGAAATTACAGACACAAGGTTCGTCTACCATAGAACAAAAGAACTGTATGGAACACATTGATACAATTGTAAGTACCAGCTACAATTCCTTCCTGCTCTTACTGGAGTCTTGGCCCGTAACATTTACACTCTCTCCAGGGAAGCTCGCCTTCTTTTGTATCTCCGCTGCCCAGAGTGCGGCGCCTACCGTCGAAGTGAAAGTGAAAAGGATAGTCGCAAGTGGTACGAGGTTCATCACCATTGCCATTGTTCCAAAGGCAATATATCCACCTCTATTCGCTTTGACAAACGCGTCCTTCTGAGTCTCATCGAATCCTTTGAGCTGGAAGTAGCGCGCATGGTAGTTTGGACCCGTCTTGCGGCCTTGGATGATAAGGAATAGGGCCGTTCCGACGAAGGGTATCAAGTTTAGGGGAAGGAACATGACGTATTCGGCCAAACCGGCTAACGTGTATCTGTTGCTCAAAGAGTTGATTAGAAGTCCTCCAGAAATTCTGATCATGGATGCTTACTTGTGTAAAGGCTGCATGAGTGCTTTGCCAAGCTTCTTCGCCCCCTGAGATTTATCGCCTGCGCGAAGTTCTCTTCCTTTTGACACTAAGTTCTCTTGTCCCTCGCAAACGAGCGTCGCGTCGAAAATGTCCGTAAGAGTCTTTTCCAAGAAAAATGACCGAGCAATCCAGTTGATCAAGACCGACGACTCCGACAGCACAAGTGCAGCTGCGTTAATCGGACCCGCAGGACCATTCATGAAAGTCAATATCGCCGCTTGCGGGATGTATGTGAAGATGAACATGGGCACAAGGACACCGATGCTCAACAACGCGCATGGAATGATGCGTTCGAGGAGTGGTGGCCAGAGTTGTGGGTGGTATAGAAGGTAGAGCGCTCCGAGAGGTGGATATAAGTAACTCTTGGATACGACAGCCTCTTTTGAGACCTCTGTCGTGTGTATGGCACGTTCGCGCACGATGTCGGACACTGACCCGGTGGAAGAGGACATAGTTCTGGAGAGGTTACAGCTGAGAGCTCAGTGACTTTGGAGGTAGATGGCGTAGAAAGATAGTTCGAGAGCGCCATTAAATACTCTCTGTCGGAAGCTTGAGCTTGAGGTTGGTGCATGACGGTCGTCGGTGACGATGATGTTGACGTCGCGTCAAGGACGTCATCGTAGGTTCCCGTACCATAACCCGGAGTAAACACGCACAAGCAACGTGCCAATAAATGCCAACACCATCACCTCCTTTTCCTCTTTCTTTCCTACCACCATGTTTTCCCCGTCCGCCTTTCTTTTCCGCATATCGTCTTTAATACATGCCCAATGGCATTCGCGATCGCTTACTCTGATGAGGCTGCGCACATCTGAATGTAATAGACGCTGGGCTGCAAATAAGTCTATCCTATCCGAGCCTCATCATGATCAATCTCAGGGTGGTTCAATCAGACGTGTAATGAACACAGCTCGGGAACTAGATAATTCAGTCTGCTGACATATATGCCAGGCATGATGCGCCGAAGATATTTATTCGACAATGACACTTCGATTCTGTACTACACTCAATGATGAGGCACTGCACAATACACACGGACTAAAGATGGAAGCACTACTTTAAACTTCTTTCCACACTGGCAGTGCAGATGATAACCGCGACTCGGGAAAGTACCATATTAAAGGATTAGGTCGCAATTGGGTTCTCCATAGTCCCCGCAAATATGTTCTCGCTCTGGGACAGACAAGCCATGCATACACTGAGGTAAGTCATTTGTTCGTCGAACTTACATATTATAGCACCGGCTTATAAACATGGTCCTACCTACCCTCAATCTATCTACAAGAATAGATATAATGGCGACACACTCCGTCTCAATGCCATCGAGGACACTGATGAATTTCCAGAAAAGCAAACAATCGATTCCACATACATATGGACTTTATATGCTCGAGAGGCTCGTAAACACGATCATGTCCAACTGGAAACTTGGAATCGTAGCTTAGACGTCCTGCTCATACTAGTAAGCTATGATCAATATAGTATCGCGGGTTGAGCAACTGACATCATAACAGGCTGGGTTGCTCGCAGCCACACTCACGACGTTCATCGTGGACTCCTATCATAACCTCCAGCCAGCTTCTGGGCAATCGGTGACAATATTATCGAATGATTTTGTGGTCGTACCAAGGATGTTAACTACCAATGACACTATTGTCCTAACAAATGACAATAATACCAACGACTCCACCGTCAGCTTTGCTACGCGATGGATCAACGGCTTATGGTCTACAAGTCTAGTGTGTACGCTTACCGTTGCACTCATTTCCATGCTCGTCAAACAGTGGCTACAGTCTTATTCTTCGTCGAATACATCAAATGATCCTCGGACATGGGCGAGGGTACGCCAGCACTGCATTTCTCGCGTTTACAGATGGCGAATATGCTGCATCATCACAGGCTTGCCATTGCTGCTCCATGCATCGCTTTCGCTCTTCCTCGTTGGTTTTGCCGTTCTGTTCTGGACGGCAGATATTATCATTGGCATCGTAACCGCACTGCTTATCAGCATCATCTTCGTCTTTTATGGGACCACCTTCTTCTTGCCGCTAGTCCACCCGGACTGTCCATTTGAGTCTCCCCTACTCGAGTGCATAGGAACACTCCAAGCCTACTTATACGGGCTATGTTGCAGAGGAACATCTGAACTTCAAGATCGAGCTGAACCGTGCAGAACGGCCAACTACGCACACAATCATGGAGCACATCATTGGCATGGCAAGGTCAACGCAGAGTTCATTTCGGAATACGGGCTCATAGACATGGAGGAGGAAGTTCTCGATGCAAATGCACTGGCATGGCTGATCGAGGCTTCCACGGATTCCGTTGTACTTCGAGAGACATTTCGAACTCTGCCAAATCTCTCGTATTCCAAAGAGAGTATACAGAGAATCCGGAGCAATAGGACCATTCGCCTCCTTGAACAATGCTTCTTAGACTGCTTCCAACAAAAAAAGTCCGAGGGCGAAATGCAATGTAGTCTTAAGAACGTCGAGGACGCGATGATTTATTGTCATGCTATGATCATTCTGTCGGATGAATTTCCTCAAAATTGGCCAATTAGGGTTGTGGATTGTCTTTGGGCGCTTCAGAACTCGCACATTATCGAAGCCAAAGCTCTCGCTTCCTGCGCGCTGTCTCGACACGCTTTGGTGCACGATCTTAATGCTTGGGATGTACTAGATCATCTCTATGGAGCGTCCAGAGCAGATACATTGCTGTCACCTCGAATTCTGGAATCGCTCCTCAAGACCGTCGTCGACTACGTCAAGGAAGGTGCGCTGAATGTAAAGCATGTCATCCCGGCCTTGGTGCCCTTGCTGCGAAGAGAGGCTAGTGACGCCGAAGACTCTCTGGGCTTTGTCTTATGCCGTGCCTTCCAACAAGCAGCCCATGACTATGAGGCATCATTCTGTTCCCAATGCATAACCAGCACAGGAGACAGGATTTGCAGGCTATGTTTTCATCAAATAATTTCCAGGTGTCTCATCCGGATTGTCAACAACCCCGCTCATTATGGAGTCATTCAGTCACAGGGTCTTTTGGTTGGCGAACTGGCTCATTGGACAATCAGAATCATCAATTCTGAGGGCGTAGGAGCCGTAGAGCATGACGCAATACACGAATGCGCTTCGAACGCCGTCATCACTCTCGCGTCTCTTCTTGTCAACTCCAGGTTGTTGACATCCGCCGGCCTCTCGCATGCCGGGTTTGCAGAAGTTATGTCATTGCTGGCTCAGTTTCCATCGCATATACAGCTCTCCCATTTCAGCCTACCAGTACGTCTGGCGGAGCTTCTCGAGTCACCTTCGAACATGGATGAGACTGTCCTTCAGAACGTGCTCATTATTGTCGAGACTGCATTACGGAACGCCTCGTTTGGAGTTGACAGACTTCGCATCTTCAATCTTGTGGGCGGGCAGCAGGTTCTAGTTAGTTTGGGACTCACTGTAGGATCCCCCGTCATCCGCAAACGCATACGGGAACTGGTCGTACTCACGCTTCGCAGGCTAGCCACTGCGCTCACGAAAGCATCAGAAGAGCATAAAAATTCAGACAGGGGTGAACAATATTCATTTATGGCGTCGACGGGTGATTTCCTAGCAAACAACTTTCTCGATCTGACGATGGACCTATTTATGGGCAGCAGTAACAATCCGCTTTCCCCTGCGACATTCCTCGACTTGAGCTATATCATGCACGCACTGTGCTACCGTCATCCGAACGAACCTCAGTGGCGGGGTTTAGTTTCGAGGATCGAGGAGTGGCTTGTCGAGAGCCTAGAGCGCAATTCAAAGAGCGATGCGCTGTTAGAGGCTTGGGCGCATGTCATGGCGATGCACGAGCTTTTGGATCTAGATAATCGTGTGAGGTAAAAGCCGGAATTTTGCATAGCCTGCATAGATATTCGATGTTACTATCAGTGGAAATGAACTTGTATTGTAACTCATTAATTAAAAATACCATTCTCGTCAGTAACGAGCTGTCTGCGTCATCGCTCGCAAGCCTTTGCCATCGACACTCGAAGAGCATCCAATCCGAGCCGGTGTGTGTTCGTCACAGCAGACAAGATTGGCTTCGCGGACATCGGGGCGAACTTCGAGATGTCTGCGGTCATCGCACGTATTGCGGAGGAAAGCTCGTTCGAGTCACCTTCCAGTGTGTCAATCTTCGTTAAAACGGGTTGTAGGATAGGTATAGGTAGCGGTGGGGAAGAAGGGGAGGAGGGAGAAGAGCGTGCTTGGAGACGAGATTGGAGGTCCTCGAGCATAGCTTGGTCGTAGACGGTCACGCCGTGCTTTGAGTTGATCAAAATGCAGACAAGGCGGAGCCTACGAAAATTTATGATGAGCAACAAGTAGTCAGAATAGCACAACATAGAATGCTGCTCACTCCTTTCTTGTATCGACGTAATGATTCCACAGTTCTCCCCATTCGATCCGTCCACGCATCCCATATCCGGGTGAGTCGACGAGAACGAGACTACCGGGAGGTTTCCCGACTCGGAAGAAGTTTAGAGCTTTCGTGCGTCCCTATTCATTCTCAGTGAGTACATTAATGAATCAGCCTTCAAAAAAAAGGATGGGTGCTCACCGCTTTCTTACTCGTACGAACCAACTCCTTTCGATTGAGGACGGCGTTCAGAATCGTTGATTTTCCGGCATTTGCTCTGCCTTTAGTAAGATATAGTCAGTCGAGTGAGCCATGGCGTGCATCCAGTGAAACTCGTGTGCACCTGCTACGATGACTTCTGACAGACCCTGGAGTTTGGGTATGGACGCGGGCGTAGTTGCAGCTGCAAGAAACGTAGCTGCGTTGGCATCGCTGAAAGCTGCCTCGACTTTCGAAGCAGATGTAGATAGTGCCTTGATGGAGTATGCAGTACTAACATAGTTTGATATACTTAAAATCAAGCGTTTCTGTAGCCTCAGCATGATAGACCTAAGTGCAGTTGGGAGCAACGACTCCGCTGCCAGAGAAAAGTAAATGCGACATAGTAAGCTAAAAATAGAGTCTACTGTCGGTGCCGAAATCACTGGGGAGTAACTTCAAGTTTTCTCTTGTATTCTATTACCGCACTCAACTCACATGCTCATATATTGCCATCGATATCTGGATTAAATATCGGGGAACTCTAGATAGCAAGATTATTTGCAATCTGCTGATCAGCACCCGCAACTATGTGCGTAGCTCGCTAAACAGTCTTGCATATCCTTCCACTAAGTGTGTCAACTACGGCTCAAAGTTATAACAACAAGCTTGATTTACGAAAAACACCTTAAAGTATGAGCTCAGAGCGCGATGATGATGATGCGGAAGAAACGTCGACCGACGGCGACGCGTCTCAGACCACCGAAGATGACCCACAGATTCCGGAGAACTTAGCACCTCCCCCACCTCCTCCCCCGGTTGTGGCTCCCGCGCCTCCAGCACAGACAACGCAGCCTAGAGAGAGACCGCATTATGAGCTCAAACATACGATGACGGGACACACGAAGTCGTTATCAGCTGTGAAGTTTAGTCCGGATGGCACATTATTGGCGTCCTCTGGTGAGCAATATCCCACCTACCTTTTCCTTTGCCTAGTCTGACTGTGTTGGCCTATCCGGGAGTATTTAGCTGCTGACCTTGCGATTAAGATTTGGTCTCCTGCAACTGGACAGTTAGTCCGAAATCTCGTTGGGCACACGAAGGGGAACTCCGACGTAGCATGGTCATCCGACAGTGTCCACCTTGCATCTGCTTCAGATGACAAAACGATCAGAATCTGGGACGTGGATTCTGTATGTCAGTTTCCGATGAACTTGAAGCTTTCCTACTGATCTCTGTACCTCGTTCGATCGCTAGGGTCTGACAGTCAAGACTCTAAAGGGCCATTCGAGCGAGGTATTCTGCGTCAACTACAACAGTACATCGACACTACTTGTCTCTGGCTGCTGTGGTGGAGATGTGAAGATTTGGAACGTTGCGAAAGGTCAAACATGTTTATCTTGCAATGTTCTGCTGTTTCTAACCTATCTTTACTTAGGCAAATGCATGAAGTCAATTGATGCACACATGGATTTCGTAACAGCCGTACACTTTAATCGAGACTCGACGCTGATTGTCTCTTGCTCGCTCGATGGACTGATGTGCGTTCTCTTTCTAATTTATTTTTGTCTTACCCGGTAGCTTATATTTGATCGGATCAGACGAATATGGTCCACAACGACTGGAGACTGCATAAGAACGCTCGTGGAGGGCCAACAAGCTATCTGGTTCGTAGCTGTCTTCCCTGTTGGTACTAAAATATCTAAGCTCATTATTGAAATCATATCTCCTTCATATCACGATTATCAAGTCAACATGCCCAATTTTCTCCGAACTCAAAATACATCCTGTCCACTGCACACGACAGCAGGATCCGGCTATGGGACTACCAGACCGCACGCTGCCTCAAAACATATATGGGGCACGTTAACGAGAAATATTGCATTGTCGCGTGCTTCAGCGTCACGGGCGGGAAGTGGATCGTGTCCGGTAGTGAGGATAATAAAGTCTACTTGTGGGATCTACAAACACGCGAGGTCGTGCAGGTTTTAGAGGGGCACTCTGGTGAGCTTAAATTGGGATAATTGTAATCTATATAGACAGCGAATGCTGATTCCGATTTGCAGACATTGTCGTTGCGGTAGCTGTACGCTCTGTCCCCTTTTTTGACTTTAATCGTGCGCTAATCATATTCATTTTAGACTCATCCGCAACAAAACATGATCGCATCCGGATCGATCGAATCTGACCTTTCAATCAAAATATGGGTTGACCGTGGTCCGAATGCGGCACCAAAACCTGACGCTGCTTGAGCTGCATGAGAAGATTCACCTCATCCTCCTGACTTTCATAGCCATACATGTGTTTGTTTACCTTAGCTATTTTGTTGTATCCGTAGATTAACTGTAGGAATACTGTATTGTTCGCCTTATAATAATTGACTGAAGAAGAAATTTATGAAATTAGAGTATGAATAGCCTGCATTCTAGTTGTACATATGGGAGAATGGATTGAGCATGCAAATACCTAAGTAACCTAAGTAATGAGAGAGTTCAGATGCAGTGTACGTATGTGGTCTACTTCATTGGCGGTGCATTGATGACATCTGCAACGAAACTGTCAGTCTTTATCGTATAAATAAAGTTCACAAATAATACCTTTAGCAAGCTCCTGGTCTGCAGGAGTCAACCCGCTATCATGCGCCTCCAAGAAGGCATCGACTTCATCCAAGACCTGGTCATCTTCATCATCCCCAATACCAAATGTATCATCCTCCTCTTCATCATCGTCCAGCGCACTATCAATCGCAAACGTCTGGCGCTCCATAAGAGCCGCATTTGCAACCGAAACATGTGGGAGCGGCGACATCGGCATATCCGTCGTGCTCGGCGTCGGAGGGGCGGGAAGCGACTTGTCCGTGTCCGCAAAGTTCACACTGGACGGCGGCGTCAGGCTCGACGTGCTGGTCGTAGCTGTTACAGCCGTCTCCGTCGTCGCCAGGCTCGTCCGTGATGTCGACCTCCGCATGGCCGGCGTGAGGAGCGATTCGCGAGCTTTAGGCTCCTGCAATTGCATTTGCCTTCCGATGGACGGTCGGTGCACGACCTGGTGCTTCCCGATCGTCTTTCCGATCTCGTCCGTAAAGCGGTTAAAGATACGCTTGTTATCATCAGTGATGATATTGGAGAGGAGCCCGCCGAAAAAGCTGTTAGACTGAGGGATGGGTATCTCAACAACAGGTTCAAGGCGGAAGGACGCAGATAAGTCTGTTTCAAAGAAAGCTTCGAGGATCTCATCAGCTAGCACGACCATACGGAAGCTTTGCCAATACCAGAAGTTAGTGTGAGACAGATGTGCTATCGTATCCTCACTCACGTCGCAAGATTCAAGTATGGCTGATTGTTGGCAATTGGAGGTGTCTTAGCTTCGTCTTCGCCCTCTTCTCTAGGAAGCAGCGCATCTCCATACTCAAACGCGTTCGTCATGAAGCGACTTACGGCACCTAAGTAAGCGTCACCGACTTCATACCGGAATATGAACTTTAGACAACAGGGTGTCAAATAAGTAAAAGAAGGTAAATAATAAAATTGTGCACTCACGAGTAACGACTCCGACAATTTCAACAATTCGTCTTTCGTCAGTGAACCGTCCTTATCATTGTCATGGAGGTTGAAGAACCATTCGATGTTCTCCATTAAATCATTGAACATCACACCATCGAGGCCATCTACCAAGTCCTTTGTACAAGAGTGAGTGCATAGAAACGAAACGCTTGAAATATCGTTACCTGCAATGACAATGACCCACGACAAGACGTATCCCAGAAATAGAACAAGCGGTCAATGAGTTCATGTTCTGCCACTTGTCGATCAATGCGTTCCTGGAAAGCATTCACTATAACCTGCTTATCGCCGTCAATGTCCAAACTCACCTGGAATCCGTTTCTAATAACCGTCTCGTCCCTTGCCCACGAGCAGAGCTCACTTAAGAAGATCCGGAACGTCCTTAACCCTATCCTTGTCTCCTGCTTCTGTTCCACCTCGCCCACAGCTCCTGTCTCGAGCAGCACAGGCGGTGATGTTTCGTCCACGACGGCCGGTATGATACAAATCGCCTTGAACACCGCATCGTATATCAATCCAAGCTGGTTTTTGGAAAACCGGCCATTACGCTTCAAGCTTCTGATTGCTGCGCGTTTAGCGAAGGATTCGATGCTTTGAACAATATCAGCGCGCAGCCTGCGCCGCTCGGACTGAATGGTCTCATCCGAGATGACGGAGAACTCGCGGAAGGCAACGAGGAGGAGTTCTTGGAAACGTGTGATTGCACGAGTACGAGGGTCCGTCGAGTTGGGGTGTGCGGATTCGCCGAGTGAAGCGAAGTACTCGCGCATGATACTGGAGGAGAATAGCCGCAAATTGAGATTCCGTGGAACAGGAGGCAATAAAATGCATACTTTATGAAACCACCGTCATCTTGCACGTCCAGAAGTTTTTCGCCATTGATCTTAAGTATGGCTATATGCCTCAAGTCTACATCAAGTCAAACAAGACTATAGCTTTATTACTTACCGAGACTGCAAAAGACGGGTTATTAATACTTGAGCAGTGTAACAGGAACAAGGTTGTAGCATACCCAACTTGGAAAAGAACCTTCGGTCCCATGCAGAAGAAGCAATCAACTATCCGGAAAGCAAAGATCATCGGCATGCTGTTAATGTATCTACGAGCAAACGTTTCAGCGTCATCCATTGACAATGTTAAGGTAAAACTTTAAGACACGTACAAACTAAGGAACCATGGCAGAGATGCTACAGATAGCTGTACATCCACCACTTGGAAATGATCATGGATCATGGGAAGGCATCGTTGTACTAAAGATTCGAAGACTTTTTGGTCTAAGAGAGTTCCGTGCATAGATGGGCTGTAGTAGCCTGGCAGTAATCTGTCACATAGGACCTCTAAAATCCAAAATGCTTGCTCTTCGGACATATAACTGATGCAAATATCAGCAAATTATACCTTTGGTAGAGCACACTGTGCTCACATTAAGATCGCAGCGGCTAGGATGTTCATTGCCTAGCATATAGTAAGGCATACAATGGGGTAAGAATCTGGATCAGAGGTCACTCACTTGACAATAACCAAGCTCGGGATTCCTGAAACTATATGCGGTCAAGACTCTCCTCAATGTCGAAATTCCCTCTTCACTCTGGTACGCAGAGTACTCCGGTAAGCTACGGTGTAGATCCTTCTCGATGTCATCGATGCTAGTGGTCGCCCGACCTGCGTTTTCCTTGAGTATCTTCTGATATTCACCCGGGTTGTTAAAGCGGAGGTACAGAGAACCAGACAGTGTTTCCCAAATCTCGCCGCGCAGCTTGTTGGGTAGGCCGACTTGGACAAGACGCGTGAATTGCGGGTAGCGGAGGAGGGTGAGATTACGGCCGTGAGCTGAAGAGTATCCGTCAGCATCGCTTAAAGGTATAGGTCAGTAGGCATGGGCAGCATACCACGTAGATATACTGTCCACAGCCTGATCTTTGATGCCTCACGCAACCTAGACAATCAAATTGCTCAGGTCGAAAGTCTCCAAATAACTCTCAAGGCGTACTTCTTAGGATCACCCGGGAACTTGAACTTCAATCCCAACCCTCCATGGAACTTCTGCTCCTCGGTCTTCTGCTCCGCACCCGCCTCTCCACCGCCAATGCCGTCCTCGATGACAAACGAGCTCTCAGCATGTTTTTCCACATCGCCCTCGCTCTCGCCAGGCGCTGCAGCGAGAAGTGCCTCGGAGTAGCACGTTCGCACAAAGGACTTCATCGCCTTCATCTGCCCCTGTTGCAGTTGTGCACGCAGCGCGTCGCGGAGGAGCGCACAGAAGAGGTCCGCGGTCGGGCGGAGGGCAGTTAGTTGAACGATCTGTGTCCCATGTGCAGAGAAGGGAAATTAGTATCCTGATCGGAATATTGAAGAACGGGAGTAAAGGGGGGAGTAGACTGACGATCTTCATGCCATGCCAGACGAGCAAGCTGAGCGCGAAGACGCCCGTGCGCGTGTTGAGCCGCTCGACGCGCCGCACCGTACACAGCGGAAGTGTGAACCTCACGGACTTGCGATCCAGCGACGCGAACGTCAGGTATGGCGGTAGCAAATGGAGGCGGCCTGCCTGTTGATCCAGCGTCACACGCACGTATACCAACGATATGTTATCATTGGTTAGGACATGGAACCAGAGAAAGCAGCAAGACAATTAAGTCAGTTCCTTAATGTATGTAACACTCAGGTGAGCAGGAAGACAGAGTACGCACATACGAGTCCTCCACGGCGTCCTGCCCAAGACTTAGTACAGCATTGATCTCCATCTGCCCTTGTCCATTCGTGCCACTCATGCCCTCCTCTCCCGCACCCACACCCTTCTCCTTCCCACTTCCGCCAACATTTGAAGTACCCCCATTCGACCCCGATGCCGATACAGTTGGTACACTCACATCGGGCGGGAGGGAGAAGAACGTGCGCGTGAGCTCCTCTTTGGTTGGTTCTTTGAACTTCCGGAGCTGCGTCGATATCTGCGCCATGTTTCGAAGACGTTGCCCTTTAACCTGACAACTGACGTCGTGATTGTCTACAGACGGTAGCGTAAGAATTGTCCAATGAATGGGAGGGTGTGATATTGGACAAGCAATTTAACAAGACTCGAGATCACCGCCTCCAAGTCCGAGTCAAGCCAGGTTTGATGAACACAACGGTCCACTGCCCTACGCAGAATCGGGCGCAGTGTATAGGATAGCAGTATTTATCCAGTGACTTAAAGCTCAGGAGTCCGTAGGTTTAGGGCTTTACAGTGGTTGAAGGAAAGGAACCATTAGTAGCCTGGCGGCGCTGTTTAGCGGTCAATATAAATGCTGTGTCTGCGCTGCTATATTTACACCCCTAGCACAACACACAAGTAATTGCGAACATTCATGAATATCATGTATGGACTATAACTTGAAGGAAAGTAAAGGACTAAAAGAAATCAATACCAATCACCTGGTTGTAATAGAGCCTACGTTACAATTAATTTATTACACGGCTGCTTGCAGATTCTTCAAAGAAAAGGATGATCAAATAATGTTTGTCCGACGCTTTCAAGCCATCGATGCCCAAGGATTGAGGGAAATGTCAAAGGGGTAGCACTAAAAGAACGGAATAACAAGAATAACAAAAGAGTTTGAAAAGCTGCTGTAGAATGGGAGGAGAACGAGCTTGCAAAAGAACAAGATGAAATAATAACAATGCAACAACGTTGCAATAAAAAGAAATTGAAAGGACACACAAAAGTTGAGAGATAGTGAAAAGTAGTAGGCGGAGAAGGGACTGAATGGATAGTAATAAGTGAACGGCGGGTAATAGGGTTTATGGCCTCGATGCGGTTGTGGAAAGTGATGATCGTAGAGAGCGTGATTGTAATCTACAGTGCTTTCTTTGCGCTTTGCTGTTTGTCGTGCGTCATGAATGTCGGATAAGAAAACGAGAGTAGAAGTGGAGTCATGAATAGCGAGAAGAGGTGTTATAATCCCTGTCCCTCAAGGCCCAACCCGCTAGTGCCAGTTGCACGCCTGGCCCGGTACGCAGCCCGCGCCCGCTCCATAGCTTCCCGCACCGAGTCGCTTGCCTCATTATCCACATTCTCCTGATAGCTCCGCGAGAACAGGGACGGCGAGGGCGTCATCGCGTGTACTTCGTCAAAACCCGTGCGTGAAGGGAGTGGTGTGACGGGTACGGATGTATACCCTCCGTCGGTCGCATATCGTGCATGAGCAGACTGTTTGGGAGTGAATGTCGATTGATGTCGCGGCGAGCTGGACAACGGTGCAACTCGGTTGTACGAGTGCGCCTGGCTCCACGCGGGTCGCTTCCTCGGGCTTCCAAACGGTACAGGCCTTGGCGAAACGTAGGACGTGGATGCGACCGGTGCTACGTCCTGGTCGACCCAATTACCACTTCCATCGTCCACTTCATCTTCTGGAGCATCGCTTGATACGACAACTTCTTTCCCGAGAGCGCGTTTACCCTCTTCGATAAGCCGCGATAACTTGTCGCCGATCCAGTCCATCTACATATCATCTATCATCAGTTTCTTTGAAACACATGTACACATGGTTATCGCACCTGATCCACGGGATCATCTACATCATGCTCAGGCTCACTCTGCAGTAGACGAGGAGAAACAGACGAGGAGGGCTCTGCTACGGTATTGCGGACTACCCTCGTCCGCGTTGTAATTCTCCGGTGCCGGATAGAGCCGGATTGTCTTTGCCTAACTGTTGGCGCAGTACGTGTTTTCCGCATGTGCGAAGGTTGGACGTCAGGCTGAACAGCCGATTGAGATTGACTCTGATTAAGCTGACGATAATAAGCGATGAGCATACAATGAGCTGCAATGTGACTCGTTTATGCAACCGACTCACTCGTGCATCTACCCATTCTTCCTGATAGGGAGGCGGAGGCTGCGGCTCTGCGTGTTCGTATGCTTCTTTGCCTCTGTCTCGCCATCTGTGATTCATCTTAAACAATCAGGTTGATGAAATCTATGAAACCCACGCACAATCTGTACACGGTCAACCCTACTGCTGCACCGATAAGGGCTGCACCGAATGCAGTGGAGATGACGGATCCTGTGATTCCTTTCCGTCGCTTCGATGGCGGAAGATCTGTAGGTGGAGGTGAGGTTATATACATGAGTTTGAGAACATCGGACGAAGGGCAAAGGGGTGTGAACAAAAAAGAAAAACGAACGGTGAAGGCAAAAAGCACGTCCGGAGTGCTTGAAGGTCGTACAAGAAGGCGTGAACATCGTAAAACATGCGGCAAACGCGTGCCAGCGCGTGCACTTGAACGCAACTTTATGAATGTCGAATCGAATTTGATAAAGGCATGCGGCAAATCAAGCACGGATCGAATCGAGACAGAAAGCAAAAGGGAAGTTTTGAAGGCACAAAGCAACAAATGTCGGCAAAAGAACAACGATAGGCAATAGTTTTAACTAGCGTCCGACGTACCAACAACAACCTCCTCTGTGTCACCGTCGTCTCTCTGGTCTTGATCGGCCATGTCCCGATATTTGGCAGGGGTATCTAGAAAGCCGCTGGAGGTTGAAGCGGTCATAACTGCGTGGCTCGGTTCAGCAGATGAAGGTACCCATCCTCTCTTCCGAACAAGGGGTGCGGGACTATAAGAGCGTTTTATATCGGAAGGAGATGGCGAACGCGAAGGGCGGCGGCGGTATGCAGGAGCCGGAATGGATGCCCAGGAGCTGTCAATTGGGCTCGGAAGCTGAGTCTGTGCCAGCCCTCTCTGAGACATTGATTGATCCTCGGTCTCGGGCTGGCAACTTGGAGTCGAACCGCGCCCAGCACTGCTCGACGCAAACGGGTTCGTGATGCCCGGGACTGAGAACCGGAAGCTGAAGGAGAAAGGCATATAGATATGAAAAGTCGTGATGGATGTCGTGAACGTTGTGAGCTCTCTTTATATCGCGTCGAGCACCCGTCTAATGAACGGTGAGCGCGATGGGCACGAGTAAATTGAACCACGCCCACGTTCCGAACAAAAAGGGCACGCGTCAAACTTCCTCGGTTATGTAAGCAGTGATACATGCCGCTGCCGCAAGACTTCCGCTCTGCAGATGTACTTCCATCAACAACAGCTACCCGAGCCCTTCCTATCGTCCCGGAATCAGAGTAATAGTCTCGGAAAGAAAAGAAATAGAATAAACAGTAAGATAGAATAATGGGGGTAAAGAAGTATTAGAAAATATATTATAGTAACGTACCAGAATAACTACTAAACCCCTCTTGACGCATGCATCGCTTTATACGACAGTACAGCTGATTAAAGGGAACATGTAGCACACAGATACTAGTTGCGAGACGACGAATGGTGTAAAGGATGCCGGGTGGCACAGGCAAACTACCGGATGCAGGGAACAGTCGATTTACGTGAAGTCCAGAGGTGTTCATCCTGAGCGTCTTTCTCCGGATAAGAGTTGGCGTCAATAGTGAGAGCTCAGTCTATGTTCTGGAGTATGGTGTACAGGTAGAGAGAGAGAAGGAAACCTGGACTCTAAGTTAACGCGTCTGCGTATATGCGCGTGTCTGTATCACGTGTGGCTGCCACCTGAACTCGGACTTACTTATTTCGTGGGAAATTTACTGCAGTGCCGCTACAGTTTGAAAGACTTGAAAGTCAGGCTCTTCCAAGTCCTCCACGCACTTATTCGCTACGGAGAATTCTGTATGCAATTCAAAGCTTTCATAAAGTGACATTCGACACAAAAGCTACTACCCTCTGAAGTCGTACCAGACACAGCGCAGGGAATTATCTCTCCTCCAAGATCTACTGTATAGCATGCGATGATCTCCTTGAGCCGTCAGATGCACAGTATCTGATGGAGGGGCTCAGATCCTCCCTCTCAGTTCGTGTATACAAAGAAAGGATTTCTTCGCCAGGACAAATTTTACGTTAGTATCTTGCTTGAAGAGGACGAATGATATGAAAACAAAAATCCAGCTCACTGCTTATCCGTTAAATCCAAAAACGCATGCTTCTCCCTCTCCCTCCGCACATCCTCCTCGGTCCACCCATTGCTCTCCTTCATCGCAGCTATCCCATCTTTCTTCTTCTCATTTAACCGCACATTCACCCACCGCAGTACAAGACATATGCCGATCTGGCTAGAAAGCAGGACCAGGATGGAGATCTTGCCCGGGGTGAAGGAGGGCGCGTCCTTGGGCTGAAAAGTCTCGGTGCCGATAATGTTCGCCAAACTGAAGGCGGAGAGCGTGAGTGCGTTTGTTGTAAGCTTCTTGGTGTGCCCGCTCGTGTTGCTGGCGTTGTACGCGTAGATGAGCGAGAGAGAGGAGCCGTAGATTCCGATGATGTACGTCGCTGTGAACAGGGATATGAGTTTACTCAAGTTTTATTCCTCGAATGTGACGCATGAGCGGGACGAACAGACTGACCGAAAAGAAGAGCCCCCTTCTCATTTGACCCGTTCAAACCTACTAACATTGCGGCTCCAACGATTGTCGGGATAATGGACATTATGATAGGTAACATTCTTTCATTCTGGGGGATTAAATCGTTTGACTACTTCCTTACAGTATGATTTAATGGAGACGTACCTTCTTGTCCGAATACCATCCGAGTGCCAGAGTTGCTAATGAAGCCATAAGACCTCCTGGTGTCTGTAGTATTAAGGTCTGTTTTGTTCTGAATAGCCGTTTTTCAACATAACGATCATCTAAGGCCATTTGTTTTGACATACGTGTAACCGAAGCTCTATAATAACAGTAGTTAGTATCAAATATTTGACCGATTAACCTGATAGCAGTACCTTTACAACGATAGCACCGTCTGGAATTCACAATTAAATAAAAGCATCGATCTCCGAATAAGAATCCACCCACAATTTCCAAATCCTCCGTTAGGTATACTCGCTATAAATCACAAACCATCAGCGCATCCTTCACCATCCACATACAACGCACAGTACTTACTAACAAGTGTGCTCAGTACAATCAACCACGTCCTCACATCTTGAAGCGCCTCGACGACCTGCGCCCTCTTCAGCTTCCCGTTCTCCGTCCCGCCCTGGTCGTCCCTCACACGCTCGAGCGCCGCGATCCGTTCTTCGCGCGAGAGGAACGGCGCGTGCACGGGCGAGTCGGGCATGAAGAGCAGGACGGCGATCCCGACGAGAATTGCGCAGGCCCCGAGGACGAGGACGAGAATTTTATATGGCGCGAAACGAGAAGTCGAGAATGAGATGCCCTGTAAAGAGAACGGAAAAGGGGGGCGGGGGTTTGAGACTCTCGATTAGGGAAGAGTGAGGGAGATAACATACGTAGGCTACGAACCCTCCGAAGATCTGAGTGAGGCCGTTCTATCCAGTAAATTTTCAAGTCGTCATATACTATTCGATGATTTATGTCCATTTATCTCACCATCACATAGAACCATGATATTCTCCTAGACTACAGAACAAGAGCATAAGCACTGAGTATATCATTATCATAAGTAAATAAAGGGACAAAACGTACTTGTTCATTTTTCTTATAAAACATTGATATTATGAGGATAAGTATCGGTGCTACACAGCTCTCTAACATCCCTGCCGTCGAAAACCAGAATATGATCAGATGGATGACACACTTTCACTGAAGAGAAAGGGAGTAAAGATATACCGAGAAGAATCCGAAGAACAAAAAACGGAGCAAAGGTGTTTGGGATGGCATGACACATAAGTACAATACCCCATAGAACCACATTCACACCTGTACTCCAAATCAGTCATTGTTAGAAAGGTCGGGCTAGGCGTTGTTATGATGGCAGTTACCTAGGTACTTAGCCAGTCTCAGACGCTGAGAGATATAGACAGTTGGAAACTCCCAAAAAAAGAATCCCACGTAAAACGCTAGAGCGACGAGGTTGTAATCCTGCCCTGTGATGGGAAAGCCCATGATACTTGATTGAGGGTAAGAGTCAATCCGGTATAGAATCCATGCTGAGTGTCTAGCTTACCTCATGTAGTTAAGTGAGTTCTTGTCTCTATAATAATTACATTGTGAGTCGAGTACTCTTACAGAGATTTGGCCTATATGTATGTCGGAGGGGGTGACTGACAAGAATTGTGTAAAATATACAGCAGCGCAAAGGGGAGGGATAGTCCAGTCCTATGTTAACATTAATTGATTGTTGAACGGCAAAATAAATAAGAGAACTCACAAGCTTCCTTCGCAACTTCAAATTATACTCTTCGCTGAAGTGCGATTCGCGTTGTAATCCTACGAGCTCAAGCGCTTCATCTGCGTCATTCGAGTTGACAGATTCAGTAGTGACGAGCTCCGGATGCTTTTCATCCTGAGGTGAAGTAGCCTTCTCGTCAATAGTCAGCATATCGAGAGCAATTCCTTTCCGAAGACTAGAGCAACAGGTGGCGAAGCGAAGTGGGGGTTTAGCTTTGAAGATAAGTCGAGAGATAGCATACTGGCAGCAGATGTCGGAATTAATTATGGACGCGGCTTCGGCCCGCTTTATGATGTACCTTCATGGTACTTTCCTTCTTGGCCTGTTTTTAGCATAGATATGAAGCGCATGCTCGCTCTGCACACATGACAGAGGAAGGTCCTTTATTTAAAGCGACTTTAGACCCGGGATCTCAGGCTTAATGCTTGTCACATCAAGCTCCGCGGGCATGTCGTTGACAACAATCTGTCTTGGTAAGTAATAACTGGGTACAACCAAAGGACACAAAGCGACGAGCCTGGCATATTCAGGCTTGCATTCACCAAAATAAAGACTGAATTAAATCTTAAGCTTTCATCACTTCGGCAAAGAACCTCATTGTCTCTTCCGGGAGATCCCAATGTGGCTGGGATTTGGTCAGATCCCGATGTGCTGAATATTACAGTAGGTTCGTACTCACGAAATGATTGGCGTTGGGCATCATGTAGATCTTCAATGACCTCCCCTTTATCCCCTCCTCGTCTGCCTTTTCCCTCAATTTCTGAAAAGCCCATGCCGAGTCCACCATCGCCCACCCAGTCTTCTCACAATAGATCACATCAAATCGACACCTTGGAAGGTACTGTGCGGTCCTATCATCGTAGAGCGCCAGTCGAACGCGTTCTGCGAAGACCTCAGGTTTAATTCCACGTATAGCAGCGTCGCTGCGCTCAACTGCTTCGAGACATTTGATCTCCTTCAGCTCCTCTTTCGACATGCGAGCGACGGTGCCTCGAGGTGAGTCGGATCCGGGGTAGAACTGGAGGTCGTTGATGTCCCGCGAGGTGAGACTTGCGTGTGTGTAGTATGCACTGACCCATTCATTAAAACGTTGAGCCCTTTCTTCGGCGGAAAGCGATGGGTCCCGTAAAACACCGAACCCATGGTCCATTGGAGGGAGCCCAAGAACCCATCGTGCGGAATCTTTCTGTCGATGAATACCAGCCAAACCAATGAGATAGACACAAGCGCTCACCAAAGGAGATATACGAGCGCAGATAGGGCTCAATGGCGTTCCTCAAATCTTCAGGCAGAGAATCGGCAAACGAGAGTAAAGAGACAGTGTAAGCAACTCCGGACGACCAAGACAGTAGCACAATTCCTCCGTCCTTTCCGTCAGCAGTCATCTCTGGGATACCTTCCTGTTGCACCAATTTTTTCACGAAGGTTGAATACTCTAGGGCGCGTCCTTTTGCAAATTGATTCTGCGTCGAATCATCAGTGGATTTCAGATTCGCTAGGTCCTCATCTGTGTATGGAGACGAGTTTGGATAGTCCCTCCTGTTCACGAGAACAAGCCTGATATTATACTGGGGCGCAAGCGGGAGGAGGCGCTTAAAGACAGCTGTTGCACAAACTTCGATTAGCTTTCATATGACTCTCATGATACTTACTTACCTCCATGAAAAGCTGTTCCATGAACGATGATCAATGTCGAATATATCCCGCCGCTTGAGAGTTGTGGTACACCCGTGTCTTCGTAATAGAGGTGATGCCCTTCACTGTCCACTGTGATAGTAGGCATGATGTACAGAGTACTAGAAGACGGGTCTGAAGCTCAAAGCCTTATGTCTTTCGTCAAACGGCAAGCCGGTTGCTCCGATTGTTCTTTCAGGGTACCACGGCCTGTTTCTTGTGAGAATATGATTCATTATAGCGAAGCAACAAGAGTGAGTATCGGATGAATGTTCGTCCTAATGCCTACGACCGTCAGAATGATAGACGTAGAGGTATCTAACAGAAGTTCACAATATGCGTAGCTTCAGCCCGAGCTAGAAAAGAATGGTTTTCTTCATCTGTAGCTTCGTTTGGGAGAACGACAAGATGCTTGTGCGAGCGTCGACTATTTCTTCGCACTGCCGGCTGTCCAACCTATACAGCTAGCGCCCGCAACATAGACCCAGCTCGGCTGAAGTGTAACTTGAGGGGTGGAAAAAGTGTGCACCCTGCCAGTGAGTTGGCAGTGACCGGCAGAGATGCAACTCTCGAAATGCAAAGAAAGGCTGCTGACTCATCATCTTCGGAGTCCGAATCTGACTAACGGTGAGTCTGTCGCAAAGGTCGAGCAACACACAAGTTGTCTACTTTCTCCCTACAACGACCACCACTATGTCGCCTCCAGGTTCACCACGGCTTGTTGACTCCTTCACGGTGCCTAAGGATGTGCTGAAGGAATTCGAAGAAATGGCGGAGGAGGACAACTTCGACCCATTTGCCGAAACAGCATCGAAACGTCAGATCGCAGCCCGACAGTCTGACTATCACAATCGTCGTTTTCAACGTCAAGCAAACGAAAGCGCCGATGCATTCAAAGCTGCGGAAGAAGGCATGGAAGTGGAAGGTGGCTACAAGGATGCTATGAGACTGCAGATGTTGGAAAAGGAGGAAGAGAGAGTCAGGCGTGCGATTGAGGAGAAGGAGAAGAAGGAGAGGGAAGAGGGAATCGACAAGGCTGCACTTGACAAAACTCCCCCAGCAAAGGAACTTGAAGAAGCTGAGAAGCTTTTACAAGCTGTTGCTGCGAATGCCAACGCTGGAGGTACAAAGCGGAAACGGCGTTGGGATATGTCTGAAGGCACGGATGACAAGGAGAACCAGGACATCAAACCGGATACTGGTGAATGGTCAAAAGAAGCTCTGGACGCTGCTGCTCCGAAGAAAAGACGATCGCGCTGGGATGCAACTCCGGCGGATGTCAGTGTTGGAGAGACGCCGAAGCGTTCTCGTTGGGATCAGGCTCCCGCACCGGAGCCCGCACAACCTATGGAAAAGATCATTATGAATGCTCCTGGAATCATGCAAGAAGACAAGCACAATCGATATCTTACGGACGAAGAATTGGATGCGATACTGCCTTCATCTGGTTATGTTATTGTCACTCCTCCGCCGGGATACGCCCCTTTACGAGTAGCTCCGAAATTCATGACAGGAACTGCACCTGAACTTGCTGGCTTCCACATCCAGGAGGGCTCAGATGCTGCGGCTGCGGCTGCAGCTGCAGGACTGGCTCCTGAACTTCCCACAGAGATTCCCGGTGTTGGTAGCCTAGCATTCTTCAAGGCTGAGGATGCACAGTACTTCGCCAAGATTCTTAAGGAAGAGGACGAAACACAACTATCTGTCGATGAAATGAAGGAACGCAAAATTATGCGACTTCTGCTCAAGATTAAGAACGGTACGCCTCCGGTTCGTAAAACAGCACTTAGGCAAATAACGGACAAGGCGCGTGAGTTCGGCGCTGGCCCACTCTTCGACAAGATCTTACCTCTTCTCATGGAGCGTACCTTGGAGGACCAAGAACGTCATTTGCTTGTGAAGGTCATCGATCGTGTGCTGTATAAGCTCGATGACCTTGTCCGCCCGTACGTGCACAAAATCCTCGTCGTCATCGAGCCCCTGCTCATTGACGAAGATTACTATGCGCGTGTTGAAGGTCGCGAGATCATTTCTAACCTGTCCAAGGCCGCCGGTCTGGCACACATGATCTCGACTATGCGTCCAGATATCGACCATGCTGACGAATACGTGCGCAACACGACTGCGCGCGCATTCTCCGTCGTTGCATCTGCACTCGGTATCCCAGCTCTACTACCGTTCTTAAAAGCTGTTTGTCGCAGCAAGAAGTCATGGCAGGCACGTCACACCGGCATTCGTATCGTTCAGCAGATCGCAATCATGATGGGATGTGCAGTTCTTCCGCATCTTCGTAGTCTTGTGGACGCGGTTGCCCATGGGTTGACGGACGAGCAGCAGAAAGTTCGTACCATGACTGCACTAGCTCTCGCTGCTCTTGCTGAGGCCGCAGCACCTTATGGTATCGAATCCTTCGACAACGTATTGAAGCCTCTCTGGCTTGGTATCCGTCTCCATCGTGGCAAGGGTTTAGCGGCCTTTTTGAAAGCCATTGGTTTCATCATCCCACTTATGGACCCTGAGTATGCTTCCTACTATACGAAGGAAGTGACTGTCATCCTCATCCGTGAATTCCAGACATCCGACGAGGAGATGAAGAAGATTGTCCTTAAGGTCGTGAAGCAGTGTGCTGCGACCGAGGGTGTCACTCCACAATACATCAAGCAAGATATCTTGCCGGACTTCTTCAAGTCATTCTGGGTTCGTCGTATGGCTCTTGACCGGAGGAATTACAAGCAAGTCGTAGAGACAACAGTGGAGCTCGCGCAAAAGTCAGGCGTAGCCGAGATTGTCGGAAGGATTGTTAATGACCTAAAGGATGAGGCAGAGCCGTATCGAAAGATGGTTATGGAGACAATTACGAAGGTTGTGCAAGGCTTAGGCGCTTCGGACATCGATGAGCGACTGGAGGTTCGACTTGTCGACGGTATCATATATTCGTTCCAGGAACAGACGACTGAAGACCAGGTCATGTTAGACGGCTTTGGTACAGTGGTTAACGCCCTCGGTATTCGCGTCAAACCATATCTTGTTCAGATTGTCTCAACTATCCTGTGGCGCTTGAACAACAAGAGCGCTAAGGTCCGTCAACAAGCGGCTGATCTTACCTCTCGATTGGCGGTCGTGATTAAGCAGTGTGGTGAAGATCAACTACTCAGCAAACTCGGTTTAGTGCTCTTCGAACAATTGGGCGAGGAGTACCCAGATACTTTGGGTAGTATCATTGCTGCCATCGGTGCTATTGCAAATGTTGTTGGTATGACCCAAATGAATCCTCCGGTGAAAGATCTTCGTGAGTTTTTCTATCTACATCACTATGTATGGAAATCAGATCTGACTATGATTTGCTTCACAGTTCCCCGTATGACACCTATTCTTCGTAATCGACACGAGAAGGTACAGGAGTCGTCAATCAATTTGATCGGTCGTATAGCTGATCGTGGTGCTGAATTCGTACCCGCGAGAGAATGGATGCGAATCTGCTTCGAACTGCTAGATCTGCTGAAGGCACACAAAAAGGCTATTCGTCGTGCCGCTGTCAATTCATTCGGTTATATCGCGAAGAGCTTGGGTCCTCAAGATGTGTTATCTGTGTTATTGACGAACTTGCGCGTTCAAGAACGTCAAAGTCGTGTGTGTAGTACGGTTGCGATCGCTATCGTCGCCGAAACTTGCGGACGTGAGTCCTCGATTACACCTCTTCCTTACATATTCAGTACTGATCTTAGTCTGATGTACGTAGCGTTTACGTGCATACCTGCTATCCTTTCCGAGTATCGTACAGCGGAGTTGAATGTCCGTACCGGATGTCTGAAGGCCCTTTCGTTCGTGTTCGAGTACGTCGGCCCGCAGTCCGCGTACTACTGCGACTCAGTTGTGACGATGCTCGAGGACGCCCTTACCGACCGTGATCTGGTCCATCGACAGACTGCGAGTACTATTGTCAAACATCTTGCGCTTGGTGTTGCTGGACTGGGTTGTGAGGATTCGATGCTTCACCTTATGAACCTCGTGTGGCCGAATTGTTTCGAGACATCTCCTCACGTCATCGGTGCCGTCATGGAGGCCATCGAAGCGATGCGTGTTACTCTAGGCCCGGGTGTGCTTCTTAGCTACACGTTGCAAGGACTATTCCATCCGGCACGCAAAGTCCGTGAGGTATACTGGCGTGTCTACAACTCATTATACCTAGGCGCAGAAGACGCGCTTGTGCCATTCTACCCCGACCTTTCAGAGTTGAGTGAAGGGCAAAATATGTACGACAGATCGCCTTTACAGATGTTCATCTAAGCGATCCGTTTCTTTGTAATTTCGTTGTAGTTGTAGTCCTTCTTATCTTATATGACCATATTTGAATGTCTTGCTCGGTTCAGAGTTTGAGTGCATCGAAGGCGGAACGAGAATCAAAAATCGGAAGAAAAGGATAAGAAAAGTAATATGTGACTGCGGAAAATGCCGAAAACGCGGTAACGTGACTGTGACTCGAGGAAGAATTCACAATTTATGTAAACTTCGCTTCAGCACATCTTCATCCTCATCATCCACCACGCTCCCCGTCGTCCATGGCGCCGGCGAACGCGACGTCCTCAACAGCGCCAGGCGAGCGCTCTCCCATAGCACGGCTGCTTGAATCCTTGGGCATGACTCGCGAGGACTTGACGCGTCATAGTGCTCAGATGCGCGAGTTCTTGCTCACAGAAAACCCTGGTGCGCTGCGCTCACTGAGCCAGTCGTCCGACAAACCCTCCTCCTCTTCGACTCTATCGTCCAAACAGAGTGCTGCACCACCAACACTGACACGCTCAATTAGCGAAACAGGCTCACAACCCTCTCAGTCAACGAGGTCGAGCCACCCGCCGAGGACACCTCCACCCGCGCAACCACGCGCACCATACTATCAGCGACACACATCTAAACCACCTGTACATATCTCTGACCAAGAAAGTGAACCTGTCGCGGAAAGGCGTACACCAAGGCACCGCAAGGAGAAGGAGCGTAGACAAATGCATTCTGCCACTTCTCCGGCTCGCGCCAAGCTGAGTCTCGACATGATCATGCAAATGCAGTCCAACAATTCTCGACGTGTTTACGAGTCCGAGGAGTCGGAAGACTCAGACGATGAATCAATAGAAGTATGTAACACGTCTTTCCTGCTTCTGAACGCGTCGTTCTTACATATTACCATCAGAATGTGTTTTCCAGTCGACAAGGCAAACCACGCGCCTCACCACATTACCGCTACCCTCATCCGGCCACAACCTCCCATTCTCTTGATCAATCTGTAACTATATGCACTCAATCATGTTTGACCATGATACTGACGAAGAAATTGTAGTCTGTACAGCGAGACCAAAACACCTCCGATTCGAATTCCACCCACTACTATAGACACGACTCACCTTGCATATCCGCTGGGCGGAGCTATTACAGACACCGCGATACCTTCTTACAGGCAAGTCGGCCTTTAACTCTCTGAAATGCATCTAACATGTATTGCAGCCCCCTGTGACACCAATTGCTACAACGGTGGATGAACAAACTCATGCGCAGGTATAAATCTTACTGGGTTTATATGTATATCTAAGTGCTCATCTTGTTTACCAGGCTCCGTCTGCGACATATCAGATTACGACACCTACACGACCTTACTATCGTCAGCAGGAAAGAGCTCCTGAGAGGTTACCACCCTCATCACCAATTCCTCCGTCATCTCCAATTCACAGTTCTCCTGATTATCCTGACAATGTCGTATCTTCTCCGGGGCCTATGAGTGATCCTCCAGATGAGTCAGACCCAGATCTACCATATACTCTACCCCTTGGACCTTACTCTGAAGAGAAGCCGGAACTATCCTATGCCGCTCTTATTGGTCGAGCCATCCTTGCTTCTCCGAATCATGCGCTGCGTTTGAAGGATATCTATGACTTTATCAGTATAGCCTTCCCTTACTACAAACGGGATGGCAACTCCCATAGCCAGAAGTGGATGAATGCTATCCGGCAGAACCTTACCAACACACCACACTTCTTTAAACAAGAGGCGACAGACCGAAACTCCAGAGCTAAAGGATCACTCTGGTGCATTCGGGATCAGGATCTTCCATGCTTTGCTAATGGCGGGTATTCTCGACATGCCAATAGTCCATTCAATATGCAGATGGCCAATGCTAAATTAGAGAAAAAAAGGCGAAGAAAAGAGGAAGAAAAGCATATAATGGAGTCCGCAAAGAGGATTCGAATTGGGATTATTCCTCCTGCTCCGGCAAATCCATACCATTTTCCATATGGCTATCCTCAAATGCCTAGTGGATATTCTATGGTCATCACCCCATCCATGCATAGTCAAGTCCAGTCCGATATTATCTTTCCACCTCTACCGTCGAATCACCCAAACGCACATCTCGTGAACCGAAGTCAGCCAGTAGCGGAGGACAATAATATTATCTTCCCACCACTTCCGACGTTTTCGCAGACTAGAATTCTCATAGAGCAGAAAGAGCAAGCACTGTCTGCCTCCCACGAAGCAGCCGAAATGACACTGAGCGATGAAGAGCACAGTCCTGTCTCTGCTCCTCCTATGTCAGCTACGTCGAGCATGTCAGAGGCAAGCTCTATCCCTGATTTGACGCCGAACAACAGCTCGTCGAGTCCGAGCGCGCCAGATGAGGAGGAAACGTTCGTCTACCTTGCACGGGAAGGGAATGTGCAGATTGTGCTTGATAACAATGTTAGTGATGGAGAGGAACAAAGCCAGCCAATGGAGCAAGCTGTCCCTCCTGTAGTAGGTGGTAAGGTGGAAAAGAGATGTATGATGAAGGTTTGTTATGATATACGATTTCTTCGGACATATACTAACTTTGTATCTTAGGACTTGCTCGCGTCCTACACTCATTTGCCTCCTATGCCTAGTACTCCGACTGCGAAAGGAAGACAAATACAATCAGCGCTTCCTGCTTTTAGTGAAAGCGAGACAGAACAGCTAGAAGATCGACCTTCGACCCCTCCTCGACCATCCACGCCAGTCGGTAGGCTCCGGAGCATTCCGTACAACGAAAGTCTTATGAGAACGCCGATCGGACGGAAGACCTCTGGGGAGCGTTCGGCCCCTTCCAACAGTCAAGCACCCTCTACAGAGGATGCATTTGTAGCACCTAATTCTCGGCCGTCTCTGCACGATTCACTCCCTAAGACACCAGCGAGACGGGTTAGTGGCGGACAGCCCTCTACATCATTCGCTACGCCGAGGAAACTATTCTCGTCACCATTTACTTCTTTTTCACCGTTCCGGACTCCGTCGCGACGCAACGTATTTGATGCAACTGACCCGTCACATATGCTTGACGAGGAGCTCACAGCACTGGCATCGAACGCTGCAAATGTGGTGGGGCTGGAAGACAGCCCAGTGGGCTTCTTTGCTCGCGGCAAGGGCTTGTTATATGAGAGTCCAGGCATGCCGAGCCCAAACCCTTACCGTCCTTGGTGATCTTTCTTTATCTATCCTGTCCGCAACTATTGAATGATGACCATGTATCTGTATTGTTTAAACCTATTGCGATCATTCTGTGACTGAACTCATCTATCCTGTCTCCTTTCTTTTTTCTTCCTTGTTCTTGAGTTTTGGTTTCCTTTGCGTTTGCGCTATTTATCCGAGTCGTTTATTTCCTGTATCAGGACCTTTGTACAGAGTAGATTGCCCTCTGTTGTTGCGTTATTTAATTGTATTTTGAGAGTCCTTACGAGCAATTATATGACATGCATGACGATGGTATACGCTGGAGTCGAAACCGCAGGTCGATCCGAAACCCCGGATAATTTGTCAAAATTTACTGATCCATGGTCACGTGAAATGATTTAAAAATAGCGAAAGAATATGGACACTTGCGCTGTCTTGGGAGACGCCCACCGGCAGTCATGTTTGCTCTACCATACGCCCCGCACAAGTCTCGTGCAAGCGCGCACGACATGCAGAACGGCATTCACGAAGTAAACCTCTCGTTCCACAGCTCATCATTAGCGGGTTCATCAAGGTCTCATGGTGAGCACCGTCATCGAAATTCGTATGTTGTTGTCAACTTGTACTGACCTTCCCTGCTGCTGCGACTGAAGGCCACTATGGCGAAGATCCGAAGAAAGATAAGAAGAGACGAGAGATAGCAGGGAGGCTTGGGAGGGAGATGAGTGATAAGAGGGACTTGTACGTGCTCACAACAATCAGGGGTTCTCTCTTTCCGGCGGCTTTTGGACGCAGTTGCTCCAGCTGAGCCTACCCTCTCCCCCCTTCCGCCTTCTCAGTTACTGAGGTGAAGTCTATCCACAGCACACGGCACTACACAGAATCGATTTCCGCCCTCCAGAGCTCTGCGATGCAGCTCGCGACACGCCCCGAGACGTCCTCCGCGTACATGCTTCGCCTCTACCCACTCACGCTCGAGCGGTCCGCGCACCTCCAGCAGATCGCAGCCGAGGAAGAGTACGCGCACGAGGCGGTGCGAATTGCGTACGAGGAAGAGAGAGACCGTGTGGAGGACGAATGGAAGAAGGGCAGGGAGAGAGTGCGGGAGAGGCTGCTGGAGGGCATTGAGGAGCGGAGGCGCCGGGCGCGGGAAGAGAAGGACGGCGAGGGAATCAGCGGTGAGTGTGCGCACTCAATTCTACTCTCGTTTCTTTCCTGCTATTCGAACTTCTTTGCTAACTTTAATGATATGTAGACGCTGCACTGGACTCGCAATCTCGCCCCCACATCACGCGCAAGCTGCGCAACAAAATGGGCGGGACCTCCCCGCCGCCACCCGCGTTCTCATACTCACATGGCCAAGGACCACCACCACTCCCGACGACCGTCGTACCCGTCCCGAATCCAAACTCGCTATCCGTCGACGAGCTTCCCTCGCCATTCCCACTTCCACTGACCTCGTCTTCTTTACCGAACGGGTACGTGACCGGCGGCGGGCAGAGGAAGCGGAACAAGGGTGGCGGAGTGCAACCGCAGGCGCTTACCGGGCTGGGCAAAGCCATTCAGCAACTCACCGCTGGTAAAGAACTGGAGATTGAGAGTGATTTGGGCGAGATTCGGAGAGCGTCGAAACGTCGACGTGCTGTAGTCACCGGAGCGTCGCAGAGATGACACATAACTCACATTCTGCACTCATATTCCTCTACTATTGTTGTACTCTTTGTCGCTTGCTTTGCACACACCTCCAGCTCTTTCGCTGTTTTTATTATCGCAGCTTTCGTTCTTCAACCGTCACTACATTCGCTTTCGGTCCTCTCATGTGAATTAATTAAACAATAATATGTCATTTTCGAGTGATGCAAATAAACCTCCGTGGATACAATCCAGGCGGGAATGAAGGGTTACAGTTGTCTAAACCAATAATAATACTGTTCTGTCCAATGACGACAAAAGGGATGTAGCTCATCGCGTAGCCAGAAATTGCATTATGCTCTTCCTTGTCATCTAATGCAAGCGGTTCAAACGGCTGTGTAATCGATAGTCAGACCCAGATTCACGAGGGAAAATCAGAGCTTACGCAGATTTCTTCGTGAACAATTTCTTAAGCTTCGACGAATCATGGCCGCGCGAGTCGAGCTCCTTAATCAATCTCTTGATCTTGGCTGAGTCGGCTGAGTCCGTGGGGAGAGGGATCACCGACACCACCCCATCACCGTTCTGAATGGTGACGGCCGAGACCGAATCTGTGGGGAGAGGGATCACCGACACCACTCCGTCGCCGTTCTGAATGGTAATGGCCGTCGGCGCTACGGTGGCTGTTGGGAAGTCGCTGAGGTCGAAAGTCTGGGCAGTATGAGTGCATTTCATTCAAAGTGTATAGCGAAAATGTTAAAGTATTAAACGTACAGAAGTGATAGCGTAGCTTCCAAGAGTTGTCGTTGCAAAACTGCTATCGGTCGAGTTGAAATCCGTAGAGTTGAACCCAGAGTCGGTCGAATTGAAGCCGGAGTCGGTCGAGTTGAATGAACCCTTCAAGTTTCAAACACAATAAGCTACTCGGTTTGCCTAAACATGAAATTGAGGAGACTCACGTCAGTTGCAGAGCAGTCTGAGGCAGTCACTGTTACGGTAACCGTTACGAATCCGTCCGTACTCTAGAGACATCGATAGTTAGAATACCGCAAAATGGATCCACTAGTCAACTTACAGTTGCATTGAATGAGCCGTCATCCGTTCCATCATCTGTTCCATCATCCGTACCATCACTAGTACATCCCTCTGGCGAATCCGCACAGTCGTCATCAGACCCATCATCAGGTGTATCAACCGAGTTCGTCGAGTTGGAGTTGTCGAACGGATTCGATGTCGCGTTCACAGTAACACATCCTTCGTCGGAGCAAACGTTGCTCGTCGTGTTCGAAGAGCCTGTTGAGACGGTGACGTTCGCGCAGAACCCGGAGGCGTCACAATAGGTGATGATGTTACCTGCGATCGTGGTGTTCCCGCCCGAACCGTCCGCCTAAATGGTCCAAAGATATGAAATAAAGGGCAAATATATAAGTAATCGCAATCAAGATAGATGCAAAGACGTTCTATAGGATGTCCGACGTACGATGGTAGTAGAGGACGAATCTGCCGCTGTTGCGGTTGCGGTTAGAAGCGAGTCGGTGGGAAACGCAGAGTTTGAGGCTGCTGTAGCCGACGCAACATCTGATGAAAGCTGTCTCCTCTCCTTTTTCTGCATAAGCACATCAATCAGTCAAGCGCGACGTATTCAGGGTGACAATGAAGACATACCAAGAGCGAAGTGTCGATTCTCCTGGGCGCCGCAACTGCTGAACTAGCAAGAGCCGCCAGCAAAAGAGTGATCACAGAAAAACGTGCGTGCATCGTTGCGAATTGACAGATAAAAGGTGAGGTCGTTCGTTAAAAGACACAGTAGTAAACCCCACAAAAGGACTTCCTAAAGATTAAGTCGAAGAGAAGGTAGCCGGTCAACGGTCTGAGGGCTAAGAACGAAAAAGCGAACAGGCTCGATCCCGGATCGAAGAAATGAGAGGCAGTGGCGACGAAAAGGCGAGAGTCCATTGACAGGAGAGAGCCATCTTTTATAGGAGCAGACTCCTATGGCCCTCGCAAGCGCATTGACAGCCTCAGCCCCAGCCAGAGGTCGTTGAATGCCTTTCAATCATTGATGTGACAGACGCGAGAGAGCTGTTTGCCGATGCTGCGTCTCAGAGCCAGAATACAAGCCCAGAAATATAATTAGAGAGGCCTCGTGTATTTTGAAAGACTGATTATCTTTGCGCCCATTTGGATGGAAGACTGGAGACGTTCGCTGTACAGAGATTACTTTCTTATAAGTGGATGGTGGTGGTTAATGTGACAACTTGCGTAGAACGGCCAGGAAAGGAAGTAGTATACGATAAGCGCCCACTGACACTCAGGCTAACATCTTTTGACAAAGGACGTTTAATTATTATTTCGGCATATACGTACTTATTGTGAGACGAGCTAAATTGCGCCCGTGCCATATTTATCGCGATCAAGATCACAGCGTGGCTGTGAGCGATGCGCCCGAGTCCGTGATGGAACCTTGACAGGCTTGCGAACTCGTGCAATCGCTGGCCCGACTATAAAGTATCTTACCACCAAATAACAGGACAATGGTATACAACGACGTATTAAACTTCTACAATCATATCTTCATCATCATCAGCGGCAGGTACAGTTGTGGGCGCTTTTTCTTCAGCGCGTTCGTCGTTAGGTCCACGGCCGGCTGGTGCATTCTGAGTTTCTCTCAACGTCACCTCCGGGGTGTCCAACTCGTCTTCGCTGTCAGACGACCCATGGCTCCATCCGTCATCCTTCAGCTCAGTAATAGGAGCTTCGTCGCGTTTCAACAAGCTGACTAACTTCACAATATGTTCGGCAACCTAGTACAGCGGACGTGACATATCCCAGATCAGCTTTCTCTCATAATTTGACAAGGGGGGAGATGGGATGTAAGGTTTGCGTAGTGACCCGACGTACCTTGTCGGACTGTTCGGATAGGTGCAAAGTGCGGATAATCTCGTAGACACCATTACTCCGGCACATATCTCGTCCCGCACGGGTAGTGCACAGGAGTGTCAGAGTCTCCACGTGTGTCAGGCGCAGGACCTCATCAGGCTCACGCTTTTTGGTGTCCGGAAGGAATTGAAGTGATGGATGGAGCTTCTCCTGGTCCTAGAGCACAATCAGCAAGGAACCTCATCAGCACGAGCGGGGTCAATGAGAAGGCAACCGGGTATTACCTCGAGATCGAATTCTTCGGGGCCTGCGAGAGCAAGAAGGATGTATGGCAGGACGTTGATCCCGGGAGCTGTTAACTCTGAAGGCGGAACCGACACTAAATCTGTTTCGGCGCTCATGAGTGCCTTGTGGGCGGATACATGAAATGCACAGTGCCTATGGGAACAGTGTTCATTATATCCCGGCGCGACAGATTGAGGTATACTTACTTGATCGTCGAGGCTACACCGCCCCTCCGGATAACATCGGCGTGTTCGGTGAAGACCACTAACTGTGAGAGTGGATATTCCAGGTTATCGTCTGTTGTCGATATCATGGGATCTGCCGGCCTGGGTGTCAGGAAAAACAGACGGCCGGCAGTGGCCTTCACTTGAATCGCTATATCAGACCGATCGGTGATACACAACCGTGGACAGGTGAACGCACCACCGATATATTTGCGAAGACACTCGCGAGAAAATGTAAGTCGCTCTTTCGAGTTCGTTCAACGGATGGTGCCGAAACTTGCGCGCCTTGTACAAATGCTTGCACAAGAAGGGGCAAAGCCGGTACCTCCCTTTCTTCTCCTGACGGATACGGGGAAGGCGGAGGACTTGTCCCAGACCGTGATTGTGGAGGATAAAAACTAGGATTTGAAGAGGACATAGCTACAACCGGAATCTTCAGTGACAGCAGAGCAGAGCAGGTCGAGGCCTGCGCAGTGATGTTCGAAAGAAGCATAGCAGCTAGGTCCGCTACTACAGATGGCGGATGCTAAATGGACCAAAGACTCAGCTGCATCGGTCTTCACACATGATGTTAGTGCTTACCACTATATATGAGACCAAGAAGATCAAGAATGAGGTTTCAGATAGAGTGGCATTGAGTAAGGAATTGTCAGATAAATTGACCAGGGCCCGGAATGCATCATAGGCTTGCGCCTACATGTAGATTTGGTGAAGCTTCGGATCGGGCTATATGCAAAAAACATACCGGCTGATCACGGCAAAGCAGCTTCAAATCCCGGATACAAGTGTTCTCCGCCCTCTTCGTTAATCCCCCTCCTCCTATTCCTTCGAAGAAGATATGTCTGTAGGGAGATTCCTTCGCAGTATGTCCAAGAAGATTTTCGAGTGCGATGTGCCGCACTTGCGGATTTTTGTCGTGCAAGAACTGTAAGAGCTGTCTGGACAATTGAGATAACTTCCATCATCAATGCGCCCAGCTTTGCTTACATCCTTGAGCTGACTATCCATCGCGTCGGTCGACTAGTACGACGTCGACGACGATGGCGGTTAAAGACAGATGATGGTTAGTGAGTAACAAATTGTGCTGACAGGTCATTGTTAATCTGAGATCTTAGGCAATTGCCGGGACCGAATTTGAGCTTGAAGCCAATTATCCCGCACGTGCCAGTGGCTATGAGCCTTAGCTCGACCACCACATACTCTTGCACTCTTATTTAAGTACCACTAACAACGTTCTGACCACGATACTGGAGACAGCGAACTCACCACTGCTTGTCTCGACACTCGTCGACATCACCGAGCGCAAGAATGGTTGGCGGTTACAATCTTATGCGCGATGATACTGCGCTTCTCGAACGACACGAGAAATCCCCGGCGTCTTTCTCTGTTCAGCTATACCCGCATGAGTGGTCGCTGAACGACAGCTCAAAGAAGTTCTCGTATAGCAGTCAGACTTCCGTACGTCAATATTGTCCCTTGTGCATTTTGTTCCTTACTGAGTGTGGCTTCAGTCCATCCTTGATGACATCCGAGCCTTCAGAATTCCGACCGACTTCATTGACCTCTTTGATGAAGTCGGAGTTCCGTATTATGAAGGTACATACGACATCGCACTCCGTAATCGATATGCCTCTCATACTTGCTTAAACACTATTAGGCTGCTTGATAGTTGAACTACACAACTACCGACCAGCGAAGGCAAAGGATCCCACACCGACGCAGCCCAGCAGGGAGCGCGTGATTTTGCGTCCGACACCGGAGACAATATGGCAGGATATCTGCCTAATGAACAAAAAGACGGACTCTATACGGACAGATGCAGATGCACTCGAAGTAGAGGCAAAGATACTTGTATGTGATCTACTTCGCAATCTGCCATAAGTCACATTGATCAACGGGTTCGTAAGCTTGCAACATCAGTCCCTTTGTGTTTAGATCCAGATCCCAACCTGACACGCGTCGTCAACAGTATACTTCGTGTCTCAACGCCTAACGTACCAAGCTCGCTCAGACGGAAAGCTGCAGCCATGGATGCAGTAGAGGATGAATCTGAGAAGATCAAGCGCACCAAGGTCATGCAATTCATGAACCCTCAAATGGGCCCTACACGCAAGCCAATTCAACCCAAGCACGTTCATTCGATTATTTTTTGTCTACACTTCTCACGTATACGCTTTATAGCTACAAGATTCTTGCACTTCGCGAGAGAGAGCGTTTGGGTCAATTACCGCCACCACAGCCCCGTCAACTGCCAATTTCAGCCCCTGCTCAGCCGCAGGCAGTTCCATCCGTAGCACCGCCTGTTTCTAATGGTACTAATAACACAGCTCAAGAAAATGGCTCTCAGGTATTTCTTTTACACTCCGTCTAACCGCAGCTCTTTCTAATACCATTTGAAGGACGCAGCACCGCAGCAACCAACGCATGTGCAGGTGCCTCCTCCTATCTCGATTCCTGCCCAAGTTCCAGTCTCAACTGCCATATCTCAACCGATTCCAGTCTCAATGCCCCCAACTCATATTCCGCAACACTTACAGCCGGTCGCTGATCCCTCGAAACGGTCGTCTCCTGTCAAGCAGCACTCGAATGCTCCAACCCCTCGCCCTCCCTCTCAGCCAGTAGCGGGTCCTTCGAATGTCAACCCTCAACAAAATGCTGCTATGGCTATGCAAGCTTTTGCACATGCGCAGGCGCAGGCTCAGGCTTTAGCTCAACAGAGAGCTCAGGCTATGCAACAGCACCAGCACCAGCAGCAACAACAACAACAGCAACAGCAAGTACAGCAGCAATCTCAATCGCAGCAACAGCAAGCTGCTGCTGGGCTCGGATTGGGCCTGTCACCTTCATTCTCCCTTCAGGATCCACCTTCCCGCAGAAAATCTATCGCATCGAAACCTGGTGGCACCCCGGCTACTCAAAGCCAACCTCTCCCTCAAGGGACTCCTCAGACGCAACACACTCAGATTCAGCCGCAGCAAAAACAATCTGTCCAGATTCCAGTGCAGTCTGGCATGGGGATGCAGCAGCAACAGCAGCAAGTGCCTATCCGACCACAGTCCCAGAATCAGCCTCGACCACAGTCTCAGCCACAGCAGCAGCAGTCGCCTGCGCCACAGCAACAGCCCATTCAACCTCAGCAACAGCCCACCCAGCCTCGGCAGCAACAGCCAGTTGTACAGCCTTTGCAGCAGATGCCTCCCGGGATGGCATTGAGTATGCAGAACATGCAGGCGTATATGCGCGCGACCGCGGCTTCAGGTCAAATGATGGCCAACAATGCTATGGCGGTAGCAACGCAGCGCACACTACAGAGTCGGACTGGCACGCCTGCGAACAACGGATCAGGCTCGCCTGGTCCGTCCGCCGCAGCCATGACACGAAGCCCTATGCCGCCCTCGGCCAAAATCTCCGGGCGGAGCGGTACGCCTCTCACAAACAACCAAGCACTTCCGCAGGGTTCTGCTGGAGTAACACCGAATATTCAGCAACAGGCCATGCAGATGTCTATGCAGATGCAGGGACAGGGACAGATGCAGCAACCGGCAATGCAGGGGGCATCTCAGCAGGCGACTGCCCTCTTTCGCGCACAACAGCAGCAACAACAAGCAGCTGCTTATCAGCAGCGGTTCATGATGCAGCAGCTAAGTCAAGCAAACCAAATGCGCCCTCCAACAGCTGCGGGCCAGCATGCCCTGCTGCAGGTTCCAATGGCGATTCCGCAGGTGGCGGCAAACATTCAACAGAAGCAACCTGGACAAGAACAGCCTGGGTCCGCACAACAGCAATTTGCAGCTGGCGTACCTCACCAGCCTATGTTTATGCCCACAAACATGAATCCGCAACAGCAAATTATGATGTATCAGCATATGGTGCGCCAGCAGCAGCAAAGGGGTGTACCGCTGACACAGGCGCAGGCGCAAGCACAAGCACAGATGCAAATGCAGCTTCAGAATGGGCAGCAGATGCCCAACATGGCGGCTGTCGCGATGGCTTACCAGCAACAGATGCAAGGCATGGGGAGGGGGAACGGAATGGGCAACCGCCAGTGATGCCCAGATACGATATTACGTGGGATCTTACGCTTAGCTTATTGCATTCGGGGTCGTGTAGGAATACTTCTCTCGCAGATGTACATTAGAGACAGAAAGTGTATACTGTAGGTGCTCGCTGTGTTGAATTCACCAATAGATATTCTTTGGGATATTGTTCCCACCTGTACTGCTGAGTGTCCGCGGATGTTGACGAAGTGAGGTCAGGCGATAGATGATGTAAGGATGTCGAAGCCCGTCGAGAGCAAGAAGGTAAAAAGTCTGGCACACATGGGTGCGCGAACGTCGATCACGCAGATCCCTTCTCGCCTTCTCCGTCATCCGTTAGAACGTTCTAATCGGCACCTTTAACCCAGCTCTTCGATGAAAATAGGTATAACATTTCTCGCCTAGGCGCCCATACCTAAAATTCGAGTCTTGGCAGGCGTTCAAGTTGCGTGTCCCTGCAGCCTCGTTTGTCGACAAAAAATGGATAGCATGAACAAGAAATACACGCATGGGCCTTCGTGAACATATATGATGAGCAGCCTGGACGTTGGGCCTCGTATAGTTAGTGAGAACCTCCGTTTATGTTTCAGCTATACTTGACGTTCGTGTTCCTGCGGCGGCGCGGCACTGTTCGATAGGCCTTAGCCTCATCAACAAGTTATGTATGTGAGCCAGATGTCGTATCAGAACTATATTCGAGGGTTTGACGCCTTTCCTCCTGTGAGTAAGAGTGAAATCACTGATCAGGGCCACTTGCGACTCAGCTGTATCATAGTGGTGATCCAATATAATTATCACCTCTATCATCCGGGAGGGGGGGACAATCTACATGACACAACAGAACACCCATCAAGTTTCGTAAAGCGAATTATCTCTTCCTGGGCGTGCCTTGTCTGAGCAAGGGTGGCGTTTATTTATTCCGTCTCCTGTTAAGACCGCATATCAGCTTACCGAATATTGAGATCATCGGAGTTGTACACATTGGCAATTGATTATTACCATCTTTTCGCCTCATGGGGCCCACGTCGAGCGCAAATGCCAACATGCAATGTAGTCAGCGTCCCGACCTCAGGCCTCATTGACATGTCGTGGACGGACACGCTCCATCAGAGAACCATACCTTAAAAGGGCAGGTCATCGTCTCCATTCCATGTTGCACATAGCGATCGAAGAGCTCACGCTTGATATTTCTAAGGCACGCGCGCAGCATTACACAGCGAGTGCGCAAAAAGGTTCTTCGACTTTGATCGGGATATGCGGGCAGCAACGCCGTATCCACGAGGAGGAGGTGCAGTCTGCCCTATCACAGCTTTATTTGTCTTCCGGTCTATCAGTAATATAGAAAGAAATAAGATAGTCGAATAGTCGAACGGGCCAGTAAAGGAATGCGAGAGAGAGAGAGGAGGGCGCGCAAGGGAGACCTGCAACAGCGCTTCAGTAGGGTGACTAAGCGAATGTAAGTAAGGGGGCAAGAAAGAACGAATATGCGCGTACTGCTCCGAACGGTGGGCTTTTGCGATCATCGATGTACACAAATAAGCTGCTTTTCTGAGAAGAGCTGCGAAAGGTATAATTTTAAGAAGTAAGACGGGAATCGCCTATGCAGGTTGGCAAATCAGACGGATATAGCCTCGCCGTGTTCCGTATTTTACGGACGCCTCATTGAAACGGTGAAGTGCGGAGGCGAACAATGGAATAGGCAAGCAAACATTAGAAGGAGCAGGGAGTCGCAAGGACAGTCTCCAGAAGGACGGTAACTGCTTCAGGCCGGATCGTTTTCGTAAGAGTCCTCGTCCTCGCTGTCTCCGTTGCCAGGTGAATGCATTGCTGCCGGAGCGTCTTCGATGATCGAGGACTGAGGCACTGCATGCGATTGCGAAGGTGTGGTCAAGGCGTTTGATGTAACTTCTCGACTTCTCTTCTTGATCTGAAGAAAAGAGAGACACTGTTCAAATATCAAAGAGGGCCAGAGGATAGCGACGGACATACCAGTTTAGCATATACTAAACCGCAAGCATTGCACAGTGTCCTAGGGCCTAAAAATAATGAGTGAGCAATGATATACTCAGTTGTAGTAGGCGACTTACCAAGGGGTCCTCGTCTCCACTCAGGCGTTGACGTTGCCCCACATCCAAGACAAGTCTGTCCTTCAGTATTAAGCGCGGCCTCCACCTAAACGCATTGCAATCAGAAGTCAAATTTTCCCGATCACCTTCTTCCCAAGCTCGTATACGCGTCCACATACCTGACGTTTCGGTGCTGGGACCGGAGACGGGTTCTCAGGCTCAGCGCTGAGCAGGGAGTCACCACTAAGCCGTCGTCCCGCACCGGTAACTGGTGAAGCACTATTGAACAACCGTAGGCCTAAGTCGGCAGACCGAATCAACCGATCGACTTCGTCCAGGGACGATGATCTTTTGCTTAAGTCGATACGCCCGGTGTATAGGTTTTCGCAATCGGCGAATATATTCTTGTAAGTATTGAATAACTAGAGAAGAAATGCCAGAAAAATCGGACGAAGTTAACCTTATGTGCAGGAGAGTCGAGAAGCAAGCGTTCGCACCTTAGAGTAGTCTAGCGGTACCGGAGTCGTCTCGCCGACCGGCAGCCGCTCAATGGAAGAAGCCACGTCTCGTTCCCGCGCTTTCCCTTTGGATTTAGGGGAAACATTATACGCGCGCTCATCGATTCGTGTGTTGACGGGGGTGGAGGAGTAAGGCTGCGATGCATATCCCCGCGCTTCAGGCTGTGGGCTTTGAGCGAGGTCGCTCCTACCCGCGAACATAGGATTTACCGGGTCGGGCGAGAAGCTCTGAGACGGGGCCCATTGTTCGTCTGCCCAATGGTGCGTGATGCTTGGAGGCGGCGCATACTGCGAGTGCGGGAACGGCGAGGCGTAGGGTGTGTGCGGTGCTGGGTGGTGGGACGAAGACTGTGGTGGGGGCGGGTGCGACGCCGGAGAAGCTGAACGCATAGGTGGCAGGGTTGAATGAGTGTACTGGGACGGCGTCTCGTATGAAGAGGATTGGTACTGATACTCGTAGGATGAAGTAGGCATGCCAGACGGTGTGTAGTAATATCGACCTTCGGGGCTGACGTGCGGGTACGATGGCAAAGAGGCTCCGCCGGCGCTTGAGGGGGGCGGCGGATAAGACGAGTCGGTCGGCATGTACTGTGGTTGGCGACCCCCGCTGCCCAGTGCATCTCCGAGCGACGAGTATGCTGTCGGGCGGACGGGTTGCGGGGCACTATAGGGCGGAGCAGACCTGGAGCTCGAGCCCCTCCCCGAGCCATAGGGCGGCGGATTTGGCGGGTGCGAACGCTCGGATGGAGAGGGCGGAGACATAGGCGTTTTCTTGATGTTATTATTTCGACCAAGACATACTTAAGGCACTTGCACGTGTAGGTTTATTAAAGCCTGAGTGGGCGCCAACAAATAAAGTCAAATTTCAGTCTCTAAATCTTCTTTTAATGGCTGGAATTTGCGAGGCGGGAAGAAGGGCCTTCTAGTCGAGCATCGCAATGTTTATGAGGATGCTCGCCTCGTCGACATAGATATACCGATACCGAGGCTATTTCAAAGATGATATGACGTGCTCACCCTGATAAGATAGCGATAGCTGCCTGTGCAGCTCAGATGGGCGCTGCCTCCTCTGGTAAAGCCTGTATGGTGCCCACGGACGCGTCGAGGAGGGAGACAAGATGAAAGCAAGAGAGGCGGGCGTCCAAGCCGAGCGATGGACATGCCGACTGCTGAAACTTTGAGCTTATGTATATACACTTACAGCAAGGGCCCACCATTTAGTTCTAGGAAAGATCCGGCTGGCTCAATATCACTCAGGTTCGTTTATACCGAGCTCCCCTTGAACACGACACAAAGGGGATAGCCATCAAAATTTGCCAGAGGGGCGGAACGTGCAGAATTGAGACGTCTGGCGGCGCGATAACTGCCATAGCCGAGTAAGCTCGCGTTCCCGCGTACACAATCTGACAACCACGGCCTATGTCCTTATTCATTGAGAAGACTGATAGCCGCCCACAGGCGTCGTCAGCGTGCTGACATTAAGTTCGTATAATTAATCAATGAAAGGAATGTGTATACAATCCATCCGGTCAAGAAGAAAAGTGCAATGCAACAAATGTGGGACAAATGTGGGACTCGGACAAATGTAGGAATCATTAGCTGAATGAATGCAAAGTTATGACGGATTGCAGTTGTGAAATTAATTGTGATCCATGTAAGGTCTATATTCCATATCCTTTCTCCTTGTCTCGGTCTCTTTCCTGCTCTTTAGCTTTTGTTGGTTTCGTGTTGGCAGTCCCGTTGGTCGCATATCCATCCTCAGCTGCGTCGGCAAGCTCGTCTTCTAGGTCATCCTCCGCATCGGAATCGCTATGTTCAGAAGGCGCCACGCCCTTCTTTCTCCCAGCTGCCGCAGCAGCAGCGCGTTCCATCGCACGGCGACGGCGCGCCAGGATCTTCTTCCTCTGGCGAATGGCGCGTCTAAAGCTCTGATCGTCACCATAGAACAGGTCATACTCGCAAAACGGGCAGATCCACTCCTCTTCAGGCTTCGTCAGGTTCACGAGCGGGGACGCCGCAATCGCACTGCCCTTCTTGCTGCTGCGACGCGGGAGCTCTGCCGACAGAAAGCGCAGCGGGAACAGCCCGAGGTAGTTCTGCGCATTGGCAGTGGCTGGCGTTCCCGAGTGCGTGGTCCCGGAGTGCGGGAGGCGTGATGGAACGTAATTGCGCAAGTGATGCGGGTTCGAAGCGTTCGCCAGCGCAGAACGCTTTGTCTTCTTAGACTTGGATTTGGTGCTAGCGGGAACCTTGATCGGTGTCGAAGATGCAGTGTCCCCGTCTGCGCCAGACCCAATCCGCGCACGCTGCCCCGAACGCCCGTCTCGCTTGGATTTTCGCATGGGGCTAACGGCAGGCGGAGCTTGTTGCGCAGCCCTCCGGGTCAGCTCTACTTCAAACCGTTTGTGCAAAACAGCGACCTCCTGTTTAGTCGCCCTCAGACGTTCGGACGCTGAGACGGATGACCGGTTTCCATAAGGCATGCCGCGAAACAGCAAAAGATAAAAACAAGAAACTCACTCGCGCTCTTTTCCTCGAATGTGAATTCAGCCTCCAGAAGTCCCGCATTTTCATCCTGTACATCCGAGGGTGTTTTCACGTTTGAGAGTGCAAGCGTGCGAGCTTTTCGGCGGGTAGGGCGGCGAGAAACCCGTAACGTAGGTCCCTCCAGCGCCAGGCCGTTCGGCCCCTTCGATGGTTTCGATAGGAAATAAGGGGAAGAAAGGGCTTGATCTAAAGCAAGAGGGTCACCAAGGGATATGGCGCCCAGCACGGCTGCAAGCTGACGTTTTCGGCTTCTGAGAAGTTCCTTGTGCTGCAGAGCTGCTCGAGCCGCCCGACTGAGTTTGCTTTTCCTCGCACTGAGAGTCCAAGGCGGCAACACGATATCAGTAGTTTCAATGAGTGTTCTGTCGGGTAGGGAGGAGAGCAATCGATCAGTAAGCTCCTCTTCACTCCCCAGGCCATCTATAGCACCATCCTCCCGACGGGAGTGCGCAGTAACAGGTACCTTGCGCTTCTTGGTGTTGTTTGGCCGACGGATAAAATCGACGTATTCTCCGTCGCCAGCATCACCGTCATCTTGTCCATCAACGAGTCTGTCGCCATTAGCCCTCCCATCAAAGTCGGCGGGGTCTACGTGGCGAGGATCGATATCTCCTCCAAAAAGCCCTTGCACACCACTAAAGATCGGTACGTAGTGTCCATTGCCAACAACACCCGGTAGAGTCCTCGTTAGGTCCTCCTCAACTGGTATGCTCAGACGAAAATCATTGTCAAATTTAGGTGGGACGACTTGAAGAGGCAGCGGAGCGATGGTACGTCTCCGTTTTGGTAGGGGCTTGACCCTCCGCGAGCTCACTGGCTCTGCAGGGTCATACATCGTTGGAGGACTGCCATACGACGCAAGCGGGCTCTGCACGCCCTCCGCCATCGTTCTGAGCCTGCAAACGATGGTAAGAAAAGGAGTGGTGTGTTGTGAGTTCTTTACAAGGAAGTGCAGGACAAAGGCAACGCTTACTGTGTAGTCATCAGATCCCCTTTTGAGTACCGGCCCCAGAAAACGCTTACAGCTCGTGGCAATAACAAAGTAATTTACAATTTCTCCCTTTTTCTTATTGATGCAGAACAAGGCAGATAAGAACGGAATACAATTGTATTCGTTGCAGTAGTTGCAGAAGAAACAGGGAAAGTACTACGTTACATGATGCGATGCTGATGCTCTACCTAATTGTCTCGTGATGCTAATGATACTATATGCTATGTCAATGAGTCCATCTACGTGCCGCGAAAACGAGAGGAAATCAGAAATGCGGGAAATGTAGGCGGACTACAAGAGTTTTATACTATACTACCTGCTCGAGCAGATGATGCGGTCGTGGCCCCTTCTCTAAAGATCAGTCGACAGTGAGGGACAGAAAGGAAACAACGAAGGGCGAATAATCTAGGGCCAAAAAAATCATCTAGAGCAGATTGCAGAAAAAAAAAGCGACGAGACAAGAGCCGAATGGTAGGTAGCAGCGCATGATGATTAATAGCGAAACAGAATGAAAGAATCCGGGAGTGAACGCATAGTGAGTAGGAGGGAAAGAGTATGGATGGGGATATGGTCATAGGCGTGAAGACAAATCGAGGGCGAAAAATATCATATTGAGGAAGGGGGACTGTCCATGACCATTTCTTCGGCGATGATTAATTTACCACCAGCTTTGAGGTCCCCCACCACCACCGTAGCTTCCACCTCCACCGTATGCGGGAGCTCCCCCTCCCCAACCTCCTCCACCACGAGGGGCACTCGAGTAGCCCCCGGCGGCTCCATTAGCTGAACCAAATCCACCGCTGGAAGCGCGGAAGTCACGGTTCGCAGCTCCGCGTCCTCGGCCACGACCTCCGCCACGGCCACGGGACGAACCGCCGCCGAAGGAGGACTCGCGGGCGACACTTTCTAACCAACTTGGGATCTCTTGGTTCGCCTCACGGAGGAGCTCCACGAGCTCACGGACGATGTTTCGGTTTCCTCTGTTGAAAAATGCAGTCGAAAGGCCTGTATTTCCAGCACGGCCAGTACGTCCGATGCGGTGCACGTAATCGTCAATATCAGAAGGAAGGTCATAGTTTATGACGTGTGTAACGTTAGGAATATCGAGACCACGGGCTGCGACAGCTGTAGCGACCAAAATAGGTGTGACGCCCTGACGGAAGGTAGCGAGCGCGTGCTCGCGCTCGCGCTGGGTGCGGTCGCCATGAATAGATGTAGCAGGGAGATTGTTCATCATTAAAAAGTCAGACAGCATATCTGCCATTTTCTTCGTCTCAACGAAAATCAGAGTGAGACTGCCCTGCTGGGAAGCGAGTATGTCGAGCAAGACAGACCGTTTGTCCGCGTCCTCCACATATTCGATTTTCTGAGTGATGTTCTCCGACGTTGAACCGACACGACCAACAGAAAGGAAGATATAGTCCTTCAAAAAGTCCTTGGCAAGCATCTGGATATCGCGGGGGAAAGTTGCACTAAACATGAGGGTCTGGCGTTCCTCCACACCGGGCATATCCTCGCCCTGAACGATACGACGAATTTGCGGCTCGAAACCCATGTCAAGCATACGATCAGCCTCATCGAGAACGAGATAACGAATGTTCGACAAGCTGATGCGACCACGTTCGATCAAGTCCACGAGACGACCAGGAGTCGCTGCCAGCAAGTCGCATCCACGATCGATCTGCTTTAACTGCAAGGAGATATCGGCGCCACCGTAAACGACAGCAGTGCGCACCCAGGAGCGATAAGCAAACTTGCGGGCCTCCTCATGAATTTGGCTAACGAGTTCACGAGTAGGAGCAAGGATCAAGGCAGTAGGATAAGCCTTGCGACGACCTCCGTAGCCAGAGTTCTGCTCTGCGGCAGCTTGAGGTCCATTTGTGAACGAGGCAGAGAGAATTGGGAATAAAAATCCCGCAGTCTTTCCGGAGCCAGTCTATTATTAAAAACCAATACAAAAATCATATTAGTAATGCGAATTGTATAATTCTTATTCAAACTCACCTGAGCGCAAGCCATTAAGTCCCTCTTCTCAGCAACGATAGGAATAGAGTACTTCTGAACTGGAGTCGGCGTGGTGTAGCGGGACATTGATATATTTTCCAGAAGGCAAGGGTCCAGCGGAGGGTTTGTGAACTGATTAACAGGGTCGGGAACACCAGCGCCTGTCGCTTCAACAGGAATGTCATCGTACTTCTCGAAGTTGATACCGGTATGCTGCTTCGACGGATCTGCTGCATCACCGAACAATTCCTTCTCCAAACGTTCGTTCCGAGAGCCTATGATATGCTTGCCGTCAACCCAGCGTCCCTGGCCCGGAGTTTCGCGTTCAGTTCGGCCAGAATATCCACCATGGTCCCTCAGAGAGTGGGAGTCCCAGCCTCCACTATGGTCACCGCGACCTTGGCGGTTTCCAAAGCCGTTCGAGTAGCTCGGGCCTCTGCCTGCATAGCCTCCGCGGGCAGGAGGAGGATTATCGTTCGGAGCGTGCCAGCCGTTCCTAAAGCGACGAGACAAAGATTGAGCGCTTACTTTCAAAGGCGAAGATGAAGTATTCAGAAACCTACCCGTTGGTAGTTGTAGGAGCAGCCCGCTGCGAGCTCCTCATATGAGGAGGGACATAAGCAGATCTTGTGCCATTGATTCCGAGAGACGCTGAACGGAGAAAGGAAGAAAAATTAAGACCGTGCTCAGAATACTGAGAGTTGAGTCCATAAAGACGTACCAAAGCGACTCTCGAGACCTTCTGTGCCGTTTACAATTCCATTTGACATAGTATTGAGAATTAAAAGTATAAAACTTGTTTTTTCAAAGTCGCGAGTTCTACGAGATGGTGGTGGTAGATGAGAAAGGGGGGTGCCGCACCCCAGCACAGGGGAAAAAAATCTCATAGGAGCCAATCAAATGACTAAGCACGACTAAGCGTAATCAGCACAGCACTCCGTCGACCCCGGGAACTTCAAGTGAGCGTGGCAATAGCCAATCAAATTATGCAAAATAGAAACCGAGAGACCGATACAACAGGAAGAAGAGATACAGAAGTTACATATATATGAAAGGTATATAGCATAAGATAAAAGGATATACGAGATAAATATGCGATGAATTCCTACAACCCGGCAGCCTGCGTAAGTAAACTAACAAGAAGGTCCTATTGAAATTGGTTAGAAGCGTAGTCGCTGCGGGGGAAGTAGGGATCTAACCTTATCCTCTGCAGAGTCTGCAAACATCGACCATGGCCCATCATCATGCGTGAACTCCACCGCGAAAGAGTAGGGTATCGCTGCGAGCTCTTCATAGCCCTCATCTGGCTCCTTGATGGCGCCCACGCGGCCTTCAGACAAATCGATGATATCGAGAGGTGACGCACGGTCCTGTAATATAAAATATATGTCAACCCGATGATATTAGAGTAAAAAAAGTCGCAGTCAAAACTCGCTCACCCTTGCGTCTCGGTACAGAAGGAGTTTGGAGCCAGTGAGCTCGAAGAAACGACGCTTCCAGCTGATAGAGGTACTGCTTTGCACAGTGACGTTGCCTGACAGTAACACAGGGTCCGTGCCTTTTCGTACGTTGATCATCTCTTGAATCTCCTTCATGCGTTCGCGTCGCCTCTCTTCCGAAAGACGTTTCTGTTCATCTATCTTCCTCTTCGCTTCAGCCGCACGACGCTCGGCTTCCTGACGCTCAAATTCGAGCTGTCGGGATTGTTCGATCCTGCGCTCTCTTTCGCGCTGGCGGCGAGACTCAATCTCCATAAGCCTGCGCTTTTCCTCCATCTCTTCCTCATACTCACGCCTTTCCCTTTCTGCCAAGGCGATACGCTTTTCCTCTTCGATGCGGGCCAGCCGCCGGTCCTCTTCCATTCGCTCGACTCGCATCATCTCTTCCTTTTCTCGCTTTAAGCGTGCCTGTCGCTCAGCTTCTTCTTTTTCGGCTAGTAATCGCTCAGCTTCACGCTTCTTATGCTCTTCTAAGCGTTGTCGCGCTCTTTCCCCGGGGCTGAGGACGCGTGGAGGTGAACGTTGTTGGGAAAAGTCGATACGACCCCTGCCGCTATAAGAACCTATTACAACTTCATCATCCCCTTCATCAGAAGCATAGGGTAGCTCTGATCTACTGTGAGCGCGACCACGGGAAGGTTGATTCCAGGTTGCATCATTCTTTGTTCTCACCACAAAATGTGATGCAGATTTGATAGGCAACGGCTTCCTGCTCCAGTCCTTGGGCGGAGTCGGAGGGGGCTTCTCGTCCTCGATTGCGGTGATGATATGCAACAGTTGAGATGAATCTGCACCAGCTGAGCTCGCTGGTGAGGTGCGACCCTGATCGACAGACATGTATGGACGCATTCTCGGACTTTGCGACCGGACGCTGAATACATCAGCATCATTCGAAGCACCAACAGGCTCGGATGCGGAACGTTGGGCTATTCGATTGCCTGATGCAAAGCGCGGAATCTGCGAAGGTGGCAGTCGAAGGCGTTCCCGCAACGTCTCTGAACTGATGTCAGTGCGTTCCTTGATGTTCACGCTGATGGTTGCTGCCTGTACACGACTTTCCGTCAGATATTGGACAGGATCAACTATAACTAGCATCTCCGTACTTTGAATAGCGAGCTCACAAGCCTGGAGTGAACAAGTGCGCGGGCTTCAACGGTACCCGGACGGAAGACGTGTCAATGCCGAGATACTAAGGAATAACAGTCCGGTCAGCTCACCTCTAGCGACGCCAGATACGTCTTCCGGGATGTATGCAAACATCACGTAGTAATCCCTTTGACCCTCGCGTTCCCGACAAAAGCCAAAATACACGTCTTCCGGAGCACCTGGGATGTTCTCTCGAATTGTGTCGGCATCTCCTGCGCCGCTTGATAGTAGTGTCAATTTGTTGCGTGCCTGCTACACATTGTATTAGTTTGTTCGTAACCAGAACTCAAGCGAAGAGCTATCTTACTTGTCCGTAAGTGAGTAGGAGCCTGTAGTTAATTCGGAGATGAGATAACCGGACACGAATTCGGAAGTAAAGTTGACAGTAACTCACCAGTCCTTATGCTTGTGCCTGACAATGCTGTCGTACGCTTCTGAGATGTTTGGATCCGTCAAGTCTACAGACATGGTGGAAAACTTCGCTCGTTGTCATAAAGGCAAAAGAGATCCGAAGGTCATAAAGAAGAAGATGAAAGATAGTGAGGAGCGACCACGGCCACGAATATTATCAGGCCTCAGCGCGTGACAGCTTGAAACGCGTGGCCAAAGCCTTGAAGTGACAACCATAATGAAATGTGTGTCACTCTTTGGCTAACGAAACAATAGCGATGAAACCTAGTCTCCAAACAATAGTTTACATTATGCACAAGACTTTGTTCAGTCAATTTACTGACAGTAATAAGAGTATACAAAGTAAATGGTTGTGTTTTATAACGCTCGTCATGGTGGTGTGGTGGCTGAAAGAGAGAAACGGCATAGAAAATTCAAGTTCTGCCAGAGTATTTGAAATTGGACCGACTACTACCATTTTGGGAATTTAGGATTACCTCTCAATGACAATCGTGTAAGGAGCTACGAATGAAACATTCGTATGTTTAATACATCCGAGTCCGAGTCATAAGGTTGGTGTCGCAAAAGGGATTCTCCAGACCGCATCAAAAAGATACGTTCTTTTAACTTAGATGGAGCATAGAGCAGAAAGTTCTTTGCTGTATATACATACATCATGCATTTGAAGTTAATTCGAGCTTTCCTGCCGAGCTTTCCTCTTTTCCTCCTCCAGAGCCTCGGGCCCATCCGTGTTCTCGTCGAAATGATACATAGGGAAGTCGAACAGGAGGGCAGACTTGATGAATTGAGGCAACGGCCTATAGAGCGCTGGCGGCAAAGGGATGAGAACGCTCGTTGAATGCAGATACTCCTTATATTTCGACCACGCGCTCCTATGCTCTTCTTTGGCATCGGCGCCGTTTGCTAAAAGGAAGTATTTCTTCGCCGTGGGCTTCTCAGCCGTGGGGACGCCAGACGCGAACATAAGAAGCCTGTGATTCCGTGTCCATCAAATGAATTTGGCCTGGCCGCCACGTTTTGGCATTTTTTGGAACAAGCACTCACAACGTAGTAAATATCGGCGACATGATTGCGCCGTATTGCGCCCGCTTCGCTGGAGTAGGTAGAGTACCATCGGAGGCAGGTGGGAGACAGAGGATCCATATTCCCCACCAACACAACATCCTAGACAGATATTTTAAGTTTCCGTGCGGATTCCATGCGAAACCTTCAACGTACTCTCCAAAGTAAGGTGGATGACGAGAATATTTCCAGAGGCCAATCTTTAAACAACTCGGTTACCATCACAACTCGGAGCCAAAACATATTAAGCTTACGGCAGGAGGTTGGTCTTTTGGTGGCTTGCTTGATTTCCAACGGTACTGATTATATTCATTGGATTTATAAGGTCAAACACAAAATACATGAGACAGAACCTTACCTTTTGAATGTCGGCAACCGATTCGATTATCCACCCTATCGCCCATAACACAATCCCAGCTATGTCTCTGGATTGGCCGAACGAAGGGTTGCTACCACCAAGCCTCGGGTCAGAGACCGCGGGAGAATTTAGGATGGTTAAAGGAAGTGACACTGTCCAGACCTAAAATACGTGCTGCGTCGTTAGATACGACCATGTGTGTGTCATTGAAGACGCCTCACCCATATAATCTGACCAATCCAAAATCCTGGTATGTACAAAATGAATCAGCGTTTCAAGCGGGTATCGCGATTACTCCAAAGACTATTACCCATGAACTTAAAGAAATGAGACCTGATCTCGTCGAAACGTGAATCACTGCCTGTTTTCAGCACACGGAATAATAAAAACCCTGATTGAACATAGAAGAATAAGCGTGATAAATGGAAGCTCGACTCCTTTTGTTTCACCTGCGAGGCGAGCAGCCCAGATCATAACCAAAACACTGGCTACTATATTGCGAGCATAGAAGGTGTTTCCGATAAGCAGTGTCAAGAGAGCTTCGAGTATCTTGTAAGTGACGAGTGTTTGATTTCATGTGTGAAAATGCCCACATAAGAGGAAGAAATTGGACCCTAGAAAAGCAGAAACATAAGCTGATTGAACAAGAGGGGCATACAATACATACCTCCGGTGAAATCAGTAATCTTATCAAACTGAACTACCAATTGAGCGCAGAACTTCGCGAAGGTGTTTCTTGCTCACCTGAAGCGTCCAGGCTATTAAAAACCCAAGCGCTTGCCACCCAACGGTAACCAATACAGTGATCCCAAGATAATAACTGTCGAGCGCATGGACAGGAGCCATTGCGTAGTTTGGGCGTTCAGGACTATGTTACGAAGTTGTAGGTTCTTTAGATGGTGATGGTTAGAGATCAAGAGAATAATATCCGATAAGTCTTCATTGCACGGGTACTATACTCACAGGCGCCCGCCACGACGAGCGCGATTTCTTACAAGACGACGGCTGGCATCCTGTCGTCACGGACGTCCCACCGATCAAAGGACGCGATCGAATTGTACACGCGATCACGTGCTTACTTTATCGCGAAAGAGAAAGCGCCGTCAAACAGGAGAGAGAAGATAAGATGCTGAGTGATTGATATGGTATGCTATGGATACAATGATGTGATACTTCCGGGAATGTAAATGATAACGCACAAAAAATAAAACACCATATGGAGCCTAATGTTAAAATGAATCAAGCACTGGCGCCCAAGGTTGCACCCCATGCAAACATGGGCGAAAGACGGGGATGACATTGCAACTGCTGGTGGTCCTTGATGACATTGAAGAGTTTCGAGGAGAAGTTCTGATACATAGCCTTGTCCATCTCGCTTTGGACATTCTGAAAGGCGGCATCAATTATTTATTGCTGTGGTACATACAACTGTCATCATACCTCAAGGATATCTTTCATGGTCGAGAGCATGTTTAGAGTAAAGTCGACCCATCTGTTGCATAGATATTGCAGATGAAATTCTCCCCGAGCGCACTTTGTGAGGCTTGTATCTAAATTTCGAAGAATACCTGAATTTGAAGTTTTAGTCCATTACCGTAGAGTGGGATGGTTCAACTTACTGTTGATTATGCCTATTCGCTGGTCCATGAACTGCGACTTCGTTATCTTGAAGTCTGCCTCTTCATCCTCTCGATGGATAGCTATTCCCCGGAGCATACAGTGTCGTAGTCCATCGATGGAAAAAAGCAGCGAAACATATTCGTGCTCCACAGTCACTCTGTTGGCAACCATGGACTCTAGGAGTACTTCGTGATAGCTTTCTTGTTGGTCCTAGAAAAGAAAGAAAACTTAGGAATGACTTGCGGAGAGCCCGAAGAGTTACTCGCCTTGTAGGACATAGGATCGCAGACCAATAGGCCCCACATGAACCGCAACCCAACCCGACGCCTCAGAGAAGAGTCGCTAATTATTTTCCAAGATTGAGAACCCAGGTTCAGATAGTGTGACCAATTCTGTGAAGGGTCATCAGCTGAGCTTGGACAAGACAGATGTCCTGACATACCCTCTTTTCATTTGCTACCACAATGGAAGCACATCGAACCCAGCAATCTACCCATTTGTCGATGTCCAGCCAGTACTCCTCAAGCCTTCCTTCGGCCGACGTAGTTGAGTCATGTACTTGCTGCATCATCAGCCGTAGTACAAGTGGAAGAATGCAAGAATCCATTATCTGAATGTGTCTTAATATTCGACGTTCAAAAGAACCGATTAATTGACTTACCTCTGCAACCTTGACATCTTTGGCTTTATTCTCGTCAACCGCCGGGCTTTCTCCACCGTTGTCAAGGGCAGCTATGAGATCTGGATCGTTGATGTCTATGTCAAATGGTCCATATTCATCCTGGCTTTCTTGTGTCTCTGCCTCAACAAGAGGAACCAACGCTGGTCTTCGGGGAGGTGGCACAATCTTATTCCGAGCGTCCAGAAAAGAGAGAAGGAGCTTTAAGATCTCTGTGCGAGTTGTGAATGTCGCGGTCAGATCCTTCTTAGCAAATATCTTCTTAATCCAAGCTGTTGTTTATCAACACAAGTGAATGATATAGGAACACAGCACACGTACGAGCATCTATGAGAATTAGTGGAGGATAGTGTATGTCCACTGCTCCACCAGGTTCCATGGTTTGAGTTTCCAAAATCTTCCGAACACAACCGAGCAATAGCTGAATAGTCAAAACTACTTTGCTCTTGCTCTCGAAGGCAGAATTTGTTACTTGCTTGAGTCCTGGAGCTTTTAAAGCTCTTTCGGCGTCGTCGTAGTCATGAAGAAGACTCTCTACCATCTCCTCTAACCATAACGACGGTTCGTCCAACGGAAGTTCAAGATGTTGCGCAAGAATAGATGTGTACATCAAGGCCCGAATGCACGCCTGTCTCGACTTCCAGTCCGCTTGGCTAAAAGTAACGTATCGTCGTGCTTGGGCTAGTCGAATTCGAAGATTGACCGCAGTTGGTTCAAGATAGATGGCGACTATAATCGAGCTGAATCTGTTGTATAGCATGGATAACTCTTGGCCAAGTGGGGGGTTGGCCTTCGTGAAGGGCACACCACTCAGTGGTACTGTGAGCGAGAGAAGCTTCCGAAGCCTGGCATTTACGCGCTGAGCCGGTTCAGAGTTATCTTCGCTCTTCCCAGCTAGCACAACGAGCTTCAGGAATAGTCCAAATGCTGAGTCCGACTTCCGCAACTCGGTCAGCATGTGCAGATTGGAATATCGAAGGAACGCAGGGAAATCAGACTCCTCCCCTAACAAGTTGCCAAATTTTCGGCTCTTGAAGATCTCAACAAGTTTGTTGAACATGACGTACGCATCGCTCATAGGCCAATGCCACCTCGTCCCCAACAAATAACACCGTGCGACGACCATGCGAACATAGTAATCCCGCTTTCGCAGGGCAGCAAACGGGAGCTTGTCGTCGGTTGGACTATGAACCAGCTTGATAGAGTCGAGTGATGTGGCAACAATCTCCCATGAAGTAGGTAAACTATTGCTGCTTGTAGCAACACCAAGTATCGTGAACTGACCAAGAGCACTTAGGCCGAAAAGCAGCCTCCAGTGATACTCGCTATTCTCGAGATCTGGTTTGCCATTCACGTCATACACCTTGAGAGCTCTCTGCACGTACGACCAAAATTGCTGGTCGGTGGAAGGGGAGTCACCACTGAGCGAGGAAATGGATGGAAGTAGGTAGATGAGACAAATCCACAGTTCTGCAACGCGGATGAGCACTGTTTCTTCGTCTATCGTGTTACCGGCGAGCTGAATTGTGTTCAGCGCCTTCTGCAAGTTATAACTAAGTAAATGCTCCATGAGAAGTGTCACAGCATCAGGCCACTCTTCCACCACGTCAGCTTGAGAACGCTTGCATAGAACTGACCATCGGGACGAGAGGTTTACATTGAACCAAAGAACCGAAAGGATCTTGATATTCGATCGGAGTGAACGTCCTTCACACTTAGCGAGCCTGTCCCGGACGGTCTCCTTCAAACGTCGTAGAAAATCTGTCACTACCACTAGCAGTTGTTTTCTGTCTGTTTCGTTTCGATGAGTAAACAGCCAGATGCACGTCTGAATGAGCGAAGACATCAGAGCCTCGTGTCGGTTTAGATCGTCGGCATGCATTTCCTCTGTATCATCGTTCGGAATGGCGTAGGACATCCAATCGCAGAGAACATTGTTGGCAATTTCCAGTGTTTCCGCAAATTGGCTTGGTGTCATATCCTGACTCAAATTAATTCCTTCAAAGTCACTGTACAACAGGGGAATTCTGCCTTCACTCCCGCCTTGGACATAAGCAATGAGGTCGTGTAGCATGTGTTTCCCCAGGCATGTCGAGGCTCCAAAGCGAACCCCTGAAGGGACTGGACAGATTTCGAAGTCGACAGTGAGTTTTGTCATGCTCTGCGCATCAGTGTCTTCCCTCCAAGCTGTATCTTCCGCGTCATTACCATGATCATCCTGGTAAGCCAACCTTCCTAAGTCCACTAACACGCCGTCATCATGATGTGGAAAGTCATGTAAAGATGACTGCTTGAGAAATGCCTGTTTCTTGGGCATGGCAATCGCCCTCACCCCCGACACTGTCTTCTTAAATAGCCGCCGAGGCTTATCAGACTTGTCAGAGCGAACAGGAGCCAAAGCAGCATGAAATGCCTCGTCTTCAATGTCAATCTGAATGAAACCCTTCTTTCGACCGTTCCCGACTAGCTTGTGACTATTGTTGACGGTAAAAAGTTGCTTCTGGAGGACAGCTTCTTGTCTCTGTTTCTTTGTCAATTTCTTTGGATGTTCAAGCCCAATCTCGTCTAGCTGAACCTCGTCCGGAGCGCCACTCAAGTCTACATGCTTCTCTGAGGTGTCAGAGCTGTGATCCACGGTGACAGGAGCGAATGGTAGGCGTGTCTGATGCCCGTCTGTGCGGGAACGGGAGACTGGGATAGTTACATCTAAACCCGTTTTCCTCAGTTTGGCCATGTGCCCCGATGCTGCCCTCGCATGTCCGTGCCTTTGACGTTTTCTCCGCGCAGTTTTGCGTATACCGTCAGTACGTGTACGGCTCAGCATCCTGTCTATCAAATCCTCCCTTCCGCGGGAAGATTGGTAGTGTTTCGATATGTCATCATCGAGGTCATCCGGTCGAGTGTCTCCTTCCGTTACGTCTCCTTGATCTTCGTAACTTTGTTCAGATTCAACTCCAAATGCTTCAGAATCCGAGGAGACGATAGAAATCGTGGTTCGATCCTTTATGATTCCAGTAGGCTCTTCCTCTGAGCTTTCCGAATCGCCCTTGATTTGAAGTGGCGCTTGACCGACTCCGGGTCGCCTCCTGATCATCGACTTTCCGGGAACCAGAGGACCCTCGTCTTCGCTACTCTGTACGGGACTGATCATGGACAGAGATCGTCTTTGTGCATTTGGCTTGGATTGCGGTTGTGCTTGTGTGCCAAGCATTTTGTTGACCATGAACGCAGGCATCATGCGCCTCAGAGCCTTGTACTGTTTTCGGTCTACTTCCTCTTGCGTTTCTTCTTCCTCATCGGAGCCCTCGTTGCCTTCGGCTCCATCTCTGATGTTCTCCTTCTTATCTTCGTTATCGTTCTGCTGTTCGTAATCTAGTGTCTCAAACCGATACCGAGTGCCTGCATGGGCGGCGTCAGATTTGGAAATGTCAACTAGCGAAGGAGACCTCTGGTTGAATGGGACTCCCGGAGTATTGTCCCAAGGACCGAAATCGAACTGGTCATCATGCTGGGTGAATCCTGAATCATTAACTTCGAAGGAAACGACTTCATTCTGCGATTCAATGTCTTCGCTCACTGACGGTTGATGAGAAGGTCCTGCATTTAGGTATCTGTCAGCGCGAGGTGAATGTTCTGGCTGTCGTTTCTAAAACACAGTGAGTATTGAGATGGTACGAAACATAGAAGTAGTTATCACCTGTCTCCTTCCGTATGCAATGGCGACATGCGATTCTTTGAATGGCCTCTCTTCTTCGGAGGCGGGTCTGATGCGTCTGAGCTCAACTTCAAGTGGAAACGGTTTTTTGCGCCTTCTCCGGCGAACAGCCTTGTCGTGATCTTCCAAGACCGCAGGCTTTCGAGGCGAAGGCAATGGCGGGAGCTCATCATCACTAAGTTCGAACTTCTTCATCCAGTCCGGTTTCGCGGTTTCGACCTCTTCGGCCTCGTCAGTGTGCTTTCTGTGATGCTTCTTTGCCAGCCGTTGCTCCTGACTTTCTTCCGTTTCCTCTGGTGCGATGAACTCGTCATCCTCTGCCTCTCGACTCTTATGTCTATGGCCATGCTCCCCGGCGTTTTTCGGAGGACTGACCACTTTGACAATTGCATCCGGTATTCGACGCAGCTGCATCTTATACATTCGCTTGTCGTATTCGTAAGGATTAAGCTGTTTTGGCTGTCTGTTTCTCATCGAGTACCGCCGTGGAGCATTCTCCTCTTCAAGAAGATGTTGGGGGATATCGTCTCGGCCTTCACCGCCGCGAGATTGAGATTGAGAGTTAGCAGGCGAGTGCGTACGGGCTCTCTGGGGTGTATTGGCTAAAGTCGAGGCACGGATTGGAGAGGATGGAGGGAGGCTAGAAAACCGAGGAAGTTGCTGTTGCTCTCGATCGCCATCAGCTGATGACAGAGGAGACAGTGGGGATGTAGCGCGTTTGTCGTTTTGACTCACTGCTGGTGAGACTGCGTGTTGCTGAGTGAGCAGAGACAAGGCAGTAGGAATTGTTTCCGCAACACTATCATTCCTCTCAGTCCTTGCTGCATCCCGGTTCGGTGTTCGCGGTGCACTACGCATTTTTGGAAGAGAGGTATGAGGGGATAGACTGGCTGCCGTGGAAGTGGTAGAGGTTCTGATGCTCTTCGATCTCTGACTTCGTACACTTGCCCGAGTGCCTTGCGACATCACATCCAGCTCATCATCGCTCATCTCCATATCCGACAGACTAACATCCACTATTAAATTATCCTTCTCCTTAATTTGTCTGTTGTCCTGTGAGACCGCGTCATGGTCATTATTGGCGTAAAACCCGTTGGTCTTTTGTGTGAAGGGTGAAGGCAGTTCCTCAGTAGCCGCAGTGGGCGAAGTAGCAAACGAGACAAGTTGTGGGGTGGACGAGACGTTGTCCTTTCCTCTTCGATGCAGGTTTCCGAGCGGAGAGTCGGTGACCGTGGCTCCTGTGTTTATCCTGCTCGGAGTATATGGCGAGTCGAGGCCACCACGATGGTCAAGCTAATTACTTCCTGTTACTAGACTGTCGTAGATAACAAGCAAGTTCTTTACTCACTTTTCTACGCTTGCGAGGGGTTTCTATCCTCGCCCTTGGACTAGACGTCGTGATTCGATTGGGAAAGAATTCAAAGAGCTCAGCGCGCTCTTCCGGGTCGGATGTGTCAACATAGTCATCTCCATCCATTCCATACCCTACCTAAGGTTCTCTACTATGTTCAACTTGAAGACACGAATGCGATTTAGACCCGCCAACGTCGAATGTGAAGGCTGCTTGTTGATAAAATTACGATGGAGAAGCCCGGGAGACAACAGAACGCGTCGCGTCGCGTTCACTGACACTGCCAGTGGCAGCGCGCGATGCCGCCACTCGCACTGCCACAACGGCAGACCTTCCTTCCTCAGTAACCACCACCATGAACATGAACACAACATAACATTGGAATGCACCTATCCTACAAGCTGTCAGCCTTTGCTCCGGACATCAAACCTGCTGCAAAAATCGTTATTCGTGTCCCAGTGAGGCTATGTTCATGGAGATAACAAAAAAAATCAGCCCTTCGTCTGCTTTCTTTCTGAGCTCCTCCAGCTTCCATGTGTGTTATATGATGTGCCATGGCGTTTGCTCCCCATATGTGATATCAACGCGACACTTCGGAAAGTATCTCGTCAAAAAAAAAAAGGCGTGAATGCTGACTTTGGTCTCGACGTCCATGAAGGTGAGACTCAAATCTACATATTGACAATAATGATAGATATTAAGCAAAATAGAGCACCCTTGTTTGCACACTTTAGACCATCCACATAATTTTAATATGATGTTCAACTTCTTTCTTCTTTTTAGGACATCATGATCTCAGCGAAAAATCTCATTGTTTCCTCGGGCATATCCCAATGGGCCTGATTATATGGTTTAGTACCGAAACCCGAAGCACATAGGACGGAAGACACATACAAAATGGTTTGCTCTAGGGAACATGAAGAACCTCAGAGGTCTCCCATTTATTCCCTCCTCGTCTGCATTTTTTCTGAGCTCCCTGAACTTCCATGCACCGTCAACGATTGTCCATGGCGAGCACTCTCCGTATATGATATCGACCCGACAGTTCGGAAAATAGCGAGCCATCTCATCATCATACAAAGACTTCCGGACCCTGTCTGCGAGGACCTCTGGACTTGCCGTGCGCATCCCCACCTCACTGCGTTCAATGGCATTCATGTACGTGACATCTTTCAATTTATCTTCGCTCATTCGTTCTGTCGTCGGCATTGGATTATCAGGGCCAGAAATTTTTTGAAGGTCGTCTTCGTTTCCCGAGGTGACGCTATCATGTATGTAGTAGGCGGCGGTGAACTTGTAGAAGCGTGCAGCGCGTTCTTCTTGAGTTAACGTCAAATCTTGGAGAAGGCTCTTCGTGTTGCCCATCGCTGGGAGACCGTGTATTGAGCGAGCAACATCTTATATACAGTCCACAAGCCATGGTTAACGGTCTTGTACGCATGTGTTTCTCGTCAAGTACGCACCGAATATGATATACGATCTAAGGTAAGGCTCAATTGACTTTCTTAGAGCCTCGGGCAGCGAATCAGCATCTCCGAGCAAGGCAATCGTTTGCGATGCGCCCGAGGACCATCCCATCAGAGCAACGCCACCACTCTTGCCATCAGGATCTGCCCTCGGAACTTCTTCTTGATCTATGAACGCCTTTATGAATGTAGCGATTTCCTTTGCTCTTTCCTTTGCAAACTCGACATGGGCAGTGTCATCTCCACTTCGAAGTTTGTCTAGGTCTTCGTCGGTGAACGGGGACGAACCAGGATATTCGCGCCGATTCACAAGAACCAGCCTCACGTTATATTTTCCTGCGAGGGGAAATAGACGTTTGAACACAGCTGAAGTCCGGTAGCTTCGTTAGTCGGAAAAATTACCCATAAGTACAGGAATTTACTCGCCACTGTGGAAACCCGTTCCGTGCACAACGATCAGTGTCGAGTACGGCTGCCTAGAAACAGCGGGTGGGCCAGTTTCTTCGTAATACAGGACATGGCCTTGCTGGTCAATTGGTATGGTAGGCATGCAGCGTGGTGGTGAGTGATCGTTTCACTATTTCACATACTCGCGTCTGTTCACGGGCTCATATATGCAGCTTGCCTGTGAACAGGTGTTCCTTTCTGAATTAAGATTTATTTAAGACACTCTCTTCTTTTGATCCATACGGCATCTTCTTCTGTAGCTGCCCTAAATTTAAATGAGAGATGGAGGCATTATGGGGGATTCGGGTTAATTAATGATCCACTGAAAGTCTGAAGTAGTTGAATAGCAATGGAATCAATAAGTATCCAACAGTGCTACAAAACCTCTGCTTACCTCCATAGAATTTCGTTCAATGACCGAGCAACAGGCGCTTTAGCACCTCGGAACATCATTCCAGTCGTGTACCCTCGTCTAGTTCCCCTGACTATCCAACTCCGAAACATTTTTATACGTCCTACGCGAAGATTCACGGTCAGAAAAACCTGCACTTCCCTCTATCTCGTTACCAACTCCCGTGGTTGGATTCGGGATTGGGAAGTAGGAAAGTTTCCAATATATCCGGACATGGAGGGGCACAGGCTCTCATCTGTCCAGTTGAGGTAGAATATAGATGAGCTACTATAGTTCCCAGGTATCAGTGGGTTCAAGTTAGCATTAGCAACCACTGCAGTAGCGCGAAATTTCGACGGGGGATCTCGAGTATAACGTTACCTCCTTTCCCTGAAATAATCGGCCGCTAGTAAGAGAATTGTAAGGTGAACGAGAAATGAACGAAGGAGAGTGTTATTTCAGTCACGATAGAGTGTTTCCAGAGTTTTAAACTCCGACCAAACACTACATCAGGGAAACTACTTTCTGCTGAAAGTGACTTAAGCGTTACTTAAACGTCCTGAGTGACTTGAAGTCTGAATAAGGCAAGCTTGCCTTATTCATGCATGTCCTCCCATTATTCAGGACGAGTTGCCTGAAATAAGGACGAGTTGCCTGAAACAGTGCTCTAAGTGTTTCAGGCAATCTGCACCCCAGTGCTCCAGTGCTTCAGTGCTTCATCCTTTAATTACAGCAGGAGACAAGTGTTGTAAGACAAATTGCAGCGCTCAAGAGTTCAAGTGCATAAGAATGATCCAAGTATTTCATTGCATCAGTAATAATATAAGACATCGGTAAGTAGCTATCAGTGCCTCAGTGTTCAAGTACATCAGTCATTTACACAAGACTAAGCATAGCAGTCACTATCGTGGAACCCGCCACGACACGATTCTGAACCACTGCCACGGGCAGTGGCAGGCCCATTTTGCTACCGTGCCTTCAATTCTGCATGTTCTTTAGCGTGCCAGTAGAAACGAAGGTTGCTCTGCGAGTCGATGGTAATAAGTTATTGAGCGCACGGACAGAAACGAAACGAGAGGCTCACCAGTGAACGATTTGCTCTCTTAGAAGTCGACGCATTCCGTGGCCGAATCCCATTTTGAAGCGTCGTCCTCCTCATTATCGCCATCTCCGCCTGGATCCTTCTCCTCGCCCTTGTCCTTGTCCGCGCCCTCGTCCTTGTCCTCGTCCTCGTCCGCGCCCTCGTCCTCACCCTCACCCTCAATCTTGTCAGCGCCCTCGTACCCGCTCTCACTCAGGTCGTCATCTCCTTTAGCATCGGCATCCTTGTCCTCTGCATCACCTTCAACATCGCTTCTATGCTCAGCTCCTTCACGCTCGTCGCCCTTATCATCGCTCCCGTCTTCCCAATTACCAGCGCCTTCGTCATACGCTTTCTCGCAGGTCGAACCCGGACCTGCAACATCAAAATATAAGGAAAAGTCCCTGCCAGTGATACCCGATCCAAAAAGTTCGGTGTTCTTTCCAGCATCGATATCGTTACTGGCATTGTAAGCTAGGAGGTGGGATCGAACCTTTTCCCAGTTTGATTCAGTGAAGAAAGAGGGATTCGACAGCAATTTAACATAGTCGTCCGTATGAGGCTGCCACAGAGCGCTAGTGAAATACCACTCAGCGCCGCCAAGCTCTTCTTTGATATTTTGCAACCGAGCCACCTGTTTATCAATGGCAACCTTGACCTATCCATGAGGAGATCAGCGAATAAAGCCACTATAAGTTCTGAAAAAAAATACCGCTGTTGCCGCAAGGGCGAGGGCACCGATAGGCTTTCCTATGGAGTTTTTGTCCAGTACTTTATGCCGACCCATGGCTAAGACAATGTGTACGGACAACACTGAGACCACGAGGTCAGAGCAGAACAGTCCTTGCTTCTGTACATTCAGGGTCAATGCATGGACACAAAATGCCACAAGTACTATTTTACTTACCCTTTCCATACTATACCAGCTTTCCCATAGAAACGGTTCGGCTTTCTTCTTATCAACTAGCGTCTGCAACGTCTTCACAATTGCTTCGTTTTGCATTGACTTTGATTGTTCGCCGCTGATAAAACTCGCAACTGAATGCTCAGCTTTCTCAAACAGTTTCTTGCGCCAGCTATCAGAGCATCTCTGGGCCGCCTGAAATACAAGGATTGCATCTCGATCTGGTAAAGGTAACTTGAAGATAACTAAGAATGACTCAACTAGAGAACAGATGTCGGCGAACTGTGTTTCGTAACTTAGTTCCACAGAATCAAACACTTTCCCCCACAGTGTGCTGATGAGCTCATTGTCCGGGTTTTGCCATGGCGTGAGGGACTTTCCTACTGCGCGGAAAAGTGAAGGTAAAAAAATATGAATCCAACCGGCCTGAGTACCGGGAGGGAGACACTGGTTCGTCGCCCTTTTTCTGCCTGGCACGCGAGATCCTTCCTTTCCTTCATTTCAACCCTTGTCCTCCAGCCCCACTGATGTCTGCATATAAGTGAATCAGCAAAAATATGTCATAGTAATGAATTTGATTCGACACACTGAGCTAGTAGTCCGAGAGACTTTGCGATGACCAGGATAAGCCCCAATCACTAATACTTCGGGTCCGGGAGTGCAGGATACTCTCGTCATTGCAAGCGACTGTGTTAGAGGTGCTAACGGCATCTTTTGACCACCAGTCTAATAAGAATAGTGAGTGAATGCTCACATTTAGAGTGTATCAATCGACCCACACTTGCTTCATTATCAGCCACCAGCGACTGCCTCTTGCGATGAGAGGTAGCGGATCCAATCTCAGACTGCAATACGTCAGAAAGCTGTTATCCATGACAAGTGAGCAGCTTGAAAGGAAGCAATTACCATCGTGTCGGCCTCAGGCCGATAAGGAATGTCAGAGGGTTTCCTCTTCTTACTCAAGTCCTTTCCGCCTGGTCAGAAACAAACTTAAAATGCCGGTTACCAAAGAATTGGCACTTACTGTGGCACCGACCTGTGTGTCCATGCCAGTGAACAATGACTTCTTGACCTTGACACTCTTGCTAGCCTATTGAGATGGTGTAAAGTAAACATAAACATGAAGGAATCCATAACACGTGAAGGTGGAAGAATTACCACATCAACCTGGGAGTCGGTGTCCGGTGGCGACTTTCTCTTTCTGTTTTTTGTGACTATAATGTCCTATTCATAGGCACAAATTAGCGATCGACCCGATGTGAGGAAGGGAACGAATAGTTGCTACAGCGGAGGTGAGCCTACGGTGCATCGACGCTCACACATACCTGTATACGGGGTTCCAAGGCTAGTGATTGCACCTTACAACCATAAATCAGGGGGAAACGAGAGAAATTGGAGTAAGATAGGACTTACCGGTGCGCTGAGCTGCGAGTTGGCAGTTCTCTTGGTTGCACCCTGTCCAAAGATCAATTCAGCAAACAATGAAGGAAGGATGTAGCATGAAGATCACTGTGCTTCACTGTCTGGCACTCACCTGTCCACCTGGTTTTGTTTCGTTGTTCTTATCCTCAAGTACGGAAAGGGATTGGTTAGTAGATTGGAAAAGGTAGGAATGATATGACATCGCTTACCGTTGAAACCTGCGACCCGGAGAGAGTGTCGCGCAGCAACTTCCTTTTCTTTGAGTTCAAGTTGCTGCTACCTCCATCCTGTTCATTACACGACAGTTGGCAGAAAAATAATAACGAAGGGATATGATCAAACGGTCATGGGGTAACTGACGTGAATCGAACAGTAATAAGTCGCACTCACACTAGCTTGAGCCGGTCTTGTCAGCCTCCTCGGATCGCTTTCGCCCTACAAGCAAGGTATTCAGACTGCATCTGCCATTCTAATGTTCCGTCAACTCACAATATTTGTGTCCGAATCGACAAAATGTGCTGTCTGTTGCACGCTGATTGAGCTATTCTTTACACCATGATAGCTTGCGAGGGTTATTGTTTCCCCTTCATCCTCTCAAGGACTTAAGTTTTCATTGTCTTGCAATGAGATGCTGTGTCTAGTGTAGCTTGGCGTCAGCGAAGCTCATAATATGGTAACTGTTACAAATTCTAACTATGTCAGCGGCCCCCTTTGTTCCGACGGACTCCCGCGACTCCGCACCCTTTGCCCTATCTGTTTCTATTCTTGTCTTTGCTCAGTCATCCTTGTTTCTTATCGTCCAATCCCGGAGCCCCACATGTAACCCTTTGCCCTAACCCTCTGCCCCGCTCCCACACTATTATTAGTAGCCTATTGTCTACGGACCTATTGTTCTCTGCTTATTGTTCATCAGATGTATCTCCGCTCCGCAGCTATAGTATATAAACCCCTGTACTTAGCATGATCGAACCCTAAGTTCGATCTCCTTTGTCAAACCCCCTGTCTCTAGTCACACTATACATCTGCTTTATCTCTACTCCACATCGTAGGCCTTTGTCCATACTTAAAGACCCTAAGTGTTGAGCCCTAGCTCCGCTATTAGTCTTAGCAACCAAACGTTGCGAAACCCAACTATACGAGACCGTAAGTTGAGACGTAACAATTAGATCGAACTTATCTACCGTCGAAGACATCTGTCTTTACGACTACAGTGTTGAGCCTTAGCTCCACGTACTACTAACCAGTTGTAAACCCATCTAGTCCAGAAGAACTACAGCTCGAGGTAATCCCTTCAGTGTAGCAAGGTGCTCATCGATTGCAAGAGGGAGGCCAAGGAAAACTTCGAGAGTCGCGATCCGAAGATTAAGAAAACCGCTCCAGCTCATTGGTTGATTAAAACCCCGGACAGTAGCGTTACGAAGAACAGGAACCAACTTCTGTCATATACAACGGGACCGTAGCTGTGCACACAGGAAGAGGACTCAGTACCTGCAAAGAAGGCATAAAGCTGCTAGCCTAGTCTTTGGGACGCCTATTGGACAACGAGCAAACATTTGCAGACGTGCCGCTTGATACAGCGAAGGGAGACCGATCCAGAAATCGAAGAACAGACAAGCTGTTAAAACATCAATAGTTATTCACCACGGCAAACCTAATCCCAAACGGAGTTCAGATTCTTGACCAGACCAACACCAATCAACGTGACAACCTAGGACGCCCCATATACGAAATCCGATACTCAGTCACCAATTGCTATCAATACGATTCATACAGTTTCACCCAATACTGCGACGATACGGTTTGGACAATCACTCGAACTGCGAGTCCCATTGTCAACCACAGTGACACTTTCATCCTCTACCACACCCAACCCAGACGCATTCTTCTACCTCGAAAACTTCGCCCCCAACAAAGTCCGCATAATCCACATCTGTGGAAGTGACCGTCGACTTCTAAGGATACACTACACCGTACCGCCATCGTGGCTGACATCCTATCCCTTCCAGCCCTTGACGATCCTATCTACTCTACCAGAGACCTCATCCGAAACCGATTCCTCGCATTTGCCGAAGAGTTCGACGACATCCTAAATCGAATCCGAACACTCTTGGACGAACGATATCGTGATTGGATTTCAGCTGTTGAATACGCACAATACACTCGAGATCAACAACAACCTTGGATATACAAATACGGACTCTTGTGGCATCATACACGCTTATTCATCCCTCGAGAAACTTACCTACGTCGTTTCTTTATTGGTCACATACATTTCGATAATCACGGAGAAACGTTACATCGAAGTGAAGCAGAAACCACACGTCTTGTAGCAAGACATTTCTGTTGGGCAAATCTCAGCGACGACGTCAACCACTACATCTTTCAGTGCACCTGTCAACACCACCAACCCACACCCAATAACACTGTCCATCACTACCTAGCACCGCCCATCGAAATACCTGAAGACCACGTTACTGCTCATACTCTCAACTCTTACTACGACGACTCAGACAGTTACGGATATCATTCCGGAACCGATTAGTCACCACGGCAGATAAAGGCAAAAACAAGTCTTCCTCGCGTCAGACTACTCAAACACCTGCTATACCATCATCATCAACTAAACCAAGTCGAACCCAAACTACGCAAACACCTGTTGTTCCTACAGCCTCAACCAGTCAAACATCCGAACCAACGTACACCAGCGTTGTTAAAGCACCACCACCACATCGAAACCTACACTTCAACAGAGAGACACAATTCTTTTACCTCACCTTCGAAGGAGAAGTAGGGAAACGACCTTGGTCCTACGACCCATCTGTACGTAGGTGGACGCCTATTGCAGCAAAATCAGCAACAGCAGGACGAGCCTTCTTCATTGCCAATACACCTAACTGGGAAGACCTTGCCAGCCGATCTCTAGCAGGAGAATTTGATAATCGCGAACCACCCCCACCACCATTTCCTACAACCCTCACCTTCAACGAAGAAACTCAACTCTTTCACTTCCAAAATAGTGACGGAACTCTCTCAGAGACACCTTGGGTGTGGAACCCTATCAACGACGAGTGGACTACCGTACCCCCAGGTTGGGACCCCAGAGAAGCATACGAAATTTCAACACCCAACTGGAGGGAGTTAAAAGACGAATATTACCGCCGACACCCTGAACTTACCCGCCAACCAACACCACCCCCTCGTGAACCAGCACCGAGCCGTGAACCCTCACCAATTCGCGAAGCATCTACTGAATCGCCTACCCCAGCCCCTCAGGATCCACCCAAAGACCTCTTTGAAGAACCGTTTAAACGACCAGTATCACAACAGTCTTCCATATCAGGAACCTCCCACTACTCTTTCGCAGAAAAAACTCCCACTCGACCAACAACCAATCCCAACCCACCTCCCATAAAACCAAAACCCTCTCTCACATACACTCGCCCTCACATCGAACCACTATCACGAAATACAATGGCTGATACACAAACTATTACAGTTACAGACGCCTCATTCTTCCGCCCCCCACCTGGAGAAGAAAGTATTAGTGCCTGGCATGGCTTCGGACAAGGAGGAAGAATGTGGGGACCAGCAAGAAATCGAGGACGAGATGATAGACCACCTGGAGGAAACCCACCAGGAGGAGGAGGAGGACCAGGAGGAGGAGGAGGAGGACCAGGAGGAGGAGGACCAGGAGGAGGAGGACCAGGAGGACCAGGAGGACCTGGAGGAGCTGGAGGAGACGACAACGAACCTGAACCAAATAACGTCAATCAAGCCTTTATTCCGATGAAAATCAAACCCTTCACCGGAACTCAAAAGGATGTTGATCGATTCCTCATGCAATGCAACGTCTTCCTACAACTCAACGCACAACAATATGATACGGATCACCGATGCATCGCATTTATGATTTCCCACTGCTCAGAACCAGGATCCATACCATTTGCCACCCAATATGTCGCATCGGGTCGACTCCAAACAGATACCTTTGAGGAGTTTATTCAGGAATTTGAACGAACCTTTGTATCATCGGAACTCACTGTCCAAGCTCAACTAGAATTGGATAACCTCCGTCAAACGGGATCTATCGAATCGTACAATCTTGCGTTTAAACCACTGATACAACGTGCTCGAATCACTGGATATATTGCTCAACGTAACCAATATTGGAAAGGACTCAATAACAACCTCCTACAAAAGTTACTAGCTTGTCATCCACAACCTACTACAATGGACGGATGGTACTATCTTGCCACCAAACTGGACACTGGCTATAAAATTGGTCGCGCAATGGACAGACGCCCCAGATCGAATGAATACCAATCCACTCGACGACCTACACGCCAAGCCAACCGACAAATCCGCGCCATTACCAACGAAGCGTACATTGAAGAGGAACCCTCCGATAACTCTCTCAATGACATAGATCAGCTTGTTGACTCCGCAGTCAACCATCTATTCCTTGCGCGTTTATCAACAGAGGAATACCAGCGACACATGAAAGACAACCTCTGTTTCAATTGTCACAAACCAGGACATCGTACCGCTAAATGTCCTCAGCCACACCCCAAACGCAACAACAGATCTCGATGGCCAAACTCACGCACACCTAAAGCCAAAGTCATTCGTCAGATCACAGCTACAGATGATCAAGACGAATACTCGGAACCCGAAAACGACGATGACAACCAAGAATCGCTCTCAACCGAAGATCGCGCTGCCCAGATTCAACAACTTCTCATTGGTCTTGATGATGACACGGTCAATCAAGTCTTTGATAAAGTTGAGGAAGCAAATTTTTAAACGACGAAGAGCTTCCGCAGCCATCTCTCTCGTTGAATATTCGGCTGCTCATCAACTCTATTAACGACAATCATGCCTTACGAATTCCGATTAACTTCAGCTATAACAATAAAATCCACAAAGCGACTGCACTTCTAGACACCGGAGCCGAAGGTCTATTCATCGACCGAAAACTCGTAGAAAAACTCCACCTAAAAACAATCAAATTACGACACCCACTGCGACCCAAGAACGTTGATGGAACACTCAACAATGCCGGACGTATCACCTCCTATACACCTCTTCAAGTCAAACTTGGAAATCAACAATATGCTATGCGATTCTATGTTACCACTCTTGGAAAAGAAGAATTTATTCTTGGCCTACCATGGTTCAAGAAATATAAGCCAAAAATCGACTGGGATACAGGATCCATACAGCTCAATCGCGTCAACATTTCGACTCAACTTGCACAACAAGCTCGAAAAGGATTTGAAGCTGCTAAGCCACTTCTAGATCTTGTACCTCGCCAATATCATCAATTCCTTTCCCTATTCGACGAAGAAAAAGCACACCGTTTTCCACCAAAACGACCATATGATCATGCTATTGATCTCAAACCAGACTTCATTCCCAAACGGCACTCTCCATATCCACTATCCCTTCCGCAACGCGCCGCTCTGGACACCTTCATCAACGAAAACCTTAAAAATGGATATATACGACCTTCAAAGTCGCCTATGGCATCACCCCTTTTCTTTGTTGACAAGAAAGACGGAACTCTACGACCCGTACAAGATTACCGTTACCTCAACAATGGTACAATCAAAAACGCGTACCCATTACCACTTGTTCAAGACCTTTTGGACAAACTCCACGGATCACAATACTTCATCGCTCTAGATATTCGATGGGGATACAATAACATACGGATTAAAGAAGGAGACCAATGGAAAGCTGCGTTTACCACTCAACGAGGACTTTTCGAACCAACAGTTATGTTTTTCGGCTTATGCAATTCTCCAGCAACTTTCCAACACTTTATGAACGACATTCTTGGAGAAGAAATCCTACTGAACCACCTCTTAGTTTATATGGACGACATTCTTATCCATGCCCCAACCTTACCAGAACTTATCCACCGCGCCAAACGCGCCTTCACAATCCTTCAACGAAATGACTTATACTTCAAACCCACCAAATGTTTCTTCCATACACAGAAACTCACTTATCTAGGACTCATCATTACGCCTAATCACATCCAAACGGATCCTACCAAGATCGAAGGCATCACCAAATGGCCAGTACCCACCAATGTCAAAGACGTTCGCTCATTTACTGGTTTCACCAACTTTTATCGCCGATTTATCCCACACTACGCCGAGATTACCAAAGCACTGGACAACCTCAAACGAAAAGACCAACCGTTCGTTTGGACTGAGGTTGAACAGAAGGCATTTGACGCACTCAAAGCTGCATTTTCTCAACATCCGCTACTTCTAATGCCGAATCCCCACAAACCTTTCTTCTTAGAAACCGATGCTTCCAAAGTCGCTACTGGAGCTGTCCTTCGCCAACATGACGACAACAGTGTTCTTAAACCCATTGGATACATTTCGCAATCACTCAACTCAGCCGAACGTAATTACGAAATTTACGACCGAGAACTACTTGCCATCATTCGCGCCCTTAATACTTGGAAACATTATCTCCTTGGATCACCACATCAAGTCACCTTGTGGTGTGACCACCGCAATCTAACCTATTGGAGAGAAGCCCGACGACTTTCACCCCGTCAAGCTCGATGGCATTTGTTGTTATCACAATTCGACCTTCACATTACTCATGTTCCCGGCAAACAGATGATACAATCTGACCTTCTATCACGCCGGGCGGACCATGTTAAACAGGGGGAGAATCTAAACGAAGTTTCTATAATGCTGCCGAATGACCTCTTCATTTCCGCATTACAAGACCACAATGATTTGGAAGACGAAGAAGAAAGCATTAACTACGAGTCTGACGACGACCTTCCAGACACTGATAACCTGACGAAATCCATCAAAGAATCAATGACGAAAGACGAATACCTCACCAATACCATTTCTCAACTAAAGAAGAAGCTACCACCCGCTCGAACCGCACTCAAAGACTGGTTTTTCGACGACACTGGCATTTTATACTTCAAGAACCGCATCTATATCCCGGATAATCTCGAATTAAAACGCACAATCTTACGACTTCACCATGATATCCCAGTACGCGCTCACCCTGGTATATTTAACACTCTGGAACAAGTCCGAAGAACGTATTATTGGCCCCGAATGCAGAAATTTATATCAGATTACGTCCATGGATGTGCACTATGCCAACAAATGAAAGTCAATCACCACCCAACCGCACCACCACTAATGCCTATCGCCGCCGATAAGAACTCTTTTCCATTCTCTCACGTCAATATGGACTTCATCACCGACCTTCCAATGTCCCATGGATACGACACCCTTTATTGGTCATTGATCACGATTGTTCCAAAGCTATTGTTCTCATCCCTTGCAAAAAGACAATAGACGCCATCGAAACAGCACAACTATACTTCGATAACGTATACCGACGATTTGGACTTCCCATCCGCATCATCTCCGATAGAGGACCTCAATTCGCCTCTAAAGCATTTCAAGAACTATGCAAAATCGTAGGAATCAAATCATCGATGTCCACCGCCTATCATCCACAAACCGACGGACAAGCAGAACGAACCAATCAAGAGATCGAAGTCTATCTCCGGATCTATTGTACTGGAGAACCGGAAAATTGGTCTCAACATCTTCCCAACATTGAATTCGCCCATAACAACCGCGCTCACACGGTCACCAAAAGAACCCCTTTCTCACTTCTCATGGGATATGAACCAATTGCACTACCCATGAAGTACCCGAAGTCGAACGTTCCATCAGTATCACAACGACTTGCCAATCTCACGGTCTACCGATCAGAAGCCCTGGCCGCCCATTCAGTTGCTGCCATGGTTATGAAAGAACGTACCTTCCGGAACTTCAAACCATTCAATAAAGGCGACAAAGTCTGGCTAGACTCCAAAAACCTCCGAATCCCTGGCCTATCACAGAAGTTCAAGGAGAAACGTGACGGACCATTCCGGATCAAGAAAGTCTTATCGCCACTAGTTTATGAACTAGATCTCTCACGGACTAAATGGAAGATACACCCGGTATTCCACGCTGCGCTTCTCGTGAGATACACCGAGACCGAAGCATATGGACCGCCCCACAGTAATCCCCCACCTGACCTGATCGAAGGACAAGAACAATACGAAGTTGAAGCCATCCGTGCCCACCGTGGAAACGGCACTAGACGAAGATACCTTATAAAATGGAAAGGTTACCCCACTTCTGGAAACTCATGGGAACCTGAGTCCAATCTCCGGAACGCACAGACCATCCTCAAAACCTATAAGAAGACTCCACCAACTTACCTGAATGCCCGCATCCCACAAACTCGTTCGCTTCTCTTATCCCCACTCCTCTAACATCGTCAACGACTCCACTCTCTCTGCATCATACCAACAACCCATTACTCCTGAACCCACAACCCTCGTATTACCGCCTACCTCGATTCCAACGCGCCCCGGTTACCTGGACGCCGTCCGACCCTCCTTCACAAAAACAAGAATAGAAAAACACTTTATACCCGACTGGCAGAAAGCGTACTCCAACCGTTTGCACGTTCCCACTCTCTCCACCTTCCTTATTCACATTTTCTACTTCAACCCCGATTACGCACAGCAACTAATCGACTACTTCAACACATCGGCTCGTGTCCAACCACCCCTTACTATCACTCGACCCATAACCCGCCACCGCCGCAAACATATTAGTCACTTCGAACCTCAACGTTCGGACCCTTATTGCACTTGCAGTTGCTGCCACTATAACTGTCCAACTCACTCGCTCTAGACAATGCCCCCGTCCCGCACTCAACGACCGTCACCTCGCATCAATCCCACCCTTCGAACACCTATACCAACCTTTCAACCGACAGACATCAACATCGACCATCTCACCCAGGCAGAATCAAGAAGGGTCCTTAACCTCTTCACCAATCGAACTATTCACCAACGTCTCAGTACCTCGACGTCCGATGCTACCCCTTTACTCACCATCTGGACTCAATTCTACGACATCGCCACCCGCGGTCAAGAGGTCATGGAAACCAACATCTTTATTGTGGAAGGAGTCCTTCGACTACTCCGATCTTCTCAAACTTCATTTGAAGACGCCCGTCGCTACGCCCTGGACCAATTCCTCACTCATGCACCACCCGCAATCACCGCACCACCAGTCATCGATCTCACTACAGAAGATGAAGTCGTGGATCTCACAAACGATCTCATCAATTCAGTCGGCATTCAAGTCCCTGAACGCCCAGGCCTCGCCGATCACTTATCGGATCCTATGGAGCTCAAGTCACCAAGCCCTGCATACGAAGTCCACACCGCACCCACCAGTACCAACTGATTATCTGTAGAATAACTGATAGTTACCACAAGCCGTTTTACAAGTTATCACGGTAAGCAAAAAGAGTATGCGGCTTTGCCCTCGGCAGCGTTGGAAGCTCAAAAGCCATACATGCCGGATGTGCCGAGTGTTAGCATGACCCAGGCAATTGGTCTTGTCTGTTTCCGAGACGTGCTTAGTGACGGGAACTCGGCATGGGTCATATGCGCGTGCTCGCATGCTTTACACATCCGGGGACCGGGGCAACGCGGTCCGAATTTCTTATTTTAGACAAGCAGTAAGGTCACCGCTGTATACTATCGGTTGTAGCTCATTCTTTTGTCTTTCTTTCGAACGACATTTGAGCGGGTTATAGTCCCGCGCGGGTATGATATACGGTTTGATACTCGACATACACGCAATGTTTCATATAAACTGCGTGATTATCTTGATTGCTGCGCATTGTCAATATCCTCCTTCTACCGTTTGTATATAAACTATAGATACGATTGTCTTCAAAAGCCGTAAATGAAATTAGCTAGCACTATACAGGCGAGCAAACACCAATGTAATAAATGCTATCTATTTATGTCACTCATGCACGAGCACGGGTCCGGCGAGTGGTAGGTTCTGGCGCTGAAGGTCTGGCGGGTAAAATAAGAAATCAATGCGTCGGGACAAAAAGTTGAAGTACGAACTTTCGTTTCTTTCTCGCCTTGCTATCCTGTCCACTTGGATTTTCATTCGCATCCTCGGGGCCCTCAGCGGAGCGTTTGCGCGGTCCAAGGTTTTCAAGCCCCTTTTCTGCGCGTCCGTGAGTCTTGAGGTCTTCGAGGACTTTATCCAAAGCCCAGCAAACGTCGTATACGGCTAGTTCCACGAAGGCAAGATCCTGTTCAGTTTTCGACAGACGCTTGTGCCATACGAGCATCAAGAAGACCAGAAAAATGCCGTTTTTACCACCGACCGAAAGACGACTCCATCCACCTGCTTCGACATTAGCAGGTCGAATTAATGAAGACTCAATGGTTTCATATTCTGGAGGCTCTACACCTTGCACACGACGCGCCAGCGGTTGAAGCGAGTACCACCACTTAATGAATTCTTTACCATGCACGGCAAGGTCAGTGATTGACTTCGGCGTCTGTTTATAATCACGACCGTACTTGAACCATTGCGCAAGCACGGCTGGGCGATCTTTTGTAGAGAATCCTTCTTTCTAGAATAGCACATTAATATATATATACTGTTGCTTTGCGTGAACGTACTTACACTTCCTGGGTATTCAAGAATCCTCTCAATTTCAATCCAGTGCCGCACCGCGATTTTTGCAAATTTTCCAGTGAACGTCTGGCACAGAAGTTGCTCCGCCTCGTGAATCCACTCCGCTCTCGGACGAAACTCCGGTGGTTTCACATCATCAAGGTGAAATACTTGGAATAATGTGTCATCAATACCGTCCAGAGGAAGAAGCTGTTCGGGAGCGCAGGTCGAACGTCCTGGTCCATGAAGTAATCGCTGGCGCTCTTCCAAGTACGTCTCGAAAGCAGTGGATCGGACACCTAGTGGTACCATAAGTTCGAGACCTGGCTGGCGCATAGAATCCGTGAAATCATTGCTGTGCTCTGTATAGTGCGAAGGAGGTTGCGACTGAGAAGCAGGAGTTTCGTCTACAGCTGGGTCTGCACTCGGTAGACCTTGAGCCTTAGCCAGAGAAGAATCTTCACTCGCAATTATAGAAGTAGGTTTACTGGCTCGAGAAGAACCATCCTGAGGGCGTTGCTCGCTGGAGGTTAGAGGACCTAAATCTGCTTCCGGTCCGAGTGAAGAAACTGACGGCGACTCAGATAAATGGTGGTCCGTAAGATCAATAGTGGAAGTGGTGCGATGCTGCCCAGAGCTTGATATACGTGCGGAACGACGAATTGGGACCATAGGACCCTCCAACTGTGGACGACTGGGTTGCTCAGGCTTCTTCTTTGAGCGGAAAAACGAATCCATCGAGTCTAGACCAAGGTTCTTGAATATTAGCGCATTTCTTTTCAGGTTTTCATCACGTTCGAGCTCGTAGGCTGTCTTTCTTGTTGATCGCGCTGGTTTGTTGCTATTGCTGTCCTCGCTAATCGATGGTCCATCGGACGAAGGTAAATTGAGCGATTTGTCGCTCTCGTCGGATGAAAAGTCTTCCTCTGCGTCGACACTTGATTTTCTAGCCTTCTGGTGAGGCTCTTTGGGCTGCGCTGCGCTAGATGGATCGCCTGCGGTCGAGGAGCTGAGTTGGCCTGGGATCGTGCTTGACTCCGAGCATTCAACAACTTCCATCACAGTAGGTTTCTTAGACTGTTCACTTGATCTGGGCTCGGCTGGCTGCGCATCGTCTAATGCAGACTTCAGTGACATCTGCTCCGCAATATCTTGAGCTTTAAACAAAGGTGGTAAGTCAACATAACTTGGGTCGAGGAGTAACAAAACTTACGAAAAGCCTTCACTAAAAATTCAGCAAATGGACTCAAGACGTTTGCTTCAAAGTCGTTGCCTACAAGCGACTCAAAGGTCTCTTTTGTATCGAGTGTAGTTCCTATATTCCGCCTGACATAGTTAATTACCCCGTTGTTCATTCGATATCCAATTCAGAGTTCTCACTTGAAAATCATGATTTTCCCATCTCTACTAGGTACGGGTGCCCCCAAAAGGACAACCCCTTTAGCCATAGTCATTCCCTCAAGTGCTTGCGTCACTGAGAACAGGCTCGCGGGAAGACGAGAGATAGCACTAGAGAATACCGGTAAGTAGGGCTACACTATCAGAAATGAGTTCACGTACTCTTCTTGCTTTTGCACACGTTCAAGCCGTTCTTGTCTCGCAGCATCTTGAGCTTTCTTCTGGGCCGAGTCATCCGTTGCTGATGTAGAATCACTGACATTGGTGACATCGGCGCCTTCGACGTCAATTCCCATTTCCTTCTTACGAGCATGCTCGACTTCCTGACGAACGTCCTCCTGCTCCTCAGCCAGCCACTCGGCAAGAATGCCTACCCTCCAATTGAGCTGCGTTCCCGGACTCTCCCCCTTCGCCTTACAGGCTGCCTTGTAAGCTTCATACATAGACGAAAGAAGGTTACGTCTGGCATTGTCGGGCTTGATGAACAGTTCGTAGTACTTGTCCGTAGCCTTGGCCATGCGGTGCCTAGGCTTTCCATCCGATGCCCGTATACCCCTCACATTCGCTGACAATGGAAGCAAGACCGGCGTCGATGTGGACTTAGAGTCGCCAACGAGCCTTGTATTGTTATAAAACCATTTTTCGAGCCGCTAATAAATATCGCTTAATTACAACGAAAAGAATGAGCATGCAAGGACACTTACTCTGAACATTGCAGTTCTTTTCGACTTCAGAATTTTTTCATCCGTCCCTTTGAATTCCGACTCCATGTTATTGAAACTCCATGTATCAGGTCCCCATTTTGCCTCGAACTCTATCAACACCTTGTTAATCAGAGCTGTTCGAGCTGAGGTGCTAGACTGGACTTTCGTAAACTGTTGTTTATAGCCTTCGAGGAGCTCGCGCTGCTCTTTGGTAGTCCAATGAACCCCCATTTGCGAAGACAACAACAAAGATTGTTTGCACCGTGTCGCTTTCAAGGAAAAGTTTGCAATTATGAAATTATGATTCCTGTCACGCAAGGAAAAACAGATAAAGCGTGTCACAGCTCTAGCCCTGGTATTAGTTTCTGTATAATAGTATTACATGGTCAATTCACGTGTTTCATCACTATAAAATTTACCCCACTGCCCTCTAACGCTCTTCCTATCGCTATCCATCATGGTTGAACACCAAGACGAGTCAACGCCCAACCCAACCGATAAGCTGGAAACGGCCACACCGCCCGGCAGGCTTTCCAGCTCTGCACCTAATGCCTCAGAGCCAGGATCTGGAGCGGAGGCAATTCGTTGGGAAGAGGAATTCATTGAATTCGTCGTCGCGGTGGTCCGCCTGCTCTTAATCGCGGGTGTTGCAGCCTTCCGACTCGGAGCGCACGACTTTGGTCAAGCAATCAGTAGTGCTGCAATCGGCAACGCACTTCGTACCGTCGCACAGGACATCCAGCAAGCCGTCGTGGACATAAATACGACCGTGGAGCCTCAGCCTGTCCACCTTCGACGGTCTCATCTTCCTGATGACCAGGATAGTCCCCCCGTCACAGTCGAAGCCTTTGCCCAGGATGGGGTGCATAGTGAAAGCCCCATTGCAGTTTCTCGTGGTGCTCGGGTCGGGGTCTTCAAAAATTCGTGAGTTAAACCATACTAATATAAAACATTACATTTCTAATCAAGAGACGTAGCATCGAAGCTGCGCCTTTCATTACCGGCGTTTCTAATGCCGTATCTCGGGCCTGCGACACGTATGAAGATGCATGTGGTGCCTTTTTTTATGCCTTGGACCGTGGCTTGGTGGTCGCAATACCGGCCTCGAAGCCCCCAGTCGCAGTCACGACATTGAACGTGGCCGCGCTCTCGAAGATGGCTGAACCACTGGTGGTCGGATTCGACACGAGCTTGAAGGATATGCCCCGGCTCCTTACAGCTTACCATCGGCTCGTACCCAAGAAGTTCTACGTTGTCATCGTCGGACTTCGTACTGGAGTTTATAGGGAATGGTGCGAAACAATTAAACAAGTTTATTTGAAATCATATGTTTAACTACAGTTCAAGGCTCGAGGTCGGATTTTACGTCCAGGGAGTCCCTGGAATGAATTACCGAGTTTTCGACGATGAGACTCAGGCAGAGTACGCTTTCAACGAGGCTCTCATCTCAGACATTGTTAAAGTCATCCCCGATTGTCAGCTCGGCCACCGTCTCCCGGTAAGAGATATACCTACACCTCCCGGTTTCCATGTACTAACTTTCATTTAAGATTATTTAGCTATCTCTTGTTGAAAGGTAGCGGCGAGTGACGCGCTTCTCGTTTCTTCCCCTTCATTTGTTTAGTTTAAAATTTGAATTCTATAAGAATGGTTGTCTGTCGACGATAAATATATATGGCCGTAAGAAAGAATGAGTGCATCGTGTGCCGAGAACTCGCAAGCCAGTCGCGAATTTATCGGGAGGTTGGTAATTAGCTAAATGTAGCTTGTTAGCTTTGAGCTACAAGCGACATGTCTTTGAACGCGCACTCAGTCGATGGATATGTTACAGATTGCAACTTGCGAGCCAAGTTTCACAAGCAAGTGCACATTCATAATCGGGCGTTCAGTTTACCGCACTACCGAATTTCCAATGCCGGGCCTGCCTTTTCTACATATTTACTTGCCTTTCGTCAGATACATTGAGCAAACAGATCGTAACACTTTGGAAAGAAGCAGATTGATATTCAATTGACATAGGCATATGAAGAAGGATCAAGGTCATCTAGTATCGGGGCACAAGACCGCAGATAGCTTTTGAATAAAGCGGCTGGCTTACGAGTCTCAGTGCGAAGTGTCTGAATCTGTAGCCTCTGCCTATTCTGGCGTATCGTATGCTCCAAAAGCATGTGATACTCCATTGAGCCTGTCAGCTGAGGCCTTAATAGTTCAAATCAAGTCGATATACAACTTCGCATGGCTAATTGTTGGAAATTTCTGCTCAATTCGGTTTCTCATTTGATTCACACACATTCATACAATATGTTATATGAGAACAAACTATATTCATCAAGCTATCTAATTCACCACACAAGACTACAGGTAAGACGGCAACAACACGCGTCGAACGAGTTAATGTCTGCGACAGCGAGGGAACCCCAATTCCCTTTCATGATCATATCCATTATATCCTTAAAAGAAATAGAATATAATAAAAGATGTTAGTCTCAGATACACGGATAAGAAGCATGTGTACTTACGCGTTGAACGAGTTAATGTCTGCGACAGCAGAGGAAGTCCTTCATATCGTTAGAAGGCGTATAATATGTCAAAAAATGTTAGTCTCAAGCGACACAGATGAGAAGCAAATGAACTTACCAGTCAACACTATTCTTAAGGGACGCGACCTCAACCACCAAAGAAAAAAAAATAGAGGGACGCGTCCTCAGACACGTCCGGTGGCCTCAACCGGTGAAGAAAAAAAGGACACATCCTCAGACGCATCCGGTGGCCTCAGCCAGCGAAGAGTAGATGAAGGGACACGTCCGCAGATGTGTCCCGGTGGCCTTAGCCAGCGAAAGAAAGATTTAAACAAATTGAATGGACGCGTCCTTAGATGCGTCCGGTGGCCTTAGCCAGCGAAGAATAAATGAAGAGACTCTTCCGCAGAAGTGTCCCGAGGGCCTTAGCCGCGAAGGAAATACTCAAAGAAATAAAAGACCCTCGACCTCTTCCACGTCCACTGCCTCTCGGTCGTCCTTGCATCCGTCCTTATCTTCCATCCCAATGTTTAAGGAGCTCCAGGCCAAAGGGAACCCTCTAATTAATCAGAAGGATCCCTTGCACGACGGAGGGAGAAAGAAAGAGTGTGGACGGGGATGGACATGGCGTTTTACGCCGATAGTGGCGTGGGAGTAAGGTATGCTTCGACGCCCGGACACGGAGTTGCAAGCCGATAGTGGCGTGGGATGTACTGCGCCCAGGTCAAACGAGTCATCTTTGTCGTTTCCCCTCATCTTCTCCTCCTCCTCCCTCCTCCCTCCTCCCTCCCTCCCCTCCTTTTTTTTAAATCCTGAACTCATGACGGACCCCTCTGAATAATTAGAGGGATCTGAATTGTGTTTGGCGAACGGTGGAATATCGGCAGGTGGAATGCTGGCGGGTAGAATTGGAAATGAGGATTGCATGCGGTATGTCCGCACAATTTGAAACTCGGTATGTCCGCATAATTTGATATTCGTTCTCTAACTTTATTTCCTTGTCTATACAGGCTCGGCCCTCCCTTTTTTGAGTAGCTACGCTGTAATTTAGATAAAATTGCAATAGAATTAGTTTTAAAAAGAAAAAAAGGTGTGCGTTTGACAGTCTGAAGGCAATGTAAGAGTTACATGAATTACGGTCGAAATGAACGAGAAGGTTTCATTTCATGAATCATGAAAGAAGTATGATATATGTGACATGAAAAGGGAAGTAAGAGACGGAGAAAATACGCCTGAATGCCATAGAACATATGCAACCCAACAGTTGTATCGTCGATCGCTACCAGACCAGACAGAAAGCTTGAATCTTTCTGAAGCAGTACTGCAATTTGAAACGTAGCGAAAGGTTAACAACCTTTCTGAATAGAATAGTTGATGTTTCACTTACTTGAAGGTTTACAAACTTTCAACGAACTTAGTACATGCGCGTTCGTTACTGACCTTAAGTCTGGGAGTGCGATTGTCGAGCCGCAACGCAGCTCGCCATTGCTCTCCAGTCCTCCAGTCAAATTGGCCACCTTTAATACCGCTGCTGCGTCTTTGGAACCATGCCTCGTTTCCTCGAGACCAGTAGCCCACGTCGGCGTTGCTTCCTTGCCATTGATGCATTTGAGGCCACCAAGAATTATGCGAGGTCACGTTTGGAGTAACTATAGAAACATATGTGAACGAGTAATGCAGTCGAAGCCGTTGAAGCTCACCAGTCCATACATTATAAAGACCGACGATAATTCCTAGGTCTTCTTGCGACAATGTTACAACTTCAAGTTCTTCGCTAAGTATGGCCTCAAAGTCGGCTGTTCCATGCATATCTGTTATACTCTCATACGCCAGTCGCCAGATGATCCCTCCTTGCATCAAGGCCGCTCGTGCAATCGCTCGATCAGACAGAAGTTTATTCCTGCGTTCGACGTATCCACAGTAGTCGTAGTAGTTCGTCTGATAGCCCTGGGATCTGAAACCGAGTCCGCATCGGGGTTCTGGAAGTGCTTGGAACGCAGAGTAAGTCGTACCCGGGTTACTTGAATGCCATTCGAATGGCGTGCCTCTTGAGACAAAGAACAATGCCACGTCTGCAAGTGTACGAATGATTGTATCTGGGACGCGCAATATTTCCACTCCAAATGATACCGAACGAACAATTATGCGTAATTGGCTGTTAGACGTTGTCGAAGTAATATGGCATTGTCCGTTTGTGTCCAATGCAAGTGCATATAGTCGGTTTCTGTGCCTCAGGAGAGCGTTCGAATTCTGTGCCTGAAGGTCGTGTAGTCCAGCAGGCATAGCCTTCGAATCTACGTATGCCCAGACGAAGTACAATAACTTGTTCAAGTTCTCGGTGTTCAGAGAACCGTCCATGACCTCCGTCAAGATACTGAGACATTTCTTCTCGTTATATCGTTGGGCTAGCGGAATCGTTTCCAACTCTCGTACATTCGAACCATCTGGGTGGAATCCGTATCTTGTATGTAGTGTATCGTCGAGAGGATAAAATGTCATCGTATTTTGTCCGCTATCTCCGAGTCCAGGAACGAACGGTGCATACATGGACTGTATATCCTGTTGAGCCATCTGATCAATTGGGACCGTCGGCATTGGCGATTCTTCGTCGTCGTTGAAATACATATCCTCGTCATCAACATTTACTGGGATAGCCGCAGGATCTAGCTCTCTGCACAAGTCCCATTCGTTGCGTGCACTGTCGTATCGCTTCTGGGAATTCGCATACTCATCCCAAATGAGTTCAACTTCATTTCGAGTTACGTAGTAGCGTTTGAGTCCAGAGTTTGAAGTTCGCCATTCAAATACTCTCGCGCCATTAGGACCAGGGCAGTTAAAAGACATTGCGTTGCGTTCCCTGGCCTGTCGAGAGTCGCGTTGCGAACTATTCTCTCTCGTCAAGACTTGTTCCCTGAACTTTAGCGAGCGATGGAAGAATTGTTCAAATGATTCGCCTGGACGTTGTCTACTATTCGGTATTGTCGTCAGAATGCTTTGATTGGACTGTTTAATAGCAACCGATACTGGAAGCATCATTGTTTCAGATGGATTTGACGCGCTTGAATTGCGTGTAGTCGTTCGGGTAATGTCCGATAGAGATACACGGTATATAATAATGTCGGTAGGGTTCGGCACTGGTGATTGTATGCGCACCCATACGGGTATCTTGAATGTCATAAGGCGACGGAAAAGATTAACAGGCATTTGCGTCTGGTCAACGTAGACGCCAACACGTGGTTGTTTAGTCGACATTATGGGGGAAAATGCGAGCTCGTTCGCCCACTCGGGATTGACGCGCACGTCTTCGACCAGAGTTTGCACGAAGTCGATTTGTTCAAAGGGGTAAAGATTAAGATTGGTTGAGATTGCGTATGAGCATAAGGCCATAAGGGGCACGAACGCGTTGCGTGAGTTTAGCGTACGAATGCGAGCTGCCTTCTCGCTCTCGTGGAAATGCGAATATCCCCATTTGATAGGAGGGCGAAATGCATCAATATCCAACGTATGGAGAAATAGGCGATGTTCTGAAGAACCGCCTGTTCGTGCAAGAAAATATTCGGCGATTGCAACGAGGGTATTTTCGAGCAATAGCCAACTTCGTTGTTCTTCTTCGTGTAGGCCCCATCTATTTCCCCTCTGAATAATGTGAAAGGAACTGAAAGTTCCTCCAAGTCTCCCGAAGATCTTTCCAAACCAAAATTGATCTTTCAGAGTGAATGCCAAGAATGGGTATGTGTTGTTGAACCAGGAGGGGGAGGCCCAACAATGTTCCGGATAATAGGGCTGAAACGTTCGCGACGGAGGCTGAGGAGGAAAAGCCGTATTGAAACTGACATAATAATCGTTGCCAACCCTGTACGTCCGTCTTTCGCTCAAAGTGTCACGTTCCTATTATGAAGACAACTATCTAGAGCTCCTGTTTCACGTGTAGATTTAATGACGCACGAGCTTCAATAATAACTCTTTTGTTCTCTCGGACATCATTCCCGTAGACATTTTCAGTACAGTAAAGTGTTATGAGATTAATGCGGTTGCGTTGATAGATGCGTGGAGTCCCAGAGACGGGAGACCTGAGGAGGGGGCTCCGTCATTATATAGGGCCCGTAACATCTTCGCTATCATTTCGGACAAGTCTAAGTAGGTCTATGTGACACGGCTGCAGACATTGATCTAATTACGTTTCAATGCAGAAGGTAGTCGTGAGTGAGTTCAGGACCGAACCATGCCCTATTATTACACATCTCTCCGCACTATTCTGCAGTAGCTAGTTCGTTGTTCAACAATGAAACTCCTGTTTTCCGCCGCCAGAAGATCAATTGCCTGTGATCAGCAAAATGATGTATGAATGATTTGATCGTAGTTAAATGCTAAACTTTAATATCTTTGATTGTCGAGTTCGAAGCTCGAGTTCGAAGCTCTGCCATGATGTAATCACTTTCCATTTTCGTCGAGGTAGTTGCCAAATATAGTTGCTCTGGACCCACAGAAAATCCAGGCACGATTGCAAATTTTGCTCGGTGGTTGTTCCAGTCGTACTCACGCCCTCACACTCGCGCGCACTATGTCTTCGAATGCAAAAGGGAGTAGGCGTAAAAGGCCGAACTCTGAACTTGTGGATATTGTGGACCTCGATCACTTGTTACAGATCAAAGACAAGAACGAAAGAAGAACTTACGAGACCTCGGCCATCATCGACATCCATGAAACTCGTAAGGGAAACATGGGGGTATCCTACTCGTACGCCACGCAAGAAGTGACACGACCCCAAGGAGTCGCAGTATCGGCAGATCCGAGCGAATCTCGCGATGCTTATCCTCAAGAAACCTATACTTTTCTCGAGTCAAATATCTTCATGGCGGAACCTGGTGAATCGGATCTGCTCACAGACGACGTGACAGTGCAGGTTACTCAGGAATCAGTAAAGGAATCAAAGAAGAGGGTAAGAGCTCGCTCTTCTTCCACAAATTTACATGCACTTAAGCACTATTCATTGTTTCAAAGGCAAATGTTCTCAAGGAATGGATTCAACATAGATCGAACTACCTGGATGAACTACTGCGGCTTGACGGACATGATCGCCTGACTTGTAGCAATTGCGGGACAACAGAAGCAAAGATTCGATGCACGGATTGTCACAGTCGCCCAGTATTCTGTGAGACCTGTGCGGTTGATATGCACGCGTTAAATCCTCTACATCGGATTGAAGTGAGTACATCAGCTCTATGGTCAGTACTCACTGTTGATGAATTAATGAAGAAATGGGATAATGGTTTCTGGTCGAAGACGAGCCTCCGAGTGCTTGGTATGACTGTGCAGCTCGGCCATCCTGTGCACGACAAGTGTCTCAGTCCCTCCTCTTCAAGCCTACTCGTTCTACTTCACGTCAATGGATTTCATATCTTAAACGTTCAGTTCTGCAACTGCAATCATTCGCCGCTCGATTCCCTCAAGCGCTGTCAATTGTTCCGAGTGGGTTGGTATCCGGCTACACACGAACGCCCTGAGACCGCATTTTCAATCGCGATGCTTGACACGTTCCATGAAATGACTCTTCAAGGCAAGATATCTGCTCATGACTACTACCAAGCACTAGTCAATCTATCAGATAATGCGGGGCTCGACCAGATTCCTGTAAGCTGTTTATCACTATACCTTTTGAAATTAGCTGACACTGAACATAGAAACGCTACGACGAATTCTTACGTGCAACTCGCCAGTACAGACACCTCATGCTATGCAAGAGAGCCGGGCGCGGACACGATCCCGCGGGTATAGAAGCGACAAAACCAGGAGGGCTTGCGCTGGAGTGCCCCGCGTGTCCTCATCCCGGGAAGAACTTGCCCGAAGGCTGGGAAAAATCCGCGAAACAGTGAGTCTTGCGTTGGCACTACACTAGCGCATAATTTACTTATATCATTAGATTTCTGTACTGGCTTGTTTTAGCCATTGATGCGAATTTCCGACTGAAGTCGAAAGATCGAGGCGCATCAAAGGATGAGCCACTTGGTCCAGGGTGGGGTTATCGTGTTGAGGAAAGGACATACAAAGCTGAGATTGAATTGGAGAAACACAATCATACCGCGGAGGTGAGCTTGTCTTTTATTCACTATTCGCTAATCGGGAACTGAGTGAATTAAATAGAAAAGTACCTGCGACTCCACTTTCCAAGCCATCGAAAAGGCAACGATGAGCTCAGGAGATATTTACTCTTCTAATGGCGTAGGAGCTGTTATTTGTTCGAGACATGGGCTTGTACGCGCTCTCGGAGTCGGCGACATCCAGAAGGGGGAAAGGTGCGTTTTACTACTATCGTCCCTTAAACTAATGAAGTCTGACTGATGCTTTAGATATGTTAATATGGATTACATTTTCCTTTCTGCTATAATGGGTGTCCTCGTTGTAACGGTCTTGCTCACGTATGACATAGCATGTCAATGGATAAAAAATCTTCGCAAACGCGTGCGAGAGTTCCCCGTTTCCATGCAAGAGGCCTTTCTTCGATTGGCGCTTATGGCTGCTGTCCCCAAATTTCATCTTCCCGCTCACGGCGATGCATGCCAGAGTCCGTACAGCTTGACAAATATGGTTGGCGCAGGGAGAGTTGATGGTGAAGGAATTGAAAGGGGTTGGTCTCTTATGAACGCTATTGCTACTGCAACTCGAGAGATGGGGCCCGGCTTTAGGCATGACACAATGGATGATCATTGGCATAGCTTGAACTGGAGAAAGATAGCTGGATTAGGTACGTAACTTTACATGACTACTCTCGCTAATTTCTGACATCATTCTAGGACAGAGTCTACATCGAAAACTCTTACTATCAGTTAGAATGTCGGCGAAGCAGGCCGACATTTTCAACCGACTCAATGCGACCTTCACGCCGCCAGAGATCTCTTCCATGAACGCAATGGTGATTGCTTGGCAAAAGGACAAATTGAACGCACCCGACCCGTACTCGGATCCGACGCCCGCACACTCACTCGCGGATGTGCGCCGAGAGCTTGCTAAAGAAGAAGAAAGCATCCTGGATAGAAGTGTATTAGTACACGAAACGCCAGCCAGCGGTGTTATTTTCAAAGGGTTGGAGTTAGAAGAACAGAGGTATGTTAGTTAGTATACATTTCGTGGCATATGGTGATTAAAAACGTATTTAGGCGTCATTTCCTCTCGTTGATTGCATTAACCAAAGCGCGACCTCACTCAGTCCAGAGGGCAGTCGTTCAGGAGCGACGGTTAGCTCTCCTGAGTAAGATCAGGCTATTCCGGGAGACGCAGCGCTTGTACATGCCGCAAGTTGCTATACACCTTGCGCTTTACGAACGAGTTCCACCAGCCGATGACCCAAGCGATGGCGTCCGAGTGGACATACCACCCTTATGTCTTCCCTCTGGCCTTCCAGCAGACCTACGCGCAGCTCTCCCGCCTCAACACAAGCTTGTAGACAAGGAAATGCGCCTTCGCAGAGCGCAGTGCGATGATGCTTTGTTCGAACTTCGCCGACATCTGCGAATTCGAGCCTCGGCCTTCCGACAGAAGAAGAAGTCGACCAGAGGCCAACGAGAGAGCACGCGTGCGCAAGCTGTTCTGTCACAGTTTACGAGCAAAATAAACCTTATTGCTGAACGATATCGGGAAGCATTTGCTGCCCTCCAAGTCCTGGACACTAACCCGAGTGCCGAATGGAAGACAATTTTACGGCCACTTAGAAACGAAGACATCCGACCAATGCATGCCGATTCGGACGACGACGATGATGATGATGATGATGACGATAGCTCAGGAAAAGCGCGTAAGAAGCGTAAGAAGCGGAAAAGAAAGGGCGACGGCTTCCATACGCCTTCCTGGATCTATATGGTCTCCCGTAAGGACGGAGAGGGAAGGACGAAGGAAGAGTTAGGCACAGGTATGATTTACTTTTTAAAATCAAATTCAGGCTAATCGGATTTCATAACTAGCTTATCGCGTTGAGTGGGCTAAAGCTCAGGCCCGTTCTCATAGGTGGCAAGAGGAGGTTGACCTTGTGGTCGAGGAGATGCGCAGGGTTCTTGTCTACTGCGGCTACGCAAGCGAAGTATGGCAAGGGAGAGTTGGTCTGCGCGCTGACCTTCCTGAGGCATTGAAGATGGGAACGCGAGCTTATGCTTTAAAGCAAGCAAACATGTGGCATCGACTTGGTCTCAAATTTGCAGGAATGTGGTATAGAGACTTAATCAGCCACGCATTTAAGGTCGAATGGCCAACTCAATTTATAGCTGCAGGTGTTGTTGCCTCTAATACTTATTCCAGCAAAAAAACTACGTTCGTGTCCCGTTTGTATGCTTCGGAGCTTACACCGTCGACAGCGGACGTATCAGAAGAACCGGGGCACGATAATACTAGTTCAATTGGGGGGGATAGCTCTAATATTGGTAACGTAGATGACGAAATGGCACTGTCGGCCTTATTGGACTTCATTTAGCTTTATAACTTAGTTTTATCATTGCTAAATAAATTGGGATTGTTTGGCCTCCTCATTCTTGATCTTTTATAGTCAGAAATGAGACTACGGGTTCTTGCACTTTCGAACGTAAGTCCTATATAGAATCAACGGTGGCCTCGACTCCTTTGATCTGTGCCTTTTAATTCCAATACACCTCTGCAACTTTACATCAACAAGAAGATTGCAGTGTGCTACGAAAGGACAGTGCAGTTCCTGCAAATACGAAGGTGTAATGTCTAACTACAAGCTACCGTCCTCACTATTATCTGCACGTGACATTTCGGAATTGGAGGTTCTCTAAACGTTTGACAAATTAGCCACTGTACAGTTGCCGTCATGCCGATGGTCACTATTGCCCCATCAGGAGCGAGGCTGCGCACGTCAGATATGCCGCAACGGCAGCGCAATGCCGTCTCCTATAATACACGGCACGGGGCTGCCGGTACTGCAAACAAGCCACCCAAGACCTTTTTTTTGCTTACCGTGATAACTTGTAAAACGCCTTGCGATAACTATCGCTCGTTTCTACAGATTATTAGTTGGTACGGCTCCCGCACCACCATCACCAGTCACCAGTCCAAAACCGGACAACAATCCCTTCTCAACCATGGCTCTCGATTCTTCGACCACTTGCTCGACGCACACCCCCGTTGAACACCAATACGATCTGGCCGCCTCCACCTGCGAATCGTATACATGTCCATATTGTCATAAGCGAGCACCTGGACACATCGCCTCAGAATGCAACGATCATCGATGCGTCTCATGCGGACAACAAGAAGGTCATGACGATGAATGCGCTACCTTCCGAGTCCTTCAACAACGTGTTCAGAGACGTATAAAGGAACGCAACTCCTCTCAAAGCGACTAAAGCACCTGTTGCTTACCACTGGATACCCTATTGGCGTTAACTTCGCCTATATGGCACGTTTTTCTTACTTTCTTTATTGGACTTAACTTGTCCCTATAACGGCCATTTTCTCTTTATCTATTAACTGATTTCCACTACGTTTCAATTTAAGAACGGGGTAATGTTACAAATTCTAACTATGTCAGCGGCCCCCTTTGTTCCGACGGACTCCCGCGACTCCGCACCCTTTGCCCTATCTGTTTCTATTCTTGTCTTTGCTCAGTCATCCTTGTTTCTTATCGTCCAATCCCGGAGCCCCACATGTAACCCTTTGCCCTAACCCTCTGCCCCGCTCCCACACTATTATTAGTAGCCTATTGTCTACGGACCTATTGTTCTCTGCTTATTGTTCATCAGATGTATCTCCGCTCCGCAGCTATAGTATATAAACCCCTGTACTTAGCATGATCGAACCCTAAGTTCGATCTCCTTTGTCAAACCCCCCGTCTCTAGTCACACTATACATCTGCTTTATCTCTACTCCACATCGTAGGCCTTTGTCCATACTTAAAGACCCTAAGTGTTGAGCCCTAGCTCCGCTATTAGTCTTAGCAACCAAACGTTGCGAAACCCAACTATACGAGACCGTAAGTTGAGACGTAACAGTAACAAAGACGAGAGTGTCAATGTTGTATGTAGAAGGAAATTTGATCCCGTTCTCCATGATCCGCTTCCTCAGCATGAACATTAGTAATCTAGTTGGATCATACTATGAGCTTTAGCTGAGTCTAAATCAAGCTTCACACTTACCATTACATCGTGCATACCAGAAATTGATCCCGTACGCATTGCAAGATTTCAGATTTAAACTCACAAATTGATCCCTCTCGAGTCTATCCCTGCCACCTCAAGTCCTCCATCCTCTTCACCAATGAAAGTGGATTCATCTGTGTTGTGAAGCGCCCTGGCAAGTTGCTTTGTCTTGTCGTCCCGCTTTGACGTAGCGGGCGAGTCTATTATATCCGTTTCTTCACCAGAAAGGCTCTCGTTCTGTCCGGCAGGTGCGTGAAAGAAAGTGTTGCTTGGAGTGGCGGCAGATCTCGATGTCTTTGCGGTCTGCACACGGGTGCAAAATGGAAGTTCACCTTTGGGATCTTCTTTCCTAGCCTTTTTTGCAGGCTTTCTGTTTGACGCATCCGTACTTGCCGCTTCATATTGTGAGTCAAAGTAGTCAACCTCCAAGCTTTGAAAACATCTGAAAATGTATAGGCAATATAACTCACCAATGTCTAAGTCTTCGTCGTATTCAACTTCACAACCCGACACGTCTTTAACACCGTTCTTCGAGCCTGCTTACGCCAGTTCAAAGCTATGTAATTACTGATCTGAAGTTGAAGACTTACTACTAGCTTCGCCCTTTGGCTTCCTACGTCCACGTTTTCCAGCGAGTTTAGGCACTGTTGAGCCCATCTGGGTGCGTGTCTCAAGAGCCTTCGACAAATTGTTTTCAAGCTCTACGGTCTCTAGCATCGCTGCTTCTTGGTTTTCTGCTGCGGTCACCTTCTTGCGTACCTTGTCGGCTGCCTCTTGTTCTTTTGCTGCCTGTTTCTGCTCCGCAGCGAGTTTTTTCCTCTCTTTCGCGACCGCGACTTGCTGGGCCGCAGCTCTGCGGAAAGCTGCCCGTTCTTCCTTCTGTTTTTCCTTCTCCTCCTTCTCCTTCAATGCCTCATCCCGCCTCGCTGCCTGCTGTACTTTCCTTTCGTCTTTTTCTTCCTTCTCCCGCAATATCTCCTCCTTTGTTTGTCTTGTTCTGAGTTGGTCAACTACTGCTCCGGGGTGCTGGTTACTGTTCTTGGCCCTCGTCTGTCTTCGAGTTGACATTTTGTGCAGTGTTTTGAGACTTGGGTGATAATAAGATGGATCGAAGGTGCAAGTTCAAGATCAGGGAGGCAAGGGCGTCTATCTTAGACAAGTTGAAAATTTACGCCCACTCACTCAGGCTGCCACTGGCCAGGCTGCCACTGGCCAGGCTGCCACTGCCAGCCTGAGTGTGTGACTCACGCACTGCCAGTGGCAGTGGCACTCAGGTTCACTGGCAGCCTTACGGCACTGGCACTGGCACTCAGCTGTGAGTCCCAATCATCAACATATACTACTGAAGGCTACATTGATGCCAGCGACACGGAAAAAGCACGACCCCTTTCATTTTCCACCAACTATTCGATGTACCTTGCCCAGCTGTAGTAGGACGTTCAAGAGTCAATCTGGAAGAGCAAGACATGAATATTCAGCTCATCCGATGTCATCCGTGGCAAGATCTACTGCCTGTGGTCACGACTATGATTCTTCACCTATTCGACCCACACGAGCTCCAACTCCTCAACCTCTACCGAGGTCGTCCGAACTTCCAACAGAGGGTCATTTTGAGAGCGGCTCTGACTCCTACAATTACGATATTTCCATGCTTACACAGGATATCTCGATGCTCAGTATAGGCCGAGACGAGTTGCTTCAAGACCTAGACAGACCTGATTCTCTGTCCCATTCTGGCACCGGAAGTGACAGTGGCCGTAGTGCATCCTCTGAAGACTTGGACTTCGACATTGGAGATCATGAGGAGAGTGATGGTAACCTAAAGGTGTATCACAGATATATGAATGGTGCGCACCAAGTATATTGTCCTCGGTTTGATAGCACTCTGATGAAAAACATCGAGCAGCCACCCCGTGTGATGCGGAAGGAAACAACTTAAAAAACGAAGAACCACCTGTTCCGCAAAATGAACCTGCACCAAATGACTGGTCTCCCTATTCGTGCCGAGCAGATTTTGAGCTAGCAGACTTTCTTTATCGCGATGAGCAAATGTCTGCTGGTAATATAACAAAGCTTCTCGGAATCATGAAGGCTTACCAGCGAATTCAGTCTGTGAAGAACGCAAAATCTGGCGGATATTCTGAGTTGGACGTAACTGAACCCGACGATGACTCAGATCTGGATCCTACTAGTACGCTACTCGATGGAGACGCACAAAAGTTGTACAATGTCATTGACGCTACGAGAGTTGGTGACGTGCCTTGGAAATCCTTTAGTAACTTCTACACGGACGACAATGGCCAAAAAGCGACAGACGAGAACACCGAGTCATGGAAGAGGAAAGAATATGATGTATGGTTTCGGGATCCCTTGGAAGTGATCCGAAATTTGGTGGATAATACGGCTTTAGAAGGCGAATTTGACTATGTCCCATTTCGTGAATATCAGCCAAAGGAGGAATCTGATGACATCAATGACAAAGAACGAGTGTTCAGAAATTACATGTCCGGAAATTTCGCTTGGGAACAGGCTGTAAGTCATGAATAATGCAGCATTCAAAGTTGGAGGAAGCGTACTGATTATCCTTGACTTAGAACAAAATCTCAGCCGAAGATGAAGCAGTCCATGGGTCCATGTTCGTTCCGGTGATCTTGGGGAGCGACAAGACAACAGTTTCCGTTGGAACTGGCAACAACGAATATTATCCGTTATATCTCTCAATAGGAAATGTATCAAACAAGGCCCGGCGGTCCCAAAAGTTGAATACAGTCCAGCTCGTAGCATTTTTAGCAATACCAAAGAGTGTGTGTCAAAAACTGAGCCATTCAATTGTGTTTTGACGCTTTTTTTGCAGCTGAGCGGCAGTACGAAAAGTCAGATGACTTCCGTCGCTTTAGACATCAAATTTTTCATTCATCTATATCGAGAATCTTGAGTTCATTGAAGACCGCCATGTCCATAAACAATGAACAGACCATTCTCCGGTGCCCTGATGGTCACTTGCGTAGGTCGGTTCTCGGACTCGGCTCGTATATAGCCGATTATCCGGAACAGGTGAGTCTATGCGCAATATGCACTGGATGGTGCTGCAAGTAAGTACTGTCCTCAGGCAACGCATACAAGTCCGTGAGAATGGCTTACTGTGGCTATATGATATAGATGTACAGCACCTCACAAGAACCTAGATAATCCGGAATTTGTTACAAACCCTCGAACAAAAGAGCTGCACGAACGATTGATAGAACAGGTGGATGACAACGTCATAAGTAGAGCAACAATTCGAAAAGAGTATGGATTCCATCAGGAAATCGTGGTATGTGCTTCAAAGTCTCCCCTGGATGCATATTTTACAATCAGGTTGTCCCGTAGCCTTTCACCAATGACTTTCCGCGAGCGGATATATGCGATCTCATATCTCCGGACCTACTACACCAAATCATCAAAGGCGTGTTCAAGGATCATCTTGTCGAGTGGATTTGCCAGACCTTGACCACGACAGAGCTGGATATTGTGGATAAAAGGTGCTATTCTCTCACAAGTCGTATAATGTAAATACCATTGCTAACCCTCTACAGGATTAGAGTCGCTGCTCCTTTTCCTGGACTTCGCAGATTCCCCGAAGGCCGAGGCTTCAAGCAATGGACAGGCAATGATTCTAAGGCACTGATGAAAGTATGTGGCCTTTCTACCTAATTCGAGGCGGTGGATTGCTGATATTTGATGCAAACCGCTTAGGTGTATCTTCCGGCTATTGTGGGCATTGTGCACAATGATATAATCACCACAATGAGTGCATTTCTGGACTTTTGTTACCTTGTACGTCGGTACACGATTACAGCCTCAACTCTTGATCAGATCAAAGCCTCTCTGGACCACTTTCATCAATTTCGGCAAATATTCATAGCCAAGGGCATCCAGGATAACTTCTCACTGCCACGACAGCATGCCATGGTCCACTATCCTACAATGATCCCTCTCTTCGCCGCACCGAGCGGGCTGTGTTCATCGATCACAGAGAATAAACACATTTACGCGGTCAAGGAAACATGGCGACGCTCAAACAGAAATGATCCTTTGGGTCAAATGATCACAGCAAACCAACGACTAAGTAAACTTATTGCATCGAGGGCAGACTTTGAAAGGCGTGGAATGCTGGACGATTCGTTGGCGGAGGCTTCGTGGAGAGCTTTGCGTGATGTTCTGCGCAAGAATATCTCAGAGTCGGACACGGATGACGCTGAGAAGATTTCTACTAGTAACTCGGGGAGAGCATAGGCACCTCCGTGGCGTACTATTGACAGGCGCAGCTGATGATACAGAGGACTTCTTCGATGACATTGTGGGCAATCATGAACTCAATGAAATTGCAGACCTGGACAATTCCGAAAGCTTAGTGGATGGGCCGCAGTGTGGTGCGGTTCATGGCATACGACATGCTGAACGCCAGATCCGCGTGGGCGGCAGAAATGACCCTTTGAGCTTGATATTAATGGCTTCAAAGCAACGTGAGTATTACTTATTACTAGTAGTAACCCGTGCTTTTGGTGCTGCTCAACTGACTTCTTTGATGTTATCCTTGCAGAGTCCAGTAAGGTGTACCCTAAACAGCTCAACGCTCTTGCAGCGATGAAAGGCTATCCTGAGTTCCGACAGCTCCGACAGCTCATCAAAGTATACTTACTTAACAAGTACGAAAAGCACACCTACAACTCAAGGGCTTATTCTGGCAGAACTGAACCAGGACATGCGCAGTTTGAATTAGACATGAGCAATGACTTTTCAATTTTCCATTCAGCCACCGCTTTCTTTGCCTACCGTGGTGAATCGATCCCTATAGAACAAGCAATGAGGGAGGTGATCAGGTCCAATCCGTCTTGGCGCGGAAAACCTCAACGAGATGCAGTACTTGTCCGAGTTAGTTCACGCAAACAGGGGTTCGCAGGAATGAGAGTTGCTAGGGTTATACTTCTTTTCTCCTTCACAGCCAAAGCGGAACATCAGGAATGCGCTCTCATACAGTGTTTCAAACGTGTTGGCGACTCGCCTGACCCGAAAACAAGTATGTGGATTGTCGAGCCGGATTATGAGTCAGAGACTTCTAGTACCACCTGGCAGCGTGTCGAATGTTGTCCTGGAGTGAATGCCAGTGGCAGACGTCACTATGACCGTGACTGCAAGGCTCCGAAGTTATCTGTGATAGATATAGGGGACATCTTCCGTTTAGCTCACCTCCTTGGGGTTCAGAAGGGTGATGAATGTCCTCCGAAGTCATTGACACCTGAGGAATCCCTGGACTTTTATGATAGATCTTATGTTAACCGATTTGCTGACATGCACATGCACGAAACATTGTATGAAAGAAGACACTGTCAATGATAAAGATAAACTCTTCATTTAGCACATACTACAAAGTAGATTGAAACCTACGAAGTGAGGATCCTGCAACTTCAAGTTCTTGAAGTTGAAAGTCCGACGACTCCGACTCCGGCGACTCGGAGCCTGAGTCGGACTCGGAGTGGAACTTCAAGTTCAAGTGATAACTCACGCCACCTCAGGCTGCCACGTAGCCTGAGTACGGTAGTACTACTGCCAGTGACTCCGACTCGGAGGACTCGGACTTGGAGCCGACATCATGATGATGATCCGAGTTTCAAATTGAACTTGAATGCCACTGGCATGTCAGTGATGTTTGGCGACTACTACCTACTATTAGTACTCACTGGCAGGGTACCGTACTACTACTAGCCACTGGCAGCTGAATTATCCAGTCTCAAGCCTCCAATTCTGTCCACTCAGACTGGCAAGTTGTCACAATCTCAACTTTGAGTTCAAACGGTTGTTGTTTGCTTCTTCTAATACTACTACTCAGGGCAACTACTACTATCGTGATTACTACTACTAGTAGTACTCGCTTCACGTTCAGCAGTCTACTAAATCTGCAACTCTGTTGCCTGGAATGTCTGGAACTCGGAGTCCCACTGGCTGCCAATGTTCGAGTTGTGGACACAGCCTGAGTCACGGTAGTACTACTACCATACTGGCACTCAGGCTGTTGGCACCCGCCGGCGCCGTGTCAAACCTGAGTCGGCTGCCGACTTAGGCATTAATGCTCACTGGCACTGGCAGGCCGGCGCTCACCGTGTTGACTCCCCAGCCAGCTCTCAAGTAGACGGGTACCATCGCTTGCCAGTGCCAGTGGAAGACTGGCATGATTTGGATTCAGAACTTGAAGAAAAAAACCCAGACCACCCAAGTCGCTCATACCACACACAGGACACTACACACTTCCGTGGTAGATCCACTCGGGCCGACTCGGAAAGCACTCGCAGTCTGAGACGCAGGTCGCGCGAGGTTTCAATCGACAACTTGAACATGGAATGCCAGAGTCGTCACTATACTACTACTAGTGTACTACGTGATAGTAGTATTGGGCTTGGCCAAACTGCTCGCAACACTGGCAGTGGTAGCCAAGGTTCAGTCAACAAGCGCTCAAGCTTCCTCCCCAACTTGAAGTCGTTGGATCAGCGTGACAATCGTCATCTGCACCCACTATCGCACGAGGAAATGCCACGAACTTTCTCAAGTTACAAGGGCTTGTCGTCATCCCACTCAGCTCCTTCAAGTCAGCGATCCGACAACGTCGCGAGAGTGCGAGATCAGTCAACGAGTTCCTTGAACAGCCCGAGGGGTAAGGTGTCAGGAGCGCGGAACTTGTCGCGCGACCCAGTGGAATTCAATCTAAATAATGCGGAGGGCCCAAGGAAGGAACCTATCTGGGAGGTTAAAGCTGAGATCAACGAGACAACTTCAAGTCCTTCCGGTGTGCATTATTTTCAATTGATAAGTAGAAATGATTATCGATTAACGCAAACGATAAGCCTTTATCGCCAGGGAAACTCTGACGAAAAACATATGTCGGCAAAAGGAAACACTCAGGTCTTTATCTTCTGAAACAAATGACCACATCGAGGCAATACAGAATAACCACTATGAAAGCGTATCGGATCGTGCTAGGACGGAAGAGAAAGTCGAGCAAGAGGAGGGGCAGGATGCATCAATTGTGCAGTCGGAAGACGTCGATCTTTGTGCAGCGGTGGCAGCTCTGAAAAGCGAGATGATGGAAATGAAGAAGGCGTACCTTGCGAAGTTTGAAGAAATTACGAGCCTTAAACAGTCTTTCAATAAACAGGAAGAGCTCGTCGAACAACTCTTCGAAACAGTCGATCTATTATGTGAAAGTGTCGTTGGGGTTCGTAACAGTCATACTCATCAACATTGATGTTCTACATCTGACTGCCTTTCTTTAGAATCAAGCGGCGAAGGATGCGGTGACTTTACGGTCTTTCCTGGAGGACCTTCAACGCTACGTAGTTCACGGCTCATTTTTCCTTCTCCGTTTCTCGAAGACTGAGAGGGAAAAATGCCATCAATTTCGAGGCCAGCGGAAGCTAGAATGGTCAAGTTTCAATAAAGAAATGAAGGAGATCTTCCTGAAGTATCATGGTACACCTCGAGGTATAGAAGGATACTCCCAACTGTATCAAAAGAGGTCTCCGTTGGGAGAAGCTTTATACCCAGGGGACGGAAAGACGCCTAGTCGAAAAGCATCACCTCTGCCAAGGCAACAGGTGCAGACGCATCTGTATTATACTGGAGACAGACTCGAGTTCGACGTTTACAAGCTTGGGATATTCTATTTCTTCATTCCCTTGTTCCTAGCCCACTATGTTGCCTATAGGAACCATATCGAACTTCTGGAGGAGATGATTCACGCGTTTCGCGACAAACTGCCCGATGCCGTCGAGAAGGAACGAAGGGGATTGGGAGGATCACACAATTATCAGACAGCTGCGCAACAAGCACGCATTGATCTTACCAGCAATGTGGATATCTACCCAGATGGGTATACTCGGTGGCCCTCTGTAGGGGCAATTGGCTTGGACAGTTTACTGAAATTGGTGAAAGACGACGTAACTGTTACGTCTCAACTTACGGTCTCGTATAGTTGGGTTTCGCAACGTTAGTTGCTAAGACTAATAGCGGAGCTAGGGCTCAACACTTAGAGTCTTTAAGTATGGACAAAGGCCTACGATGTGGAGTAGAGATAAAGCAGATGTATAGTGTGACTAGAGACGGGGGGTTTGACAAAGGAGATCGAACTTAGGGTTTGATCATGCTAAGTACAGGGGTTTATATACTATAGCTGCGGAGCGGAGATACATCTGATGAACAATAAGCAGAGAACAATAGGTCCGTAGACAATAGGCTACTAATAATAGTGTGGGAGCGGGGCAGAGGGTTAGGGCGAAGGGTTACATGTGGGGCTCCGGGATTGGACGATAAGAAACAAGGATGACTGAGCAAAGACAAGAATAGAAACAGATAGGGCAAAGGGTGCGGAGTCGCGGGAGTCCGTCGGAACAAAAGGGGGCCGCTGACATAGTTAGAATTTGTAACATTACCCCGTTCTTAAATTGAAACGTAGTGGAAATCAGTTAATAGATAAAGAGAAAATGGCCGTTATAGGGACAAGTTAAGTCCAATAAAGAAAGTAAGGAAAACGTGCCATATAGGCGAAGTTAACGCCAATAGGATATCCGGTGGTGAGCAACAGGTGCTTTAGTCGCTTTGAGAGGAGTTGCGTTCCTTTATACGTCTCTGAACACGTTGTTGAAGGACTCGGAAGGTAGCGCATTCGTCGTCATGACCTTCTTGTTGTCCGCATGAGACGCATCGATGATTGTTGCATTCCGAGGCGATGTGTCCCGGTGCTCGCTTATGACAATATGGACATGTATAAGATTCGCAGGTGGAGGCGGCCAGTTCGTACTGGTGTTCAATGGGGGTATGCGTCGAGCATTCGGTCAAAGAATCAAGTGCCATGGTTGAGAACGGGTTGTTGTCCGGTTTTGGACTGGTGACTGGTGATGGTGGTGCGGTGTGGACTTCGTATGCAGGGCTTGGCGACTTGAGCTCCATAGGATCCGATAAGCGATCGGCGAGGCCTGGGCGTTCAGGGACTTGAATGCCGACCGAATTGATGAGATCGTTTGTGAGATCCACGACTTCATCTTCTGTAGTGAGATCGATGACTGGTGGTGTAATGATTTCTGGTGGTGCATGGGTGAGGAACTGGTCCAGGGCGTAGCGACGAGCGTCTTCAAATGAAGTTTGAGAAGATCGGAGTAGTCGAAGGGCTCCTTCCACAATAAAGATGTTGGTTTCCATGACCTCTTGACCGCGGGTGGCGATGTCGTAGAATTGAGTCCAGATGGTGAGTAGAGGGGTAGCATCGGAAGTCGAGGTACTGAGACGTTGGTGAATAGTTCGATTGGTGAAGAGGTTAAGGACCCTTCTTGATTCTGCCTGGGTGAGATGGTCGATGTTGATGTCTGTTGGTCGAAAGGTTGGTATAGGTGTTCGAAGGGTGGGATTGATGCGAGGCGAAGGTCGTTGAGTGCGGGACGGGGGCATTGTCTAGAGCGAGTGAGTTGGACAGTTATAGTGGCAGCAACTGCAAGTGCAATAAGGGTCCGAACGTTGAGGTTCGAAGTGACTAATATGTTTGCAGCGGTGGCGGGTTATGGGTCGAGTGATAGTAAGGGGTGGTTGGACACGAGCCGATGTGTTGAAGTAGTCGATTAGTTGCTGTGCATAATCGGGGTTGAAGTAGAAAATGTGAATAAGGAAGGTGGAGAGAGTGGGAACGTGCAAACGGTTGGAGTACGCTTTCTGCCAGTCAGGTATAAAATGTTTTTCTGTTTTTGTTTTTATGAATGAGGGTCGGACAGCGTCTAGGTAACCAGGGCACGTTGGAATCGAGGTAGGCGGTAGTACGAGGGTTGTGGGTTCAGGAGTAATGGGTTGTTGGTATGATGCAGAGAGAGTGGCGTCGTTGACGATGTTAGAGGAGTGGGGATAAGAGAAGCGAACAAGTTTGTGGGATGCGGGCATTCAGGCAAGTTGGTGGAGCTTCTTATAGGCTTTGAGAATGGTCTGTGCGTTTCGGAGATTGGACTCAGGTTCCCATGAGTTTCCAGAAGTGGGGTAACCTTTCCATTTTATAAGGTATCTTCGTCTAGTGCCGTTCCCACGGTGGGCACGGATGGCTTCAACTTCGTATTGTTCTTGTCCTTCGATCAGGTCAGGTGGGGGATTACTGTGGGGCGGTCCATATGCTTCGGTCTCGGTGTATCTCACGAGAAGCGCAGCGTGGAATACCGGGTGTATCTTCCATTTAGTCCGTGAGAGATCTAGTTCATAAACTAGTGGCGATAAGACTTTCTTGATCCGGAATGGTCCGTCACGTTTCTCCTTGAACTTCTGTGATAGGCCAGGGATTCGGAGGTTTTTGGAGTCTAGCCAGACTTTGTCGCCTTTATTGAATGGTTTGAAGTTCCGGAAGGTACGTTCTTTCATAACCATGGCAGCAACTGAATGGGCGGCCAGGGCTTCTGATCGGTAGACCGTGAGATTGGCAAGTCGTTGTGATACTGATGGAACGTTCGACTTCGGGTACTTCATGGGTAGTGCAATTGGTTCATATCCCATGAGAAGTGAGAAAGGGGTTCTTTTGGTGACCGTGTGAGCGCGGTTGTTATGGGCGAATTCAATGTTGGGAAGATGTTGAGACCAATTTTCCGGTTCTCCAGTACAATAGATCCGGAGATAGACTTCGATCTCTTGATTGGTTCGTTCTGCTTGTCCGTCGGTTTGTGGATGATAGGCGGTGGACATCGATGATTTGATTCCTACGATTTTGCATAGTTCTTGAAATGCTTTAGAGGCGAATTGAGGTCCTCTATCGGAGATGATGCGGATGGGAAGTCCAAATCGTCGGTATACGTTATCGAAGTATAGTTGTGCTGTTTCGATGGCGTCTATTGTCTTTTTGCAAGGGATGAGAACAATAGCTTTGGAACAATCGTGATCAATGACCAATAGAAGGGTGTCGTATCCATGGGACATTGGAAGGTCGGTGATGAAGTCCATATTGACGTGAGAGAATGGAAAAGAGTTCTTATCGGCGGCGATAGGCATTAGTGGTGGTGCGGTTGGGTGGTGATTGACTTTCATTTGTTGGCATAGTGCACATCCATGGACGTAATCTGATATAAATTTCTGCATTCGGGGCCAATAATACGTTCTTCGGACTTGTTCCAGAGTGTTGAATATACCAGGGTGAGCGCGTACTGGGATATCATGGTGAAGTCGTAAGATTGTGCGTTTTAATTCGAGATTATCCGGGATATAGATGCGGTTCTTGAAGTATAAAATGCCAGTGTCGTCGAAAAACCAGTCTTTGAGTGCGGTTCGAGCGGGTGGTAGCTTCTTCTTTAGTTGAGAAATGGTATTGGTGAGGTATTCGTCTTTCGTCATTGATTCTTTGATGGATTTCGTCAGGTTATCAGTGTCTGGAAGGTCGTCGTCAGACTCGTAGTTAATGCTTTCTTCTTCGTCTTCCGAATCATTGTGGTCTTGTAATGCGGAAATGAAGAGGTCGTTTGGCAGCATTATAGAAACTTCGTTTAGATTCTCCCCCTGTTTAACATGGTCCGCCCGGCGTGATAGAAGGTCAGATTGTATCATCTGTTTGCCGGGAACATGAGTAATGTGAAGGTCGAATTGTGATAACAACAAATGCCATCGAGCTTGACGGGGTGAAAGTCTTCGGGCTTCTCTCCAATAGGTTAGATTGCGATGGTCACACCACAAGGTGACTTGATGTGGTGATCCAAGGAGATAATGTTTCCAAGTATTAAGGGCGCGAATGATGGCAAGTAGTTCTCGGTCGTAAATTTCGTAATTACGTTCGGCTGAGTTGAGTGATTGCGAAATGTATCCAATGGGTTTAAGAACACTGTTGTCGTCATGTTGGCGAAGGACAGCTCCAGTAGCGACTTTGGAAGCATCGGTTTCTAAGAAGAAAGGTTTGTGGGGATTCGGCATTAGAAGTAGCGGATGTTGAGAAAATGCAGCTTTGAGTGCGTCAAATGCCTTCTGTTCAACCTCAGTCCAAACGAACGGTTGGTCTTTTCGTTTGAGGTTGTCCAGTGCTTTGGTAATCTCGGCGTAGTGTGGGATAAATCGGCGATAAAAGTTGGTGAAACCAGTAAATGAGCGAACGTCTTTGACATTGGTGGGTACTGGCCATTTGGTGATGCCTTCGATCTTGGTAGGATCCGTTTGGATGTGATTAGGCGTAATGATGAGTCCTAGATAAGTGAGTTTCTGTGTATGGAAGAAACATTTGGTGGGTTTGAAGTATAAGTCATTTTGTTGAAGGATTGTGAAGGCGCATTTGGCGCGGTGGATAAGTTCTGGTAAGGTTGGGGCATGGATGAGAATGTCGTCCATATAAACCAAGAGGTGGTTCAGTAGGATTTCTTCTCCAAGAATATCGTTCATAAAGTGTTGGAAAGTTGCTGGAGAATTGCATAAGCCGAAAAACATAACTGTTGGTTCGAAAAGTCCTCGTTGAGTGGTAAACGCAGCTTTCCATTGGTCTCCTTCTTTAATCCGTATGTTATTGTATCCCCATCGAATATCTAGAGCGATGAAGTATTGTGATCCGTGGAGTTTGTCCAAAAGGTCTTGAACAAGTGGTAATGGGTACGCGTTTTTGATTGTACCATTGTTGAGGTAACGGTAATCTTGTACGGGTCGTAGAGTTCCGTCTTTCTTGTCAACAAAGAAAAGGGGTGATGCCATAGGCGACTTTGAAGGTCGTATATATCCATTTTTAAGGTTTTCGTTGATGAAGGTGTCCAGAGCGGCGCGTTGCGGAAGGGATAGTGGATATGGAGAGTGCCGTTTGGGAATGAAGTCTGGTTTGAGATCAATAGCATGATCATATGGTCGTTTTGGTGGAAAACGGTGTGCTTTTTCTTCGTCGAATAGGGAAAGGAATTGATGATATTGGCGAGGTACAAGATCTAGAAGTGGCTTAGCAGCTTCAAATCCTTTTCGAGCTTGTTGTGCAAGTTGAGTCGAAATGTTGACGCGATTGAGCTGTATGGATCCTGTATCCCAGTCGATTTTTGGCTTATATTTCTTGAACCATGGTAGGCCAAGAATAAATTCTTCTTTTCCAAGAGTGGTAACATAGAATCGCATAGCATATTGTTGATTTCCAAGTTTGACTTGAAGAGGTGTATAGGAGGTGATACGTCCGGCATTGTTGAGTGTTCCATCAACGTTCTTGGGTCGCAGTGGGTGTCGTAATTTGATTGTTTTTAGGTGGAGTTTTTCTACGAGTTTTCGGTCGATGAATAGACCTTCGGCTCCGGTGTCTAGAAGTGCAGTCGCTTTGTGGATTTTATTGTTATAGCTGAAGGTAATCGGAATTCGTAAGGCATGATTGTCGTTAATAGAGTTGATGAGCAGCCGAATATTCAACGAGAGAGATGGCTGCGGAAGCTCTTCGTCGTTTAAAAATTTGCTTCCTCAACTTTATCAAAGACTTGATTGACCGTGTCATCATCAAGACCAATGAGAAGTTGTTGAATCTGGGCAGCGCGATCTTTGGTTGAGAGTGATTCTTGGTTGTCATCGTTGTTTTCGGGTTCCGAGTATTCGTCTTGATCATCTGTAGCTGTGATCTGACGAATGACTTTGGCTTTAGGTGTGCGTGAGTTTGGCCATCGAGATCTGTTGTTGCGTTTGGGGTGTGGCTGAGGACATTTAGCGGTACAATGTCCTGGTTTGTGACAATTGAAACAGAGGTTGTCTTTCATGTGTCGCTGGTATTCCTCTGTTGATAAACGCGCAAGGAATAGATGGTTGACTGCGGAGTCAACAAGCTGATCTATGTCATTGAGAGAGTTATCGGAGGGTTCCTCTTCAATGTACGCTTCGTTGGTAATGGCGCGGATTTGTCGGTTGGTTTGGCGTGTAGGTCGTCGAGTGGATTGGTATTCGTTCGATCTGGGGCGTTTATCCATTGCGCGACCAATTTTATAGCCAGTGTCCAGTTTGGTGGCAAGATAGTACCATCCGTCCATTGTAGTAGGTTGTGGATGACAAGCTAGTAACTTTTGTAGGAGGTTGTTATTGAGTCCTTTCCAATATTGGTTACGTTGAGCAATATATCCAGTGATTCGAGCACGTTGTATCAGTGGTTTAAACGCAAGATTGTACGATTCGATAGATCCCGTTTGACGGAGGTTATCCAGTTCTAGTTGGGCTTGGACAGTGAGTTCCGATGATACAAAGGTTCGTTCGAATTCCTGAATAAACTCCTCAAAGGTATCTGTTTGGAGTCGACCCGATGTGACATATTGGGTGGCAAATGGTATGGATCCTGGTTCTGAGCAGTGGGAAATCATAAATGCGATGCATCGGTGATCCGTGTCATATTGTTGTGCGTTGAGTTGTAGGAAGACGTTGCATTGCATGAGGAATCGATCAACATCCTTTTGAGTTCCGGTGAAGGGTTTGATTTTCATCGGAATAAAGGCTTGATTGACGTTATTTGGTTCCTGTTCGTTGTCATCCCCTCCAGCTCCTCCTGGTCCTCCTGATCCTCCTGGTCCTCCTCCTCCTGGTCCTCCTCCTCCTGGTCCTCCTCCTCCTCCTCCTGGTCCTCCTCCTCCTCCTGGTGGGTTTCCTCCAGGTGGTCTATCATCTCGTCCTCGATTTCTTGCTGGTCCCCACATTCTTCCTCCTTGTCCGAAGCCATGCCAGGCACTAATACTTTCTTCTCCAGGTGGGGGGCGGAAGAATGAGGCGTCTGTAACTGTAATAGTTTGTGTACCAGCCATTGTATTTCGTGATAGTGGTTCGATGTGAGGGCGAGTGTATGTGAGAGAGGGTTTTGGTTTTATGGGAGGTAGGTTAGAATTGGTTGTTGGTCGAGTAGGAGTTTTTTCTGCGAAAGAGTAGTGGGAGGTTCCTGATATAGAAGACTGTTGTGATACTGGTCGTTTAAACGGTTCTTCAAAGAGGTCTTTGGGTGGATCCTGAGGGGCTGGGGTAGGCGATTCAGTAGATGATTCGCGAATTGGTGAGGGTTCACGGCTCGGTGCTGGTTCACGAGGGGGTGGTGTTGGTTGGCGGGTAAGTTCAGGGTGTCGGCGGTAATATTCGTCTTTTAGCTCCCTCCAGTTGGGTGTTGAAATTTCGTATGCTTCTCTGGGGTCCCAACCTGGGGGTACGGTCGTCCACTCGTCGTTGATAGGGTTCCACACCCAAGGTGTCTCTGAGAGGGTTCCGTCACTATTTTGGAAGTGAAAGAGTTGAGTTTCTTCGTTGAAGGTGAGGGTTGTAGGAAATGGTGGTGGGGGTGGTTCGCGATTATCAAATTCTCCTGCTAGAGATCGGCTGGCAAGGTCTTCCCAGTTAGGTGTATTGGCAATGAAGAAGGCTCGTCCTGCTGTTGCTGATTTTGCTGCAATAGGCGTCCACCTACGTACAGATGGGTCGTAGGACCAAGGTCGTTTCCCTACTTCTCCTTCGAAGGTGAGGTAAAAGAATTGTGTCTCTCTGTTGAAGTGTAGGTTTCGATGTGGTGGTGGTGCTTTAACAACGCTGGTGTATGTTGGTTCGGATGTTTGACTGGTTGAGGCTGTAGGAACAACAGGTGTTTGCGTAGTTTGGGTTCGACTTGGTTTAGTTGATGATGATGGTATAGCAGGTGTTTGAGTAGTCTGACGCGAGGAAGACTTGTTTTTGCCTTTATCTGCCGTGGTGACTAATCGGTTCCGGAATGATATCCGTAACTGTCTGAGTCGTCGTAGTAAGAGTTGAGAGTATGAGCAGTAACGTGGTCTTCAGGTATTTCGATGGGCGGTGCTAGGTAGTGATGGACAGTGTTATTGGGTGTGGGTTGGTGATGTTGACAGGTGCACTGAAAGATGTAGTGGTTGACGTCGTCGCTGAGATTTGCCCAACAGAAATGTCTTGCTACAAGACGTGTGGTTTCTGCTTCACTTCGATGTAACGTTTCTCCGTGATTATCGAAATGTATGTGACCAATAAAGAAACGACGTAGGTAAGTTTCTCGAGGGATGAATAAGTGTGTATGATGCCACAAGAGTCCGTATTTGTATATCCAAGGTTGGTGTTGATCTCGAGTGTATTGTGCGTATTCAACAGCTGAAATCCAATCACGATATCGTTCGTCCAAGAGTGTTCGGATTCGATTTAGGATGTCGTCGAATTCTTCGGCAAATGCGAGGAATCGGTTTCGGATGAGGTCTCTGGTAGAGTAGATAGGATCGTCAAGGGCTGGAAGGGATAGGATGTCAGCCACGATGGCGGTACGGTGTAGTGTATCCTTAGAAGTCGACGGTCACTTCCACAGATGTGAATTATGCGGACTTTGTTGGGGGCGAAGTTTTCGAGGTAGAAGAATGCGTCTGGGTTGGTGTGGTAGAGGATGAAAGTGTCACTGTGGTTGACAATGGGACTCGCGGTTCGAGTGATTGTCCAAACAGTATCGTCGCAGTATTGGGTGAAACTGTATGAATCGTATTGATAGCAATTGGTGACTGAGTATCGGATTTCGTATATGGGGCGTCCTAGGTTGTCACGTTGATTGGTGTTGGTCTGGTCAAGAATCTGAACTCCGTTTGGGATTAGGTTTGCCGTGGTGAATAACTATTGGTGTTTTAACAGCTTGTCTGTTCTTCGATTTCTGGATCGGTCTCCCTTCGCTGTATCAAGCGGCACGTCTGCAAATGTTTGCTTGTTGTCCAATAGGCGTCCCAAAGACTAGGCTAGCAGCTTTATGCCTTCTTTGCAGGTACTGAGTCCTCTTCCTGTGTGCACAGCTACGGTCCCGTTGTATATGACAGAAGTTGGTTCCTGTTCTTCGTAACGCTACTGTCCGGGGTCTTAATCAACCAATGAGCTGGAGCGGTTTTCTTAATCTTCGGATCGCGACTCTCGAAGTTTTCCTTGGCCTCCCTCTTGCAATCGATGAGCACCTTGCTACACTGAAGGGATTACCTCGAGCGGTAGTTCTTCTGGACTAGATAGGTTTACAACTGGTTAGTAGTACGTGGAGCTAAGGCTCAACACTGTAGTCGTAAAGACGGATGTCTTCGACGGTAGAAAAGTTCGATCTAATTGTTACGTCTCAACTTACGGTCTCGTATAGTTGGGTTTCGCAACGTTGGTTGCTAAGACTAATAGCGGAGCTAGGGCTCAACACTTAGAGTCTTTAAGTATGGACAAAGGCCTACGATGTGGAGTAGAGATAAAGCAGATGTATAGTGTGACTAGAGACGGGGGGTTTGACAAAGGAGATCGAACTTAGGGTTCGATCATGCTAAGTACAGGGGTTTATATACTATGGCTGCGGAGCGGAGATACATCTGATGAACAATAAGCAGAGAGAGAACAATAGGTCCGTAGACAATAGGCTACTAATAATAGTGTGGGAGCGGGGCAGAGGGTTAGGGCAAAGGGTTACATGTGGGGCTCCGGGATTGGACGATAAGAAACAAGGATGACTGAGCAAAGACAAGAATAGAAACAGATAGGGCAAAGGGTGCGGAGTCGCGGGAGTCCGTCGGAACAAAGGGGGCCGCTGACATAGTTAGAATTTGTAACAACCAGCCCCAGGCTTACCCCCAGGAAATCCTCCACCTCCACCTCCGTCACCACCACCGTCACCTCCACCTCCACCACCACCCCCAGTAGGCGTCATGGCAGAACAACACGAACGAAGGAATGGTGCAAATAAACCATTCAACTTTGATGGACACCGCAGGAATGCCCGAAAATGGCTAGATATGATGGAGAACTACATATATCTCACCCCCGGTTACACTGAAGATCAGGACAAAGTTCGACTTGCACTCACTTTCTGCAATGGTGGACCCGCAGCAGAATCATTTTCGAATTACATCTTGCAAGGACAGAACGCCAGACTCACCGCAAACCCGGCACTCCCATGGAACTATACTTGGCGAAACTTCCGAGATGAATTTCAGAAACAGTTTGTCTCTGCAGACTATGTTGCAGATGCATTCAAGGAGCTTCAGAAACTCAAGGCACAAGGCATGCGAACGGAACATTATGTGCATGAATTCCAACGTCTAGCCCGAGACGCTGGCATCAATGATTTCACTGTACTCTCGAACCTGTTCAAAGACGGACTACCCTATGTCTATTAGGAAAGAAATTGTCCGACTAGAACCATATCCAGTAGCAGCAGGACAACGTGCTACTATGGAACCCTACTACCGAGATGCTCTACATCATGGACTTCAATGGGAACGAATGTTTGGAACTAATAACTCGGATTCGAAACCCTCCACCTTCTTTAGAAAGAAGTATAGTCATGGACGTCCCAAGCCTCAATACAGACGCAAATATCGGATCCAGGAAATGGAACTAGACTCTGAACCGGAACCGGAACCCGATGTAGACGAAGACATGAAAGCATTCGATATAAATGCTATGTACTTCAACAAGCTTTCGGAAGAAAAGCAGAAGGAAGCTAGAGCAAAAGGACTATGTTTCTTCTGTATGAAACCCGGTCACATGGCGAATAAATGCCCCACACGTCCCGCACGCCCCACTAAATTCCGAAACAAACCCCCCGGACGATTCAAAAACAGCAAGCGAAGATTCAAGCCTAGAATCAACGAAATGGAAGTAGATGATGAAGACTATGATGAACCGGACGATCTAGAAGACCAGGCATATCAGATCAATGAGATTGTCACTAGTCTCGCTCCTGAAGATCGATTTGAACTCTTCAATATGCTGAATCGCATGGACAACGAAAATGGCGAAGATTTCGATGAACAAGGAAACTATGATGGCGGAAATTTTTGAGAACACCTGAGTTGGTTAATCCGATTCAACTCAACACTATTGTTCTTAATGGCAACATCACTTCATTTCGCATACCGGTCAAACTACGCATAAACGGACGCCTCACCACTCTCAACGCTTTACTTGATACTGGAGCACAACTCAACTTCATCAACTCCGATCTAGTTGATAAACTACACATAAAAACACAGAAACTCAACCGAACACTACAAGTTAGTAACGCCGACGGAACGATTAACAAGAAAGGATCAGTTAATGAACGAATCCGACTGGATCTCATCCACCCTCATTCAATTTCAGCTACCTTCTACTCAACTCATATTCCACGAGACGACATCATCCTAGGACTACCATGGTTCAAGGAAGCGAAGCCTCAAATTAATTGGAATAATGATACGATCACAATTAACAAAATCACTGTCTCTACTCGACTCGAGCAACAGAAACAAAAATCCAAAAAGAAACTCGACATCCCCAAAGAGTATATGGCATTTGCAGACATATTCTCTGAGAACGAAATACAAACATACCCACCAGCCCGACCTTACGATATGGAAATCAGGACACTACCCAGCTTCATCCCGAAGATACATAAACCCTACAAAGTTCCGATACATCAGCAACCGATTTTGGACGAACTAATCCAAGACCTACTCAACAAGAAGTTTATTAAGGAATCAAAGTCACCGATGGCATCCCCCTTTTTCTTTATTGACAAGAAAGACGGATCCCTTCGACCAGTACAAGACTATCGATATCTTAATGCTCATACGGTCAAAGACGCATATCCTATGCCAAACGCCCAATCATTGCTTGATCAACTACTAGGATCAAAGTACTTCACCACTCTTGATATCCGACAAGGCTACCACAACATCCGAATCAAAGACGAAGACCAATGGAAAGCAGCTTTTGTTTGTGACAGAAAGCTATACCAACCTACGGTTATGTTTTTCGGACTCTGCAACTCCCCCGCAGTTTTTCAACGATTCATGAATGATATTCTGGCAGACCAGATACGCCGGAACATTGTTATTGTCTATATGGACGATCTGTTGATCCATGCCCCCACTCTACAACAGCTTATTGCAAACACAACCGAAGTGTTTCAAATTCTCAAGGACAACAACTTATACGTTAAACCAGCAAAATGCCGATTTCATCAAACCGAAGTACCCTTCTTAGGATACATCATCTCCGAATCTCAGATCAAAACCGACCCGTCTAAGATTCAAGGCATATTGGACTGGAAGACTCCGAAGAATTTGAAAGAAGTTAGATCATTCACTGGATTTACAAATTTCTATCGCAGATTCATCCCGAATTATGCAACAATAAGCAGACCACTCGACCAACTTAAACGGAAGGATGTACCATTTGTCTGGACAGACAAACAAGAAACAGCCTTTCAAATGCTGAAGGACCTCTTTGCAAAACAACCTCTACTCATGCAACCGGACCCCAGCAAACCTTTCTATCTTGAAACGGACGCATCAGCCGTAGCTACTGGAGCAGTACTACGCCAACTTGACGAAAACGGTCAACTCCGACCTATTGGATACATCTCCCAAGCCCTTAATCCGACACAACGAAACTGGCAAATATATGATAGAGAATTATTTGCTATTATACGAGCACTCCAAACGTGGCGACACTATCTACTTGGAAGCCCGCATACAGTTACGATTCACTGTGATCACAAGAACTTGACATACTGGAGACAACCCCAACGCTTGACCCCTCGACAAGCTCGATGGCAGAATGAACTCTCAAGATATCCATACAAAATCCAGGCTATACCCGGAAAACATATGATCCAATCCGACGCCCTATCCCGACGAGGGACCATTTTAAAACGGAAGGAGAACTTAACAACGAAGTTACACTTCTACCAGAGAAAGTTTTTCTCAAAGAAATGGAACTCCTAGCAACCCGAATTGAAGAAGCCGAAGAAGATGATAGAAATATCATGGACATCGATGACATTCACCTTCAGATCCGACACGAAACTGGAGACATTCAGGAAGCAATGTCCCTTCTACAGAAAGAATTACCCCTCACAAAGCCCAAGATGACCGAATTCACAATCAAAGATCAACTGGTACACTTCAGGAACAAGATCTATGTGCCAAGAAATACGGAAATCATGCGCAACATATTACGACTTTATCACGACTTACCCACTCGAAACCATCCCGGAGTCGCAAACACAATGGAACAAATCCGACGAACCTACTACTGGCCAAGAATGCAGCAGTTTGTATCGAAATACATCCAAGGATGCGCCATCTGTCAACAGATGAAGATCAACCACCATCCACTTGTACCTCCACTAAACCCGATCATCGCAGACAAAGACACGTACCCTTTCGCAACTGTTAACATCGATTTCATCACAGACCTCCCGGAATCTGATGGATATGACAGCATATGTGTTATTGTGGATCATGACTGCACCAAAGCGATTGTACTCACCCCCTGCACCAAGGCAATCACTGCACTAGACACTGCACAACTGTACTTCGACAATGTGTACAGACGATTTGGATTACCAAGGAAAATAATCTCAGATCGAGGACCTCAGTTTGCATCTATGGTGTTTAGACAACTATGCCGTCTGCTTCACATCAAGCAGGCAATGTCAACAGCATATCATCCGCAGACTGATGGGCAAGCTGAACGCAGCAATCAGGAGATTGAAGCGTACTTCAGAATCTATGCAGTAAACCACCCCCACCTCTGGAGCAAGTACATTCCCCTCATGGAATTCACACACAACAATCGGAAGCATTCAACGACAGACCAGACCCCCTTTCGCCTACTAATGGGATATGACCCGACCTCATTCCCCTCGGAATCATCGGACATTGATAGCAACATTCCGACGCTCAAGAACCGACTATCAAAGATCATAGAACTCCGAAATGACGCAGAAGCAGCCCTTACTCTCGCACAGGAATACCAACGTGAAGCTCAATCTTCACACTTCAAGCCCCTATCAGAAGGACAATCTGTATGGTTAGAAGCCAGGAACTTAAGAAGAACCAGACTACCCTCGAAATTTCAATCAAAACGAGAAGGCCCCTTTATCATCAAACGAAAACTTCGAGACAATGTTTATGAACTTCAACTGCCTAGAACCTGGAAGATTCACCCTGTATTCCACGCTTCCCTTCTAACGCCTAACACCGAGACAAAAGAGCATGGACCATCCTATTCTAAACCTCCACCTGACCTTATCGATGGAGAAGAAGAATTCGAAGTCGAAGCCATATTACAACACAAAGGAGCAAAGAACCGTCGAAGATATTTGATCAAATGGCTTGGATACCCCACTAGCAGCAACACATGGGAATCCGAAGACGCCCTGAAGCACACAGAAGAACTTCTTGAAGGATACAAGAAGCTACATCACCTTGATTGACCCGATTTGGCGATCTTGGACACACAGGCCCAACGCACTTTAAGTTGCTTACAAACCAAACGTCTCAGCGCTGATATGTTTGATTTGTAATCAGCGTGAACCGCGCGCGCGTTTGACACCGATTACCCGATTAGGACACCCCGGACTCACACATCAATCAAACTTCTTGCCTCACTTCGCCTAGATAGCATACTTCTTGCCTCCGAAGCATGCAACCAAGGAACTTCTTGCCTCAGAACTTGATATCGAAGAACCAACATGCCCCCTCTTGCCTAGAAGTGTTCCCCCTGACAGAACGATCACATGAACAACCTTCAGCTTCGCCAAACGTCACTATATAAACACCAGAAGCAACCCCCAATTTCCGCATCTCCCATGCACAGTCTCTTCGACCTTATCCAACTTCTAGCTTGGATAGTCCGCATTAACTTCCACCCTACTATCACCCGACTCGCTACCCGATTTGGACACATCTTCACCCTGTGGTATCTCTTTCCCTACCTGAAACCACGAGGAACCTGGGTGCAAGGCATTTGTTTCCACTTCGACGAAGACAGAACCACCCGGATCTTCATAGGCCTACGGCCCGATGACGAGTTTTTCATTGCCACATCCAACTGACAGCCACTCATTCTCGGACACTGTGGACAATCTCTTATCAGAACTCCGTGAGACGGTAGATCATTCGACACATGCGACCCAAAGTCTTATTGGCTATCATCTTCATTACCTTCTACATCAAATTGATTACCCTCATTCTCCGTATCTCGAAACACTGGTCAACAGCATCTCTTTCCGCCTCCACAACTGCAACCACCTCGAACAAGTGAGAAGAGCATCCGCTCTATATGTCCTTCTCCAACTCGTTAAGAACCCCAGAGAACTCCCCATCTATAGCTCTCAACTCCAAGTTATCACCACACGCCCCCCCCTGGAATCCTTCACGGTTACACCACCTTCGCCACCCAACATTGACAACTCCCTGCCAGACCTTGAACCCATATCTCCCTCTCCTAGCCCCACACCGACAGCCATCGACCCCTCCCCCGAGGAATCGCACACTGAGATCGACTCAGAACCCTGCACTATCATCCTCACCCCCTTACTCCGACGACGCAACCGTTGAGATCCGCGACTTCGACGGCCCTCGACCTGAACAAATTGCTCGCATCCTCCGCAACAGTCTCCTCACCACCTACCTCTCAAGAAACATCCCCAACATCCGCCATTTCTTCTCAGACCCACCCACAATTCCACCGTCCCTTCTTGCCCCCACCAACACCCCGACTGAAGACGATTCCACTCCCGCACATGCCCTTTAACTTCGACACCCCAATCCCAACATATCAACCTCGCCCCTTTGACCCAGAAGAACATCGAAACGCCACAGAAGTCTTTTTCTATCCTCAACCATTGCCTTCCTTCTTCGACGACAAAGAAGACCAACCTCCCCAACAGCAAGAACAACAACCACCACCACCTTCCGAACCCGACAACGCTTGGAACCTACCACTCGACAACAACGGCTGGGGACTACCAAATCCTACCCTTCCTGACTGGAATCCTGAAGGCGACACTTGGTACTCCCAGCTAAGTCACAACTCCATTGCTATCGATTTTCAATACCCTTCTCCTCCTCCTTCTCCCAAGCCCAACAACGAACGCTTCCCTCTCAATCCTATTGACCTTGTCCGCCACTATCTATTCGACCCTCACCACACCGATTTTGTCAACATCCAACGGCTCAAATCCTGTTCCCCATACCCTGAACTCGTCAAACTTGTACTTCGACACACATTCTGGAACCCAGAACACGCTGCACCCCTGCTATACGGACTCAAGATTGTTCTTGACCTCCCCTACTCGCCCTACATCACCCGACGCATCAGACATCGACGCACCTTACACGCACACTTCGCACCATATCCAGAAGACCCTTTCTGTACCTGCGAGTGTTGTATCTATTGTCCCCTGCATCCCTTTCGACATGCCCGCGATCCGGAACGTGCTCAGGCAATCCAATAAGGAGAACATCCCTCCTCCTCCTTCGTGTCCCACAGAACTTCTACTCCCCAACCAGGTCTTCGTTCAAACGGCTCCCACTCGTCAACAATACTCTGCTACCTTGCTGCACAATGGTCTACTCCCCCTCATCCTTGACTCGCCTCAGAACCACTTCCATCACTCGGTCTACTCACTCAACGTCATCCATGATCTTCTTGTTGACATGCAAGATTATATGGATCTCCACCGAGGTACACATCGACGATTCAACTACTCATACATCCAGCGCCTCATCCTGCGCTTGAATCAAGTCGTTGTTGGACAGTTGGCTAATGAGTTCAATGAGTTTCAATTCGAGAGACTATTGGCTTACAATGTGCAGAATGGACGCCTAGAAGAACCTCCGCGTTTTGTGGAACCCCAACCTATGCCCCCGCCGTCTCCACTCACCATTCCTCCGCCAGCATTCCCAGAGTCGTACCATGATCAGCCAAACATGCCCATCTTTGATCAATCACTCAGGAACCTCTTCGATGCTCAGGACAAACCGTCAGAACCTCCGCAACAGCCACAGCAGCCCCCTACTCCAGAATCACCCCCATATGTCGTACACACTCCTCATCCGAGTGAGTTCTCCCCCACTGTCTATCAGCCTCGCCCCCTGCAGCCTGTAGACTGGGACAGCATTTCTGCCGCCCTCCCATCGGACTTTAACTTCCCCAAGGCCTAGTTCTTTGATTTTCCGATTGCTTAATACCTTATTGGTCTTGATTTGACCCTATAGCATTCGCTTTTCCTCTCTTATGCTTTTCTCTTTATTGATCTTAACTTGATCTTATAAGCATTGTACTTGTTTTTGAAATTTCGCATCCGCAATTACTTGCTACTACGGAATTTCAATCGTAGAAACAGGGTATTGTTATGCATCAAGCATGCGTGCCCTTATTTGGCCTCTATTTATTCCGTTACCGCATACGGCCCTCCCTTTATTTAACCTACGTGACCTTCCGTGACTTTACCATTTAGCCTTTTAACCTTTTACCTTCGATGCCCCAGTGGGCCCCATTATGCCTCAACATGCCTTACTGTGCCCCCTTCATTTCTTCTTGCCCTTCGTAGCCTCACTCGATGCTTCTTGCCCCAAGTTGCCCCATGTAACGCTTCTTGCCTCACGATGCCCCGAGATGCCTCAACTTAGCCCAAGTTAGCCCAATGTATTATTCTCTTTATCTATTGTTCTCTCTACAGTATATAAGGCATGTACATAGACGCCTCTGGATGACACTTAAGTCAATCCTCCTATAGTCTTTTACACCATCGTACCAAAGACTCTGTTCACCCACGACTTCCGAGCATAAGAGAGCCTCGTTAAAGCGCCAACTCTTTGCTCAACCTTGTTTGTTCACTAAACAACGCTTTTGTCACTTATCATTTCCCTGATAAGTCTACCGAAGCCGTGAACGTAACACCTGGTGGGTTTCCTCCAGGTGGTCTATCATCTCGTCCTCGATTTCTTGCTGGTCCCCACATTCTTCCTCCTTGTCCGAAGCCATGCCAGGCACTAATACTTTCTTCTCCAGGCGGGGGACGAAAGAATGAGGCGTCTGTAACTGTAATAGTTTGTGTATCAGCCATTGTATTTCGTGATAGTGGTTCGATGTGAGGGCGAGTGTATGTGAGAGAGGGTTTTGGTTTTATGGGAGGTGGGTTAGGATTGGTTGTTGGTCGAGTAGGAGTTTTTTCTGCGAAAGAGTAGTGGGAGGTTCCTGATATAGAAGACTGTTGTGATACTGGTCGTTTAAACGGTTCTTCAAAGAGGTCTTTGGGTGGATCCTGAGGGGCTGGGGTAGGCGATTCAGTAGATGATTCGCGAAGTGGTGAGGGTTCACGGCTCGGTGCTGGTTCGCGAGGGGGTGGTGTTGGTTGGCGGGTAAGTTCAGGGTGTCGGCGGTAATATTCGTCTTTCAACTCCCTCCAGTTGGGTGTTGAAATTTCGTATGCTTCTCTGGGGTCCCAACCTGGGGGTACAGTAGTCCACTCGTCGTTGATAGGGTTCCACACCCAAGGTGTCTCTGAGAGGGTTCCGTCACTATTTTGGAAGTGAAAAAGTTGAGTTTCTTCGTTGAAGGTGAGGGTTGTAGGAAATGGTGGTGGGGGTGGTTCAAGATTATCAAATTCTCCTGCTAGAGATCGGCTGGCAAGGTCTTCCCAGTTAGGTGTATTGGCAATGAAGAAGGCTCGTCCTGCCGTTGCTGATTTTGCTGCAATAGGCGTCCACCTACGTACAGATGGGTCGTAGGACCAAGGTCGTTTCCCTACTTCTCCTTCGAAGGTGAGGTAAAAGAATTGTGTCTCTCTGTTGAAGTGTAGGTTTCGATGTGGTGGTGGTGCTTTAACAACGCTGGTGTACGTTGGTGTTACAAATTCTAACTATGTCAGCGGCCCCCTTTTGTTCCGACGGACTCCCGCGACTCCACACCCTTCGCCCTATCTGTTTCTATTCTTGTCTTTGCTCAGTCATCCTTGTTTCTTATCGTCCAATCCCGGAGCCCCACATGTAACCCTTCGCCCCAACCCTCTGCCCCGCTCCCACACTATTATTAGTAGCCTATTGTCTACGGACCTATTGTTCTCTGTTTATTGTTCATCAGATGTATCTCCGCTCCGCAGCTATAGTATATAAACCCCTGTACTTAGCATGATCGAACCCTAAGTTCGATCTCCTTTGTCAAACCCCCCGTCTCTAGTCACACTATACATCTGCTTTATCTCTACTCCACATCGTAGGCCTTTGTCCATACATAAAGACTCTAAGTGTTGAGCCCTAGCTCCGCTATTAGTCTTAGCAACCAACGTTGCGAAACCCAACTATACGAGACCGTAAGTTGAGACGTAACAATTAGATCGAACTTATCTACTGTCGAAGACATCCGTCTTTACGACTACAGTGTTGAGCCTTTAGCTCCACGTACTACTAACCAGTTGTAAACCCATCTAGTCCAGAAGAACTACAGCTCGAGGTAATCCCTTCAGTGTAGCAAGGTGCTCATCGATTGCAAGAGGGAGGCCAAGGAAAACTTCGAGAGTCGTGATCCGAAGATTAAGAAAACCGCTCCAGCTCATTGGTTGATTAAAACCCCGGACAGTAGCGTTACGAAGAACAGGAACCAACTTCTGTCATATACAACGGGACCGTAGCTGTGCACACAGGAAGAGGACTCAGTACCTGCAAAGAAGGCATAAAGCTGCTAGCCTAGTCTTTGGGACGCCTATTGGACAACGAGCAAACATTTGCAGACGTGCCGCTTGATACAGCGAAGGGAGACCAATCCAGAAATCGAAGAACAGACAAGCTGTTAAAACATCAATAGTTATTCACCACGGCAAACCTAATCCCAAACGGAGTTCAGATTCTTGACCAGACCAACACCAATCAACGTGACAACCTAGGACGCCCTATATACGAAATCCGATACTCAGTCACCAATTGCTATCAATACGATTCATACAGTTTCACCCAATACTGCGACGATACTGTTTGGACAATCACTCGAACTGCAAGTCCCATTGTCAACCACAGTGACACTTTCATCCTCTACCACACCAACCCAGACGCATTTTTCTACCTCGAAAACTTCGCCCCCAACAAAGTCCGCATAATCCACATCTGTGGAAGTGACCGTCGACTTCTAAGGATACACTACACCGTACCGCCATCGTGGCTGACATCCTATCCCTTCCAGCCCTTGACGATCCTATCTACTCTACCAGAGACCTCATCCGAAACCAATTCCTCGCATTTGCCGAAGAGTTTGACGACATCCTAAATCGAATCCGAATAGTCTTGGACGAACGATATCGTGATTGGATTTCAGCCGTTGAATACGCACAATACACTCGAGATCAACAACAACCTTGGATATACAAATACGGACTCTTGTGGCATCATACACGCTTATTCATCCCTCGAGAAACTTATCTACGTCGTTTCTTTATTGGTCACATACATTTCGATAACCACGGAGAAACGTTACATCGAAGTGAAGCAGAAACCACACGTCTTGTAGCAAGACATTTCTGTTGGGCAAATCTCAGCGACGATGTCAACCACTACATCTTTCAGTGCACCTGTCAGCACCACCAACCCACACCCAATAACACCGTTCATCACTACCTAGCACCGCCTATCGAAATACCTGAAGACCACGTTACTGCTCATACTCTCAACTCTTACTACGACGACTCAGACAGTTACGGATATCATTCCGGAACCGATTAGTCACCACGGCAGATAAAGGCAAAAACAAGTCTTCCTCGCGTCAGACTACTCAAACACCTGCTATACCATCATCATCAACTAAACCAAGTCGAACCCAAACTACGCAAACACCTGTTGTTCCCACCGCTTCTACCAGTCCAACATCTGAGCCAACGTACACCAGCGTTGTTAAAGCACCACCACCACATCGAAACCTACACTTCAACAGAGAGACACAATTCTTTTACCTCACCTTCGAAGGAGAAGTAGGGAAACGACCTTGGTCCTACGACCCATCTGTACGTAGGTGGACGCCTATTGCAGCAAAATCAGCAACGGCAGGACGAGCCTTCTTCATTGCCAATACACCTAACTGGGAAGACCTTGCCAGCCGATCTCTAGCAGGAGAATTTGATAATCTCGAACCACCCCCACCACCATTTCCTACAACCCTCACCTTCAACGAAGAAACTCAACTCTTTCACTTCCAAAATAGTGACGGAACCCTCTCAGAGACACCTTGGGTGTGGAACCCTAGCAACGACGAGTGGACTACTGTACCCCCAGGTTGGGACCCAAGAGAAGCATACGAAATTTCAACACCCAACTGGAGGGAGTTAAAAGACGAATATTACCGCCGACACCCTGAACTTACCCGCCAACCAACACCACCCCCTCGTGAACCAGCACCGAGCCGTGAACCCTCACCAATTCGCGAATCATCTACTGAATCGCCTACCCCAGCCCCTCAGGATCCACCCAAAGACCTCTTTGAAGAACCGTTTAAACGACCAGTATCACAACAGTCTTCTATATCAGGAACCTCCCACTACTCTTTCGCAGAAAAAACTCCTACTCGACCAACAACCAATTCTAACCTACCTCCCATAAAACCAAAACCCTCTCTCACATACACTCGCCCTCACATCGAACCACTATCACGAAATACAATGGCTGGTACACAAACTATTACAGTCACAGACGCCTCATTCTTTCGCCCCCCGCCTGGAGAAGAAAGTATTAGTGCCTGGCATGGCTTTGGACAAGGAGGAAGAATGTGGGGACCAGCAAGAAATCGTGGACGAGATGACGGACCACCTGGAGGAAACCCACCAAGAGGAGGAGGACCTGGAGGACCTGGAGGACCTGGAGGAAACCCACCAGGAGGAGGAGGAGGAGGACCTGGAGGACCTGGAGGACCTGGAGGACCTGGACCAGGAGGACCAGGAGGACCTGGAGGACCAGTTGGAGGAGATGATGATGAACCGAATAACGTCAATCAAGCTTTTATTCCGATGAAAATCAAGCCCTTCACCGGAACTCAAAAGGATGTCGATCGATTTCTCATGCAATGCAACGTCTTCCTACGACTCAACGCACAACAATATGACACGGATTATCGATGCATTGCATTCATAATTTCCCACTGCTCAGAACCAGGATCCATACCATTCGCCACTCAATATGTCGCATCTGGTCGACTCGAAACGGATACTTTTGAAGAGTTTATTCAAGAATTTGAACGAACCTTTGTATCATCGGAACTCACTGTCCAAGCTCAACTAGAACTGGATAACCTTCGTCAAACGGGATCTATCGAATCGTACAATCTTGCGTTTAAACCACTGATACAACGCGCTCGAATCACTGGATATATTGCTCAACGTAACCAATATTGGAAAGGACTCAATAACAACCTCCTACAAAAGTTACTAGCTTGTCATCCACAACCTACTACAATGGACGGATGGTACTATCTTGCCACCAAACTGGACACTGGCTATAAAATTGGTCGCGCAATGGACAGACGCCCCAGATCAAATGAATACCAATCTACTCGACGACCTACACGCCAAGCCAACCGACAAATCCGCGCCATTACCAACGAAGCGTACATTGAAGAGAAACCCTCCGATAACTCTCTCAATGACATAGATCAGCTTGTTGACTCCGCAGTCAACCATCTATTCCTTGCGCGTTTATCAACAGAAGAATACCAGCGACACATGAAAGACAACCTCTGTTTCAATTGTCACAAACCAGGACATCGTACCGCTAAATGTCCTCAGCCACACCCCAAACGCAACAACAGATCTCGATGGCCAAACTCACGCACACCTAAAGCCAAAGTCATTCGTCAGATCACAGCTACAGATGATCAAGACGAATACTCGGAACCCGAAAACGACGATGACAACCAAGAATCGCTCTCAACCGAAGATCGCGCTGCCCAGATTCAACAACTTCTCATTGGTCTTGATGATGACACGGTCAATCAAGTCTTTGATAAAGTTGAGGAAGCAAATTTTTAAACGACGAAGAGCTTCCGCAGCCATCTCTCTCGTTGAATATTCGGCTGCTCATCAACTCTATTAACGACAATCATGCCTTACGAATTCCGATTACCTTCAGCTATAACGATAAAATCCACAAAGCGACTGCACTTCTAGACACCGGAGCCGAAGGACTATTCATCGACCGAAAACTCGTAGAAAAACTCCACCTAAAAACAATTAAATTACGACACCCACTGCGACCCAAGAACGTTGATGGAACACTCAACAATGCCGGACGTATCACCTCTTATGCACCTCTTCAAGTCAAACTTGGAAATCAACAATATGCTATGCGATTCTATGTTACCACTCTTGGAAAAGAAGAATTTATTCTTGGCCTACCATGGTTCAAGAAATATAAGCCAAAAATCGACTGGGATACAGGATCCATACAGCTCAATCGCGTCAACATCTCGACCCAGCTTGCACAACAAGCTCGAAAAGGGTTTGAAGCTGTTAAGCCACTTCTAGATCTTGTACCTCGCCAATATCACCAATTCCTTTCCCTTTTTGACGAAGAAAAAGCACACCGTTTTCCACCAAAACGACCATATGACCATGCTATCGATCTCAAACCAGACTTCATTCCCAAACAACATTCTCCATATCCACTATCTCTTCCGCAACGCGCCGCTCTGGACACCTTCATCAACGAAAACCTTAAAAATGGATATATACGACCTTCAAAGTCGCCTATGGCATCACCCCTTTTCTTTGTTGACAAGAAAGACGGAACTCTACGACCCGTACAAGATTACCGTTACCTCAACAATGGTACAATCAAAAACGCGTACCCATTACCACTTGTTCAAGACCTTTTGGACAAACTCCACGGATCACAATACTTCATCGCTCTAGATATTCGATGGGGATACAATAACATACGAATTAAAGAAGGAGACCAATGGAAAGCTGCGTTTACCACTCAACGAGGACTTTTCGAACCAACAGTTATGTTTTTCGGCTTATGCAATTCTCCAGCAACTTTCCAACACTTTATGAACGACATTCTTGGAGAAGAAATCCTACTGAACCACCTCTTGGTTTATATGGACGACATTCTCATCCATGCCCCAACCTTACCAGAACTTATCCACCGCGCCAAACGCGCCTTCACAATCCTTCAACAAAATGACTTATACTTCAAACCCACCAAATGTTTCTTCCATACACAGAAACTTACTTATCTAGGACTCATCATTACGCCTAATCACATCCAAACAGATCCTACCAAGATCGAAGGCATCACCAAATGGCCAGTACCCACCAACATCAAAGACGTTCGCTCATTTACTGGTTTCACCAACTTTTATCGCCGATTTATCCCTCATTACGCCAAGATTACCAAAGCACTGGACAACCTCAAACGGAAAGACCAACCATTCGTTTGGACTGAGGTTGAACAGAAGGCATTTGACGCACTCAAAGCTGCATTTTCTCAACATCCGCTACTTCTAATGCCGAATCCCCACAAACCTTTCTTCTTAGAAACCGATGCTTCCAAAGTCGCTACTGGAGCTGTCCTTCGCCAACATGACGACAACAGTGTTCTTAAACCCATTGGATACATTTCGCAATCACTCAACTCAGCCGAACGTAATTACGAAATTTACGACCGAGAACTACTTGCCATCATTCGCGCCCTTAATACTTGGAAACATTATCTCCTTGGATCACCACATCAAGTCACCTTGTGGTGTGACCATCGCAATCTAACCTATTGGAGAGAAGCCCGACGACTTTCACCCCGTCAAGCTCGATGGCATTTGTTGTTATCACAATTCGACCTTCACATTACTCATGTTCCCGGCAAGCAGATGATACAATCTGATCTTCTATCACGCCGGGCGGACCATGTTAAACAGGGGGAGAACCTAAACGAAGTTTCTATAATGCTGCCAAACGACCTCTTCATTTCCGCATTACAAGACCACAATGATTCGGAAGACGAAGAAGAAAGCATTAACTACGAGTCTGACGACGACCTTCCAGACACTGATAACCTGACGAAATCCATCAAAGAATCAATGACGAAAGACGAATACCTCACCAATACCATTTCTCAACTAAAGAAGAAGCTACCACCCGCTCGAACCGCGCTTAAAGACTGGTTTTTCGACGACACTGGCATTTTATACTTCAAGAACCGCATCTATATTCCGGATAATCTCGAATTAAAACGCACAATCTTACGACTTCACCATGATATTTCAGTACGCGCTCACCCTGGTATATTCAACACTCTGGAACAAGTCCGAAGAACGTATTATTGGCCCCGAATGCAGAAATTTATATCCGATTACGTCCATGGATGCGCACTATGCCAACAAATGAAAGTCAATCACCACCCGACCGCACCACCACTAATGCCTATCGCCGCCGATAAGAACTCTTTTCCATTCTCTCACGTCAATATGGACTTCATCACCGACCTTCCAATGTCCCATGGATACGACACCCTTCTATTGGTCATTGATCACGATTGTTCCAAAGCTATTGTTCTCATCCCTTGCGAAAAGACAATAGACGCCATCGAAACAGCACAACTATACTTCAATAACGTATACCGACGATTTGGACTTCCCATCCGCATCATCTCCGATAGAGGACCTCAATTCGCCTCTAAAGCATTTCAAGAACTATGCAAAATCGTAGGAATCAAATCATCGATGTCAACCGCTTATCACCCGCAAACAGATGGACAAGCAGAACGAACCAATCAAGAGATCGAAGTCTATCTCCGGATCTATTGTACTGGAGAACCGGAAAATTGGTCTCAACATCTTCCCAACATTGAATTCGCCCATAACAACCGCACTCACACGGTCACCAAAAGAACCCCTTTCTCACTTCTCATGGGATATGAACCAATTGCACTACCCCTGAAATACCCGAAGTCGAACGTTCCATCAGTATCACAACGACTTGCCAATCTCACGGTCTACCGATCAGAAGCCCTGGCCGCCCATTCAGTTGCTGCCATGGTTATGAAAGAACGTACTTTCCGGAACTTCAAGCCATTCAATAAAGGCGACAAAGTCTGGCTAGACTCCAAAAACCTCCGAATCCCTGGCCTATCACAGAAGTTCAAGGAGAAACGTGATGGACCATTCCGGATCAAGAAAGTCTTATCGCCACTAGTCTATGAACTAGATCTCTCACGGACTAAATGGAAGATACACCCGGTATTCCACGCTGCGCTTCTCGTGAGATACACCGAGACCGAAGCATATGGACCACCCCACAGTAATCCCCCACCTGACCTGATCGAAGGACAAGAACAATACGAAGTTGAAGCCATCCGTGCCCACCGTGGAAACGGCACTAGACGAAGATACCTTATAAAATGGAAAGGTTACCCCACTTCTGGAAACTCATGGGAACCTGAATCCAATCTCCGGAACGCACAGACCATCCTCAGAGCCTATAAGAAGCTCCATCAACTAGCCTGAATGCCCGCATCCCACAAACTCGTTCGCTTCTCTTATCCCCACTCTTCTAACATCGTCAACGACTCCACTCTCTCTGCATCATACCAACAACCCATTACTCCTGAACCCACAACCCTCGTATTACCGCCTACCTCGATTCCAACGCGCCCCGGTTACCTGGACGCCGTCCGACCCTCCTTCACAAAAACAAGAATAGAAAAACACTTTATACCCGACTGGCAGAAAGCGTACTCCAACCGTTTGCACGTTCCCACTCTCTCCACCTTCCTTATTCACATTTTCTACTTCAACCCCGATTACGCACAGCAACTAATCGACTACTTCAACACATCGGCTCGTGTCCAACCACCCCTTACTATCACTCGACCCATAACCCGCCACCGCTGCAAACATATTAGTCACTTCGAACCTCAACGTTCGGACCCTTTTGCACTTGCAGTTGCTGCCACTATAACTGTCCAACTCACTCGCTCTAGACAATGCCCCCGTCCCGCACTCAACGACCTTCGCCTCGCATCAATCCCACCCTTCGAACACCTATACCAACCTTTCGACCAACAGACATCAACATCGACCATCTCACCCAGGCAGAATCAAGAAGGGTCCTTAACCTCTTCACCAATCGAACTATTCACCAACGTCTCAGTACCTCGACTTCCGATGCTACCCCTCTACTCACCATCTGGACTCAATTCTACGACATCGCCACCCGCGGTCAAGAGGTCATGGAAACCAACATCTTTATTGTGGAAGGAGCCCTTCGACTACTCCGATCTTCTCAAACTTCATTTGAAGACGCTCGTCGCTACGCCCTGGACCAGTTCCTCACCCATGCACCACCAGAAATCATTACACCACCAGTCATCGATCTCACTACAGAAGATGAAGTCGTGGATCTCACAAACGATCTCATCAATTCGGTCGGCATTCAAGTCCCTGAACGCCCAGGCCTCGCCGATCGCTTATCGGATCCTATGGAGCTCAAGTCGCCAAGCCCTGCATACGAAGTCCACACCGCACCACCATCACCAGTCACCAGTCCAAAACCGGACAACAACCCGTTCTCAACCATGGCACTTGATTCTTCGACCGAATGCTCGACGCATACCCCCATTGAACACCAGTACGAACTGGCCGCCTCCACCTGCGAATCTTATACATGTCCATACTGTCATAAGCGAGCACCGGGACACATCGCCTCGGAATGCAACGATCATCGATGCGTCTCGTGCGGACAACAAGAAGGTCATGACGACGAATGCGCTACCTTCCGAGTCCTCCAACAACGTGTTCAGAGACGTATAAAGGAACGCAACTCCTCTCAAAGCGACTAAAGCACCTGTTGCTCACCACCGGATATCCTATTGGCGTTAACTTCGCCTATATGGCACGTTTTCCTTACTTTCTTTATTGGACTTAACTTGTCCCTATAACGGCCATTTTCTCTTTATCTATTAACTGATTTCCACTACGTTTCAATTTAAGAACGGGGTAATGTTACAAATTCTAACTATGTCAGCGGCCCCCTTTTGTTCCGACGGACTCCCGCGACTCCACACCCTTCGCCCTATCTGTTTCTATTCTTGTCTTTGCTCAGTCATCCTTGTTTCTTATCGTCCAATCCCGGAGCCCCACATGTAACCCTTCGCCCCAACCCTCTGCCCCGCTCCCACACTATTATTAGTAGCCTATTGTCTACGGACCTATTGTTCTCTGTTTATTGTTCATCAGATGTATCTCCGCTCCGCAGCTATAGTATATAAACCCCTGTACTTAGCATGATCGAACCCTAAGTTCGATCTCCTTTGTCAAACCCCCCGTCTCTAGTCACACTATACATCTGCTTTATCTCTACTCCACATCGTAGGCCTTTGTCCATACATAAAGACTCTAAGTGTTGAGCCCTAGCTCCGCTATTAGTCTTAGCAACCAACGTTGCGAAACCCAACTATACGAGACCGTAAGTTGAGACGTAACAGTTGGCTCGGATGTTTGACTGGTAGAAGCGGTGGGAACAACAGGTGTTTGCGTAGTTTGGGTTCGACTTGGTTTAGTTGATGATGATGGTATAGCAGGTGTTTGAGTAGTCTGACGCGAGGAAGACTTGCTTTTGCCTTTATCTGCCGTGGTGACTAATCGGTTCCGGAATGATATCCGTAACTGTCTGAGTCGTCGTAGTAAGAGTTGAGAGTATGAGCAGTAACGTGGTCTTCTGGTATTTCGATGGGCGGGGCTAGGTAGTGATGGACGGTGTTATTGGGTGTGGGTTGATGGTGTTGACAGGTGCACTGAAAGATGTAGTGGTTGACGTCGTCACTGAGATCTGCCCAACAGAAGTGTCTTGCTACAAGACGTGTAGTCTCTGCTTCGCTTCGATGTAACGTTTCTCCGTGGTTATCGAAATGTATGTGACCAATAAAGAAACGACGTAGGTAGATTTGTCGAGGGATGAATAAGCGTGTATGATGCCACAAGAGTCCGTATTTGTATATCCAAGGTTGTTGTTGATCTCAAGTGTATTGTGCGTATTCAACGGCTGCAATCCAATCACGATATCGTTCGTCCAAGACTATTCGGATTCGATTTAGGATGTCGTCGAACTCTTCGGCAAATGCGAGGAATCGGTTTCGGATGAGGTCTCTGGTAGAGTAGATAGGATCGTCAAGGGCTGGAAGGGATAGGATGTCAGCCACGATGGCGGTACGGTGTAGTGTATCCTTAGAAGTCGACGGTCACTTCCACAGATGTGGATTATGCGGACTTTGTTGGGGGCAAAGTTTTCGAGGTAGAAGAATGCGTCTGGGTTGGTGTGGTAGAGGATGAAAGTGTCACTGTGGTTGACAATGGGACTCGCAGTTTGAGTGATTGTCCAAACAGTATCGTCGCAGTATTGGGTGAAACTGTATGAATCGTATTGATAGCAATTGGTGATTGAGTATCGGATTTCGTATATAGGGCGTCCTAGGTTGTCACGTTGATTGGTGTTGGTCTGGTCAAGAATCTGAACTCCGTTTGGGATTAGGTTTGCCGTGGTGAATAACTATCGGTGTTTAACAGCTTGTCTGTTCTTCGATTTTTGGATCGGTCTCCCTTCGATTTCTGGATCGGTATCCCTTCGCTTCAAGCGGCACGTCTGCAATTTGGTGCTCGGTGTCCAATAGGCGTCCCAAAGACTAGGCTAGCAGCTTTTATGCCTTCTTTGCAGGTACTGAGTCCTCTTCCTATGTGCACAGCTACGGTCCCGTTGTATATGACAGAAGTTGGTTCCTGTTCTTCGTAACGCTACTGTCCGGGGTTTTAATCAACCAATGAGCTGGAGCGGTTTTCTTAATCTTCGGATCGCGACTCTCGAAGTTTTCCTTGGCCTCCCTCTTGCAATCGATGAGCACTTTGCTACACTGAAGGGATTACCTCGAGCGGTAGTTCTTCTGGACTAGATGGGTTTACAACTGGTTAGTAGTACGTGGAGCTAAAGGCTCAACACTGTAGTCGTAAAGACGGATGTCTTCGACGATATATAAGTTCGATCTAATTGTTACGTCTCAACTTACGGTCTCGTATAGTTGGGTTTCGCAACGTTAGTTGCTAAGACTAATAGCGGAGCTAGGGCTCAACACTTAGAGTCTTTAAGTATGGACAAAGGCCTACGATGTGGAGTAGAGATAAAGCAGATGTATAGTGTGACTAGAGACGGGGGGTTTGACAAAGGAGATCGAACTTAGGGTTCGATCATGCTAAGTACAGGGGTTTATATACTATAGCTGCGGAGCGGAGATACATCTGATGAACAATAAGCAGAGAACAATAGGTCCGTAGACAATAGGCTACTAATAATAGTGTGGGAGCGGGGCAGAGGGTTAGGGCGAAGGGTTACATGTGGGGCTCCGGGATTGGACGATAAGAAACAAGGATGACTGAGCAAAGACAAGAATAGAAACAGATAGGGCAAAGGGTGCGGAGTCGCGGGAGTCCGTCGGAACAAAAGGGGGCCGCTGACATAGTTAGAATTTGTAACAGTAACGGCACGGCGGGAGAACAGCAAGACTGTTGATGATGAACTTCAAAACGCAATTGCTATTTTCGAAGGCAGCGGTCTGCTTACGTCCAGCGACCTGGCGAACGATTTGGAACCCACTGTATTACCCTTCCGACATAGACGTATGGTTGCATATGAAAGGCACCGTACACGATTGAATCAAAGTATTGCTTCGGCAAACCCACGAAATGTAGAACAAGGACCTGATACCCATTCCTCTAGCCACGCGGGTGAACGTCGCAAGCTTGACTCTTTGGATTCCCCGAACGATGAGGATGAGCCTCAAAAGAAACGTACCCGCAACTCCGACAATCAAGTGATCCCCACCAAACCGCAAATGACGAAATTTTTTTCTTGGGCTCTAGAGAAGGCGGAAAAAACGCAGAGTGTTCTAATTCACGGATATACGACAGTGAAAAGATGGCTTGCGGTAGTCACCAACGATGAAATATTTAAGCACGTCGTAACCGGGAAATCTGTCATGGGTGAAGCACTGAATGCAATCGCGCATGAGAGAGAGAGGAGTGTCGAGAAGATTTACGAATCCGCTACAAGGCTGTCAAGTCTGTTCGCTTCGGACGCCGAAGGTTCCAATGGGAGACCCCTTTCAGAAACCGAGAAAGCAAAGTATACGGACGCGTTTCAGGAAGTGGTCGCGATTGTTTACGAGGTCAGCGGTGATTTGTTGGGACCAGATTTACCTCTTCCGTCAAATAATGGGCGGTTGAAAGTTGCGGAGTTCATCTCACGCGCGAGGGCTCGGACAGGGGAAGAGCAGTTGAAACCGATATTTGGATGCGCTGAATTTGCCCATCTGGATTTGGCATAGCAGGGAAACGTAGGGATATCGGGTCTTGAGCCAGACTGTACTACTATTCAGATGTGCGTATTCTAGCTGTAACTACTACTAGTACCCATAGTACCTACTAGGAGTACTAGTACCTCTACCTCTTCCTATAATTTAACTAGTACTACATTTTGCTTCTACTTTGTTCTAGTACTAGGTTTTAAATTATAACCACCCCAATATCAGTGTTGAAACTACGGAACTTCGTTGGACTAGTTGATAGTAGAGTCTGGCCCCGGCAAGCTCCACTCAGCCTGAGGCTGGCACTGGCAGTGGCAGTGCCAACTTCAAGTTGAAGCTGACTCAGTGACTCGGAGTGCAGTGACTTGCCGGAGCACTCAGGAGCCTGAGGCCGGCAGTGCCAGCGCCGGTGGCGTGTGACTGGAAACTAGAGCAATGGTGTAAGAGACAGAAATGCCCCCTTGGGGCGCTCACTCAGAACCCTCTTGCATATTTCGTCTTGACTACTGCCTAAATCGTCTCGACCACAACTATGATGTCAATTCCTTACCAACAGGCTCCCAGTGGACGTGAGTCCTGCGTTCTTTTTCACTGACAATGCCAGTGGCAATACTGATTGTTGCTCACCACCACTATAACAGAATCTTCACCGTTGGGCACCAGATCAGACACCAGCTCACCTGGCTCAATCTCGGGATCGGAGTCCAATAATGACCTCAGTGACCATCCGGTTGTATACAATATGACTCCTGCCAGCAGCAGAACGCAGACCGTCAGCAAAACGCAGACCGGCAGCAAAACGCAGACCGTCAACGCCAATTCTAATGTGGGCACGATAGTGATAAAGATCGCTCAAGGGCCTTCTGTTGGCAGCACCACCGCGCCACATCAGGAACCGCCATCAAACAAAAGCTGGCAGACGGGAGCTGTCCCTCCTAACAACTCGGAGTTTCAGACAATTGGTCGGAAGCCAGGAGGTGTAACTAGCGAGTCTCAGAAGACTGTTCAGAAGTCGGGAGGTGTCCTTCCTGGCAAGTCTCAGAGCACCGTTCTTGAACGAAGGACAAGCTTGTCACCAGAAGAACAAGAGAACTACTACACTGGCTTTGCTGGCAAGCCTCGCCTGGTTGGGCGCACCGGTCCCGACTGGAAACAGCAAAATGCGCGGAAATTCGCATTCACAGTTGGAGCTCACCCCATCGTCCCTCTCTGGGAGAAGATCTTGGGCCCGAAGATTCTTGACGTACTTGACAAGAAGAAAGTGCGTTGGAACAGTTTGGAAGTCAACCGCGTTGGCTATGAAGACGATAAAGAAGATCAGATCCACGTTGTCGTTCTTGTCGGGGTTGATAAAGATTCGCTTGAACCTGAAGAGGGGTGCCGCATCTCGGCAAGCGCTAAGGGAATTTTGTTGGCATATGACATTCGCGATGTTCAGGTCGAGATGAGGGAGCGATATGTCGAGCCCGCCACCGGCTCCCCGGGCGACGTCGCCTCCAAAGCTGACAAAAATGTATCGGTTCACACTGGCAGCGGTCCTACGTTGCACTCGGACAACATGAACGATGCCTCTAACGGCAACAACGTCGATGACCCTACTCAGGCTCCTACCACTACTAGTGGCGATATCTCCGCCAATACGTTTGATCTGGCAACCGGCCTTGAGACACCACCAAAGCAGCCTGCGGATGACGTGCCAGAGGAGGAACGCATGGATATTTGCCCTGCGAAACGCTATTTCCGATTTTGGAACCAACTTGAAAATCGCACTCGTCTGCATCGTGATCATTCCTTGCTGAATCGATACGTGTCGTCTTTCTGCATGGCTCCGGGAAGTATGATTGCCTCCAAGAGCGAAGATCAGCGTGACGTATGGTCAACGGGGTCACTCATTGTGCTCGGAAAGTCACGGTCTGGAGGCTCTGTCAGGGCGTACATGCTCGCTTGCCGCCATGGCCACATCTATCCTGTTTTTGAACGCGCGTTTGTAAACTCCACTATATACTCCTTCAATGTTACAAATTCTAACTATGTCAGCGGCCCCCTTTTGTTCCGACGGACTCCCGCGACTCCGCACCCTTTGCCCTATCTGTTGCTATTCTTGTCTTTGCTCAGTCATCCTTGTTTCTTATCGTCCAATCCCGGAGCCCCACATGTAACCCTTCGCCCTAACCCTCTGCCCCGCTCCCACACTATTATTAGTAGCCTATTGTCTACGGACCTATTGTTCTCTGCTTATTGTTCATCAGATGTATCTCCGCTCCGCAGCTATAGTATATAAACCCCTGTACTTAGCATGATCGAACCCTAAGTTCGATCTCCTTTGTCAAACCCCCCGTCTCTAGTCACACTATACATCTGCTTTATCTCTACTCCACATCGTAGGCCTTTGTCCATACTTAAAAGACTCTAAGTGTTGAGCTCTAGCTCCGCTATTAGTCTTAGCAACCAACGTTGCGAAACCCAACTATACGAGACCGTAAGTTGAGACGTAACAATTAGATCGAACTTATCTACCGTCGAAGACATCCGTCTTTACGACTACAGTGTTGAGCCTTAGCTCCACGTACTACTAACCAGTTGTAAACCCATCTAGTCCAGAAGAACTACCGCTCGAGGTAATCCCTTCAGTGTAGCAAGGTGCTCATCGATTGCAAGAGGGAGGCCAAGGAAAACTTCGAGAGTCGCGATCCGAAGATTAAGAAAACCGCTCCAGCTCATTGGTTGATTAAAACCCCGGACAGTAGCGTTACGAAGAACAGGAACCAACTTCTGTCATATACAACGGGACCGTAGCTGTGCACACAGGAAGAGGACTCAGTACCTGCAAAGAAGGCATAAAAGCTGCTAGCCTAGTCTTTGGGACGCCTATTGGACAACGAGCAAACATTTGCAGACGTGCCGCTTGATACAGCGAAGGGAGACTGATCCAGAAATCGAAGAACAGACAAGCTGTTAAAACATCAATAGTTATTCACCACGGCAAACCTAATCCCAAACGGAGTTCAAATTCTTGACCAGACCAACACCAATCAACGTGACAACCTAGGACGCCCCATATACGAAATCCGATACTCAGTCACCAATTGCTATCAATACGATTCATACAGTTTCACCCAATACTGCGACGATACTGTTTGGACAATCACTCGAACTGCGAGTCCCATTGTCAACCACAGTGACACTTTCATCCTCTACCACACCAACCCAGACGCATTCTTCTACCTCGAAAACTTCGCCCCCAACAAAGTCCGCATAATCCACATCTGTGGAAGTGACCGTCGACTTCTAAGGATACACTACACCGTACCGCCATCGTGGCTGACATCCTATCCCTTCCAGCCCTTGACGATCCTATCTACTCTACCAGAGACCTCATCCGAAACCGATTCCTCGCATTTGCCGAAGAGTTCGACGACATCCTAAATCAAATCCGAATAGTCTTGGACGAACGATATCGTGATTGGATTTCAGCCGTTGAATACGCACAATACACTCGAGATCAACAACAACCTTGGATATATAAATACGGACTCTTGTGGCATCATACACGCTTATTCATCCCTAGAGACACTTACCTACGTCGTTTCTTTATTGGTCACATACATTTCGATAACCACGGAGAAACATTACATCGAAGCGAAGCAGAAACCACACGTCTTGTAGCAAGACATTTCTGTTGGGCAAATCTCAGCGACGACGTCAACCACTACATCTTTCAGTGCACCTGTCAACACCATCAACCCACACCCAATAACACCGTTCATCACTACCTAGCACCACCCATCGAAATACCTGAAGACCACGTTACTGCTCATACTCTCAACTCTTACTACGACGACTCAGACAGTTACGGATATCATTCCGGAACCGATTAGTCACCACGGCAGATAAAGGCAAAAGCAAGTCTTCCTCGCGTCAGAATACTCAAACACCTGCTATACCATCATCATCAACTAAACCAAGTCGAACCCCAACTACGCAAACACCTGTTGTTCCCACCGCTTCTACCAGTCAGACATCCGAGCCAACGTACACCAGCGTTGTTAAAGCACCACCACCACATCGAAACCTACACTTCAACAGAGAGACACAATTCTTTTACCTCACCTTCGAAGGAGAAGTAGGGAAACGACCTTGGTCCTACGACCTATCTGTACGTAGGTGGACGCCTATTGCAGCAAAATCAGCAACAGCAGGACGAGCCTTCTTCATCGCCAATACACCTAACTGGGAAGACCTTGCCAGCCGATCTCTAGCAGGAGAATTTGATAATCTCGAACCACCCCCACCACCATTTCCTACAACCCTCACCTTCAACGAAGAAACTCAACTCTTTCACTTCCAAAATAGTGACGGAACCCTCTCAGAGACACCTTGGGTGTGGAACCCTATCAACGACGAGTGGACTACTGTACCCCTAGGTTGGGACCCAAGAGAAGCATACGAAATTTCAACACCCAACTGGAGGGAGTTAAAAGACGAATATTACCGCCGACACCCTGAACTTACCCGCCAACCAACACCACCCCCTCGTGAACCAATACCGAGCCGTGAACCCTCACCACTTCGCGAAGCATCTACTGAATCGCCTACCCCAACCCCTCAGGATCCACCTAAAGACCTCTTTGAAGAACCGTTTAAACGACCAGTATCACAACAGTCTTCTATATCAGGAACCTCCCACCACTCTTTTGCAGAAAAAACTCCTACTCGACCAACAACCAATCTTAACCTACCTCCCATAAAACCAAAACCCTCTCTCACATACACTCGCCCTCACATCGAACCACTATCAAGAAATACAATGGCTGGTACACAAACTATTACAGTCACAGACGCCTCATTCTTTCGCCCCCCGCCTGGAGAAGAAAGTATTAGTGCCTGGCATGGCTTTGGACAAGGAGGAAGAATGTGGGGACCAGCAAGAAATCGTGGACGAGATGACGGACCACCTGGAGGAAACCCACCAGGAGGAGGAGGAGGAGGACCTGGAGGACCTGGAGGACCTGGAGGAAACCCACCAGGAGGAGAAGGAGGAGGACCTGGAGGACCTGGAGGACCTGGAGGACCAGTTGGAGGAGATGATGACGAACCGAATAACGTCAATCAAGCTTTTATTCCGATGAAAATCAAGCCCTTCACCGGAACTCAAAAGGATGTTGATCGATTTCTCATGCAATGCAACGTCTTCCTACGACTCAACGCACAACAATATAACACGGATTATCGATGCATCGGATTCATAATTTCCCACTGCTCAGAACCAGGATCCATACCATTCGCCACTCAATATGTCGCATCTGGTCGACTCGAAACGGATACTTTTGAGGAGTTTATTCAGGAATTCGAACGAACCTTTGTATCATCGGAACTCACTGTCCAAGCTCAACTAGAATTGGATGACCTTCGTCAAACGGGATCTATCGAAGCGTACAATCTTGCGTTTAAACCACTAATACAACGCGCTCAAATTACTGGATACATTGCCCAACGTAACCAATATTGGAAAGGACTCAATAACAACCTCCTACAAAAGTTACTGGCGTGTCATCCACAACCCACTACAATGGACGGATGGTACTATCTCGCCACCAAACTGGACACTGGCTATAAGATTGGTCGCGCAATGAATAGACACCCCAGATCGAACGAATACCAATCTACTCGACGACCTACACGCCAGGCCAACCGACAAATCCGTGCCATAACCAACGAAGCGTACATTGAAGAAGAGCCCTCCGATAACTCTCTCAATGACATAGATCAGCTTGTCGATTCAGCAGTCAACCATTTATTCCTTGCGCGTTTATCAACGGAAGAATACCAGCGACACATGAAAGACAACCTCTGTTTCAATTGTCACAAACCAGGACATCGTACCGCTAAATGTCCTCAGCCACACCCCAAACGCAACAACAGATCTCGGTGGCCGAACTCACGCGCACATAAAGCCAAAGTCATCCATCAGATCACAGCCACGGATGATCAAGACGAATACTCGGAACCCGAAAACGAAGATGACAAACAAGAACCGCTTTCAACCGAAGATCGCGCTGCCCAAATTCAACAACTTCTCATTGGTCTTGACGACGACACAGTCAATCAAGTCTTTGATAGAGTCGAGGAAGCAAATTTTTAAACGACGAAGAGCTTCCGCAGCCATCTCTCTCGTTGAATATTCGGCTGCTCATCAACTCTATTAACGACAATCATGCCTTACGAATTCCGATTACCTTCAGCTATAACAATAAAATCCACAAAGCGACTGCACTTCTAGACACCGGAGCCGAAGGTTTATTCATCGACCGAAAACTCGTAGAAAAACTCCACCTAAAAACAATCAAATTACGACATCCACTGCGACCCAAGAACGTTGATGGAACACTCAACAATGCCGGACGTATCACCTCCTATGCACCTCTTCAAGTCAAACTTGGAAATCAACAATATGCTATGCGATTCTATGTTACCACTCTTGGAAAAGAAGAATTTATTCTTGGCCTACCATGGTTCAAGAAATATAAGCCAAAAATCGACTGGGATACAGGATCCATACAGCTCAACCGCGTCAACATCTCGACTCAGCTTGCACAACAAGCTCGAAAAGGATTTGAAGCTGCTAAGCCACTTCTAGATCTTGTACCTCGCCCAATATCACCAATTCCTTTCCCTATTCGACGAAGAAAAAGCACATCGTTTTCCACCAAAACGACCATATGATCATGCTATCGATCTCAAACCAGACTTCATTCCCAAACGGCACTCTCCATATCCACTATCTCTTCCGCAACGCGCCGCTCTGGACACCTTCATCAATGAAAACCTAAAAAATGGATATATACGACCTTCAAAGTCCCCTATGGCATCACCCCTTTTCTTTGTTGACAAGAAAGACGGAACTCTACGACCCGTTCAAGATTACCGTTACCTCAACAATGGTACAATCAAAAACGCGTACCCATTACCACTTGTTCAAGACCTTTTGGACAAACTCCACGGATCGCAATACTTTATCGCTCTAGATATCCGATGGGGATACAATAACATACGAATCAAGGAAGGCGACCAATGGAAAGCTGCGTTTACCACTCAACGAGGCCTTTTCGAACCAACAGTTATGTTTTTCGGCTTATGCAATTCTCCAGCAACCTTCCAACACTTTATGAATGACATCCTTGGAGAAGAAATCTTACTGAATCATCTCTTGGTTTATATGGACGACATTCTCATCCATGCCCCAACCTTACCAGAACTTATCCACCGCGCCAAACGCGCCTTCACAATCCTTCAACGAAACGACTTATACTTCAAACCCACCAAATGTTTCTTCCATACACAGAAACTTACTTATCTAGGACTCATCATTACGCCTAATCACATCCAAACGGATCCTACCAAGATCGAAGGCATCACCAAATGGCCAGTACCCACCAACGTCAAAGACGTTCGCTCATTTACTGGTTTCACCAACTTTTATCGCCGATTTATCCCACACTACGCCGAGATTACCAAAGCACTGGACAACCTCAAACGAAAAGACCAACCATTCGTTTGGTCTGAGGTTGAACAGAAGGCATTTGACGCACTCAAAGCTGCATTTTCTCAACATCCGCTACTTCTAATGCCGAATCCCCACAAACCTTTCTTCTTAGAAACCGATGCTTCCAAAGTCGCTACTGGAGCTGTCCTTCGCCAACATGACGACAACAGTGTTCTTAAACCCATTGGATACATTTCGCAATCACTCAACTCAGCCGAACGTAATTACGAAATTTACGACCGAGAACTACTTGCCATCATTCGCGCCCTTAATACTTGGAAACATTATCTCCTTGGATCACCACATCAAGTCACCTTGTGGTGTGACCATCGCAATCTAACCTATTGGAGAGAAGCCCGTCGACTTTCACCCCGTCAAGCTCGATGGCATTTGTTGTTATCACAATTTGACCTTCACATTACACATGTTCCCGGCAAACAGATGATACAATCTGACCTTCTATCACGCCGGGCGGACCATGTTAAACAGGGGGAGAATCTAAACGAAGTTTCTATAATGCTGCCGAACGACCTCTTCATTTCCGCATTACAAGACCACAATGATTCGGAAGACGAAGAAGAAAGCATTGACTACGAGTCTGACGATGACCTTCCAGACACCGATGACCTGACAAAATCCATCAAAGAATCAATGAAGAAAAGAAAGACGAATATCTCACCAATACCATTTCTCAACTAAAGAAGAAACTACCACCCGCTCGAACCGCACTCAAAGACTGGTTTTTCGACGACACTGGCATTTTATACTTCAAGAACCGCATCTATATTCCGGATAATCTCGAATTAAAACGCACAATCTTACGACTTCACCATGATATCCCAGTACGCGCTCACCCTGGTATATTCAACACTCTGGAACAAGTCCGAAGAACGTATTATTGGCCCCGAATGCAGAAATTTATATCAGATTACGTCCATGGATGTGCACTATGCCAACAAATGAAAGTCAATCACCACCCAACCGCACCACCACTAATGCCTATCGCCGCCGATAAGAACTCTTTTCCATTCTCTCACGTCAATATGGACTTCATCACCGACCTTCCAATGTCCCATGGATACGACACCCTTCTATTGGTCATTGATCATGATTGTTCCAAAGCTATTGTTCTCATCCCTTGCGAAAAGACAATAGACGCCATCGAAACAGCACAACTATACTTCGATAACGTATACCGACGATTTGGACTTCCCATCCGCATCATCTCCGATAGAGGACCTCAATTCGCCTCTAAAGCATTTCAAGAACTATGCAAAATCGTAGGAATCAAATCATCGATGTCAACCGCTTATCACCCGCAAACAGATGGACAAGCAGAACGAACCAATCAAGAGATCGAAGTCTATCTCCGAATCTATTGTACTGGAGAACCGGAAAATTGGTCTCAACATCTTCCCAACATTGAATTCGCCCATAACAACCGCGCTCACACGGTCACCAAAAGAACCCCTTTCTCACTTCTCATGGGATATGAACCAATTGCACTACCCCTGAAATACCCGAAGTCGAACGTTCCATCAGTATCACAACGACTTGCCAATCTCACGGTCTACCGATCAGAAGCCCTGGCCGCCCATTCAGTTGCTGCCATGGTTATGAAAGAACGTACCTTCCGGAACTTCAAACCATTCAATAAAGGCGACAAAGTCTGGCTAGACTCCAAAAACCTCCGAATCCCTGGCCTATCACAGAAGTTCAAGGAGAAACGTGACGGACCATTCCGGATCAAGAAAGTCTTATCGCCACTAGTCTATGAACTAGATCTCTCACGGACTAAATGGAAGATACACCCAGTATTCCACGCTGCGCTTCTCGTGAGATACACCGAGACCGAAGCATATGGACCGCCCCACAGTAATCCCCCACCTGACCTGATCGAAGGACAAGAACAATACGAAGTCGAAGCCATCCGTGCCCACCGTGGAAACGGCACTAGACGAAGATACCTTATAAAATGGAAAGGTTACCCCACTTCTGGAAACTCATGGGAACCTGAATCCAATCTCCGGAACGCACAGATCATCCTCAAAACCTATAAGAAGCTCCACCAACTTACCTGAATGCCCGCATCCCACAAACTCGTTCGCTTCTCTTATCCCCACTCCTCTAACATCGTCAACAACCCCACTCTCTCTGCATCATACCAACAACCCATTACTCCTGAACCCACAACCCTCGTACTACCGCCTACCTCGATTCCAACGCGCCCCGGTTACCTGGACGCCGTCCGACCTTCCTTCACAAAAACAAGAATAGAAAAACACTTTATACCCGACTGGCAGAAAGCGTACTCCAATCGTTTGCACGTTCCCACTCTCTCCACCTTCCTTATTCACTGTTTCTACTTCAAACCCGATTACGCACAACAACTAATCGACTACTTCAACACATCCGCTCGTGTCCAACCACCCCTCACTATCACTCGACCCATAACCCGCCACCACCGCAAACATATTAGTCACTTCGAACCTCAACGTTCGGACCCTTATTGCACTTGCAGTTGCTGCCACTATAACTGTCCGACTCACTCTCTTTAGACAATGCCCCCGTCCCGCACTCAACGACCTTCGCCTCGCATCAATCCCACCCTTCGAACACCTATACCAACCTTTCGACCGACAGACATCAACATCGACCATCTCACCCAGGCAGAATCAAGAAGGGTCCTTAACCTCTTCACCAATCGAACTATTCACCAACGTCTCAGTACCTCGACTTCCGATGCTACCCCTCTACTCACCATCTGGACTCAATTCTACGACATCGCTACCCGCGGTCAAGAGGTCATGGAAACCAACGTCTTTATTGTGGAAGGAGCCCTTCGACTACTCCGATCCTCTCAAACTACATTTGAAGATGCTCGTCGCTACGCCCTGGACCAATTCCTCACTCACGCACCACCCGCACTCACCGCACCACCAGTCATCGATCTCACTACAGAAGATGAAGTCGTGGATCTCACAAACGATCTCATCAATTCGGTCGGCATTCAAGTCCCTGAACGCCCAGACCTCGCCGATCGCTTATCGGATCCTATGGAGCTCAAGTCACCAAGCCCTGCATACAAAGTCCACACCGCACCACCATCACCAGTCACCAGTCCAAAACCGGACAACAATCCCTTCTCAACCATGGCTCTCGATTCTTCGACCACTTGCTCGACGCACACCCCCGTTGAACACCAATACGATCTGGCCGCCTCCACCTGCGAATCTTATACATGTCCATATTGTCATAAACGAGCACCGGGACACATCGCCTCGGAATGCAACGATCATCGATGCGTCTCATGCGGACAACAAGAAGGTCATGATGACGAATGCGCTACCTTCCGAGTCCTCCAACAACGTGTTCAGAGACGTATAAAGGAACGCAACTCCTCTCAAAGCGACTAAAGCACCTGTTGCTCACCACCGGATACCCTATTGGCGTTAACTTCGCCTATATGGCACGTTTTTCTTACTTTCTTTATTGGACTTAACTTGTCCCTATAACGGCCATTTTCTCTTTATCTATTAACTGATTTCCACTACGTTTCAATTTAAGAACGGGGTAATGTTACAAATTCTAACTATGTCAGCGGCCCCCTTTTGTTCCGACGGACTCCCGCGACTCCGCACCCTTTGCCCTATCTGTTGCTATTCTTGTCTTTGCTCAGTCATCCTTGTTTCTTATCGTCCAATCCCGGAGCCCCACATGTAACCCTTCGCCCTAACCCTCTGCCCCGCTCCCACACTATTATTAGTAGCCTATTGTCTACGGACCTATTGTTCTCTGCTTATTGTTCATCAGATGTATCTCCGCTCCGCAGCTATAGTATATAAACCCCTGTACTTAGCATGATCGAACCCTAAGTTCGATCTCCTTTGTCAAACCCCCCGTCTCTAGTCACACTATACATCTGCTTTATCTCTACTCCACATCGTAGGCCTTTGTCCATACTTAAAAGACTCTAAGTGTTGAGCTCTAGCTCCGCTATTAGTCTTAGCAACCAACGTTGCGAAACCCAACTATACGAGACCGTAAGTTGAGACGTAACATTCAAAGGTGACGACGAAGAAAAAGGACGCGATCCGGACTATCCTATTCACCTCTTCACCTACCGCAGTTTGAAATCGTACTTGGATTCGCTCGAATATGACTTGAGAGTTGCCAGGATTGCGAATCTTCAGGATGCTAGCGTCATTGACAACGTGAAAAAGGCTGAGAAGTTGCTCCATGATGTTTCACTTGCTTATTATAAAGACGCTCCTGCTAGTAGGACGGATACGCAGTGGATGGACAATCGTATCGGATACATCCAGCACTCTCCGGGATTACGCTCGGGGAACATTGAGTCTGGAGAACCTTACATGAGGGATTGGAGCATGATCCTTTTGGAAAAGGAAACGTACGAGGAACGTTTTGACCTCGATGGCGCTTTTAAACCTTTTGTCAAACCAGCCGTACCTGTCAATTACGTGGACTTAGATAGGGCAAGTCCGGGGGGTCAGCCTAGGTCTGAATTATCAGTGAATGCTATCTGTCAACATCTTAACTGGGATTATTACAACGATACACACTTCGGACTTATGCCCATTTCCAGATTCGCACCACAACGAGACATCTTCCCCATGTCGATTTCCCAGGAACAATACGCTCTGCACGGGTATTGGCCAATTAACGCCGATATAGAAGGACGAAGGTTTAAAGTGTATAAGTATGGCTGGGCAACTGGCCATACGATAGGCACAGCCAACAACGTCCCTGCCTTTCTTTCCGCAGAGGATCGCAAGAACAGACTACTTGCACTGCAAATTCCTCCCGGGCCGGGTGGGCTACCGCAGCATCCGCGGGAGGAGCCACCTCCAATTCCGTCTTGTGAAGCGTTTGCGAGACGTGGGGATTCAGGCAGTTTAATTATTGACGAGCACAAACGAGCTTTCGGTATCGTCTCACACATCGGGTCTGCTGTATCGGTGGAAAGCCCTTACCGGGAATGTGATAATTTTACTTATGCAATAGCCTTCTGGCAGGTTAAGGAAGATGTTGAAAACTCTTTTTTCGATACAGTGTTGATGTTCGACATGGAGGAGCACAGCGTTCAACCTTCTCCAGCGTCAGTGGCAGCCCAAGTCACAGCGTAGGAGAGTCTGCCAGTGGAGTGTTGTTACTCTTTTACAATATCTCATACATGTGAATTAGTATATTGTCTTCTGCTCTGTCTTTGATGGTGGTTTGCGTGCGCTTTGTGTACTTTTACAGCCGGTGTTGATGTATGACTTTATGAAAATGATAACGATCGTTTGCCCATACTACTTCTTAGTAGTACATACTAGTAGTATATCTCCCTGTAAAATGAATGTGTGCGTCATCAACTTGAAAATAACTTTTCAAAGAAATTCAGGTCGAGAACTCACATCATGATCAGGCTTCAAGTTACTACAGCACCATCATCACCATGATGCCAAAGCCTGAGTTCAAGGCCGGACACCGGACCTGAGATGCTTCAAGTTGAAGGCTGGCACAGCCTCACTGCCACTCACTGCAGGCTGCCACCTCATATTGACTCGCGAGACACCCTCATACCCCTAGTTGAAATGTGAGACACCTCAGACAGTGAAAAACAAGATGACGCAAGGCGAACATCCATCCATGAGACAAGCTGCCAGCTTCTCTTGGCCAACCTCTAGCAAGTCGTCAGAAGGTAGCGTGAATCTAGTTAGGCGGCTCAAGATTCAGACCTAATCCCACCGGTAGTAACGTAAAGGAGCGCAGCAAAAGAATCAACTGTGCGCACTTCCTCCACCTGCGCAGCGGAACTACTTGAATTCGTCCCCTGCCTTCGGAGTCGGGCTCGTACCGCAGCAAACCGGTTATCCCGGTCCATCACTTGCGCCATTGGTGCCGCAGAAGACTGGTTACATTGACATGCACTGGCGATGATGTCGAGCTCATCCATGCCGGCCAATCCTTCGGTACCGATGCAAGGTAGAACACTGCAGTTCGTTGGAGGTTATCGGGGGTTTTTGTTCAGAGTGGCCTTGAGAAGAATGATCTTGCAAAAGATTGGTATGTTAATGTTCTCGCAAACCTGATCTTTCACTGAATATTTGTTTTTAGAGCCCTTGCTGATCGGGATAACAAGGGTAAACTGAATCTAGCTGAGTTTCATGTTGCTATGGGTTTCATTTATCGCAGCAAGTCTCCTTGATAATTATATATGTATACAATCGATATTAACGACCTTTTCAAGAATTGACTGTCATGGAGATTCCGGATGAACTTCCTCAAGAACTAGTGCCTCCTTCAGCTCGTGATCGTGACACATCCGTCAGCTTCCTCAAGGACATCCCGAAGCACGACAACTCGCGGCCGAGCTCTGCGGGAAGCGGTGTTGCGATTTCGCGTTCAAAGGTCCGATCTTTCAATGACGCTTCGGTGCTGAGTGTAGGTGGAAGAAAAGATGCAACAGTCTACAAGTACACCGAGAATGACGATGACGATTCATATTACAAGAGTCGCCGAAGGCTTGTTGACCGACGTGATGTGCGTGTTGGAAATGAGTCCTCTTCGCAGGATCTTGAGAGCATGAAACGCCGAGCAACCTCAGAGGTTATAATATATTATATACGATATAAATCGTTGTTATGATTAAATACATATAATCATAAGACATATGATTATATGCATATAAACGTATCAGTGTTAAATATTAAGCATGCATACATCAGTGGCAACAGAGCCTTTACGTTTAAATGATGAAACTATATGTTTTTATGCGCGAACTTAAAATATAACAAATAGATGTAAAATATACTGTCAATCACAGGTATCGAACACAGGATGTGGCAGCTTAATGAACTTTGATTGTATGTTCCAATAATCTTAACTACTGGACCATGTAAGCACTATGTACGTGCAAGTTTTTATGTATTTTACGCAGTACAAACAGTAAAATAGCGCGACCACTCAAGTCAAATCCTTCCGCCACTCAGTCTACGTGTACTTCAATGCTGCAAACTCAGCGAAGACCATAAAATAAAAAATACCCTTGACCTCTATATCTAAAGTTACAACAAAGTAACTAAAGCACTTAGCAACATGCAGAATGAGCACGCACTCGATCTTCAGCCACGCTCGCCACTCTTTGTCCTCGCTCACGCAAACACAAGTATCACGGTGAAAATAAGTAGTTTTGAGGGTGAGCAATCTGAGTAGCACAAGACTATATGTATGAATTAAGGTAGTACAGAAAGAAACAAAGAAGAAAGAAGACAAAGACTATCGAACGAGAGAAACAAGACAAATGTCTGTCTGTCAAGCGTCTGCGGCCGTCCGGCGAACAACTCTCGAGACCAACTATCCAACAAATCTCCACCAGAAACCCCTTTCAACCACAAAATAAACCTGGCGCAGACTACCGAGACCGATGCTACCAAGCGTCCGTCCGCCGAACCAGTCGTTCGACTGCCACAACAAAATAACAAGAGCCCCGTGGCCCCCTATCGTTCCTCAGCAACGAAGACAGTGTGCAGCGCGAACCTATGCTCGAGCTCACACTGCCCCGGTAGTCGTCGTTCCGTCGAAAGAACTAAAGTCTTGTCGCACGCGCCCACAGCGCAAACGTCGGACTCCGTCCTCGCTCTCAATCTCAATCACACGTAGTGGTTGGGGAAAGAAAAGCTAAATTCTCCCACGGTGTATGTGGGGTGATTAACACAAGTTAAAATCGCGTGTGAACCCGGCTACTCCGGGTTCCACTTCTACCGCCGTGCCCCGCCATCATTGTCCCGCGCCACTTCCTTCCCTGCTTCCCACGCCACACTCCCCTCTTGTGCGCACAAGGTCCTCCCTGTCCTCCCGTCCGGCCGTCCGCTCGTACGCTCGTGCGTCGGACACATGCATTGTTCGTTCGTTCGTTGGCCGCAAACACCGGACTGCTCGTATGCTCGTCGCCCGAGCCATTTGTTCGTACGCGCGTCATCCGATCACTCATCTGTTCGTGGCCGGCCCGTCCGAACACTTGTCTGCTGTCCGCTCGTCCGCCGGATGATTTGCTCCTCTTCCACGCGCGGCCGGTACCGTTTTCCCTGGCTCATTCGCTGGCGGACTTGCTTCTTGTGTCTTCGAACTGTGTTCTTTTTCTCTTCCGGACGTGTTCTGCCTGGCTTTGCTACCGGACTTGTACTTCTTGCACCAAATCTGGCTGTACCACTCGGACTCATGCTTCTGTCTTAAATTCAGATTACCGTTGACTGTACCACTTTGATGAGTGTGCTACAAGTACTGAAACCCCGTGGGCAAATGAAATGAGATGAACAAGAGGGTCACAAATACAAATATTGAACAGCTAACAATGTAATCACTACAATAAATAGTATGAGCCAGATTTTGGAGGCCGTTTATTAAAGCTGAGGATATGTTCCAGCTAATGGTAGTAGTTAGTAATTTGAAGAGAAATAGAGGGCATCGAAAGCGCACCTCTTTTTCATTTCGACCGGAGAGAGCAGTATAGTTTAGAGGAATTCTATATTTCTCTAACTGACTTTGAGCCTGCGTTGCTAACGCTTTAGAATGAGCTGCTTTTGATAGGGCAAAAGACTCCGGACCAAACAGCATGCGTTCGGCTTGTTCGTTTGCTACTGTTGTCCATACGGTAACCAGGTGATCAAACCCCCTTTTCAGTCGCCGAAGTTCTTCCTCTAGTAGCTCAGCCTCTTCGCACCACCTGTCTCGGATGGCGCGAGCATGAAACCAAAGTACTCGAGCATCTGCCACAGGTGAATTAGCTCTATCGATTTTGCAAAGTAATTCTCATTGCTCACCTTCTTTTTCCCAGTCGTCCGGTATTTGATTTGCATCTCCAATGTTTATCGTCCATATCCATCCAGGTGCTGTTCCGCCTTGCCCCAGCGCTGGGACTTTCTGAGTCGAAGGTCTGGTCAAATCCTGTGTCGTGAGAAGCCGAAATCTTTTATCATCTGTTGACAACCCAAGAGCAAGCATCTTCTCTCGCACGGCATTATATTCGTCGAACCAGAACGTCTGTTCATTCTTAGCGTTGGATATAGCAGAGGAACCACGCGTCGCGTTCCTTACTCGCTCTTTCACTTTATCATTTTGAGCTTTGATTGCCCGATATCTGAGCATCGCAGTCTTGTTCGCCTGTATCAAATCGCATGCGTCACCCTCTCGAAGAGCGAGCTCGAACTTCGCTATATCGATGAGGCCTAGTGTAGTGCGTTCCTCAACAGTGAGGTCGGACGGTAGGTAGAGAATGGCATCCTGCACGGGAGTGGAGAGATCCTTTTCGTCCAGAAAATCGTTCATCTGAGGGACAAGCGCACGGTATTGATTTCTCCAGGTATCGACAATTAGCTCCAGTTCGTCTTCGGATGGTTGGGGTGTATTCTCGAGGATTGCGCCCTTTTTTAACTGGTGCCTGTGCAAATATCGATGAGCGCGTGGAGTAAGTGCATCGTATTGAGAAGTCAAGACTTACTGCTTTCGCTGAATACCTAATGCTGCTTCTAGCACTACCGCAATTTTCCCTTTTAATCCCGTATCAGTACGCCCGCTAGCATGCGTAGTCAAGCTTCGAAGGCTCGCTTCCTTGTTCGCCACTGACGAGAGTTTAGTAAGAGTTCCTGATAGTACGGAGCACGACTCACGGGTCAGTTTTGAGCGGAATGGACTCTCCCATTGCTTCGTTACGGCATTGAATGTTGGCACTATCGACATCCTACTCCATCCATCCACTTCCTTCTGTTTAAACCTATCCAGCACCGTTTCATGCATTTCGTTGAATGCCCTCCGTGCCTCGACGTAGTTATGCATGACTTTCGGTAGCTTTCTCGAAATCTCATCCGCTATCAGCCACCGTAGTCAGATAAATTTATACGAACGACATTATATAACACTCACCCATCTTGTATAATTTAACGCGATTCCAAAACCCAAAGATATCGTCGAGAGTCTCGTCTCGATGACCCGGGCTCATCTGTTTTGTGCTTCCTGCAGCCTGATTCATCTCTGACCAGAGCCGCTCGCATGCCTCTCCGTCCATGCGACCAACGTTGTTACGAAAGTGAAGGTTATAGCACCATTGGCATTTTTCAACGTGACAAACGCAGTGCATTTTCCCGATTAGCCACTCGATGAGCTTCACGTCGAGATCAGGAAATTCCTCCTTCATGCGTTGAACAAGATTGACCTCGTATTGACAGGAGACATCATAAGCACATACAATGCGTTCGACGCATTTGCAGGTTTCCATAGCCCCCTTCAGAGCAAGGTCAACGTTAATGAATCTAGCACATAATCGTGAGCGACAGCACAAGATCATCAATGTCCACTCACTTCTCCCCTCGTTGAAGGTTAACGACGCTCTTGGGGGGAACGAGATCGTGCCTGCACATGAACGCCACGACTCCCGTACTCGTTTGTTTGACAAAGCGCTTCCGATTCCAATTTTCGGTGACGGAGAAGTCCCTACAATCTCCTTTCTGTTGCGAGATGAGCACTTAAATCGGAAGAATGGACTATTTGTGACTTACCTCAACGGGCAGCGACTGATGCTTCTTGACATGCTCCAACACCAATTCGTTACTCTGCATGTATCCTCTACCGTTCCATAGCGAACGATCATGTTGGTTGTTTTTCTTCAGCAAGTTTATCAGCTTGAAGTTTCCATCTACGCTTAGGAACTTTGTACGTAGGTGCCTAAGTGATTCTCTGTTAGTACATATGAAGTCTGATAAGAGACGGATCTTACAATGGCAAAGTCGTAGTTGTTGAATTGTGTGGAGTGTTGACGTCTTGTATAGGACACGCTAAGCACACTTCTGCGAAAGATCCGGAAGGTCGGAGTGTCAAGTGTTTGTCGATGTCGATCGTTTGGCCGCTCTCGCGTTCAGCATGCAAGAAGCGCCAATAGCGAGCTATTCGCGTGAATCTATTTGTGAGGTCCTGCTACATGTTTAGAACAGTATTGAACTATTAAAATCACGAAACCTACATCGAATTCAAATGGTAGATCTGACGTTTTGTGACAAAGTACTTTTGCGTAATCATACGCAGATTTCTTCGATGCCAGTGTAATCAAATGAAAGTCCTTTAGGCTACGAATCGTAAACCCGGCGGAGGGAGATTTCACGGACGATGGGAAAATGCCACCCTCTAGAAGTTGTAGGAAATGTGACTTGGCGTTCAGGCAATGGCAGTACACTACTCGAACCATGCGTGTCCCGTTAACGTCGGTTACGGAGATACTAGACCCTGTCGATGTTTTCCCACTTTCTTTGCAACGAGATCCCCCATGACCCAAATAGTAAGTGAGACCGAGCCGATACAAGCTGTCTCGGACAAAATGCCTTTCGGTCCATCTCTCTATGGCATGCAGCGGCTCATAAATATGCTTGGCGACGATGCAATCTTCACACCAAGGTAAGTTTACAGTGCAGTCCGTACAGCGATAGATCCGCGGTTTCTTAGACGTGCATCCACAGATCTGTCCAGCCGTTGCACTGTAGTACTGCCGCATCATGATTTCCATCTGGATCTGAGGTTGTATTGCAACGAATTCAGATAGCAGCTCGTCCTGAGTCTAAATGTGATGATCCTATTAGTAAGAGTGTCCAGTGCCAATGCAACACCTACTTGGATACGTCGCTGCTTTCCATTACTAGGGAGAGGATGATCTTCGGCCGCTGGTCTCTTCCCCGGCCGTTTATCCATCGACTGTCTTGGGCTAAAGATGTCGTTTGATATGTCTGCGTTGCCTAAACCCCGCGTATTCGAGCCTGTTGATGGACTGTCGTCCAAATGAGCATAATCATGAGAAGGCCCTCGCTGGGTCTCAAGGCGGGCGGGTGAAGCGGGACTTCGGCTTGGGCTGGGAAAGAGATGTTGGTCGGAATGTGTCCTGGCTAACGAAGTCGCTGGAAGTCGAGACTTTTTCGGAGACCCAAGTTTGAGGGGGCCCGTCGTCCTTGACCTCGTCGAGATGCGGAATATGTCGTCACATGGCATACGTCCATCGTCCTGTTAAGAACTGATTGAGTCCATATTCACTTCAATAACCAGTCAACCTCACTGGTTTTTTTTCGGGTGAGCAGTCTCTCTTCGGATTCATTTTTTATTATAGTCTATGTTATACTAGAAGCAACGAATTGTACTAATTGATCTAACTTAATGTCCTTTCAACGATTGTAGGTGCAAAGGGGAAAACTTCCGGCGACTTGACCCGTTATTAACCGGGTCGAGATGAACATTAGGGCCGGTTACGATGATAAGATAACTATAGAAACGTAAGCTACGCAAACGCACACTCGGGAGGTGCCGGTTTGCATTAAACGGGATCCTTGTAATCCGAGACACGAGTCACATCTGCGAATGCAAAGGATTTAAATATCTTCGACTTCCCATTCCCTATTCTCACTAAGATGCCCGTCCTTTCCTGTCTCTCATTTCGCGTGAACCTTTCCCCTTGAAATATTTTCCCGAAATCTGCACCTCTCAGTACAAGGACCCGATCAATTGTTCTTGGCTGGCAACTCATAAGGTTACGTACCTTCACCCATCCCTCATTCAGTTTGCCGTTGCGCGTCCGGTAAGAAAGATGGATCTCCTGGGACACGTCGGCAGCATTTTCGTCAGTGCGCATGGATGAGGTCTGCGTCGTCCAAGCCATTACACCCGAAACGTCGCCGGGGCTAATGCATCCTTCAATGAATCTGAAAAAGATTCTCGTGCCTCCCATCATTTGTGAGATCATAGGGTTACAAATCCACGTTGGTGTGCCTAGTGATTATATTATTTTCAACAATCGACTACAGTTATGCCCCATGCACGTACTTGTTAGCGGTGGTTCTACCGACTCAAGAAACATATCTTCGCGTGGAGCAGTCAACTCGATATGAGGGACAGGCATCTCACCTATTCGAGCCAGGTACCTAGCCCTGATTTTCTCGACGTCAGGAGCCTCGCTGCTATCCAGGCAGTGGAAAAAATCACTATGCAGAAATAGATATGTCAACCAATAGAAGACAGGCCCGGTAACGACTTAGCTGTACGTTGTAAGGACATCCTTCAAGGGGAAAGGTAGTGGTTGATGCATTCCATCAATCAAGACCACTGCGTGTGCATGTCCGTTCACAGCTACAAGTCTTCCAAACGATTTGAACTTGGGGTCCAGGACATACACTTCTTGGTTATAAATGCACAGGGAATCTAGACTCTCGTCTATTTCGGGGGGGTGTTCAGATACGTTAGATGCATTCGTCCTTGTTGATGAGGGACAGCCGGTAGTACTTTCGAACGCAGTCCCAAGCGAATCCAAACTATCAGCATTGAACGAATCCGCATTTAAATCCTCTTCAGGAAGAGGACAAGGTGCGGGTAGCGACCTGGGCGATAGCGAAGGTCTAGGAAACGGATTTAGCTGGTGCTCTCCCTCCAGATTATAGGCTTCCGTATCGGGTACAGAAAAGGGCTGAATGGCGTTCGCGACGGCATGTCGTACAGCAGTTGCGTTTCCGTAGTGTGTGCCATCTAAGCGGGTGAATGTTTCCCTGCTCAATTGTCAGCAGTTGTATGCTATGTATGCATTGTGTACTTACGTGTCAACCACTTCAGCCAGGCTGAATATGTTATTTGGTGTCTCCTTCGTCCGGGGAATGAGTACTTCCACAAAGCCCTTGGAGAATACTTTCGTAATAGGTCCCACTTTGCTTCTGCTCGGTATATACACCCGCTTCTTTAACAACGCATGGTCTTCCTTTCCGTCCATCGCTAAAATGTTCATAGACGCAAATGTTGTATGGCTCGGCAGACTTCCCTCTGAATCATCCGTCTGGACAAATGCTTTCAGAACCCTCATCTACCGTAGCTATCAGTAGTAGTGCTATAGTCGAAGCTTTACCCATACCTCTACTCGCGCTCGCGGGTCGAATAGAATCAACTCGTCTGCCAGTTCCGAAAGCACAAATCCTTCCCGGCCCGCGTGTTCCCCAAGTCGTATCGCGACTATCGTGCCTGCGGGAAAACGTCTCCGTAAATCAGCCATGTGGGCCTTAACTTTTTGTTCTCCTTCGTCGACGTCATTTCTTATCCATGCATCGACTCCTGATAGATACGATACGGTCCCAGCAAACCTACCGGCCGCTTTTGAGCATATTTCGACGCGATCGCCAATGCGAAGAAAAGACTTGTTCGTAATGTAATGCGTGTTGAAGCCAAGTTTAGTGAATTGATGCACTTCCGATGCGTGTGGTTGCACCGGAATAGCTGCGTGAATACCATACGTCTCGATAATGCGCAGACCGTTGCGTAAATATACGTCTCCTTTGAACATGAAAGTGTCGGCGAATGGGCCCGGTCGCGGCTCGGATTTGAACACTTTACGCACTACTTCTTCTGTTACCAGTCCTTGAGGCGGACGCTCGAACGGCCTCGCTCTACGATGCAGGCGTTTCTTTGGCAGACGAATGGATTGATTCCAGTATCTCGGAACGACAGCTATTCGCAGAATATCCGAGTCTATGACATCGGTAATGATTCCGACGTCGTGACTGAATGGTCCCTGTCTGATACGAACCCAGGAACGTCTTTCGAAGACCTCCCCTCCATCTAGCCTGGCTTGAGCTAGATATAACACTGCCCCTCTATCCTCTCTGGGTACTTCTCTTATTCCGGTAACACGGACGCCTACGAATTCTGCATTGACTGCAATCCCTATTGCCTGGTCCAGTGTCTCTGTTAATACGTAGATCCTCCTCTGCAGCATGTGAGATGCCAGAAACACACATGGCTTCGGTGCTCGCGTTTGTAGATACGTAGCTGCCCTGAGCTCTTGTCCTCTCTTTAATGCACGGTTCAGTTTTTTACGCCATTGATTTAGACATACGGCTTACGGACCTTCGTTGGCAAGAGAAACATTCGTAACCTGCAGGTGTCTTCAGTTTCGAGTGTACTTCTGCAATCTGAGCCCTCCGCAACCCTTTCAGCGATTGACTGTCTGACGCTGCTCGTTTGCTTCGTGCGTCTCGCCTTTTCGCGGTATCTATCTGCCACTTTCGCGAGTTGTTCTGGCACAACGTCTGAAGTAGGTCGATACTCTTGATGTACACTTTCCTGTACTTCCTCAGACTCCGGGTCGTCATTGATTAGAAAACCATCTTTCCACAAGTCAATACCATTGTGAGGTCCGTAGTCAGCTTCCCACCTTCTTCTGACAATGTTTCATCCCCACTGCCTGATTCGACATCATCTTGCGCCTCAAGATCAATATATGACCATGCCTCTATGGCGCGTGTCCGCTTCCTCCTACTTGTCATCTAGCATTATATGCATCTTAGCAATGTTCAAAACTTTGAGCCTGCACTTTCTTACTCCCAGATCCTGCCTGTCTTATTATAAGTTAATACTCCTTTCCATTCCACTTTAATTTACTCAAAACCAGGTCGTCGATGGTAAGGACTGGAGCGGAAAGAAAGCCACTGATCCTCGTGGTGACCGTTTAACCGGACACGAAGTGTGGGAACAGATGCCCCATTCAGAAGATGCTATTTCTGTCCCATTCCTACCATCACTTTCCCGCGCTTGAAACGTAACAAAGTAAGTTGCAGCATTGATACATCCAGCTCATCTTTCTCCCTCCTCCTTGTCCTTCCTAATCGGAAAGTGTTATCAATCTCAACGCACGAAATGAAATGGGCTTCTATGTCGTTTGGTCGACGCTGCTTCTGCGTTCACCGCCGGAGCTTCTTTCAGGATCTCCGTGACACGCTTATTTGACTAAAATGTTATTTAGTTTATTTTACGGCCCTGTCGCGTCTCACTCGGCCACTCCAGCCTCGTGCAAATTTCAAATTGGCGGGAGGCGGGACCTCTCCGCGTGGTGCGACGGCGGGTAACCACCGAATCCATCTCGGTCAGGACTGATGCACTTTACTTGCTTTTTCTTCAACGAGAAGACTGACCAGTCTTGCTACTATTAGTGGGCTCTGATGGCGCCAGCATCCTTTTTTAGACTGTTGCTAGCAGCTCGTGCCGCGGGACAGACGCTATTCCTAAAGCGGAACGGCTGCCATTCATTATCGGCCAATCCTGAACACGCTTGCCCTTTTCGTTGAGAGCAATGGCGATAGTGCACTGAGTTTAGCGCAAAAATAATATATGTCGCCCGTTAGGCCTTACAGGGTGGTCAATGGCTGAACACATCCTCAGACAGAGCAGTCACGGAGGGCAATTGATGATTCTTTGCATCTTTCAAAACAAACTAGGAGCCCGCGAGAGGCTTACATTTGAGAAAAGGAAAGGCAAAAAAAAAGGCCCGCCTAATTGTTCTGCTGGACGTGACCAATCATCCCCGCGAACCTCAGCATCGCTCTCCTAAGCTTCGCCGCCCCCCAGCGTATCCGATCGTGTGGGCCCACCCAGTCCTCGATGATGTCCGGGTCCTCTACGTGGCGGACCATGACCATCGCGTACCGCCTCCTCAGGCGATCGACCGCATGACTGAGTAACGCCAACCCTTCTTCAAGGGTGTGCACGTTGTTGATCCCTTCCACTGTTTCAGTGACCAAAACGTGAGAAGGCCATTCGTAACGCGACTAGTATGTACTCACCCACTCTCACAAGATGACCCCAATCAACCACATTCATTCGGTTCGCCCACGGGAAAAAGACTGCCCAAAACTTCGAGCGACGCGCAATAGCTGTTAAGAAATGTTGGTAAGTTCACCTGTCACAATCATGGAATTGGCTTTGCTTACTGTTCTCCATCTCTTCTGTTTGATGGGCACAGGGGCTGATATGCGTGGAGGAGAAACGGTTGTAAGGCGGTACTCGAGTGCGTGGAGGTGCGGGGTAACGTGAAAAGAAGACGTTACGGTATCAAAGTCGAATGACAATTGCTTCCGTAATACTAAAACTGTATAGCACCAACATCCGGCCTTCGCTCGTCAACCGGGGCCGGTGTATCCCATGACGCCTCGACAGAGTGAATCTGATTATTGTTATTATTATTATTATTATTGCTATATTTACTCCTAATCCCGCTTTGAGAAAGGTATGGCAAGGGATGGGATGCAGGGAGGTGGAGGTGGAGGGGGGGAGAGGGGTGCTTCTGTTCATTACTACAATTCTATGGGGATAAGTGATGTGATAGGAGGTGCATCTATCTCTCCGTGCTGAGCGGCTTCACACTCACTCGGCTTGATATCAACCAGATGACCCAGCGGCAAGGTAAGGTTTGATTCCGATGCCCATGTGTGAGAAATGACATCGCTTTCCAGGGGTATCATGCGTAGCGTCATCGTTTCGGCGGAAGTAAATAGATTGCCTTGAGAACATGCCCTGTACTTTAAGGATGTGTGTTCTCTCGCCCTCTCACCCTCTTCGTACCGTTACCAGCTCACCTCTACTACCTTCCTAAGTTAGAGTCGTTTCCGCATCTCTAGCCTAGCAGCCCGCATCGTCAAAATGAGCGACTTCACTTACTTCTCCCAGACACTACATGGTTACACGGAATCCTAACTCATCGTTACATTGACATATCCAATGTGAGTAATTAGGCTTACTGAATGTTGACTCAGCAACGTTTACAATGAGCTGGTACCCTTTGTTTCGACAGTGGCGGCGAAGTTTGCAATCCTTCGCGAAAGGGGACATCTGCCAGCATAGTAGGAGACAATCGCGCATTACGATTGTTGACGCTTACTTATTGCAGTCCATCTGTAGCCCTCTCGTCGTCCTGCCGCGTGTGACGACATCGGTCAGTGTCATTGTCGACTTTCCCATTTCTGAGGGTTAAAGTTCGGCTTACGAAGAGCAAACGGGATCGATCTCAGAATAGCCTTGGTTCTCGGTCGCGTGCAAGGCGCAGGAAGCCGCGGTCGAATATCGGATGGTGACACCAGCTGCGCTCGTTCGACGAAGACTGGCCGATACAACCCGCGAATACCATGAGTTCCTACCGATATCCCCCGCAATGTGTCCCCGCATGGTAATTACCTTACATAAGTCTCGTAATAATTCGAACAAACAAGGAGGTGAGTGGCTGTGCAATTTCCGAGTATCATGGCGCTCTCGACCTCGATTCTGAATTTTCTTCTGGAAGGCGTACGGCGTAATCGTTAAATAAACAGACCGCATGCGATCGGTATGTGCATGCTTTATTTTTGATAAAGAATTTAAGTGAATGAAATAGAGCTCCAAAGTGCAGTGTTCTTCGCAGATTTACATCTTCGTTTGCATTCCCTGCCAGGCATGACAGGAATGCAATGTCTTCCACAGGAGTACCATTGCCGGATAATGGAAGGTGAGCAGGTCATATTTGTTGGAAGCATCCCTTGGCCGGTGGATGGGTCATCAACTTATTTTGACATTAAAGAATCTTACCGCTTGCGAACAAGATCGTCAAGAGTACACTCAAGTTGTACCATGAGCAAGCAATGGGAAGCTTCTCATTGTATCGCCAGCAACGACCAATTTCGCGTCACTCTCAGGTAGCTTCGACATGCTGTAGGCTGATTACCGCGTCCGATGTCAAACTGCAGCGCCGGATCTTGCACGGTTTTTTTTTTCTTCTACCCGCATGATGCCGCTAATGGAAAGATTAAGTTGGGCATTAATTGAACTCCAGGTAATATACCTGTTGCCATATGTGATTAATCTTCACCCTTCATTCATAGACGAGACGAGACAGAACATTCCGTTTGGAATTTTACAATCACGTCAGGTTGGCTCACAAGTCTTTCTTTCTTTTGCGATCCTGATTTCGCACAACTAGTAAAAAGCGCTCTGCAACAAGTTTTCTGTCTGCCCCTTATTCCACTCCCTTCCCCTCCCACTCTGACTTGGCGATACGGTCGTTGGGCATCGCCAATTACGACCTTCCTTATACACCCATCTTCAATTTCTCTGTCTCCGCGGCACAGTCGTCACCGCAATGTGGGTGATCGTCTTTGCTGATTGGCTGCCGCCAACGCAGTGGACCCGTCTGAGGAATTACCTTCTTGATGTGGATAACGGCGTATGGTACAAGGCATTGACATTTAACTGTTTCCTGTACTATCAGGGTCGACCTAAGGTCAAGGCCGCTGGATTCAAGCCCGCTTTCTTCCAAATGTTCTTCGCCGAAGTGTTCCCAATAACGCCTGGCACGTTTGTCAAATTCTTCCTCCTACACCTTGATGCTTGTCGGTCTCAATACGATCATCATGGTATCAAATCCTGTAAGCGGACTAGGGAGTCGCATTGTCTATACATCGTAGACGAGGGTCCAGGGTTTGGCCTCATCAAATTTAGGGTAAGCACTTGTACTACTTCGTTGTTGTCTGTCGAATGCTCACGAATGCACGCAGTGTCGAGGATCTGATCGCGATGTCCTGTTCCAGGTCCAGCCCACCAAGGAACAGTTGCTGAAATTTCTATGCGAGATGGCAGGCAATCACTACTACAGGTTCTACAGTACACCGAACTACGAAAATCAAGCACGGTCCTTCGCATACCATGTTAACACCCTCGCCGAAGTGGTAGTAGCACGTCCCCTCGATTACGACATGGTCACCGGCCATTCATACTACGCACTCGCCCAAGCTGAACCGCAGATACGCACCTCTCCCGCGAGGGAGGTGACCCCCCTTACCCGGCTGACTCGTACAGAAAGCGCCCCTGCACTCTTAGCGTATCAGACCTATGGGGCCGGTCCGTCACGTTCACGGGCGTGCGCTCAGACGCCTCCGTCGTTTCCCCCTCAGTCGCTGCCTCCGTCGTCTCCCCCTCAGTCGCCGCCTCCATCGTCTCACACTAACCCAAGTGTCCCGCCGGCTGACAAGGGGAAAGGCAAAGCTCGTGCGCCCGCGTCTCCGCCGACCAGCGCACAACCGGATACCGCACACGCAAACGATGTTTCCCGACCAGTCTCAATTCCTATTGCACCGGTCTTCGTGTCAAGGCCCGCTACGGCTACTTCCGCCAATGCTGGTTCCTCTCGGGCCCTTGATGGAACGCAGGACAGTCAGCACTTTACTGTTATACAGACTCAGGGTGCTCGTGCTCTGGGAGCAGTCCTCGATGCCCTCGGCGGACGCACAGAGCATAGCGAACTGCGGACTTTTGGCGAGACGAAGGGCAGCGTATCCGACAATGGCGGCGATGCAATGAGGTTGACGAATGATGAGGAAGATGGGCATCACGCATCCCAGTCGTCGGCAGTCAAGTCAGGTATGGCGATTAGCTCGTCGTCAAGGGAAGTTGCGCCTATGAGACGTAAGCGTGCTCGTCTCGCAACACCCACACCGAGTCCGACCTCTTCGCGCCGAGAGCACAAGACAGCACGCATAAGCACAGGCGGAAAACCTCCCAAACGTTCCCGTTCTACTACGCAGCCTCTCCTAGAATATATGGATGAAGCTTTGCAATGGTACACCGCTAGTGAGGACAGTCCCATGAAGACAGAGGAGGTGGTACCGGACTCGGAAGAAGAACGTCTCGAAGACGCTCGAGTACGGGTCGCATCACCACCACCAGTCCCGAGGGGATCCGTGACCGTGCGTAAGCATACATCTCGAAAGCAACATACGCGTCCCACGCACATGGACGAAGACGACGAGATTCGTGTCATTGAAATGACCACCGTCGATTCTAAGGGCCGTGAGGTCATTGACCTCACATACCTGACGTCCGACGAGTAGTATGGTCCGCATGAGGGCGCGATATTATGTAAGCGACACGTTTCATCGATAAGCCATGTTCGCAACGCCGCACTCCTTGCTTAAAACAAAATTTACCTTTCGTTAACTTCCACTTCTCTATTGCGATGCGCATCGCGTCCACTCCTTTATCGCCCTTACTCATCACCAAAAAAATCCCCACTCATTCTGTAGTGTACGCACTGGCCAATGCTTTCTAATGGACCATGGAGACTCGTAGTCTGCCGTGTCTTTCAAATAACCGCCCCTTTCTTCTCATCGAAAAAAACACATGATCTCTTCATGATTCCACAAGGACCACTTATCGTATGTCCGCTCAAAAATTAGGGTATTCAATGGCCAATGCTTCATAATTATTATCCGAAAAAAGAACCTCCTCGTACCGGTGTAGGATTGTGCCTTGTGCAGTGTCGAAATGCAGCACGCGAACCGCTGTGCTCTCTATCGGGGCCATCTGTAATATCGACATCGATAACTCAAGAGCTACTTACTATGGTGTGTTTGAAACGCCCTCCTAACAACCTTTACCGCATTGGTTTACTCACATTTTTAAAATAATGTTTTCTATTAAGGACTACGAATGAACGAGCAACCAGACATCGATGGAAGCTTTTATCTGTCATCTTTGAATTTCACCAGGGCGGGCGCAGTCACAAGGGACTGGCAGGCGTTCTAGAGCGTGTGGAACGCACATGGACTTCAATAAACTCAGATCCACGTACAATCGCCATCCCAGCAGATCGATGCTGTCAATCACAATCTGCCCAGATGCGGAAGCTGAGCAGGGGCGCGTGGTAAGTGACGTCAAAGTTGGCTCGAATATGACCAGAAATGCTCACGTTCTTAGAACCTCTAAGTACCCTATGTTTTTATTTCAATTGCTGTGACGGGTACAATAGGCATTCCATCAGAGTGGCGCCGTCGATCGCATTTCTTCGTTGATACGGAAGCTGAAATCACCGGTCAGGGACAAACGGTACGACCGGAAATGCTCCTCATGAATACTTGCTCAATGTTTATCCCGAAGCCAAGCTGGTGCGGGTGTCGAGAATGAAAGTGGAAGGGAGCCGCCATGTGTAGAATAACTTCATCAGAAGCTGAATTTGCACTCGGGTAAGCCCATTCTGTTGTGAAAGCAGACTGGAAACTGAAAGACAGTTTCAGAAGACAGGTTTATACGAAGACTCGATGCTCTGCTTTTGGGAATATGAGAAAAATGCATTAGGAACGTGAGGGGAATGACAGATCCGTAACGAATCTCAGCTGGAAACTTACCTTCACGACCATCGGCTTCAGCTGCGATTTGACGTGATGCAGCCCATTGACTTACGCGACCATCCTTTAACGCATTTACATCATCCTCGCAATTTTTCTGAATCTGCCCCGATGGAACAGATCGACGTGGAACGCTGTCATGGGATGGAGGAAAGCGGAGGAGTACGAACTCTCCTTCCTATGGATAAGTTGGAGAAGATATACGGCATGAAAGACGAGGCCCTGGTTAGGAAAGGGAATCGGGGGAGGCAACCTTTCTACCACTTAACAAAACACAAATTGTTTTTGGATGAGGTTTATAAGGTTTTTTCCTTGAAAGTACAGCGACGAAGGGAGAAGGAAAGGATGGTGCTGAAGAAACAAGCAAGTCATGAGTTCGTCAGGGCGTTCAAGGGCGACTTTCCCGATAGGCCGGCAGAAGATTTACGCAAGGTGAGTTGCATAGCTGAGGATACAGTGCGATATTAGAGCTGATAATTGCTGACATGTCAGCAAGTGGAAGCTTTCTTTGCGTACATGGCGAGAAAGCAGCAGGCTGAAAGCCTTACGGAAGGCAACGCGACATCAGGCAGCACGTCACGCGAACCGGCGAGTGGCAATACCGTCAAAGACAGCACTTCAAGAGTTGAGCAAAGCATGGCTGCTTCAATGGGCCTCAGTCCGGCTCCTCCTGTGACAGCGCGTCTTATCTATTCAGCTGAACATCGTGCAGTATTGCTTGAGAAAGCTCGGAGTATCCAAGAGGCTGAGAAACTTCCGGTCAAAACAGCAGTCGCCACTATATTTAAGAAGTTGGTGTCTGACGAGTACGACAAGCTACCCGACGATGCGAAAAAGGAGTACGAGGAGCGTGCGAAGGTGGTTAAGGAAGACAATATGAAGGAACTGCAGCGTCCGTTGACCAAGGACGAGATATACGAGTAAGTACTGCGTATCCGTGGCGTGATGAACCCAAGCTAATTATGTTGCAATTTTTATTATTGCATGAAGAAACCAGTATCGGTTTGAGGAGTCAGTAGCTTTCTTGCTTCGTAATTACATTGGGCAAGGTCGATGTGGTGTAGGGAATGCAGTCTTCTTCCTCATGTACTCCCTGCCAGGTGAGGACAGCCCTATAAACGGAAGGTATGGAGCGCAACTTTTGATTGATGGAGCTTATCTAATCATCATTTAGTCTTCAAGTGAGCTCCGACGCACCTGAGTTTGCCCTCACGAAAAAGTACATGAACAGTAGCTATAAACACGACTGGGATGAGTTTACGGGATTATACCACGAATCCAGGGGCTTGTATGGGAAAGGTAAGCATAACAAACTTTTACTACGGTCAATATCTGACGCGCATACGTAGGAAGCAATGCGACATCGACGGACGGTGGCAAAGCAGCGGAAGATGACTCGAACCGATCACTTGAAGGCGGATACGCTGCAGCTGGTGATGGAGTGGACATGGAAGTCGAAGATATGCCCATCGGGCAAGATGTGGCAGCTCTGACGACTGGAGAAGGCACTGACGGAGACACACCGATGATGGAGGCAGACGATGTCGTCCGATTCCCGGTCATTAACAGTAAAGTCTTCCCAAAGATATTTATTCTGCGACTAACTTCGTTCTAGAAGGGAACATCGACAAGTCCACAGAAGGGCTGATAACCATTGGCTCTGCCAGCACCCAATCGCGTATTCCGGAAGTTGGAAACGCAGTTGGCGATGCGCACGCAATGTCTGGTGAGCTGCTTACCCTTACCTGCCAGCCGCGACTGACAATAACACAGAGTCGATGAAAAACCCACTTACGGATGCGGAAGAGACAGTAACCGACAACAATGTGATCGGGTCACTGGAGCCGGAACGTCTCGAGGCTCTAGCGAAAGCGGTCGCAAAGTCTATAGCCGTGCGCGAAAATGGTGCAGCGACGAACGATGAGGACCTCGTCTCACCTACCACTTCTGCCAGTGGCAACTTTGTTATTCCTCACATATCTGAAACTGATCAAAGTCATGACAATACTGTTGTCGAAGGCTCAGTGAGAGGGAAACGTGGACGCCAACGCGGAAGTCGGGGTACGGGCAGGGCTAGGGCGCACCACGGCAATCAACGCGTCCAGACACGTGATCAACCCGATGCACGTGGACTACGTGACACACGTGTACAGGCACGAGGACGTGGGCGTGCTCGAGGAGGCAGTACGAGCATGGTTAATGTCGATACTACAATTAGTGAAGACAAGGGAAGGCCAAGGCGTCAGGTCAAAGACCCTCTACTAAAATGGAACAACTACTACGAGGCGAACGACATAGCAAAAGCGAAGACACAAAAGAAGTAATGAAGTAGCTAAGCACGAGTACATAGAAGTATCTGTTAGTTAGATAAAATGATGTTGAGTTGAAATCAAAGGGAGAATTGACGAAGCCTATGTGCAGGACAATGGTAAGCTCATCTTTGCTCACCTGCATACAAATGTGGTCAATCATCATATGATTATAAGCTGAGACGCATTTTGTCATAGGTGTATATGAAGAGTCATGAAATAGGAGACCCAGAGGACCTCAATCATGAACGGCATGTCGATACTATCATCTCAACACATGCTAGGGTTGAACAAACGCTCTTGTCCAAATAATCACTTGCGGACAACGATTCTCGCGAAAGAATAAACGTTATGACCTTCGACTGCTCACGATCCAGCGCTGGGAAGTGGACAATTAACATAGGAGACGCAACCGATCAGCGTGACAAATGGGAACTGGAGTATATCAGAGAGACGCTCGAGTCCTTTGATCGCTCGTGAACGTGAAACCAGAGGGAGAATATTGAAGGTCGATTAGGACTTTTGGCTACTTCGTTAGCGTGAGGGCATCGGAAGTGAAAGAAAAAACCCGAACGCCAGATAATTGGACCGGGATCGTTTACCCCAACGAAAGCGTCAAAGTCCAGGTTTCCTTCCCCGCTCGTCTCTATCTTCCATCCTATCTCTGCCTTCTATCACTTCGATGGCCGCCCGAGGACTTCGTTACATTGTACTCTTGTATGCATCATCGCCCTAAACCTTCTATCAGTAGCCGGCGCCGCACTGCACATCTACAAGATTTATCAACGTTGACCATACGGTGAAGGGGGCTATGGAAACTTGCAAGTGCAACCAACACATTGTATGGTTCATGGTTTCTCCTGTCAATATGAAGTCAATGCACCGCACCGGATGAAGTAGGAATTCCCGGAGCTTGATGTGAAGCTCATTGAGTCTGCAATGGGGAAAACACACTGTGTCTGACGCGTCGAAAAATGCAAGGGCGCTATAAATTTGACATTCGTAACAACGATGGTCGCATGGACTGAGACGGGTCAGAGATGAATCAGGCTACAGGAAGCACCAAGCAAACGAGACCTTTGTATATACAATGGGTGAGTGTTCTACAATGTCGTTCGTATGAACACCTTTGAATCTGGTAACTGATGGCCGGATGAGATGTCAAGAAAGCTACCGAACATCATAGACTCCTACATCGAGGCACGGAGGGCATTGGAAACCCCAATGAATCTGACCAAGCTGGGCTCGGTCATGGTGCCTGCGGATAGTTGGAGTAGAACTAGATTGGCTACGTTCAATACCAAAGACTACGCAATGGGAGAGAGTTCATACCATTCAATGCTGACCCGTGAGTCATATTCCACACTAACAAACCCTATTCATAAAGTCTCTTCAGTGGTACACAAGGATGCAAGTCTTCGACACTCGAGAATTAAGAGAAGTAGTGAGTCTGGACTTCTCAATGCGATGCATAAGCGCCATGCGCTCATCGAATTCTGTGCAGACATCAGCTACAAACGTGTAAAAATCGAGAATACACCGTATCTAAACGAAGACGCGCTTGAGCCAGTTATTGTTATGACAACGACGTCATTCACTTTTCAGTACGCGGAACATGTTAGGTATGTGGTAATACACACATAGCTGCCTGTATGCGTTATTTGACCTTTTGTAACGGAGCTTTAACGTATCAGGGAAACGCCGTTGGTCGGGACCGAAACTGAACCTTATATGGAAGCTGATAGTCAATGGATCAAACGGAATCTAAACCCCGCTTGTACGACGGCTTGATTTGCCGAGATCGCGGGGCAAACTTCATTTTGCCGAGATCGCGGGCAAACTCTATCTAGACTCTTATCTTATCACCACGCGCGCGATCATTGGCATCAGTGTTGAATGCCGACCTACAACATCTTCCGCTGAGTTCGAATAACTGCTGGATACGATCGCAACCTCTCCGAACAAAAAGAGTGAGATTAATTTCACTCCACGTTGGAAGCTAGGAGGGGGTGATAATCGACAATACAGAGGCGCGATAGTTGGAAGATGACACGGATCAATATGTAGTTAAATTTAGCGACACTTTTGATCTCAGCGCCTGTAGTGCGCTTTGCTTTCATAAGAAAGTTACGCCCAGCGCTTCCAGACGGCTGTGCCATCAGCATAGCCAAACAAACATGACTCGCCCTCCTTTCATTGAGGCTTTCAGCCACCCCTGGCACGCTTCACTCTGCTCCTTCTCCTTCGCCCCTCCAGTAACTGCTCCTTCGCCCTCGCTCAACTGCACTGCACAATCATGGACTCTTGCTACTTGTACCAAGTCGTCCTCAAGCTTTTCCGCTGCATGGACCGCAAGATCTACCGAGCAGCGCTCACCCCGAGCCTTGGGCGTTTCGTCTGGGACGACGAAAGGACGTACCGAAACGCGCCGTTTGAGAAGGATCTGTGTGAGATAGGGGTGTCGGCTTTGATGAACGTGGTGACTGGGACGGGTGTAGGGCATGTAAGGATCAGGTGTGTATCCCTGGACGTTTGGAGTACGCTATAGGTCTGACCGTCTGGATGAAGCGGGGGGATTCACCATAATGAACTCGATACAAGGGATCACATCACCCTGTATCTCTACCGACTGGTACCTACACGACACGGAGGAGAGAAGCACGTCTTTCAGGGAACGGCACATCTCGTCTATAATGAAAATCTGGAGGTGCGTTTGACGTATTCACAGGGTCAAAGGGTGTAGCTCATAACACTCCAGGTGTTTGACATCGACGATACTACATTTGGTGTCCGGGGAGAGCTGTTGAGCATTAAAGAATACGTGAAGCGTTTCTCTGTGTAAAAAGTTTAATGACTGCATTGTGACTTTGGCGTTTTGTATAAGGCTCGCGTAGGTTTGATGTAAACAAAAGAAATTATCATACAGACCTGCTTCCCGAGACACGCGTGGAATGGGGGTGAATCTTGGTGACCTACGTACAGGGAAAACAATGGTGAAGCCTTATGCACCTTAAACTATTTACCTTTACTGACAGGTTATTGTTTGAACGGGCAGGATGAACCTTGAGGTACAATAACGATTAGTTTGGGTATAATCAAGGTGACAAGGATGGAGGATATCTGATTCCATTGTTATTGAAAGCGGGGTATGGCATCCTAACTGTAATACGCAGTTACTGAATATACTCTGCAGATCAGGGTTGCTCGATTATATCGACCAATAATCTCGATCAGGAACGCCAAGCGTATCTCGATCAGGTACAGTATACTGACGTCACGATATATTTCAAATGGATTCAAATAGCCGATCCGCAGGCACAGACGGTAAGATTGCTTCAATTTGAATACACGTCACACTGACTGTCATTTATTTTGGGAAGAAGTATGCCTAATGGCATATGTCAAATGCCACTCTACTTTAGGCAGGTCTCCTGCCAGAAACGTTAGAGGATCTGACAAATCCGTTCTCATGCCCTTAATTCTTAATTGTCCAGGTCGACTCTTGTTTCTACTCATCAAATATTGGATAGCTCTTAGTTAGAGTAGCATACTACTAGTGATAGAATGTAAAGTATTAGTATATATCTATAAGTGCAATTGTGGTAGCCTACCTATATCTACACGTCCATTAGGGATTGTGTCCGCGGTCTGATAGGTAACGCGTATGTTGGAGGCGGGCGATACCATTTGCTGGAGAAAATTCAAGCGGCGATAAATGTGGTGTTGTGCCGAAAGAAGGCAATCGGATGGACGTTGCAATGTAGTAAGGTCTACTGGTTTAAGAGTATGTCCAGGATTATTCTAGATAGATATTATCCCGTTGAGAAAGAGAAGCTGCTCCAAGCTTAGACGAAGATTTGATATCTAAAAGATTAGTAGACAACAAATCGTTAACGTGCTTCGACAGTTAGAACGATTGCATTGAATCTGCAACGAGCGATATAGAGATTGGGCATGTTGATCTAGGAAACAGCTGGGTATTGTAATATATATAATACAGGTCAGAGCTAATAGTCCATGCGGACTTATTCTAGCAAGATAGAAGGAATGTAAGAATATATAAGACAACATTCGAGCAAGACATCGGGTGCAATAGCAGGGAAGAGACGCAAGGAAAAGATAAAGGATACAAGATGTCCAATAAAAGTGACAACTCCGAGTGTAATAGTAAGGAAGAGGCGCAGGGAAAAGGGTAAGGACACATACACACTGCCCAAGTACAATGACGGTGCACTTAACATTGGTCCTTATTAATCTTCATGGTCTCTCATCCGCGCAAACCCTTCCCGTATCTCCTCACGCATCTCTTCCCGTATCCTCGATTGCATCTCGAATGTAACATCGTGCTGAATATTCTAAGACCAAGAATTAGACCGATGGAATGCATGAATCATTCAAAGTACGTACATTCAAACGAAATCGAAGGTCTTCCATAGCTGCCTTAGCTGACCTCGCGAATATCTTCATGTCCCGCGCACGAATGAACCTCGCAACCCTACCCCATTTCTCAACTTCCTCGATATCCTTCAGCAAGTCCGCCGCATCCCTAACACCCATTGTGAGCAAGGAAATGATAGATATGGACTGCAATAACGTACCATAGTAGAGCATCAAGCTCGTACTTGAGCTCGGAATCGGGGAAGGGCATGTGGAGGAGGTATTGGAGGACCGTGTCATTGAGGGATGCCTTGACGAGCGTGATTTTCTCCTTCAGAGACTCGGCGGTCTACGAATCCAGATGATGTTAAGTGTAGCGAAAGAGCATAAGTGAAGAAGTGATGCGTACCTCTCTCCGTTTCAGCCCAAGCTTCACCGGTTTGGTGAAGACCTTGCTAACGAAGGTCGTGCCTACGACCTCCAAAGCGACGAGGACCAAGAGCTCGAGAATCTGCCGGACATTGCGCGAGCGCTGGTGGCTGCGAGGGCGAACGTGGACCGGTGTTGTGGACATGGTATGAGCTTGAGTGTACGATACGGGAGATATGAGGTAGATTGAGAAAGAGAGTAGAGCGAGAGAGGTCAGATTTTATTGAACGGACGAAGAGGACAGGAGGACGCACGAGCATTACATGTCACGCTCACAGTCACACACAGCGCCGGAAAGCATCGCGCATTGCTTAGGTCCTGGTATTAAAGAAGCGCATAGCTTCTTGGGACAAATACAGGTAAGTAAAAAAAACCTTGATGCTCATATAAATCAGAACATGTATACTATGTGTCTTCGCAAAATTATGTTAGTATATGCATGTTTCAGGTTAAGAGTTTTGTCATTAGACTCACATATGAAGCAATAATATAGAATTTGAACCGAAAACGAGTGATTCCGAATGACGTTCGTTGTAAGATAAAAAGTATACAAATCTGCAGTCGTACAATAGCAAACTCAAGTCTCCGGTTACCTGTAAAGCTTAAATGCTAAATTCACGTGGTTAAATGCACCTGAACAATTGAAGTCATTTTCTAATAGATTATAAGCGTTGAATTCCGACTTACTAAGGTCGTAATACGTCTGCAATGTCTACAATCTGCTTTACCAGCATTTTACGAGCGTCGTATATTGGATCCAGACCCCTAACCCGTGTCTGGTGACCGTATCTCGAAGCTGATGCCTTGATCTATTTAGAGATGCCGACATTCGGCATTGGGTCATTTTTGCCGCAAGGCCTATTAGTCATTAGTCGGGTTCAACGGAAATGAAACTAGTACATATAGATAAGCCACGTGTAAATTACTCGTATAGCCCCGATACAGCCGATTTATATTTAGCAGATACTAAAAAGGTAACGGCACTCAATGTCAGTCACCATATCTTCTCACCCATGTACTTCACCGCTCGTCTCTATCTTCCATCCTATCTCTGCCTTCTATCACTTCTATGGCCGCCCGAGGACTTCGTTGCATTGTACTCTTGTATGCATCATCGCCCTGAACCTTCTATCAGTAGCCGGCGCCGCACTGCACATCTATTCTTCTGAGGTAAGTCATATGCTATAGTACTTGCAGTGCCCGGTGCTGATGAATCTATTTATGCGTATCATTGGCCTTGTTCATCGACTTCCTAATAAGAAAGAAGACGATCCTCTGGGTTGCACGGAGACCGGAGGAGGTACGAATATGATTGGATTGGTGGGATGCACCAGGTACGTCGGCGCGCATGAGTTTCTTAATCATTCTTCCTCCCCCCTTCCCTTGTACTATCATTCTTTGATTTAATTTACAATCCCCTCCGGATCTCCTTGTATGCAGTTGCCGTGATCTTACTGACACAGATCTTTTACTCTCGAAGCAAAAGAAGGAGCTGGCACAGCTGGAGCCGTACGCAAACATCGCGATGCGCCATCCATGCAGATCCGCGGACTCAGAGACTGAATAGAGCGATGCAAGGTCACCATATAATGAGGCGGTGTACATGCTGCTATGGCATCTCGAAGGTCCCCGAGGCACTGTCGAAGTGATGAGGTTGCTACACAGCATCGGTCTTCCCTCGACAGACCGCTTCCTAGCGTTTTCAGGCAATCCCTCAGTCGCATTCGGAGTGGACTCATCAAATACCGGAGGCTCAGAGCGAAACAGAAGGCGACCAGCATTCTTGAGGTAACGAACGCTAACAAGATTCCCTCTGATCATCGTTTGGATTGATCTACTGCGACATTCTGGAGTTCAATGATTGCTTCGCCGTGATACAAGAGGTTCATCAGGTCGGTGACGCATTTCTTCATATTTCCTCGAGATCCCCTCTAATGGTGGACAATGCCTATCTCACAGACTCTGGTCCATGCTTCGAAGAAACCACTGCAGTTCTACTCAATGCCAATACGGTGAAAATGAAGGAAACGCTAAGCTTGCAGCTGTTGAGATCGGAGCGCGTAAGTGCCCTGTGCGAGATATTCAAGAAATCGAATTAATGCAGTCTCATATTTTAATTGATTAGGATGATCTGTTGGTTTATGTCGATTTGGAAATACTCGGTAAGATGCTCAACGCTTTCAATGTTACTTGACTTATTTCTCTGCAAGCTCAGATCTCACTCGCAACAAGAATACCCACAACGTCGCAAGTCGTCTTTACAGAGTCCGAATTCGTAACATTATCCGGGATCCTTGGAATACACTGGTGGCTACTATTCCCCAACGGCAAGCTCGCGACTGACGGGTCCGACCCAGCTATTCCAGAAGATATCAAAGCACACGACCCGGTCTTCCGTGAAGCGCGAGCACTTCCGCGGAACGACATTGAAGTAGCTGAGTAGCCGCTCTGGCAATTCCTCCAGATCCAGACTGGCCGAGCGGAATCTTAGCGTGCGGACACTTGAAATTCGCGAGCTCAATAGCATCAAGACCTTTACGGAAGTGACACAGACCGGGGCAGAGGATTGACGGAACTTGGGAAGGGAGACGACTTGTTGGATGAGTGTCGCATTCTCAGGTTCGTCGGAATGTTCTTATTATACCTTTCGCTCAATTCGTCGTCCATATTTCATGCAGAATCGGCCGAGTCGCGCTTGCAGGCAACCGTCTCTCTTCACTTCTACGACGTTCTCTCGTTCTCTCTCCTCTCGCGCCTACCTAACTCTTCGTTCAAACTCGGATAAAGTGTTTCCAGAAATGGCAAGTCTTTGTGCCTTTCAACCATGTTCGAAATACAGTGGCTTATTGTTATCATCTTAGCTTACTACCATGCCATCTTTAGAGATCCTCGACTTAGTTAGAACAAGCTTAGACGCCTCCCGGAGAACCCTGTCTCGCTCGTTCATCTTCGCGTCGGTGTTTCCCGAACTCATTGATCTGCAAGTCCAGTGATTTCATTAGTGTTTTTACTGCACAATGTGAGCTGCTTATACATAGCAGTATTATGCATTAAAGCTGATGTACTTCACTCAGCGCAATCAATGATAATCTAGTAGGACGCACTTCCACTTTGTTATAACCGGAATCTAACTTATTGTACTAGGTATGTTCAACACGAGTAGTTCAATGCTAGAACTGAAAGATTTGTTCGGCATTGGCGTGCATCACACTGAAGCGTTGTTGTCCGAGACACCCATCTGACATGAGAGGATGGTATTCTTGGCATCATGTTCATGAAGGTTTGTTTGAACAGTCTTGTCGGTTTCTCACATTTTGACCGAAGCAACAGCTTTCTGATTTACTGGTGCACGCGCTTGAAATTGCTTGGTTCTTCCCGCTGGATGATGGCTGGGGATATAGGTCTGCCCGTGCTTTCGTTCTGTCTCGGCTCGTGAAAGCAACCATACCTCCGAGTTTGCTTGGCTTCGACGCTGAAACGCTCATTATACGCAAAGTGAGTGTGACGTTGCGTTGACGATGGAGAAACTTACAAGTCAACTCCAATCCTGCGAAGTCAATCGTCAATGGATAAGATTCAAAGAAGGCCTTGACTCGCGATGAACACGATGCCATCGTTTGGCGCATGCGCCAATCAGCAATGATGGCAGCTCTAGCAGTTGCCTGGACAAAAAGTTTATCAGCATATTTAACATTGGCCGAACACATACGTACAACGTGCTTTACTTACAACGGTTATGTGGTCTAATGGTTATGATCGCTGCTTACTTTAATTTCAGTCAAGATGTTCGACTACCGATTGTGACACTTTCATTTTTGTGATGCAAAGTCTGTTACTTATGTTTATATACTATATAAACGTATCCCTTATGTTTATATGATAAAAACATAAGCACGATTTATTTCGTTATATAATATATTATAACAACTTTTGTTATTGAAACGCCAGCTTGAAGGAGCTGCTCAGGCTTTGGAGCGTGCTACAGACGAAAGCTCTCAGAGAACAAGGGAAGACGAGGAGCTTGAGCGTGAGATGGAAGACCTCAGATACAGAGCGAAGCGAATCCAGGAAGGCCTTAAGTACATCAGCCGTGGACCAAGGAGCACCGAGAAGGATGAGGAGAGGCGGAAACTAGAGCGTGACTTATTGCACCTCATGCACGAGAGGATCCCGGAAGTACAGAAGAAGATGGAAGATCGGGAGCGTAGGCGCGAACGGGAGAAGAGGGAGTGGACGAAAGACCGGGATAGGCGGAATGAGCGCTTTGGGCGGTACGACAAGAGAAGCTATGACAGGGAACGTGACTATGGGCGGCATGATTGTGACAGGGACCGCAAGAGAGAGCGGAGTCGTGATAGGGATAGGGACTACGACAGAGACAGGGATTATGACAGGGATTGGCCTTATTCGCGCAATCGCAAACGCGGCCGTTCTTGGGACAGGGAGAAAGATCGTGAGCACGAACGTGAACGTGAACGCGACCGCAACCGCCCTCGCAGCCCGCCTGCCGCAGCTCGTTCTCCGCCGCCTCCACCACCAACCCTTGTGGCTTCTCCGGCACCTGCTGTACCCAAGCCCGGAGCGTTAAGCGTATATCAGGGAGCAGGCTCAACTGCAAGAACGTATGCGCGCGTTAGGTGTCATTACACCTTCGCCAAAGTCGCCCGTGGTGGATACTTCTGTGGAAACGTGACTGGCACAATATAAGGAGGCGGAAGAAAATGCGCACCGGCGAAAAGGATGCGGAAGAGCGCGAACGGTTGAGGAGGGCGATATTGGAAAGCGAGCGTGCGCTAAAGGATGGTAGATCTGTTACACCGGCACCTCCCACCCCGACAACCACCTCCTCAGCTGCACCTCCAGCACCAACACCCACTGCTAGTGCTGTGAGGCCGCCTCCGCCTCCTGCGCCGAAGAGAGCGCCAGCACCGCCGCCTCCAAAGACACGTGGGGCTGCTACACCACCGGTGTCCTCAGCCTCGTCAGTCGCGACTATTCGTGCGCCTGTCCCGCCTCCAGCGCCACCTGTTGTCACACCGGCACCTCCCCCTTCTCCTCCAGCTCCTCCAGCAGAGCCCGAAGAAGAATGAGGAACGCATGCTGAGGGAGCGTGAGGAGCGGCTGCGGAAGCAGCGTGAAGCTCGGGCAGAGCGGCTTCGCCAACTTGAGCGTGAGGAAGAAGAGGCACGTCGCCAGGATGAAGATTTTGAAAGACTTCAGGAGGAAAGGTTGGCAGCCGCAAGAAGTCCCGCTGCAAGTGCACCATCCAGTGCAGTAACCCCTACCCCTCCCGCACCCGCACCCGCATCTGCACCTCCTCCACCCGTGCCTCCAGTAGCACCCTCTTTGCCAAACCTAGTCCCGAGTTAACAAGCATCGGGCCGCAGGTGGTGAACTTCAATGAGCATGCGAGGGAAAGAAATAAGTGCGACTTTTGAAGTCACTGGAATAATAAGGATGGACAGTTATACGAAACGCACAAGGCAAATGTGCTTACTTCGCTCAGGTGATAGCAAAAGGCACGAACATCCTTATCAGCGAAGGCGAGAGGAAAACAGCACGCAATTTACAGTACTGACGTACTGACGTACTGGTGTACTGATTTGTACTTACTATGACATTTGAATTGTACATGCTTGTACTTAGTCTTTACTTATGCTTGACTGACCTCCTGATGTACTGACGTACTGAGTGTGTCCTGAAAATCTGCTTATTTCAGTGTGTTCAGGCCATCAGTTGATTTCAGACAGGCATAGCAACACATCAGCAGATTTCAGACAGGCATGGCAACGCTTCAGTCCATTTAAGGCAGCGTCAGGACGCGTCAGTCGCCGTAAGCAAAAAGTAGTTTCCCTGATGTACTCTGGATCTGGCAGTCATATTCAGTCCCATATTTCCCTCCAACCTTCGCTTCTGCACATCCGTTAGAACCTTCAAGATCTGCATCGACATCATGAAACCTTGGTTCACCGTTTCCGCTGCTATTTCTCTCTTGCAAAGAGGATAGTCACTGGCATGCGAAGCTCTGATGATTCTCTGGAGAATTTGATCTGTGTGTTGAACTGAGGATCGAGCGGAACGCTGCTTCAGTGTCGATCAGTGCTCGTGGCTCTTACTTTCTTAAGATCAAAAGTCTTTTGATCAGCCGTGAAACTGGAAGGCGACTCTTTGAAGAATTGTACTGTGTTCATCATAACCGGTCCTTTTCTCAGCAAATGCAAGGTACGGCATCAGATAATCGAAATCTACACCATGAATATCTGTTTGGGAGCTCAAGAGTCCCTCCAGATAAAATATGGTCGTCGGTCCGTACACAGATCTCTCAGTTGTCAAGCGTTAACTCTAACTGTCCTCAGAGTCAGCAGAATTATATGACACACTCGAGAGCGAGCAATGTTGAATTGTTAGGTGCAATGTCCGTGCGAAATTATGTTCATCTGTCTATGGACTCTGGAGAATGGTTCATCGAGTACCTTTGAGAAGTCGAAGGTACAATCCAGCGATCAGTAAATATTGTCCTATCTATACAAAGAACAATTTATGCCACAGCACATATAGAGTAGTGAAAATTGCAACTGTCATGCATTCAAGCGGATGTCCTGATACTTTCATAATCTGCCCGGCATCCTCGACGCCCCGCTTAGTCTCACCACTTCGCCGTTCATGTACGGACACTCGACCATCCACCGGACTGTTTGCGCAAATTCCGGCGCCTCGCCGAAGCGTTGCGGGAAGGTGAGCTCGCGCGTCAGACTAGCTTTCGTCTTTTCGGGGAACTTAGCGGTCAAGGCGGACGCAAAGACGCCTGGTGCAATTGAGTTCACGCGTATGCCGGAGCGAGCAAGGTCCCGGGCGAGGGGAAGCGTAAGGCTGTTCAGTCCACCCTTAGAAGCAGCATACGCAGCTTGGCCTGGCTGGCCTTCAAACTATAAAGGTATAAAAATTCCTATTAGCATATACAAATATAGGAAAATATTGAACATTCTACTTACCGATGCTGAGCTTGAGACGAAGATGACGATACCTCTTTCGCCATCTGATCCTTCAGGGGGGACGTCTACGAGATACTTGACAGCGTGCCGAGTAAGGTTGAATGAGCCTGTAAGGTTGATCCCTATCACAAAGTTCCAAAGATCAAGGGAGTGTAGGTTTCCTCGAGCATCAATAATCTAATTAAACTTGATTTTACTCGCTGCACAATCATATGTGTAGTTGAAGCTTACTCTAGACGGTGCCCCCGTCCCTGCACAATTGATTACACCTCCTAGAGTTGCGCCTGTCGCCTTCGCCCACTTCACCGAACCTTCCACGGCATCTTGGATTTGTTTGTCCTTCGTAACGTCGACCTTAAAGAACTTGACCTTCTCCGGAAACTTCGCAGCTAGCTCTTTGTTCTCATTTAAATCGAGGTTGGAGATATACGCGCCGACTTCAAGTAGATTGTACGCTGTCGCGAGTCCGAGACCGGACGAGCTGAAGAATGGCGAAGGCTTCGAGGTCAATTACTATAATGCTCATGAGCATGAGCGTGCGTACATACCCGCCGGACAAGATGAATGTTCTGTTTTCGATCTTCATGACCTCTTAGATGTTCCAAAAACGAGTAGTAGTGGTGGTCGTGGAAGGAGAGCAAGATGCAGCGTTGAAGTGATCGAAATCCCATGCAAATCCCCAAGCACGCTCTTCTCCGGCCGGTCACGACCCTGAGCGTCTATTCTTACATCATCATCGTCTCTAAATTAAGCGCCCTTGGTAGACGCCCTCCAGTGAGAGCTGAGCAATCTCACAGACGTTCGGACACGTCCTTCTTGTACCTTCACCACCACCCACCATGTTCCGCCAGGCTTTCCGTTCAGCAGTACGTTTTTTTAAATTAGATCAAAAAAATGCCCAAGTGGACTTACTGTCGTCATGGATAGCTCTCTTCATCATTACGGACACCCTCAACGTCCCTCGCGTCGCGCGTACCGCCTCATGCCGCCGCGGCAGCATTCCGCGTAGCTGGCCCGACGCTCGCGAGATGTCTCTCGCAGGACGTCCGGGCGAAGCTGGAGCACGCCGTGAAGGAGTATCCGCTCGTCGTCTTCATGAAGGGCACGCCGGACATGCCGCAGTGTGGGTTCTCCCGCGCTGTGTGCCAGATCATCAGCCTGCACGGCGTGCAACCAGAGAAGATGAAGACGTACGACGTTCTTCAAGATAGCGAGCTTCGGAACGCGATCAAGGAATTCTCGTGAGTGTACTGTTTTTCGCTTGAGAACGTCCTGGGTGTGCTCATACAATAGTTTACGTTTGCAATCTCGCACGCAGTGAATGGCCGACAATCCCTCAAGTCTATGTGAACGGAGAATTTGTTGGCGGATGCGACATCGTCCTTGGCAGTGCGTACTCATGCTCATGATTAAAGAATGACTCGTCACTGACAAGCTTATGTTCATAGTGCACCAGTCTGGAGAGCTAGAGGAGCTTTTTGAGAAGAACAAAATTATTGAGCCAGAAAGTGAACCGACCTCGGAGTCTCAAACTGCGGCATAATTTATCTTGAATCTAGTTATTTTCTTCTGCATTGTACGTATGTTTATTAATGATACACCTTACACAACAAAAATATGAATCCTAAAGGTTGGGCACGAGAACCCTTTCGACCTCGACGAAACTCTTGAGTATTATAATGACAATGCGACAGCTACGTGTAAGTACGAACAGATTGGAAATTATATAGGATGAACAGGATATTATGGTCGTGAAGAATGTGAAAGAAAAATACAACATGCGAAAGCTCTATGATGCAAAGTTGATGATTGTACTAATGTGAGTCTTCCAACTCTCTATGTTAGGTAATGGGTGTATGCAAACAAATATCATTTTCAGATCATTAGCCATGCATAATCCTCTTCGCGAATTTGCTTCGGGCCCTAATCTGTGGGCCCCAGAAGAACAGCTACATTATGAACATCCTATCAGGAATGCTTCTCGTCACGTTCAGCTTACGTAGATGACTTACGACAAAGGGAATGGGCATCATCAACACTGCGATACACCCGAAGAGTGTGCTCGCCCACTTAAATGTGAGTTTATCGTACATCTGCTGGGAGAATAGTGGGAACGCCATCCCCATGAGGTTTCCTGTAATGTGCAGAGTTCGGTCAATGGATGAAGGGGGGAGGAGGAAGGGAGGGAAGACTTACGACATAGGCTCTGGCCAGCCAAGGCGGATGATGCGAATGTTCCGTAGCTACGCCACATTATGAGCATACAAGAAAATAGAAAGGGTAATTCAGATTCACCAATCTGCTAGGTACGTGAATACTGCCAGATACATAATGAACATCGCCCATATGAATAGCTATTTATATCGTTCGTCAGTGATTAAATAAAGAGCAGAGGAAGAAAGAAAACTCACAGTAACGCCAATCGCCATTCCTATCCAATTGACCTTCTCAAACGACGTCCAAGCGTACAAAAACATGCCAATGGGGAACAACACGCCTGCAAAGCATGCAGAGTAGAGCCTCGCCTCGGGTCCTCTCGTCTTGAAGTTCTTGCTGCAAACGAGTGAAAATAAGATCACGTTAACGAGATGCGTCAATACCATATCCTCGCCTTCCCAGAATCTAGATAGACTTACTCATACACTTTCTCTTGATACATGAAGTGGCTGATGAAGCCTAAGGTAGAACCAATCCTGTGTATATGTAGTGAAGACATACGCAAGTTAAATCATGAATGTGCTCTGCAAGAAGAGGATTTGGTTTATGACGTACAGAAGCGTTATGAACACGGTACCAACAGCTCCACGGCTGAAGTGATGTAGGGAGGTGAAGGCTGGCGCGACGGATTCGATGAGAGAGTATAGTATGCCCCAGGCGAAGCCGATCCATAACTGAATTCAGAGCCAATTTAATAATAGGTACACTGCACTGGAATCCGTTGGTCGACTGACACTGAAGCTCGCCACGACCGGCTCGGTCAATAGTAAATCTAAGCCCCACCGGTTAAGTTTCGTCCGGCCGCGTAATTTCCATCAATATTATATTAACTTACAGATCGGTCTGGTGCAAGAGATCATGATCAAACTCTTCAAGCTCCCTCTCTCGTCTTCGATGCGTGCACGATACCGCTTGTCACCTGTCTCTTTCCGGAGCTTGCGTGCAAGACGGGTCAGGAGGACACCGGAACGCGTTTCTTTCATCGTCACGAAGAGAGACAGGGTGTATACTCCCGTGATACTAAATAGTGAGAAGAGTTAGATAACACGCTGAAAGGAGGATTGTATGCGATGAACAGGACGTTACATTGTGTGAAACCATTGGATCCATCGCCATTCGAAGCGCGAATTCATTTCGGTCCAACCGGCGACTACAGGCCCCATGCCTGTCCCACCGACTGCGAAGACTCCGAAAACGGCCATAGGTAGTCCCCGTCTGAATGATCAACAGACTTCAATGAATTAATCTCCGAGGGTGAAAGCGCATATACGCACTCATGAGGTTCCCAAATGTCTGCCACTGTCCCCCCGACCATCGTCGAGCCCGTCGAACCCACGACTCCAGCGATGAATCGGAAAATCAACACCGATTGGATATTTTTGGATCTGAAACAAACAGTTATTTTAAAGTTCAAGTGCCTTTTTCCGTAAGGGGATTTCGGGAAAACGAGAGAAGCACTCACAGCGCAACGGCGACATGCATGAGCATGAACAAGAAAGCAGATACGAAGTACAAAGGGTTGCGGCCGAATTCCTCACTGAGTGGTGCGGTGAGAAGGGGGGTCACGCCGAAGCCCAATGGGTAGGTGCTTAGTCCTATCGTAGCTTGGAATTGAGTGCAGTTGAGGTCCCGCGTCATCGAAGGGAAACCCATAGCATACGAAGCAGCAGTGGCAGCTGTCCATCTTTCATATCAGTAAACTGGAGTTCGAAGACGAGTGGCTGCTGATGTATTGGTGCACGCACCGGACAAGCCTGTGAAGACACAAGCCGAGAGCGTGATGATCCACTTCCGTGTATAGCTGAAGTTCTCCGGGTTGCGCGGATCGTTCTCCTCCCACTCAACCTACACGAGTATGAAGACCAAAAGGATAACAAGATTTGCCCTTGAGTATGCTTAACGACAGAAGAGTAACGGCCATGTACCGACGTAAAATATCTCTTCCGAGTCGCGCGTACTGGTCTGCGTGCGCTCGCCAGCAACCGGTTTTTTCTCAAGGTCGGCATCGACACCACCATTTTCGGCGCCGTTTTCGGAGTCCTTGCCATGATGGTGGGGGTGACGGTGAGGGTGCTCTCCGCTCAGCGTGCGTGCAAGATGCTTGGGCATACTCTCATCCAACTCATCTGCGCTTGGACGCGACGATAAGCTGAGACGCGGATCGACATCTTCGTGGACGGAGTCGATATCACGGACTGCGAGGTGTTCGTAGGGTGTCTCGCGTTCTCGCTCCTCGACGTCGCCTGCGAGTGTCTTGCTCTCTGTGCTTGCGGGAGTTCGCGACATGTCTAAGAAACCTTCGCTGTAAGGCTTCGAGCACGAGAGGAGCCAGAAGAGAAACCGAGAACTGAGGAGGACAGAGGTGAAGAGAGAGAGAGAGAAAGCCGATGTTATTCATAAGCAGTTTTTGGATTGCATTTTAGAGGTCGGTTAAAATTATGGATAATGCATTGATGGAGTCACAGCGACATAAACAGCTAACGTATAGCACCGGAAATCGGAACATTTTCTGTCGCCGGCATTTATTCCGCACGGATTGGGCAAAGGATGGACAAAAATATGTACATGTATGTAGAATAGACACATCCTTCTGATCGCCGTGCTTCCTTCCTGCCTTCGACTTCTGTAAGCAAGATTTATAGAAGTCTCTCACTTGCGCTTGCGTGAAAGCAAAAGATCCGCGCTTCCCGTTAATCTCATCTGAACTAATTGACCAAGTCCGATCATAACCGATACCGACGGAGTTAGCAGATACTTAATTAATTAGCTCTGCTTAATCTTTGAGATAGGCAGATGTTGATATCTATGCTGGTCCATTTGTTCACTCAAACATTCACTACACGCACGTATCATAACCCCCATGACGTCGAAAGGACACCGAAGGGCTGTCGATACACCGATTACTGAAGGAGAAACAGCAGCGTACATTAGCGTGCCTCCTGCCCTCACCTAGGAAATCTCTTGTGGCATTAGAGGGTCGTCGACATTGGCAAAGATTTCGGTTGGCAGCAGCGGTGCGATGGATGCTCCGTTCAACATTCACTAATTCCGCCATCGCCATTGGTACCCTGACCAGCTTCTGGTACTTGTATCCTTGTGGTAGCTCATAAAGCGCATATTTGCATCCGCGATCTGCACGGACCCCGCACAGCTGGTGGAGGAGCCCATCGAGCACAGTATTGTTGAATTGATCAGTGTTCTACAGGTGAATCGAGAGGATATACCTGTGGCGTTGAAGAGGCTGCAAGTCGCGGGCCGACCAACATTACCATCTAGTGCGAGCAATATGGAAAGAATGGTAAGATTTCTGCAGAGCTAAACTTCAACTTCCCCTTAATACTTATTTCCCCCCTTCCCCACTATTTTCACCCCCTCTCTCTCTGTCCTAGCCCTCGAGCCTCTAGCTCACAACCACTCTCTGGGCTTTTCCCAGTGAGTGAGTAGCCTGAGCGTGCAGAGGCTTCACGGTCATCACAAAATTCGCAGATTCATGGCGGAGCATGGTGGTGTTTACAATGTGAGGTCACAATTGTGACCTCTTGTATTATCTTACAGTTGCATTATCATGTGAAGAAGTATTATGTTAATTAACTATATTTTGTAGGCTGATAATTTGAGTATAATAAATAAGCAATATGTTGAGGGTACGGTAGGAGTCTGATATTAAACTACAATATTGCGTGAACATTGCGTGAACATTGCAAGGACTTGTAAGATCGACACAGGTGATGCACGTGACGTTCGACTCGGAGCTCCGAGTTGGCGCGCCGCGCGTTGCTGCGTTTTTGTCTTTGCAAAGTTTGCATCCATCTGTACTACAGCTTCTTTAGGGAGATACCCATTGGGACGAAGTACGAAGTCAGGCTGTATATTGGTAGCTGGGATTAGAAATGGGTGAGTGTTGAACTTGTTTCCTTCCGAATTTGCGCTGATATTGGGCAGGTATACGTGATTGGGCGCTACGTGAGCAAGTCCAAATGTTCTGTTGCCCAAGACTAAGCACGCAGGAAGATACGGGAAGATTGTGCCCGAACTTCACACTCCTGCGCAAGCTGAGACGTCTGAGACCTGGTGCAACTACGCCATTAGCAAACGGCGACACTGAGGTTATGCGGCTTTGGAAGAAGGACCAGACGAGACTCTGCGGCACCGTCTCGCAATTGTGCTTCAAAGTCGGGCGGGTGACTATCCCCGCCGCCTTTGGCCTCTGCTGGCTTTGCCATTGACTGTTGGCCCAAGGTGAACTGTCTGTGCAACCGTGACGTCTCTGAACAATCTGTCTAGCTGAAACTTGAACTGGCCTCTTTCTCCCTGTTGTTGAATCTCTGGTCTTTTTGCTCATAACTTCCTGTGACTGCGAAGTCTCTGAACAATCTGTCTGGCTGTCTTACTATCTTCTGCCTCTGCTCGATGAGTCTGGAAACTTTCGTCTTACTGCTTGTGACTTCTTGTGCCTGCGATGTCTCTGAACAATCTGTCTTTTCACTCCTGAGTCTTGTTCTGGATCTGGCTTGACCATTGAAAGCTTTGGGGTCAACAAGTAAGTGTACTTGTCTGTTTTTGTTTTTGTTTTTGTAGTTTGCTTGCTTGTAATGATCGTAGTAGGCAAAATAAATCAGCTGTTATTATTTGCTATCTATAGGAGTAACTGGGGTCCGTGTGCTGTATCTAATACATTGTCAACGCAACACCGAGTGCCATTATATTTTGAAATTTCGCCACATGGTGCGGCCTTGCAATGAGCCGCCATATTTCGAGACACTACAAAACTTAGGTAAAGTACCGTAGCTCCATTACAAGCTGTCCATTCTAATGGTAGACTCATTATGCACATTTTGGGCCCTGTAATGCTACTGCCCTACTGACACCATGAATCTGCGAATTTTGTGATGGTAGCTTCCGAGCCTCCCGATGGAAGAGACAAAGAGCAAAGGAAAGCCTCGACACCTGTATTCCAAGCACGACTCCAATTCCAGGCTGAAATACGATGATTGTAGTTGTGCGTCAGATCACAACCAGGTGCAGCGGGGGATCGCGGAGATACGCCTTCGATCTGCGGGACAGCACCCGGGTGCGCGCATTTTACTGATGCAGAAGAAACTAAGCACTCACTCCATTTACTTCTGAGCCACCCGGCCTACAGAGTAGGCAAGGGAAAGGAAGAAGCGGGCCCAACTCAATAACGAGGTCGTGGTGGGCGTCACCTAGGATGAGGGAACGCCCTTCTTGAGATTGAGTCGTGTACTCGTGGTGGTAGGAGCTGAAGAGAGACGGGCGAGCGCACCCAGCCTTTTATGCGAAGTTTGGATTTCAGTGTGAGCGGCTGGAAAGTGGCTGGCACGTCCGAGTTCCGAGTCAGCTCCAGCCTTTGGATTCCAGCCCGCGACAATATGCAATAGGGCTGGACGGTCGGTCAGTTTCGCAACTGATGTCTCAAGCCGCCCATCTTAGCCACACTAATTTAGCCTTTATCCTCCGTACTTCGGTCTGTAATGCATGTTTGAACGAATAGCTAGATGTATATGTAGGAAGTGTATGAATCAACGTACTTCGTCCGATGACCCTCGAGAAGTCGAACCCGCGGAAACAGAGTAGCAGGTCCTGCCAAGAAAAGACATGACGACAATCCCGTGAAAATCCCGTGCCGAGATGCCGAGATCGTAAGAAATGCACCATATGGTCTTCAGTAGACGCTGCATTGACTGACTCTTTACTATCCTATAATCAAGATTGAGATGGCTACCGAGTCAATCGCGTCTTTAACTCTATATCCTGCAACACACGAACAGAAGATTGAATCTAGGAAGCGTACCTGTCTGCAATGGGGCCGAGGTTTGACTGAAGAGGAGTATTTGACTCGCGACGCCAAGCTTGATGTCCTCGAGCATGCAGCTGATGGAAAGATGACGACTTGGTTTGCGTTCTGGTTCATGGGACTGGAATATAAAAGATAATTTGAAATTTAGGGTGCTAGCTCCCCGCGACAATCCGACGACCCTGGACTTCAAATGCGCTTGCGAAACGTCTGTATGATCTTACAACCCGTGCTTAGTGTGCATTTTGAAACGATTCCAGGTATCGTCGCAAAGGACTTGCGAAGACACCCGATGCGAAGGAGGCAGACGAGGTTTTCGGATACGGAATCGCATCCGTATACACGCCCCCGCAGAATAGAGGAAAAGGATACGCACGGCATATGATGAGCCTCCTTCACTGGGTCCTCGCCCCACGGGCTTATCTCCCTCAGTTTCCGGAGAAGTGGGGTTCACCACCGCCGGAGGTTGCGGACTGTGGAAACGCGCGATTCTCCGCGCTTTACAGCGACATCGGGCCCAGTTTCTACCAACCGTGTGGTCCAGACGGGGAATCGCATGGCTGGGTCGTCCGTGAGCCCGTCGGCACGGTGTGGCAGGTTCCTGAAGATGTCACTGCGATCGAGTTTCCGGACTCGTATCTACTTGTCGAATGGCTCGACGAGGAAGGCTGCAAGGCGATTTGGGAGCAGGACGTTAAGCTTATGCGAGAGGATATGAAGAAAACGACAAGTACACGGACCTTATTCACCTTCCTCCCTCATGAAGGTACTGGGCCGTTTCTCCAACGAAGAGCTGTCTTCTTCCTCTATAACCAACAACGGCCGATCCCCTCTAAATGGGGCGTCATCTTGCATCCCAATGGCACGGAACTCGCTGATAAAGATCATAGTCCAACATTTGCGACTTGGACTCTCGAGATCGACCCGGGCGCAACAACGCTTGTACTGACACGGATCCGAGCGACGACAGAGACGTTCCCGCAGCTTCTTGCAAATGTTCTCCTGGCTGCCCGGGAATGCGATATGAATCGTGTTGAGGTCTGGAACTTGCCCAAGGAGCTTGAGGATTTGGCACTCTCGCTCAAGGGTAAGACAGAAGTACGCGACGAGCATCTGAATGCATTCAAATGGTATGGAACGGAGAGTAGCGATGATGTCGAGTGGTTGTACAATGAAAAGTGAGAGCCCCTTCCTGCTTCTACTCATGTCTCTGACGACTCCGATATCCTTGACAACAGATTCTGTTGGTGTTGATCTGATTTTTCGAGTTTTCTTCGGTTCCCTCGGCACAAAATCTAGCTACACCACAAAACCGGAATCTCGCGTCAAAGGCGTGGCAGAGGAACGGGATTTGCCAGCTGTCCCCGAAAACGTGGGAGACACATAGCATCTATATGGTTGCCAGATTTTCCCGAACACCGTAAGGTGAGAGGGTTATGAAAGCTTAAATGTTACGCTGTTTACAACCGAAAAGTGAGGAATCACGTGTCCTCCTTCCTTTTCTGTCCTCTTCTTTCCTTTTTCGTTTCCCTCCTTCCACTTTTGTCTATGTCGTATTTAGACCTAAACTCTTTCAAGTTGCCGCCGCTGACTTGAATCCTAATTCTACCTAATTCTACGCATGTTTCATCCTTCGCTCTTGTTCGTTTCTCTCTTCCCTTTATTCAGATACTCCAATCCGTTAAACGATGACAGACATGGTGCTTGTCGCTATATCACTGGTCGACGACTGCACTTAAGCTAAGGGCGGGAAGTGTAGTGAAGGTGTTCAACTCGGACTCGTTAGCAAGCTTCGGTGTTATTGAGTGTTTCAAAATTTGATGCCAGTGCTTTCGGAGCGTTGGCATAAACTGGTAGGCTTTTGACTGCGGTGCGTTCCTATCGGGTCAATGTCTGTGGAACTCAGTCTCCCTCGCGTGCAATGGTGATTCACTTACCGGTTACTTGCGCAAACCCAACGACAACATACTGTATTTTGTTCTATTACCACGCCCACATTGATACGCCATCCTGGGCCTGCTCTCGAGAAAGCCCGGTCTATTGAAGTAGTGCTTCCTATCAATCAGGAGTTGGGAAGTGACGGCCAGTTTTTTCTTTCTTTTCCTTGTGATCATCTGGTTTGCTCAAAGTGAGTAATCGGGCCTGGACAAAGATGGCTTTCCGTTCTGATTACGATACCCTGTAGATGTATCACACCGCGACATCGTCACGGTGAGCGTCGTTTACGAATAGGCGGAGATTTTGTAGGCGCTGTACGAATTGGATTATTGGAAGCCAATAGAAGCCAACGTAGTACATCGCAACCTGATCAAGAGTTGACGAAATGCAATGTTTGCCTGGTTAAAATTCAACTGTGTTACACACTACTGTCTGTGGTATCACTGCCGGCTTCTGGTGAGTCGGACCTCCCTCTCGAATTGCATTTGAGGCTGTACGGCTGACGCATAGGTGGCGAGCACCGGCAATTACTCGTTCTCCTCCGACATGGATATGCACTGCACCACACCCGTCCAGAACGAAATAACAAGCCCAAAGCGTCTGTTTGTTCGCCACAAATTCAAATGGTATAAAGGAGTCGATGGCTGGGCGTCGAAGTACCACCTCCTCTTGACCTCCTACCTCTACCACAGTCAACTTTTTCCGCCAGCATGGACCCTTCGACGGGTAGTCGTTCCACCGACTCTCACCACCACTCTCGACATCGGTGTGTTTGTACTCTCCTCGGGGCCTGTCCATATCATCTCCTGGGTACTTCAGCCACCGTGCACGTCATGCCTGTACGCCGTCATGGTCGCAGCAATGCCACTTCTTGGCTCCCCCCCTCTACCATCGTCGACTTCCAGCCACCGACTCCAGCATCCAGCATGTTGGTACTCGTCCTTCAGCGCCTTTTTACCAGAACCCCTGCCAACAGGTAGTCGAGCCACCGAGTCATACCACCATGCTCGACATCGGTGTGCTCGTACTTTCCTTGCTAGCCTGCCCACAGTATATCCTGTGTACTTCAGCCACTGTGCACGTCATGCCTGTACGCCGTCATGGTCGCAGCAATGCTACCCTCTGCACCGCGGAAAGCGTGATGGAAGACGGCCGTCGGTCCCCATGCGGGGCAACACACACCCGCGACCGGCGGCCACCTCGTACTCCCAAGCCGCGTCTGCATGCCCGGCTTCGTGGAAATGCAGACTGCTGAACCTCCTGGGGGGAAGCGGTCTCTGTGGCGGGGAAACATGCGTGTAGAATTAGGTCTTCGGACGGCCGCTGGGACGACGAGTTCAGCGGCCACCTCGTATGCCCAGGCCGCGTTTGCATGCCCGGTTCTGCGGTAATGCACTGACTGGCTGTACCCTCAACGGGCAGCCGGCCTGTGCGGCGGGGAAACATGCGTAGAGTTGAGTTAGAATTAGGATTCTGGATGGTGGTGGAGCGAGTCAAATCCTCGCTATCGGGAGTTTTTTGCGAGCAGCAAGATCCAAACGGGTCTAAACTTGGGTGCCGGTTATCCCCCCAAGGCTGGCGCATTTTTTATCCCCATCCTCCCTTCAATGGGCAGAATCGTTTTTCTTTTTTTTTTTTTTGTGCGGGAGTAACGATCATCACCCACACCCGCAACCTCATTTGCGTGCCCTTAAGAGATTCTGAGAAAGGCTGAGTAACATACGTGTGAATAATGCATTTCTAAACGCACCCTACGTGTATTCACTCGCGCTGAACTTGAATCTCTTTGTCACGTCCCCATTGATCGAGAGAGCTGCTGCACTCAAGTTTAACCAAAGGGTGGTGCTTAATAGGAAGCACGAATACACCTTATATGTTCTGCACGTCATTGTAGAGATTCTATCTTCAAGCTACTGTCACTTGGATGTGTCTTCCGTTTGGGCTGACGTATATTAACCTCGACGCTTAGACGGCATAAGAAGAGAACTGACTCACGAAGCTATGGAAAAGGTAAAAAGAGAATAGGCCGAGCTTCGCCGGCAAATCCCTTACTCCCACATTCGGAGATATTGACATAAGCAAAGGTAAGCAGAGCAACCTCGGCGAAAGAGGCTAGGCAATTCAGAGGCTACAGTGCCCTTTACTCCCAACGGGAGTAAGGGAACCTAATTCTACGCATGTTTCCCCGTCGCAAAGATCGCCGCCCATTGAGGACAGACAGCCACAGCATGCGGCCTGAGCTCTCAAGACTCGAGAAACCAGAAAATAACGAGCTATTGACATGCAGGATCTATATTACGCGAAGAACAACCCTGTGGCAAAGAAAAACCTCTTCGGATTTGCAGATACTCAGGGTACCTCTATCGTGCGTCTCTACCACATTTGTCCTTTGTAGGCAACTCATAGTTTACCATGTCGCAGATGTCCCTTTTCCTCTCCTCCATCCCCTCCTTTGCCACCGAACAATCCATCCGCACACGCGTAGTAACCTCCCTATCCGCCCTCGACCCCACTAGCATTAAGTCAGTTGTACACAGCGCGAAGTCCCGATGCACCTTCATAAACTTAGGGCTCCGCAACCGTACCGTATTTACGGAATACGGTACGGTTACGGACGGGCCGTACCCGTACCGTATGAGCTTTTGAAAGCTTGAAATACGGGCCGTATCTATACGGCCCGTACCCGTATTGGGAAGCTCAAAATACGGCCGTAAACGGCCGTATACGGATACGGGTTTCTCTTACTATAAATGGAGTTATTGTGCTTTATTTTGGTACCCGGGTATCGGGTACCGTGACTTAGGCGGCCAAACTCTGGTCAGTCCTCAAGCGTGAACGACGTCGACATCGAGGATTATAACGCAAACAGTCACTTCGGTCTCGACAACATTTGCTGATACCTGTCCGACTGGCTCGTCCACTGAAACTAGTCCGCCGTCCGAGCTTACCTCACCGAGCTCTGGTGGCGACGATGGTGATGGCAGTCGACCCCGTCTGGGTTGCAGACTGGCATTGACACGGAGAGGTCAACTTCCACCTCCAATGGTACAACGCCTACAACGGACAGCTCCTCAACCACTGGGACCGACAGCTCTACTGCAACCTCTGTGAGCACGGATGGCATGACCTCAACAACCACCACTGACTCCGAGTCGTTAACAGAGACCACAACCTTCGATTCCTCTTCAACGGATGTCTTAACTGAAACTGATTCCTCCACTACCGACCACCACTGACTCATCGACAGCCACGTAGATGACCTTCACCATCAATTTTGAGTTGACTTCGACAGCCACCTCTGAATCTCAACAACTAGCACCGGCACCAATGGTACCGTCACTGTCACTATCACCAGGAGACTGATTCTGCTCCAGGTACAACAGTGACCTCGACTGAATCTGCTACTTGCAAGGTGATCGCAATTTCAGCGGTGCTCTCCACTTTGTCCGTTATCGAGTCTAGTACCGCACTCAAAACATTTACCGTCCTTGTCATACAGGCCTCCACTTCTGCCGCTGTCGAGACATCTACAGTGCTTGTCACCGAGTCTAACCGCTTTCATTGTTACCTCCACCGCGACTGAGACAAGACAACCTTCTCTGTTGTGCCTTCCACGTCAGTTATCACCGCCACGAGAGACGTAACTCGCACGCAGACTGTAGCAGCAACACAAACAAATGCAGCTACCATCGTGTTGGCATCCGTCATAACGTCAATTGTGCTTTCAACAACGATTTCACCATCCGCCATTGGCACCAGCTCTGCTAGTCAAGCAACGCAGACGCTGTATGATTTTTCCACCTACACGGACACCCCGTACGACCCGTACGACCGTATACGGCCGTATTACGGCCGTCCCGTTCCGTATTGGAATTGCGACTTTCAAAATACGGGCCGTTTTTGTACGGGCCGTACCCGTATTGAGGGGCAGAAAGTACGGCCGTCCCCGTATACGGTACGGTGCGGAGCCCTACATAAACTTCAACGACCGTTGATGGTGAAGGTGCTGCGCGCGCGACGTTCAGCGGTGCTCTAATGAGCCGAGGGCACGCACGGATCTCCTTTGACGATGATGGGAAGGTTGCACATCTGGGAAGGACGAGATGATGGCAGAAAGCAGGCAGTTGCAACTTTTCAGGTCGGTGCGCTGTGACATCGGTAGCCTGCAGTGCAGATGGCTCGAATGTCTATGCCGGTGCGTTGGACAATGAGATCCACGTACGTCATTGCGATTTAGTCGCCTACATACATTATTCGCTGAAGAAACACCTCATAGATATATGACATTCGCAAAAGTGCAGAAGTCTTCACTCTGAGTGAACACACTGGCACACCTACTTCTTATCTCTCTCTCCCAACGGCAACTTCTTGCTATTGCCTTCTTCTCGCTCAGCTGATTATTGCTTTGTCGGCGTGATGCATAACTTTGTTCCCTAATCGAATACCGGAATATTATCGCCATTATTATCGATCAGCTTTGCCGTCGAAATATCCACTTGTCGGATATCAAGGACTTTTCTATCACTGGCTAGTCCTTGACGAAGACACAGCTCCATCGTTGCCCATAGAATGTTGTAGGTGGCATCCCCGCATCAGCTTCGCAAACATTCTTTGTCCGCACTTAAATACGCATCGACCACTTCCGAAACAATGTATTCTCGATCGAAAGCTGGATTCAATGTACGAATTTGTCGAGTGACTTGCACAGCCTCACTCTCATCAAACCATGAACCATATAGCTCACCTTTGCTTGCAGCTCGAGCGCTGAAGTTCCTTCGTTCTCAGAATATCATACATCGCGACATCAAACCCCAGAACCTGCTGCTCAAGCCACCCTCACCCGAAGAACTGCGTTGAGGCCATCCTGTAGGCGATCCTATCCTAAAGGTCGCCGACTTCGGGTTTGCACAATCATTACCGATCACTATGATGGCCGAAATGCTTTGCGGGTTGCCTTTGTACATGTCGTATGATATCCTGCGGTATGAGAAGGACGATGCAAAGGCGGGTCTTTGAAGCGTCGGCGCAGTCGTGTTTGAAACTGCCACAGGTCGACCGCCGTTCCGGGCTCAGAACCATATCGAGTTACTGAAGAGGATTGAACACTCGAAAGGTGTGAAGTTTCCGCAGGATGATTCTGAGTACTTGAAGAAATATCCGGACGCTAGGCCCGTTCCAAGCAATATAAAGGACCTCATACGCTTTCTACTGAAGCGTTTCCCCGCCGAACGTGCTGGCTTAGAAGGCCTACGCAAAGCCGCAAACCATCATCGCTGTCTGTAGAGAAGCGGCCAAGTGAATTCTACTCCCCGGTTGATTTCCTAAGCAAAGGGCCTTTGCCTACAGCTGTAACCGCGTTTCCATACCCGCCAAATCATCATGCAGACGACGTACCACCTCGATGACGCCGGAGCGTAATGGTGAGATTACAAGTACCACAGTTCTCACATGCACCTTTGTGATATTTAGTTGTGCCGGGTCCAGCAAATTCAAGACCATGTAGTTAGTTTAAATAAGAACATTCAAACGCTAACGCCCGGAGGGGTGTTCGGGTGATGCCTGCCAAACGCAGGCCCCTCCAGGGCGTTATTGTAATTTTCTAGAAAACACGTAGCAAGCAACGCGATATAAGAATGACACCATGTGGCTGCTATGTGGCCATTAGCCTTGAGAGCAGATTGCCAAATTAAGATAGTAACATGCTTGACAGTCTGGTGGGAACCATGTGGTTTATGTACCATGTGGTTACCACGTAAGTATTGCGCACTTAGCCATGTGTGACTGTTGCTCGTGATCTGTGAGAAGTTATTTAACTTAGCTTACATTGTAATCTTAAGTAGCAGGTAAAATATATTGCGGAGATAGACTAGTGGAAGTTGCGTCTTAATCCGCATTTGACGATATTAATTGATTTCGAGTAACGCAGTTCGATTCGTCTTCTGCGAATTCTCTTTTTTTGCACTGTTTTCGCATGCTTGAATCACAAAAAAAAAGAGAAATAGTATAAACTAAGTATCATTCTTGTAACGAAACCCCTGATCAATCCTCAACAGCATTTGCGGCCGTATCATCTCGAACACATCCTTCCATACGTACTAGCTCATGGAGGGCAGAAGAGTTTGGTGCCAACATTCGAACCAAAGTATCCAACTCTTCCAAGTGTGATTCTGACGTGCATTTAACAATGTGAATCGCGATTGCAAGTATCTGCCTCGCAAATATGGTCTGTTCATACTGAATGCGATGTTTGATGCCATTTTGAGTGTTGAGCTTTTCCCAATAGCGTTCGGTGCAGTCAAATAGCTCCGTATTGCAAGCAAGGCCCCGAAGGATATGGTCCGGAAGAAATGGGTATGAATCAGGGACCATGTCTATAATTCGACGGAGTCGATCATCTTTTGCACGGGTGTGAATGTCTTGGATGTTCTTGTCAACGGCTGCCCAGAATGCTAAACATTCGTCTGAACCTTCTATCATTTTCCTGGGTCCTCGAACTGCCTTGTCGTACGAGAAATTTGAAACCATTTCTTAATATTCTAATCGCATCAATTGTAACGTGTCAATAATTTTAAGCTCACCATCTGTACTCTTGGGAGAATCAGGCTTTTGTTTCTTCATTGGCACTGGTGTTGAATGAAAAAAACCTGAAGGACGAGACAAAGGGTCCAACTGTCTTCTTTTTCCCAGTGCCCGAGAATGCGTTGCTGTTTTTGCGGGCTCATGCGACGGGCTATCTGTGTCGTTCACCGACGTACTGATGGGTTGTTTCATCGCCTGCTCCAACACTCGAGCACTTTCCATCCCCGAAGTGCTTTCAACCAAGTCTTCTCCTTCCGTATCCGCTACTTCTATTCCTGCCTTAAACGAATCCTCCGTGCCTTCCTGCCTTCCTATGTCAATCCTGCACCATTGAGAATCAGCCCTATTGTTGGTCAATGCCCTAGCTGATGCGGATAGCCGATATCTGTAATGTCAGTCAGAATCTGCCTTCGCAAAGCCCAACTACAATACACTTACATGTTTAGTTGTGAAGTATGCATTTTTAAGCACTTCTTCTATCGACGCGTAGCCGTGGTTGTGTCCTCTATTGAAACAGCTGTTGAAACAGCCAGAAACTTATAAGTCATAAACTGCATTAGCAAAACAAGGCTTTGTTTGAAGTTTCCCACTGGTCTCGAATTTTCACACACCCGCAAAGCAGATACAATCTTATATTTGCCAGTGCTCTTGAGGTAAGAGGTCCTTCAGCGCTGTGGTCGCGGCAGAGTAAATGCCTCCTAAACGTATCAAGACTATTCCATATGGTACTTTCTCTATCCTTTGCTCTTTATCTGACGGCGCATTGTTGAACGCTTACTTCTAGGTTTTACACCATCGGACAATGGCAGCAAGTACACTTGTGAAGTTTGCCGGAAACACAACCAAGGCACCTTTGCACATCTTTTAGTTCAGTCAAGCATAGCTTGTCACATAGAATCTAAGGGTCATCGGGATGCATTACAAGCCGAACGTTCTCTCGTTATATTACACGAAGCTCAAGTTACCAGATCGGATCGTCCGATACCACTATCTGCTCCTGCCCTCCATCATACGCATTCGGGAAATGGCTCGGACAATCAATCTGTGGACAATATTCGGACTGCTTTGCTGGAAGAACTAGCAGGAGAAGCAGAGCAATACGCCATGGAATTCGAGACCCCAAATTGGATACACAATGAGATTCAGACTCACGAATCAGGTTGGGATTTAAGAGAAGAGGCCGACAACTTTGGTCTGTATGATGCCGAGGGTGTCGCACTTGCATTCGGGTTACTTACACAAGATGAACCAATGCCTGAATACGCTGACGGAGAGGATGTCGACAATGATCTAGATGAAAACGATGGTGAGGACATTGCAATTTCCCGTAGGTATTTGTTAACGGTATGTTAATGACATAGACTCTTCCGACGATGAGGATGAAGGTTTTGGTTCTCTTCCATCCATCCAACACACATGGTATCCATATCCAAACAAAACTGTGAGCTCGCACAAGTTTGGAAACGGTTTTCGACTTCTGAATCAGATGCGCGCGCCTAGATGTGTGTCCTTGATGCATTGGATCACTTGCCGCGACAACGGATTTCAGCCATTCTTATGAAGATGATTCTATGGGCCATGAAGCAATCCGGGTCTCGTGATGTTCCAACTTTCAAGGCTCTTCGATCCTTCCAAACCGAGCTTAGACAGAAAAGTACCATCGAGACACGCAAATTTCAGTCAGCACTCGGAAACACATTCTTCATGAACGATATCTCAGCCATTATAAGCAATGTACGTGTCTCATTACTTTACAGTCGCATGCACGAATAATATAAGTATAGGACTTGGCCAATCCATCTACGCGCAAGGACCTACAATTTTACCCTGAGGAGCCGCTTGGACCTGTGACAGAGGTCTGGCACGCTGATAAGTGGCGTAAAGACGATGGTCTCCTCGAATTTCTTACGCCTATGATCATCTGTCCCCGAACACGAACCCATATATATGTCGACGAGATCGCTTTGATGTCAGATGGGACTTACGTTATTCCAAAACGATGGATTATTCGAAAGGGTACAATGCACGCAGATGCGTACTCGCTTGACCACATTGATGCCGTTAGTCAATAAACCAGATCGAACGTCCCTTCTGTGTCTCATACATTGTTGTAGGCAACTTACGTAGTCAAGGATGATACGTTCATTGACATCGAGGCATGTGGAATTCAATTTGGATATGAAACGCTCGAAATGCGTGGCCTGCTCCCCCCGCACATTCAGTCGCTGACCTACCAAGGGCCATGCACTCCCAATCCTACTAGGCTAACCGCGAGAGGGCTTCCTTTGTATACGATTTTGGTTGACATTTGGCACGACGATGTATCCGGAAATCGGTCAAAGTCGTACAACAAGCACTACAACACCTGTTTCACTAATAGAAGTCTTCCCAGAAAGCTACTTCAACAAGAGTACCATGTTCATTTTGCCGCGACATCACAGCATGCATCGCCTACGGAACAAGCTGCCGCCGTGAAATTAATGATTGAGTGCGTTCCTGCTACAGAAGCATTCGATTCTTGTTTGCGTCTCAGTTCCTGACATACTTTAGGTCAACCCATAGGGAGCCGGTTACTAGCTTTGATGGAGTGTTGCAAGAAATGTGTTGTTTCCGGTTACTCGTCAACGCCCTCCCCGCAGACAACCCAATGCAAAGCGAACTGTGTTCACACATTGGGGGGCAAGGCAATTGCATGTGCCGCAGATGCCAAGTGGGAGGTACCGCAATTGAGAAAGAAAGCGGCCTTGGTTTTCATGCAATATTTGAGGTGGAGGTCTTAATTGACGATTCAGCTGATTTGATTTGACGATTGCTTTTCATAGCCTGGGATTCCGCGATATAGTCAACAAACAAGTAATGCATTGTTTGAGCAGCTCATGGCGTCCACCAGAGGCGTTGCTCAGACCGCCAAGGAACTTCAAACATCGACGGGTGTTAAAGACAAAATAGCACAGTTTTATATTGATGTTATGATCGACGACTACAAAAAATACAAAAAGGCCGATCCGCGTCGATCTGCCTCTGACATTCAGAAGCAAATTAATGATTGGCTACAAGCCAGCAAGGATAAGATGCTAAATCCACTCCTTTCCATGCGCTGTAAGCTATTCTACTCTAGTCGCTGTTCAGTCTCATTTACTTCATTTAGCGCTCGACCCACATCGCGATACGTCTGTCGAGCTTCTTCACACCATCCTTTTGGGCGTCGTTAAATATGCATGGCACGCGTCGCACACCAGCTGGAAGCAAGACCAAAAGGACATTTACATGCGGCGACTGCAATGCACGAACATCAATGGCACAACTCTCCCTCCTATCAAGGCGAGCTACATCGTTCAATACGCCAGTTCACTCATTGGCCGACAATTCAAGCTCATCATACAAACCGCTGTGTTCCACATGCACGATCTTGTCCCGCCTAACGTGTATAGAGTATGGAAGGCAATCGGCGCACTGTCCGCTTTGTTATGGTTTCCGGAGATCGATGCCATTGAATCCTACTTGGTGCGTCTTCGTGATCTGACAACTTCCCATTGTTCTCAAGTGTTTGCGCATAGACCGATGTCCAGATATGCATTAACAACGTATTGGATGCATTTGCTTTACTCGATCCCACGAAGATCGTTCACAAAATAAAATTACATGCTTTAACACACGCCCCGGAGGACATACGCAGATTTGGTCCTCTGATAGGCCAATCTACGGAAGTTTTCGAGAGCTTCAATGCCGTCTTCAGATCATGCTCCATTTTGTCGAATCGCCGTGCTCCTAGCCGCGACATTGCCCACCAAATGGCAGCCTTCGAAGGGGCAAAGCAGAGATTGTCCGGCGGATATTGGAACACGGGTGATGGCCGATGGCGGCGAGCCAGTGCCTCTGTTCGTGCTTGCTTCATTGACAATATACGCTTGCAATGCTACATGGGCTGGATGCTGTCAAATCCACGTGCACCAGGTTAGTAGACTCTTCGTTATCGAGCCGGTCACATTATGATCTGAGTGTAGGGACGGTAAAAATACCAAAGCGCAATCGCAAGAGTCCTTACGAATTTCATACTTTACCCGCATTCAGGGCCGTTAATTCAGACTCTTCCCTATCCGATCTTCGGTGGGTGACGGGAACAAAAGTTACATGCAAAAACGGGGATATAGCTGCCCGGGGAAGTTGGGTGGTTGCGGATTCTCCTATACTAATTGTACGTCGAATCCCTTGTGTGGCATTAATCTTCGTCCTGATGGAGATACCTAATGCTTTTCGTTTTCAGGGATCGATACTCATAGGAAAAATCATGGATGTCGTTGCGGCAACGACTAATTCTGCGCATACCGTTATCACAGTGGATCGGTATGAAGTTTCAAATGCCCTGCACAGCCAGTTCGACATGCCGATGCTCTATCAAGTCCAAGACGAGCCTTGCCTCATCAATGTCTCCAGTAATGTGATTAATTCTGTCGATGGATCTTACAACAGTTGATATCATTTCAAAACAGCAAATTTTATTTATGGCTAATGTACAACATGACTGTCATGCAGCGCAGTGTCATTCCACTGTTACAAAGTACAAAGAGATCGAAAGGATTCAATCCACAATCGAAGAACACGTCCTTCAGCATGCCAACCTTAATCGCTATGTGCTAAATCTCTCTGCATTCCACAATGCGCACTTAATACAGAGGTGCTTACCGCGCGAGTTATTAGCGCCCAGACCCATCATCACCACACAGCTACGACGACAAGCACACGATACCATAGCAGCTGCCATGCATGCTCAAATGAATGAAAAGAGGAAAGTCAGGCATGAAAAACGAGCGGCAGCTGCTGCTGCGAACACGTCGTCAGCGAATGGGTCTGGACCTTCATCCGCCAAGTGGCAGCGACAGTGCGCCCTCTTTTCATCTCAATGTCGTACCAAATGCTTACTTGCCCTTTCACATCCACATAGAGACCCGTAGATCATTAATCTGATTGCTTGAAAGTCGGGTATGGAACTGCCATTGATGTCGACGTTGCACAGTTGCAAGTCACAGTGTTAGGTACGTTACGACTCGACTTTTCTCTCAATACAATATGTTCACACTTTTTGGTTTAGATATCATCATAAAATGTATATTGATACTACAATACGATCATTTGTACATGCCAATTACTATGCGAGCGCGGAAAGCGACAAGTTAAAGAGAGAATTATAAACAAAAAAAAAGCGGGCGCGACATGCGAGACGAGTCAAAGAGAAGAATATGACAGAACAAGGTTGAAACGACGAGTTAACAGCAGTTTGTAACATATAAATCGCACAAGATACTCACCTCGCTCATGAACAACAAATACCCTGCTTTCCGTCCCTTACGCGTAGCACGTAGCACAGACACAGAATAAGGTGAGTTCTCTCGCGCGACAAAACAAACCACTACATTAACTCACCTGCTTATTACCCAGAACACTAGGCAAAGACCACGTACTGGCGTCGAGGAATGATAATTCCAGCGACGCCCACCGCGAAGATGGGAGAGGGAGAGAAGGGGGGAGACATGAAGAGGGGAATCGACGAGGTGCCTACATTCGGAGTCTTAATCGAGTCGAGTCATATTGACAGAGTCTTCTATTTCTCGTGATGGTAATGCTTCTAATTCTCATGATGGGCGTCGCGCCACATCCCTATACGCGTACGCCCCAGTATCCCCCTCTCTCTTTACTCCCCACCACTCCCTCGTCGCTGGAATTATCATTCCTCGACGTGGAGAGTTGGTATTTGCCTGGTGCACATAGATTGGTGAGGTATGCCACCCATTTTTATTGGCAGGCAAATACTTACTTTGATTTCTTGACGTCAAGACATGGTATTGATTGAGAGTGCACAAAAAAGTAAGCTGTCGCAGTCGTGTTCCTTCAATCCAAGATGTTGACCATGAAGATCTTATAGCCGACTGAATATCAGTGATGGGAAGGAGTCCATCCTCTATGCAAGTATCGCGCACAACGTATGTAATCTAATGTACGTTAAACACATTGTAAAGTTTGCGGGCTGCTAGCTTCATGTGTACACAACATGTAATATATTGTGCAAAAGAATTTATATGTTTAACTTAAAGAAACAAACGGTGTGCAGACATATAAGACAATTGAATCAGACTCAAGAAATGAAATGAATTAAGACATCAAAGAAGAGTGAAGGAAGGACTCGCAAGCAGTTTCGTGGTTGCGTCGCAATTGACGAGTCTGTTTGAACAAATTGAGTGATTTCTCCCAATCGGACGCGCTTTTGGCATCGAAGGAACTGTCCCGTAGTCCATTGAGGCGATTTGAATACCAAGACTCGCAAGCAGAAGTCCATTGTCCAATGAAATAGCCGCCAGCATTCCAAGTATGACGCTGAGGCCACCATGATAATGCCTTGTCGGCACCGACATCACCTTGCAAGAGAGATGAGTTCAATGAAGACATTTAATCAGAATTACATACCGGACCAGATTCGATACAAACCGACAATGACTCCCAGGTCGTGCAACATCAAATGTACAGGTTCATGCTCTTGAATAAAATAGGACTCGAAGTCCACTGATCCATGCATATCATGCAGTGTATCGACCGTCAGCCTCCAAACTATTCCCCCTTGCATTAAGGCAGCCCGAGCTATCGAAGGATTCGACAATAATTGTGAACGACGTGCAACGTATGCCTGATAATCAACCGAGGTCGGTCTGAAGCCTCGGCTGCGGAAACCAAGTCCACTAACACACATTGGTGGTGCCTTGAAAGGGTTCGCGATAAGTGTCTCGCCGTAGTAGAACGGTGAACCTTTTGCGCAGAATAGCGTCGCAATGTCAGGGAGCTCGTCACACTCTGGAACCCGGAGTGTTTGGACCACAAGCGACGCGAATGGAACGTATAAACACATTGATGTTTGCGTGGGCTTTGCTAAGACATAAAGATCAAGCTCATTTTTGTCCCAGTTAAAAGTCGGGGGGTTTCTGAATGTGAGATGCAGTTCATTGCCTGCGTGAAGGTCGTGTAGAGGCCCAGGAACATATTCAGGTCCTTGGATGAAGGATGATACGAAATGACAGATTTGATTGACATCGTGACCTTCGGGATTGAATGCTGTCTCGACCAGGATGCGGGGAATACGATCGAGTGGAATGAGGTCAGAGGGTGGGGCGTACGGATGTCCATCCGGATGGAATCCATACACCATGAATAATACCTCGTCAATTTGAGCTATGTGTATTTCGTGCTTCGTCGGTGTCGTTAGCGGGTATTTTTCTTTCACGAAATCTCGCGACAGCTTTGCAACGTCACTGGACTTTTGTAACATGTCTGCGTCGTACGGCTGGAATGTTGGATCGTCATCGTAATCCTCGTCAACCGTAGCATCCGGATCGAGTTCCGTGCTCAAATCCCATTTGTTGTGTATGCTATTGTAAAATTTCTGCGAGTTCGCGTAAGATGCCCATACCTCAGGTACTTGGTCGCGCGGCACGTATACTCGAGAGTAGCCAGTTGCAGATTTTTGCCACTCGTATACGTACGCCCCTTTTTTTCCAGGACAGTTGAATTGCACGGCTTCTAATTCGCGCAGAAGACGCTTTGCCAATGCGTCGGGAGTTTCTGCTTCGATAGTTCGCATTCGCTCCTCCCAATATCGTCCAATATACCCGAAAATGTTGTCTCCAGGTACGTGGCGGTTTCTTGGGACGTTGGGGGTTGTCTCTGTCCGACGTGATGTAGAAGGAGGCGCGATCGTAGACGGTCCGGGGTTCCTCATCACATTGGATCTCGTGCTCGCGGCCTGAAACTCTTCGCGCGTGACTATCAAAGGAGGTATCATATTTCGAAGCCGATGTGGAATTGGCCCGGGTAGACGAACCCATACAGGTACTCGATAGCGTACGATGTATTGTAAGAGGTTGGTAGGAACAAATGATTGCCAATCAATATATACACCGACGCGCGGTACTGCGGGCATACTGTAGGAGTGCATTACAAGTTCACTGAGCCATTGCTCGTCAACTCTGGACCCCTCTCTTAACTTGCGTATGTATGCAGGAGTGGTGTCGGTTCCATTTGGGTTATGACTCATGTGAATCGCAGCAAGATATGCGAACAGAGCCATCAAGGGTATGAAAGCATTTCGAGAGTTGAGGATGCGACTGCGAGCGAAGTCCTCTGAGTCATGCCTCCGCATAAAGCCCCAAGATTGGGGTAAGTTATATATTTCCATGTCCAACGTATGGACAGATCCTTTGGTAAGACCGATAAGAATCTCGCAGCTGCCAATGATCGATTGTTCAAGCTGCCACCACTTTCGCTGCAGGGTCGGAGCCAGCATATACTTTTCCCCGACTTCATGTAAGGGAAACGAGTTCCTTGTGCCAGCGAGACAGCTGAAGAGACCTGTCCACTCCGGATACTTGACGCAGAAAGCCATGAAGGGATATTGGTCCGTGAACCATTGAGCCTGGGCATAACATCGATCAGGATAAGAGAATCTGAACGGGCGGCCGCCTAACTGGGGCGGGCGCGGCGGGTGGACCGCATTGAAAGAAATGTATGTGTCGCCATCAACAATGTCGACACGACGTGTGAGGTCCGCGACCAACTGAAGCGCAGGGATCTAAGTTTAATTAATAACGAAAGCTTGAAAGTAAGCGATGATCGACACTCACGGAAGTCATCGTCTTTAAAGTTAATTGTCGTCGACAGGAAGATCGGGTTGTGGAGCAATGCTAGTGCAATAGAATGTTGCGCAGTACACTGGTCTTAGAGGAAAGATGTGAAGGAGAGCGACAGCAGAGAGATGGCGACGTGGGTATCGTATATCGATAGCATGTACTAATCTTGGGCACCTAAGTATAGAGGCCGTGCCTAGTTTGAGATTGTCTGGACTAACAAATCAACCTTCGCAATAGCTATATGATTGTTCAGATATCTTGCTCTTTATATCATACAGGTGTGCTACACTGTGTTGGATGTATTTGTGCATTGGATTTTTCAAGCCCCGCCTAAGCGAAGCGGCACTATATAAACTCGAAAAAAAAGGGAGGATGGCGCGTCCTTCAGTCCCCAGTAAGACATTCACTCATGAGCAGGCCTGACGTATTTGAACTGAAAGAGAAGTTCAAACGCTCTCTCCCTTCCTCGTCCCTGTCGGTTTCCAATGCCAAACGCGCTCGACATGAGACCTGTTACGTTCACGGCTTCGATGGACTTATCACGGAAATGATAAGTGACCAAAGCGTTGTTGGGTGAAGTAGCAAGGTACAGTATGAGAGGGTCCGCTTTGTGAGGGTCTCTTATACTGGAAGTCGTGGATGAACAGAGTCTTTGGTACGTGATTGTAAAAGACTATAGGAGGATTGACTTGAGTGTCAACCTGGGGCCTATGTACATGCACTTATATACTGTAGAGAACAATAGGGTGGAGCGAAAGAGGTCTCCGAAGGAAGTTACATCATAGCGGAGCGAAGTGGAGTGAGTCCGTACTAAGTGGCTCTAATTAGTGGAGTATGATGTCGGAAGGTGGAGTAAATGATGTCAGTCCGTCGGAAGGAAGGACTGGATGACATCGTCCGGTCGGAGAGTGGAGTAGTACAACTACGGAGTAGTGGAGCAAGTGGAGAAGTGGAGTAATGATGAAAGTATGATGAAAGGATGATGCATATGTGTACGCATATGCAAAGAATAGACGTGGGAGAATAAGTCAAGTGAAGAACAAACAAGGCGTAAACAAGGGTACGCAGCTTGATGCGTAACAATACCCTGTCACTAAAATTGAAATTCCGTAGTAGCATGTAAATGCGAATGCGAGAATTTCAAGAGAAAATACAACGCTATAGGATCAAGTTAAGATCAATAAGGGGTAAAAGCGTAAGAGAGTTAAATAACAGTCGCTATAGGACCAAGTTAAGGTCAATAGAAGAATGGAGCGCTGGATACATTGTTGAAGGTTGTCTGCAAAGGCTGAGAAGTAGTGTCCGTTGACATATGAAAGGTGGAAAAGAAATGAAGTGTATCAAAAGAAGTGGGTGCATATACATTGGGCGAAGTGAGTTCGTCCGGTCGAGGTGTGTTGACCATGTACATCGGTGAAGGTTGGTGGAGAGGGACGTCCGGGAGAACCATGTTGGGCAGTTCAAGGTTGGCGAGATCATGAACTGGGTTGTTGATCGCCTGAAGTTCTTCCTCTGTAGGAAGTCGGAGCTGCTGATGGGGACTAAGCATGGGCGGGGCTGACTCGAATTCGCGGAGTCGATTGAGATCGAAGATCGGAACATGCGGTTGTTCGTAGTAAGCTTCGGGCTGTATCAGAGGGGGTAGCTCGAGAGCGGAAGGGGGCGTCATGGGCTTGGGTTCCGGATGGTCTGGGAGTCGTATGTGTCCGTTCTCTTCTTTCACAGAGAGTAGACGTTCAAGCTCGAACTCGTTGAACTGATTTTCGAGTTGAGTAATGAGAACTTGATTCATACAACGCACCAATTCCTGAAGTTCAAAGGAATCAATCTTCACTTGCTTTCGTCGATTATCCTCCAAGGTATCCAACATCTGCGTCAAGTAACCGTACATCTGTTGCGTAGTGTAGGCTATATGCGGAAGAGGTCGTATGTCGGGACTGTTTGTGAGCTTCTCAAGCATGCCGTTGTGGAGGAGGACCGTTGCACTTTGTCGTCGTGTCTGAGAGGTAGGCTGGAAGGTGAGTCCGGGTAAGATGGTTTCACAGTTCGGAGGGTGAATGATCACTGCTGCCAGCAATAATGAAGCTCATTATTAGAGCATTTGCTTGACTTAAAATTTTAAAAAGGGGCTATAGCAGTGAGTAACGCTTGAAAGTGAGCTTTAAGCGGTGCTTACCTCTGAAGCTCATTTTGCCCCTACCTATAGAGGGTAGTATACAGCATTATATATATGCCATTGTAATGAATGCCTAATTAATTATTGGGCATACCCACCGCTTTTTTGAGCTATTTATAGTGTTCAGGCACTTCTGATTGACAGCATGCTGTAATAAATCAGAATTTCATAATTTCTGCCCGTTTTAGCATATGAGGCACATCAGGGTCTAGGACCCTGAGGTCCGGCAGGTTCCAGGTCACCTGGAGCTGTTACCGCTTCAGGAGGCCGTGGGAATAAATTCAAATTAGCCTTTGCAGGCCCTACAGGCGTCCTAAAATAGCGCGAAAATAGCCAATAAATCAGAAAATATTCTGGGGCACTGCCGCTTTGCTCTAGCGTGGGAACTACGCATTGGGACGGCCCAAATAGGGTACAAGAATGTTCTGGGCCACCCTGGGCCCTTCCTAAAGCGGTAAAATCATTATAAAATAGATAATTATATTGGTACTCGAGTGCATATATGCAGGCTTCCCCTGGGCTTACCAGCTGCATATAAAATACAGTAAAATCAGATTATATTAGTAGAAGCATATTGAACACGTTTCTGATAGCTATATATGGTAATATTAGCCAGGAACACACTAGAATTGTCAAAACACATTCCGGTTGACATGCTAATACTACCGGGCTCATTTCACCACATTGGAATATCCCCGGGATGCAAATCTTGATGGAATTCCATTGCTGCATAGAACTAGAGTCCAAACAGTCATTAATGATGGCAGGGTAGTCATTTTACGTAGCACTGTTGATTATTCTTTGAATTAAATGTCACTTTCATTACTGTACTTCTACTGCACGTAATGGCGTGTTTAGATAGTCAAATTATATCTAATAAACGAGGGGAACACGAATATGCAGCCAGAAAAGTCACACGGTCACTGTTGATGTCAATAACATACTTTTACGTTTCTGTGTGCATGCAAACATTGTACAGGCTTCACAGACATCCCAGTATGTGCAACACGTGTACTTATGACTTTGATCAACTGTATATATGTCTCACGTATATCTCACGAAGTTGTACGTCAATCGGGGCTTGTCTTGGATTGATATTAAGCTTACAATATTGAGAAAGAACAGTCATTTTTAATTTTACGGGAGGCTTACGGGTCAGGCACATGATGCCAAACAGCCGTTATATGTATCCTAAACATACTCCAAATGCATGTTTGAGATGTAGTTGGAATGTGCAAGTCATATGCAACATTGTAGGGTGGATTGCTACTTGTAATATCAGTATACGTATGACATGTCCAAAACGCATATAACCTGTACACTCCATCTGTACCCCAAACATGCATTTGGAATATGTTTAGGATACTTATAACGGTTGTTTAACATCATGTGCCTGACCCGTACACCTCCCGTAAAATTAAAATTGACCATTCTTTCTCAATATTGTAGGCTTAATATCAATTCAACGCAAGCTCCGATTACCTTGAAACTTCGTAGGGTATACGTGGGCCATGTATACAATTGATCAGAGCTATTATTACACGTGTAGCACGTACAGGAGTGTCTGTGGAGGCTGTGCAAGTCTTGTATGCACACAAAAACATAAAAGTGTATTATTGACATACCCAGAGACCGTGTGACCATTCTGATTGCATATTCGTGTTCCCCTCGTTTATTAGATATAATTTGACTATCTACACACATCATTACGTGCAGTAGAAGTACAGTAAAAGGAATGACATTTAAATAAAAGAATAATGAATTGTGCTACATAAAGTGCCTCCCCCGCCATTATTAATGACTTTTTGGACTCTAGTACTATGCCCCAATAAAACCCCATCAAAATTTGCATCCCGGGGGTATTCCAATGTAGTGAAATGAGCCCGGTAGTATTAGCATGTCAACCGGAATGTGTTTTGACAATTCTAGTGTGTTCCTGGCTAATATTACCATATATAGCTATCAGAAACGTGTTCAATATGCTTCTACTAATATAATCTGATTTTACTGTATTTTATATGTAGCCGGTAAGCCCAGGGGAAGCCTGCATATATGCACTCGAGTACCAATATAATTATCTATTTTATAATGATTTTACCGCTTTAGGAAGGGCCCAGGGTGGCCCAGAACATTCTTGTACCCTATTTGGGCCGTCCCAATGCGTAGTTCCCACGCTAGAGCAAAGCGGCAGTGCCCCAGAATATTTTCTGATTTATTGGCTATTTTCGCGCTATTTTAGGACGCCTGTAGGGCCTGCAAAGGCTAATTTGAATTTATTCCCACGGCCTCCTGAAGCGGTAACAGCTCCAGGTGACCTGGAACCTGCCGGACCTCAGGGTCCTAGACCCTGATGTGCCACATATGCTAAAACGGGCAGAAATTATGAAATTCTGATTTATTACAGCATGCTGTCAATCAGAAGTGCCTGAACACTATAAATAGCTCAAAAAAGCGGTGGGTATGCCCAATAATTAATTAGGCATTCATTACAATGGCATATATATAATGCTGTATACTACCCTCTATAGGTAGGGGCAAAATGAGCTTCAGAGGTAAGCACCGCTTAAAGCTCACTTTCAAGCGTTACTCACTGCTATAGCCCCTTTTTAAATTTCTAAGTCAAGCAAATGCCCAGTAAGTGACCTCACCCATAAATGAGCATTGCTCATACTTGAAGCTTCATTTTTGCTGGCAGGACTGGAATGATTCCATCTCTATACCGGTCACGAGTCGGAAAGAGCAAGTGTTCTCGAGGGACAGGATGAACACGTCCTGAGAGACCGTACTTGGCATGGCGGACGGCGGGCATGGTTAGTGGCGGTGGACTGGGCAAGATCTGCAGCAGTGACAGATGCAGAAAGGGTCTTCGTCGTAAGGAGCGAAGTGTTGGTGAGGTTGTCCTGCGTGTCTGATGCGTCGGGCAATCCAGGGGACGTAGGGGAGGTCAAGGAGTTCGTGGAGGAGGTTGAAGATGGGAGCAGCGTGCTCGGGGTTGAAGTAGGTGTGGCGGAGTACGAGAGTGGTGAGTTCTGGGTGTGGGGATAGGGCTTTGAGTCGGCGAATGTTAACGTAGTCAGTGTGCTGGGGATCGAAGAGATAGTGGCGGACGAGGTCAAGGGGAGCAATGGGTTGTTGGAGTGGTGTTGGCGAAGATGGGGGAGTGGGGTACAGGTTGTCCGGATTCGAGGGAGTCAATGACGGGTGCCAAAATGCAAGTGTTTCGGGGGTGTTGTCTCCCCAACCAGCTATCCAATTACCGTCTTGGACAGGTTCTGGTTGCGGTTCAGTGACGGCGAGATGTTCAGCGGCGTCAAAGAGAGGGGGTTCGAAGGTGGGAAGGGCGGTGGCGAAGTTGTATGGCATGGCGAGAGGGAGGGGCGTTTTCTTTATCAGAATCGTTGTTGTCGATGAGACTGGTGGCTGTTGATTCAGGAATAGATTCGGTGGAGGAGTTCGGACTATATGCGGGAGAGAAGGGTTCTAAGGGTGGAGGCGGTGTGGAATCTTCAGAGCGAGATATTCCGTTGGGTTGAATAGGAGGAGGCCTTCGATGAATGAATCGGAAACCATTCGGAATGTTGACAAGGTTTCGGAATTCGTTTGTCCGTACCATTTGAATCAGAACATAGAGTCCTATGGTAAGACGTGCCTGGTGGAGTGGAGTGGCGTGGAGGAGGAGGGTTGCAATATAATTGATCAGGTGGTGAAGCGGCGAGGTGTTGGGTTCTTCTTGCTGATGAATGAAATTGAATAGATGAAAAACGAGTGTGGGTTGGTTGTTGGCCGGAGTTTCCAAAGCGAGTCGGCGTAGATCCACTAGAATCTGTTCTACACTTATTTCCGTGGGAGGGGTAGTGTCAGGTGGTGGCATTTGGGGTGATGGAATCGGAGTAGGGCGGCGGAGGTTGGTATGCAGGGGTGGAGGAGATAAGGAATTGGTTGTGTCTGCCATACGTGATAGTGAGCTCTGGAGTTTCTGGTCGGAGTCTGCCTACAAATCTTATCCGTTTGCTGAACGTTTGATAAGGTCCTGGTCCTTGATCAATACGTCTGAAAGCTTCGTCCAAAAGTTGCCTAGCAAGTTCCTTAAACTGCGGGTGAATGTCTAGTGTAAGGATAAATGCGCAAGCGTTAGCTAGATCTGCAGGTCTGATCATGCTGATTTTCGGAGGTTGTTTCTTGCATGTTGAAATAGTTCTGAAGGCGTGTGAGAGTCGGAGAGTAGGGTCGGATGATTCCTATGTTCGGGGTTCCTTTCGGGTGGCGTTGTCAAAAATCGGTGGTTCTTTCGGGTGGCGTTTGCTTTGTTCCAGATTCGGAGGGAAGTTCGGATGATAGGTCGGTCATCTGAGCTTGTGTAGCTTCTTGTATTCCGAAAGTAGTTCCTGTGAATTCTTGAGTGCATCTTCGGGTTCCCATGAGTTCTGTGACGTCGGATATCCTAGCCATTTGACAAGGTATTTCCGTCTCTTGCCGGTTCCTTGATGTTTCAATATCGCTTCAACTTCATATTCTTCTTCTCCTTCGATTAAATCGGGAGGCGGTTGAGAGTATGATGGTCCATGCTCTTCTGTCTCGGTGTTCGGAGTTAAGAGGGAGGCGTGGAATACTGGATGTATCTTCCAATGTGCCGGAAGATCGAGTTGATACACATTGTCTCGGAGTTTCTTCGTTATCTTGAAGGGTCCTTCTCGTTTAGATTGGAATTTCGAAGGGAGTCCGGTGCGTCGGAGATTGCGGGCTTCTAACCATACACTTTGTCCTTCTTTCAGGGGTTGAAAGTGTGATTCTTGGGTCTCACGTTGGTATTCCTGTGCGAGAGTTAGAGCTGCTTCGGCTTCGGATCGGAGTTCCAATAGCTTGATCAAACGTGATTGGAGTGTGGGGATGTTGCTATCAATCTCGGATTTTTCCGTTGGGAATGACGTAGGATCGTATCCCATAAGTAATCGGAAAGGTGTCTGTTCGGTGGTGGAGTGTTTGCGATTATTGTGGGTGAATTCCATCATCGGAATGTATCGGCTCCAGTGGTGAGGGTGGGTTGCTGCATAAATTCGGAAATATGCTTCGATTTCTTGATTCGTGCGTTCTGCTTGTCCATCGGTTTGTGGGTGATATGCTGTAGACATTGCCTGCTTGATGTGCAGTAAGCGGCATAGCTGTCTGAATAGTATCGATGCAAACTGTGGTCCACGGTCTGAGATTATTTTCCTGGGTAATCCAAACCGTTTATACACATTGTCAATGTATAACTGTGCGGTGTCGAGTGCAGTTATTGTTTTGTTGCATGGAGTTAACACTATTGCTTTGGTGCAATCGTGATCCACAATAACACAAATGCTGTCATAGCCATTCGATTCCGGTAGATCGGTGATGAAATCGATGTTGACAGTGGCGAAAGGGTAAGTGTCTTTGTCTGCGATGATAGGGCTAAGCGGAGGTACAAGTGGATGGTGGTTTATCTTCATTTGTTGACAGATCGCGCATCCTTGAATATATTTCGAGATGAATTGCTGCATGCGAGGCCAGTAGTAGGTTCGGCGAATTTGTTCCATAGTGTTCGCTATTCCTGGGTGGTTTCGCGTAGGGAGGTCATGATGAAGTCGTAAGATGTTTCGCATGATTTCCTTGTTCTTCGGAACATAGATCTTGTTCCTAAAGTGTACGAGGTCGTCCTTGATTGTGAAATCGGTCATCTTTGGTTTTGTAAGGGGTAGTTCTTTTTGGAGGAAAGTCATTGCTTCCTGAATGTCTCCTGTTTCTTGTCGTATTTGGGAGTGAAGTTTGTCAATGTCAATGATGTTTCGGTCATCATCGTCCTGTTCTTCGATTCGGGCGTCAAGTATTTCCATTTCTTGGATGAAAACTTCCTTGGGTAGAAGTGTAACTTCGTTGTTAAGTTCTCCTTCCGTTTTAAATTGATCGGCTCTCCGGGAAAGAGCGTCGGATTGAATCATATGTTTTCCGGGGATCGCTTGGATCTGAAGGGGGTATCTTGAGAGTTCGTTCTGCCATCGGGCTTGTCGAGGGGTTAATCGTTGCGGTTGTCGCCAATATGTCAGGTTTTTATGATCACAATGAACCGTGATTATATGCGGGCTGCCTAGTAGATAGTGTCGCCAAGTTTGCAATGCTCGGATGATTGCAAATAATTCCCTGTCATATATTTGCCAGTTCCGTTGCGTCTGGTTAAGTGCTTGGGAGATATATCCAATTGGTCGGAGTTGATTATCCTTGTCGAGTTGTCGTAGAACTGCTCCGGTTGCTACGGCTGATGCATCGGTTTCAAGATAGAAAGGTTTGCTGGGATCGGGCTGCATTAGAAGGGGTTGTTTTGAAAACAAGTCCTTGAGTGCTTGAAATGCTGCTTGTTGACGTTCAGTCCAAACAAAGGGTATGTTTTTGCGTTTTAGTTGATCGAGTGGTCGGCATATGGTGGCATAATTTGGGATGAATCGCCTGTAGAAGTTCGTAAATCCTGTGAATGATCGTATGTCTCGTAGATTTTTCGGAGTAGGCCAGTCAACAATTCCTTGTATCTTTGTTGGGTCGGTCTTGATCTGTGATTCCGAAATAATGTAACCAAGGAATGGGACTTCTAGTTGATGAAATCGGCATTTGGCGGGTTTGAGATATAGTTTGTGTTCCTTGAGAACTTCGAAAACTTCGAGGGTATTCGAGATAAGTTGTTCAAGAGTGGCTGCATGTATCATAATGTCGTCCATGTAGACAATACACTTGTTGGCGTTGATTTGCTTTGCAAGTATGTCGTTCATAAAACATTGAAAGGTGGCGGGTGAGTTGCATAGTCCAAAGAACATTACTGTCGGTTGGTAATATCCTTCTTCGCATCGGAATGCGGCTTTCCATTGGTCTTCTTCCTTGATTCGGATGTTGTGGTATCCTTGCCGGATGTCGAGAGTAGTAAAGTATTTGGATCCATGTAGTTGATTCAGGAGTGTTTGCGTATTCGGTATCGGAAATCCATCGCGGATTGTATGTTCGTTGAGATATCGATAGTCCTGGATCGGTCGGAGGGTTCCATCCTTCTTGCTGACAAAAAATAGTGGGGATGCCATAGGTGAATCGGAAGGTTTAATGAAGCCTTTGTTGAGAAGGTCATTGATGAGTTCGCGTAGTATTGGTCTTTGGTGGTAAGGAGTGTTGTAGGTTGGAAATATTTTTGGTACGAAAGAGGGTTTCGTTTTGATTTGATGATCATAGGGTCGCGCTGGCGGATATGTTTGGATTTCTTTTTCGGAGAAGATGTCGGCATAGGGCATATATTCCTTTGGGATGTTGAGCTTTTCTGGCGGAGGTAGTTTTTGTTTCTTTTCTTGTTCCATACGAGTTGAGATTGTGATTTTGTTTATGGTGATCACATCGTTTCCCCAGTCTATGCGTGGTTTCGCTTGTTTGAACCATGGTAGACCTAGTATGATGTCGTCCTTTGGGATATGTGTGAGGTAGAACATAGTCGAAAGTGCATGGGGGTGTATAATGTTGAGTCGAGTTCGTTTGGTAACACTTCCTTGAGTATTCAGTGTTCCATCGGCGTTACTGACGAGTATGGGTTTCGTGATTTTCTGCGTGTTTATTCCGAGTTTTGATGCAAGTTTCGAGTTGATGAAATTGAGTTGTGCTCCGGTGTCAAGTAGAGCAGTAAGAGTGTGAGGGTGTCCGTTTACGAGTATCTTGAGTGGTATGTGAAATGAGCGAGAGTTTCCGTCGATAGTGATGGTGTTGAGTTGAATCGGATTAACCAACTCGGGTCTGATCAAAAATTTCCATCATCATCGTCCATGTCTTCGTTATCATCGTTCGGATCGGGCATTTCGTCTAGCATGTCGAATAATGCTTCCTGTTCTTGTCCATTAAGTCCTGTCATCATTTCGTGGATTTGAATTGCGCGTTCTGCAATTAAATCGTCCGGGTCTTCGGGTTCGTTGTCAAGATCCATAGAGTTGATGTTACGCTTCTTGAAGCGTCCGTTATTCCGTCGGAAGTTGTTCTGAAATTTTCGGAAGGGCTTCCGGAATTTATCAGGTCGTGCTGGTCGAGTAGGACATTTGTTTGCGAAGTGTCCTGCTTTTCCACAAAAGAAACAAAGTCCGTCTTTCTGTGCCTTTCGCTTTTCTTCATCGCTAAGCTTCTTGAAGTACATTGCGTACAACTTGAAAGATTCTTCCAAAGTTTCCGGTTCTTCTGGCTCTGGTTCGGAGTCAGAGTCTATGTCCATTTCGTTAAGTCGGCGTTTATGAAATCGGTTGGATCGTGGCTTGTATGAAGTTCGTTCGAATGTTTTTCCGTATCGGTCACGGAGTCGATTCGAGGGTCTGAATTCTTGATAAACTTCTTCCAATGATTTGCCAATTTTCCTAGCTGCTTCGTAGTATGGGTCCATAGTCTGTGCTCCGTCGGCGGGTATTGGAATATCCTTCTGGAGTAAAGCTGATTTGGTTTGTCGAAGTAGTCCATTCTTGAATATGGCGTATAGGACTGTAAATTCGTTGATGTTTGCTTCTCTTGCCAAGCGTTGGAATTTATGGATGTAATCGTCAACTTTCTCGTTTGGTTGCTGTTTGATATTCTGGAGTTCCTTGAATGCGTCGGAAACACTGTCTGTAGAGATGAACTGTTGTCTGAATCGGGTTTTGAATGCGTTCCATGTAAGGTTCCATGCATCGAGTGCTTGTTGCTCGTTGGTGATGGCAACTGCAAGATCAAGTGCGGTTCCATCGGTCATGTATGAGATTGCAAATCGAACTTTGCGTTGGTCAGTCTCATAGTCTCCATCGTTCAGGGCCAAGTAGTTTTCGATTACGGATAGCCATCTTCTAGCTTCGCGTCGGTTACCTGTAAAGTTAAAAGGTTTATTTGCTCCGGTGCCTCGGGGTACGTGATCGGCTTGATCGGCCATTGCAACTTCGGCTGGAGATCCGGGGTCTGAAGGAGATGGTGGCGGTGGAAGGTTCTGTGGCGGTTCGTTAGCGAGATCGGGTTCTTCTTCGTCGTCTGCTACTGGTGGCGGTGTAGGAGAGTCTCGGGAAGATTCGTTAGCGTTAGCCGATGTAGATCCTTCGCTTGTGTCTTCTTCTTCGCTTGATTTGTTCGGAGTGTGGATTTGGTTCTGAGTAAGGTCGGTCTGTACTTCCTGGGTAGCGTAGGTCTTTGGATATTCGGATGTAGGTGGTGCAGTAAATGAGGGGTACCAGGTAGATCCTTGCTCGAATTGAGTGTCAATGCGTAGTCCGTGTAATTTGTCTGTGAAGTCGGTTTCTTTTCTTTTTCCTTTACTAGTGTCGGGTTTTTCGTCCTCGGGTTTTATAGATGATAATGTGATAGATGGTACTGCGGATATTGGTGTCTTTTCTTCGGGTTTTGGTAGTATTGGTTTTTCTTCTGTTTTTGGTGGGTCAGGAACAAGTGATGTCAACGGAACGGATGTTGTAACGATTGGTGGTTCAGTTGTGACAACTGATGTGTGTGTGCGTTGTGAAGGAGTGGGTGATGGTAATCGAGTGAGGGGTACTCTTGGTGAATTAAGTCGGCTGCTATGTCTTGTTGGGTTGAGTCCTCGATTGATGGATATTAATTCTTGTTCGGTGGGTTCGATGGCTTGATACCAGGCGTTCAAGCTATGATAGGCTTGCGGTATTTCAGATCTACTTGTAAGAGTTCTCCACTCGTTTCTTTGGGTTGAATAGTAGAGATAACTTCGTTCTTGGTTTTCTCGGAGTCTAAACCAAATTCGTTGTTCGGTGTCGAAGAATGCGTTGGCAGGTCTTTGAATTCCTGGGGGAAGGGGTTGTACTGCGGGAGGTTTCGTTGTGGGTTTCGGAGGTACTTTGGGTGCCAGTTTAACGTCTTTACTGAACTCAATCAGTGAGCGATGTCGGGTTCGTGAGGAGGGGGTGTAAGAGTCCTGCTCGGAGCTGGAGTTTGGAGAATCTGACAGATGCAGTTCTGTACGACGTTTGCGACGTCGTTCCGTTGTCCGGGCCAATAGAAAAGATGGAGAATGTTAATGAGTGTTTCTTCCTCGGAGTAGTGTTCGAGTTGATTTGCCAAGTTTTCGTGAACAATTTTAATGAGCAGTGGGCGAAGGTAGCCAATGGGTATGTATGGTTTGCCTTTGTGCCAAAAGATGTTGTACCGAAGTTTCCAATTAACGGGTTGATAGTATCGGGTGTGTACGAGGATTTGGAAGTATTGGGGGTCGTGTTGGTATTGCTCTCGGATTTGATGGTCTAGTCCGCTGATAATTAGAAAATGGTGGTTCTCTTCAATTAATCTATCAACGTCTTGAGCTGGTGCTTGATTCGCCAGGTTGATTGATTGGTTGAGTAAGGGAGTTATGAATGCGGCGTCGAGTTCTTTGGAAGGCTCGTCTAAGATGCTGTAGACGTTCGCGAGATCCTTGGGCAGTTGTAGGGGTCTGAAGTTGAGGAAAGGGTTGTAGAATTCGTTGGACTCCTGGAGGGGTAGTAATTTGTGGGATAGGTCGATCGGGAGTTGCTGGAGGTAGTAATCGATGTTCTTCGGATACTTGGTTCCAAGTGTACTCGGGATTCTCAAAATTAGAATCTTCTTCTTCGGAGTATGCGTAGGTTGCTTGAGTAACTTCTTGTTCAAGTCGAGGGGGTACTAGTTGATCGTAGAGGCTTTCGTGATCAGCTGTTCCTCGATGTTCGTACTCGGAGTAATCCTGCGAATGTGATATTCTGCTTTCGTCAAGTTCGGAGGGGTTGTGAGGGGGTGTGTCGGAATTATGAATGGGTTGTTGTAAGTCGTAGATGGAAACGGGGCTAAGGATGTTAATCCTTATCACACTTTCCAACGGTATTTCCGTACGATCGGCGAGTAGTAATGTGATCCTCAGGTTGGGCAGTTCCTCGGGTTATCGTCCCTTTGAGCTACTTTGTAAAGATATACGTGAGTGTACTTCGACTCTTCGTATATGCTCGTCCTTCTTTCTTCCTTTGGTTCGCTGGATAATCGATGTGCTGTATCGATGTTCACCGTGTATTGCAGTCGTCAACGAGTGAGGGTTGTGCCTGTATCGCGTTGCAGTTTCGCTAGTGGATTAGACTGTTCCTCTGCTTCCTTCTTCTCTTTGAGTTACGTTGGACGTGGCTAAGCTGCTTGATTGGGTCGCTATCCTCTTCTTCACGCTATCACCAACCAAACGCGTAACAAGGACCGTAAATTCTGGCGTGAACCTGCTTATTCTTTGATCGTTTCCTATTGCTTCCTTCCAAGATAAGTGTGGGTACACTGTATGCTTGGTGTGTTCGATTGTACTGTCGTTCGTATGTCTTTCGTTCCTATTTGATGGTTAGTATCCAATGGCCAGTTGAGATGCTTAACTGTCAAGTATTCCGGATTGAAATACGTAGGGGTTGCCGTTTAATTCCTGCTGTGGAATGAGGAGGAGTGTGTCGGAGTTGAGATCGATCTCAGTTGAGAAAGAAGTCAATCCTAATTGTTACGTTCACGGCTTCGATGGACTTATCACGGAAATGATAAGTGACCAAAGCGTTGTTGGGTGAAGTAGCAAGGTACAGTATGAGAGGGTCCGCTTTGTGAGGGTCTCTTATACTGGAAGTCGTGGATGAACAGAGTCTTTGGTACGTGATTGTAAAAGACTATAGGAGGATTGACTTGAGTGTCAACCTGGGGCCTATGTACATGCACTTATATACTGTAGAGAACAATAGGGTGGAGCGAAAGAGGTCTCCGAAGGAAGTTACATCATAGCGGAGCGAAGTGGAGTGAGTCCGTACTAAGTGGCTCTAATTAGTGGAGTATGATGTCGGAAGGTGGAGTAAATGATGTCAGTCCGTCGGAAGGAAGGACTGGATGACATCGTCCGGTCGGAGAGTGGAGTAGTACAACTACGGAGTAGTGGAGCAAGTGGAGAAGTGGAGTAATGATGAAAGTATGATGAAAGGATGATGCATATGTGTACGCATATGCAAAGAATAGACGTGGGAGAATAAGTCAAGTGAAGAACAAACAAGGCGTAAACAAGGGTACGCAGCTTGATGCGTAACAAGACCAATGTCCAACAAGGTTCACCGTCAGCAACCCCAACCACTGCATGCTTTCCAGACACGTCAAACTCGCATTTTGAAAGTCCCTTTTCGGCAACCGGAAGCATTGGGGAGCTTAGACTTACGAACTTTGCGAGAAATTTTTGCGCAAATCAACAGATGAGCACCACTTGCACGGAGGATGTGGTCGCTTTTACCAAGGTATATGTCACTACCTTCCGCCAGTGCCACAATGTTTCTGAACTTCTTCATTTCCAGAAGACGCATAGCGAACAAACCATCCAGCTGTATGCAATGATTGCGGACTCGCAGGAGATGTTGAGGGCCATACGGAATGAGAAGATTGAAACATGGGCAATTTCGCCTTCCACTAACGTGTGTCCATCACTGTCACTTGACATGAGCACCCACTGACATCCTTTCAGACAAATATCAAGCATTATACGAAAGCGATTCTTCTCAACCCAGGGGTGAAAAGCTACCTACACAAGCATGTCATCCACCTCCTTTTTGTCCGTGTCTAATTTATTTTTCTGTGTGCAGCTACTAACCTACATCTGCTAGTCCCTGTGCGAGAAGAGGAAGTTTGATATACCAGAGCACGTATTCAGGACACCTAATTACCGAGCTTTGCTCTATCAAAGAATTAGCTACCATTTCACGCAATCAAGGTCGTCCATTATCAAGAGGGTAAGTTGACCTCGCTTCTTGTGTCAATTGCTATGTCTGCTCAATGTAGACCAAGGTTAAAACAAGTATGGAGAAACAGAAGACAGACGACATATTCAAAACAACTCAAGGTCTGATTGGCCCATCGGGAGTTCAGTTGAGGACAAAGATATGTGCTTTCGTCGCAATCATAGTAAGTCTTTCTGTCATTGATCTTTCTTACCAGCTTTATTGACAATTCAAAGAGAGGCAGTGTCGCAACCATATATCCGGAGGAAAGTGACGATACCGACGTGGAAGGTAGTACAAGCGCAAACATCGACAATGAAGGAACTGCGAAGAAGAAGGATGCCGCGAAGAAGGATGCCGCGAAGAAGGATGCCGCGAAGAAGGCTGAGGACGCGAAGAAGAAGGAAAAGAGTGTCTTCCATCTCGTTCACAAAAAGATGCAGGAAATGAGGGAATTGTACAAGGGTGATGCTCAAGGCTTTGCGGAGTGCGTGTACATCTTTCTTTCTTAGCCACACATAACTCTAACTGCTCGTTTTTTTTTTTTGGGAAGGGAACTACGGGCTATTCTCATGGCTGATCGATCCGTATACGGCGACGATCCAAGTTGGGCGAAAGCGGTCGATCGCACTGACAAGTTGAACGTCATCGATATCGAGTTGAATGATATTATTGCAGAGTGTTCTCCAGCTGGACAGCTGCTCAACAACAACCTTGCGGTCGACGGCGCCGGTGCAGTATCTACAAATGTCATATCCAATGAAGATTTGGCAGTTATGAGGGATGCTTTCAATGAGGACGTTGACGATGCTAATTATGGAGAAGGATCGCAAAGCAGGGGAAATAATTTGGTGGGTGAAGGGGAGGGCAACGGTGAGGATGAGGGCGAGGGCGAGATCGATTAGGGTACAAGGTTTTTTTGTAGTGGACTACTTGCAATCCAATGCTCGCAAGTTTTAATGCTTTTTTTCTGTATAATCTATTAATTGAAGTATCTGTCAACCATACATCCAATGTGTGCAATCTGCCTGGCAAACTATATGAATTCATAATGTACGTGCAAAGGGAATCTACGTCAAGTCACATATATAAGCCACACTGATAATGAGCTGTCAACGGTTTAGTTAAAAATGTAACATAAGTATGTATTGTCTGGTGGTTCCGACTATGATACACTGCTGGCGGTGGTCAAATAAAGTATCAGGCTGCTATACTGCGAAGTTCATGGCAACCATTGCAAAAGCCTTTCATGATCCTCAAGTCTTGACGCATTTATGTTATGCATCCTTACACTCCAGTACCACCCGAATGGCCTGATTGCTGCAATAATTTTTACTAGCTAGCTTACACATAATGTAATTAATGTTTCTGTCGAAGACTGCCAGCTGGCAGCCATGTTTGCTCGTGCCATGTGGCAGCCACATTGGTATGGCTCCATCGTGTCGCTATTTCCGACCGACCCTAGCAGCCAGCTGGCAGCCAGCTGGCAGCCCCATGGGAACTATGTAGCTGACACATTTTTGCCATTTTTAGAAGGTCACCTGGTTGCCATGTGTAGCCGGAATCGTGGTGTAGACGAAAAGAGTCCGTAGGCTGTTGTTATTAGTGTAGTGTAGAAGTTCTGTTGCGAACAAGTGACATGAACGAAGGGAGCAAAGTTGAAGCTGCGCCACTAACGCGTTTGGACGACACGTGATCAGAACGCGTCGATGCTCCAGCCCGGCACAACGGAAGCAAACCCGCACAACCGTGACACTGGCACGGTGCGGGCGTTCGTCATAAAAGGCTGCGTACGAGCTTTGACTTCCATAAGGTCCGCCTTTCTCCTTTCTCCATCACGGTACATCTAAACGTCCACTACCATGGCAAATACAAATCTGCTCGGGCCATCTTTCGAGCTGAGCAAGGACTTCTCTCGTAGTACATCAGCAGCTGGAGGACGCCTCGCTGTCAGCAGTAATGGAGGCCAGCGCGTCTTTACGCGATATACCAGCGACCCCGGGCTAACCCAGAGCTCGTCTTCGTCCCCACCATCGTCGCCATGTAGTCTGACTGCAATCGACTCTTCTCCACCGTCTTCTCCGATGCTAGCGGCAGTGGCGGAAGACGGTCTGGACCTCGACACGGATATGGATCTGGAGGATGCAACGTTCAAGCTACACCTCGGTCAAGGGAAAGTGCGCTGCATCACGCCTGAGCTTGAGGAAAGCGCGCGAATTCGGGACGAGAACACCGGAAAACGTAAGTCAGGAGCGAACAAGGATGTCCTCCAGACCTCTCCTGCCCATCCATTCTCTGCGTCAACTCGGGGAGTCAAACGTCCGCCGATGTACGACAAGAGTACTTCACGCGCAAAGATCCGGCGCAAGAACCTATCATTCGAGTCTGCCGGTAGCGACGAAACTAGCCCTGGTTCTTCTCAAGGCAGTGGAGCCAATGCATACCGAACGCCTCTTCCCATTCCGTTATTTGGCCTTGGACATGCATTGGGGTATGATCCCTTCGCAACTTTGAACAGACCCAACAATGTGTATACGAAAGATGCATATCTGCACGGTGATGTTCATGTTGACATTGGAATGGATCTGGAATCCGGGAGTGCCAGTAGGTCCTTCAACCCCGAGCTTACGCTTTGGGAGGAAACAATTGCACAAGCTATCGATGGGGCTGAAAGTAAGATTGACTTGAGGTGCGCTTCGCTCTTGATTGGTTCATGTTCATGTTTTTATTGCTTCTTATATGCGCTCTATAGTGGCCACAATTTGTCCTTCATTTCTCCAAGTATATCGGACTTGTCGAGTATCGTAGTCTTTCCGGGTCAGAACGGAGCTTCTTCCCCTAGATCCAATGAAAAGAGCCAGACGAAGCGAACTATGTCTCGGTCAACGACCTCTCAGGTCTTCGGCAGCAGCAAAGTTGGCACTCAAGAGGACGAAATTCACCTATTTCTTGGGAACAACAGGATTAGCTTCCTTCCCCACGAGCTCTTCAACATTGATGCTTTGGTTGTCTTGAGTTTGCGTTCGTATTTATGCTTGCATCCTGATTTGTCCCCCTCAGTGCTTTAACGTTGCTTGTTTCTTTTCTTCAGGTCACAACCAACTGACGGAAATTCCACCGCTTATTTCCCAATTGCGAAACTTGCGGGAATTGAACGTTTCGAACAACCGACTGAAATACCTTCCGTCTGAAATCTTGTCTATGAAGCTGACATCTCTTGCTGTGGACCCCAATCCGTTTATCGTAAACCCTAACTCGATCTCAGAGCCAGGGAAAGAAAGATGGGTTGGTCCTGTGGAGAGGATACACAGAATAATGCCGCTTGCTGAACAATCACTACGCGTCTTAATCGCGCCTGTTGAAGGAGTCGCGTTGCACACACACTCGATCAGCGGGATGATCAACTGGAGGAAGACATACAAGTCGCGACTTGAGGAACTATATGATTTTCCCATCCAGGATTTACCTGCGTCAATCGATGCATTACTTGCGCATTGCCTACCCGGAAGCGTCCCTGCAGAGCGACGCGGTGCAGACGCGTCAGCCAGTCCACTCACGACACCCATGACTGCGTGTTCCAGCACCAGCCGGGGGAAGCGTTCGCGATCCAGGCCGTGCATATGCGAATGTACTTCTCCTCTCCATCGGTTACTCCGCCCGGGCGAAGCGTACCAGCGCCCACTGTTTGTCGAACACGCAGAAGAGCGTATGAGCTGGGAGAAGGAGGTCGCGGGCCAAAAAGTTGGCGGTGAGCATGGCGTGCCGGTCCTGTGGCGTGGGTGTAGTGCGGGGTGTCTGGACTATCTTGAGACAGCTGATGGCGAGGGAAATGGTGGTCCGTCGGATGATCGTGCTAATGTTGCTGCCGCTCCGGAGGAAGAGGGATGGGACGTTTCCGTCCCTCCTGCGGATGCGGGTCCCACTCCGGTTCCGATAGTCCTACAACTACCAAACGAGGACTCTCCACCGTTCAGCAGCGAGGGCTTTGAGTTTGACGATGATTGATTGGTGACTCTTAATCTAGTAAGTCTTGCCATCGCTTTGCTCATTGGTCCTTGATTAAAGAGGATTCCGCTTCGCAGTTTTCGATATCTTTTCTCCATATATATCCAAGACACTTGTAGCCATGTAGTCCACGACAATGTACATATGTACAACATTTTGCCTACAGGCACTTTCTTCCGCAAGGCCGTATGTCTTGCGCAGCTCAGAGAACATAGTCGAAAGTCGAAGAGCCTTTGAGTGAGGTTTGAGATGAGAACGTCGAGTCTAATCTGGGTTCTACCGATGACGACAGCGGCTGCTATTGGCCACCGGTCGGGTATCTTACCCACAGTCATGGCACGCATATAAAGAGATACACCAACTGCGCCTTGACTCTCTCCCACTCGTATCGATCCTTCATCCATCTCTTAACGTTCGTATCTTGGAGAATGTCGTTCTGCAAGCACTGTATTTCTGGTAAGCAGGAAGAAATTCAGCACAATTGACTGAACATTTAATGATTTTTGTGTCTGTGGCAGGTGTTCGCCATGAAGGCACCCCGACAGGTACATTAGTTCATCGTAAAAGAACCACAAGGACGGAAAGGAGACTGACCAGATGGCTACAGGGAAAATCGAGGAGATCAACGGTGTAAAAGTCTATGTCACTCTCCCGGAAACTGAGTGAGTAGAGCGCATACACTAGCGTCGCTGGGCTTGCTTATTCATTGCTTTCTCATGCATCCATCCTAGATACCCTAAGGAGAAGGCTATCCTATTTTTCCCCGACTGGTTTGGTCTCCAATTAGTTAACTCTCAGGTGAGAAAGCTGTCCGTTTCCAGCTGAGCTAGAATAGATGCTAAAGGATGAGAACACCAGATACTTGTATGTTTGACCATTGGTGGTTGAGACGTGTTTCCCGTACTTAGAAAGAATTGATTTACAGGCGGATGACTTTGCGAAAAACGGGTTTCAGGTAGGTTAATCTTGTCCTGACAGCGAAGCCTCTTCTTCGTCTCTTCTCAACTTCTCTTAGGTCTACCTCCCGGACTATTTCAGCGGCGACCCCGTTCCCGAATCTTTCATGAATGGTGATGTACGTAGCTCCCCGCCATCGAAGACAAGTATACTTCGCGCTGACCACAGATATCTTTGCTTGGCCTTGCTTTAGTTCGATGTGCCGACATGGTTTGGCCGTCACGGTGCCGAGCAGACACGCCCGATAGTCGACAAGGTCCTCGCGGGCCTCAAGGAGAAGGGCATCACGGAGTTCGGCGCAACCGGCTACTGCTTCGGTGCGCGGTACGTCTTCGACCTCGCATTCGACGGCCTGATCAAGGCCGCTGTCGTCTCGCATCCCTCGCTCCTCCAGGCCCCGGAGGACTTGGAGAAGTTCAAGAAGACCGGCATCCCCCTCCTGATCAATTCGTGCGAGACGGACCCGCAGTACCCAGAGGACAAGCAGAAGGCCGGAGACGACATTTTGGGAGGCGGGAAGACGGAAGCGCCGGGATACAAGAGGACATACTGGCCGGGATGCACGCACGGCTTCGCTGTTCGTGGTGATATCAGCGACCCCCTTATCAAGGCTGGCCGTGAGGGTGCATTCAAGGCTGCTATTGAGTGGTTCATTGACAACCTTTAAACGATGAAGGGACAATCAAATCTTTAAGGATTAATTAAGAGTAGCGGGGAAAGAATAAATGTATCAAATATTGCTGTTTATACAACCTATGTTCTGCACGAAACTCCGTCTATTAGCTAGCTGAACCTTGTACTGTCCGGCAGTAGGTTCTAGTGCAACTTATTCCAAGTATAGCTGAGAACACGACTTGAGAAACAGATCACCCGCTCTAACTTAGTCCCACCCGAAGCTTCTCATGGATACATACGACTAGATAGCCTTGGACTCGCCCGGGGTGGGGGGGAGGGGTCAGCAAGCTCTTGTCCATTTACCATTTGCAAAGCATGCCAACGATTGTTGTAGACGATCAGAGCCATTATCTTCATTACGAAGACACTGGGGCGCCTGCAAGCGCAAGCGAGCATCCCTACACGACATTCATAGTAGTCCATGGCACGTCTTTCCATAGTGGTGAGTCGAATGTCTCCCCCTGACTTGATGGCAACCAATAAGCATCACAATAGCCATATTCAAACGCCTACTCCCCCTCGCACCACAGCATAATATCCGCCTTGTCCTCCTGAACAGGCGGGACTACCCTGGGTCCTCGCCTTACACGGAGGAAGAGCTAGATGGGGTGCGGACAGGTAGTGAAGCAGCCCAGGCGGCGTTTGCGAGAGCAAGGGCGCTGGAATTCGGGGCTTTCATTCAGAATTTTGTTGGGCAGGGAGGTGTACCAAAGATGACTGAGGATGGGAAAGACGGAGGCGTCGTGATGATGTCCTGGAGCTCTGGGGCGATGTACACGATGCCCCTCCTGGCATATGCCGATGCCCTCCCATGCGGTATGAGAGAGGCTCTTGAGCCATACTTCAGGCGGTACATCATATTCGGTAAGACCGAGCAATGCTTGTCAAGATTTTAAATGACATCTAAGGTGGTTAGATTCGGCTCGATATTTATTCGGTCTCGGCACGAGTGCGGAGGGTAGCAGCTTCTTGGTTCACCCGTCCGCTTCAAAAGAAGAGAGCAAGAGAAGCTTCAACGAATGGGTCGCCCCGTATTATATACACAAGAGCATCACATCAAGGGATGATGCTGACCTCCAAGTTGTTCCAAGTGCTGACGCACCCCCGTCGACTCTTCAGCGAATGACCGAGGAAGAGTTGATTGAAGTAACGACTCCAGAGGCCATAGACCATAGTGAGATCCCTGTACGCACTGCAAAGGCCGAAATATTCGCCGAGCGGACCCGTCGGGCTTTATTCGACGATGACATGGCTGCGAAATACTTTCCACGGTGTAGTGTAGACGCGATATACTGTGAACATTCAATGTGGGCGATGATCGACGCAGTATGGGGCCTTGAGAAGATGAAAGAGAAAGCGGACGAGGAGGGTGTGAAGGGGAGACCGCTAAGAGTGCATATTATACCCAAGGCGAACCACTTTGTGAGCACATCCTCCTCGTAGCGAAGTAAATGAGTAACTGATGGTAATGCAGCCTCATTGGGATTATCCTGAAGACGCGATGAAGTTCTTTATGGATGTCATTAGGTCTTAATGTTTTCCGAGAAACTACATGCACTTTAAAAGCGAGAAGAGAAGATCAATCTGTATGTCGTTACAAATAATAGAGCTTGAGAGGAAAGAAGACGATACCCTCGATTTTGCTTTGCTATTCGGGAAGACGTTTCTGTCGGGTTCGAACTCCGATTAAACCATGTCTACAATTCCGAGGGCAAAATACATGGCTTCTCCACGTCGTTATTATCAGCAGACTCGTTTATGAACTGAAGACCGAAAGAAAGTACTCGCCCAAGGCCAAGAATTGAGTTCTGAGTAAGACAGGTATGCCCTCCCAATTCTCAAAATGTTTTCTTAAATTTCTAATAACACAATCGTACATGGCTCGCCAATAACTTGATTCTGAAGCTGGAACATGAGTCACCAATATTTCAGGGTATAGGATCATGTTTGACTCTGTGCTTGTGACTGTACTGCCAGAACCGCCTTCTCTCGTCGAAGTTCTTGTATCACTGCCTAGATCAACTTCAACTTCAGCGACTCGCATACCAATAGAAAATCTCATCACTCACTGCAAGCGCCTCTGGATTTACGCCACTCTCAATCATACCAACACACGTTACTAGGGTTTCGCGGTCGAGCCCTGTATTCAGGAGTTGTGAAATGTCATGAAGGACTGTTGGAGATGCAGACACGTCAGTTCCTCTCGGTCTAAAAGTCAAACGGGGGAAGCTTACTGTCGAGAGTCTGTTGAGCTGAGGTAGTTGTATCTGTCGTCCTCGCTCCGGACATATCTTGGAAGATCAAACGTTCGTGCCCCGTTCGACGACGAGTAACTTGAAGTCTTGAAAGGACCGCAAAACGCGTTCTGTGCGACGCGTACCAGCGGTTTCAGCATGTCAGTGGTATGATTATGTCATCCAGTTCGGTACTCAGGCTGCTAACTGAACGGCCCAACTGTTCTGAAGAGTACAACTATCATTATTCAAAAGCTGAAGATTTTTGGTAAGCAGGTACTTAGCAGTATTGCTCATCTATGAACATTTTCTCATCCTTCCGGACAGAAGCACATCGGAAGCTCTCACTCTTTGTCAGCCTTTTATCAATTCCACATTCCTGGCCTCCGACTCGCATTCCCAAGGCACAGCAATCTAGCACGCACATGCCACTTCGCAGCGCATCATCTGGCTATTTAGACTCGCATCACTTTTGCATCCTAGCTGCTTTTTACACTCTTATCATCTCCTCCTTCCTCCCTTTCTACTGAGTGTCTTTTCCGATAACGCAAGATGTCAGACTACGGAAACCCTTTGGCCGGGTACGAAAACGCCGAGCCTCTCCCGGACACGATCAACCCGGACGGAAAGTCGTTGTACAACCCGCCCGGACCCCTGTCGAAAGCCTACGAAGAGTTCCCTGACCCCCTCGACAAAGACAATAATGGCTTCGACTTCCACAGTATGTCCTTCGTCTATAACTATAATTTTCATTTTCAGTTGACCAAAACTACGAAAATATAGTTTACTACATGCAAACTGTTGAAAGTCAAAAAGAGTACGCTCGCAAACTACATGAACGCATTAGGAGGGAATTCCCTGAAGTAAGCTGCCGTGTCTTGTTATTGGCTTCATGGAGCTGAATAAGATACCGACTTCTTAAAGTTGAGAATATACAGATTCTGGGAGCGTCCCGTCGGTAAGCTTCGCACACATTTAAACGCATAGTGTCCATGCATATCCCGATCTATACAGGTCCACACCCCGTTGCCATGTTCGAAGTGAACACCTTCAACCCCCACCAGACCGGTGCTCTGTTCTCATGGTTAGCAGTGAACAGGGGTCCATGCTCGTGAGGTCCTTGCTTTCATTCCTTGACTGTACGAGCTAATGTACCTATAGCATCTTAATTCATCCCAACACTGGCGATGCGTATAAAGATCATGCCGAGAACTCGACATGGATGGGCAAGCCTTGGCCACTTTACCTAGATATGTTAAAACCAAGAGCATGAAATACCCCTTGCTTTGAACAAGTTCGCAAGCGCTTTGGTATATGACAAACTGTAGTTATATTATGTGTCCTCTAAGAAAGAAAAGAGTACATGTGTTTGTTGTCTATGGCAAGGGCGAGGGAAGTCCAAGCATGGAAAGTACATGCATATGTTAAAGAATAAGCAAGGAACGAGAAAAAATCCTCAAAGCGATGGTCGTACTTGAATATCGCTGGCAGGAAAGTCATTGACAATTGTCACTTTAGGCTTCAGGATATCAGCGATTTGCTTAGCAAGAGAACTCGGCTCGGCTTCCATGGTCATCTTCAAGAACCATTCTTTGCTCATGTAATTACGAATCCTGCAAATCGAGTTTCTTCAGTAAGTAGACCCATCGTAAAGGATGTACAACCCACCCATCTGGAAGCAGGACCACAACATTCTTCCCTTCACTATTTGCAATTTCTTGGCCTTCAGGAGTCTTCAGCCACTGCAGTGTCCCGGCCAGTGCACTACCACTGCTTCCCCCGATAAGAAGCCCTTCCTCACTCATAAGCAGTTTCGCCGCGGCAAAAGCGTCTTCGTCGCTGGTTTTGATCCAGACATCCACGTCCTTGCGATCAAGAACATCAGGCACAAAGTCATACCCAATGCCCTCAACTACATATTGCCCACCGCGATTGTCGTCGTTGAGACTCTCAGGAACGGCTAAGATGCTTCCTTTCTACAACATACATGAAGGGTAAGGGGCTAGAAGGAATAGCGAGGAAAATGAAGCTTACAGGATCAACTCCGACAACAGTGCAATTAGCATTATGAGTCCTCTTGAGGGCCCGTGAAACACCAGTGACGGTACCACCTGTACCCGCACTAGCTACGATAGCATCCACCTTGCCACTTGAAGGATGACCGGGAGAAGAAGGCGTATTCACTACGGCCTCGATTATCTCTGGGCCTGTGGTTAATTCGTGTGCCAAGGGATTATTGACCTTGATACCATGTGATCAGAATTTGACATGCGTGAAACGATGTCGCAATATCATGCTAGACTTACGTTGCGATATTGATCTAGGATGATGGCATGGGGGATTTCACGCTGGAGTCGCTGTGCCACACCTGCGATCGTTAAGGAATTCAGCCACGAGACAACTTGAGCTAAAGATGAGATCTACCTATATGCGACTCGGGAGAATCCCATGCCGCCTCAGTCGGAGTCCGGATTACTTCCGCACCTAAAGCACGCAGTGCAGCTTCTTTCTCCTGGTGATGAGCAAGATGAGCAATAAGACATATAGGAGAGGAGCGTTGCAAAGCTTACAAGCGACATTTTGTTGGGTAGGGTGATAATCACCGAATATCCCTTATCTAATGTATTCAGCAACCATACAATCTACTCGATCATCATATACAGTACCTTTATCGCACAAGCCATAGCAAGTCCAATACCTGTCATTCCAGAGGTGAGTCTGAGAATATCTGCAAAAGCTGTCCGGACACTAACCGGTATTTCCAGAAGTCGGCTCAATGACAATAGACTTGCCCGGGACAAGCTTGCCCTCCTTCTCGGCAGCTTCGACCATACGCTTAGCAATTCGATCCTTGATAGAGCCACCGGCCGACATGTATTCAACCTTTCCGACTGCCCACAACGCTCAGTAATATGTTTGCCACAGGCAGGAAACACGCTTACGAAGATTACAGCGCAAGCCTTGATGACGTGCAATTCTGTCGAGTCTGATGAGTGGCGTGTTGCCTACAGCATCGAGAGCAGTGTCTAGAATGTGTCCGGATGCGGGCATGGTGTTGATGTTGGTGTTACGATGGGGATAGGTGGTGGAGGTAAGAGAGGAGGCAAAGAACTAGGGACTGCCTGACCAGATTATAAGGAAACCGGATCTCGGGCGCTTACGTCACCAATTCCACACATCTCAAACGTTTGGTTTTGGCAACGATGAAATTTCTTCGGAAGCTTTCGAGTTTCAAGGACTTGGTATTTTAAAATTCTTTGGTACGCCGGCCTCGAGCCTCTCCGTCGTCCTTAACATCCTCGACATGGTCAAATCTAGGGCTGGCAGAGGAGCTCTACTGTCCTCGAACCTTCCTCAGCTTCAAAATCTCATCAAGAGAGATCCCAATGCGTACAAGGAAGAATTTCTTCAGCAATGGAATCACTACAAGAGTATCCTCAATATATTCCAGGCAAATCCTGTCGAACAGTCGGAACAGTTTCAGGATATGATCACATTCATCTCTCAGGTCAGGACTATGTCAATCTTAGGTATGCCTGTACTCAGTTTCTCACAAGGTCTCGCCATGCTATCCGAACGAGACAGCGAACTTCCCGACCGAACTCTCAAGCTTGCTGCTTAATCACTATGGAGAGTTGGACGCAGATACTAGAAAGAGTCTCATATCAAACCTAATAATCTTGCGCAAGAAGGATGTTCTTCCAGCGACAGAGTGCGCCGGCTTGCCCTATTCTTCCTCCCATAATCACTGACACTCGAATGCAGACTGCTCAAGACTCTCTTCCCCCTTCTACCTCGCACCACCTCATCATCTGTACGGTCATTCATTCGGAAAACTATACTTTCGGAGATCAAGACGGCAAATATTCACCGTGCAAACCTGAAGCTCAACCGCGCCGTCCAGGCGATGCTGTTCCGTATGGTCGAGCAAGGCGCAGACATGGACATGGTGTTCGACAAGGGGAAAAAGCCGGTGCGAGGAGGTGATGTCTCGCATTATGCTGGGGACGATGCACTGTGGGCAGTGTTTATGACGAAGGACCTATGGAAGAAGGGCATCTGGTATGTACCAAAGCACGATCGGGCTGTAACACTGGCTAATTTCGTGTAGGACTGATGCAAAATCAGTGTCAATCGTGTCGCTTGGCTGCTTGCATCCCGTTGTAAAGGTGCAAAGTGCTGCTTTACATTTTTTCTTGGACGAAGAGGAGGAAAACTCCAGCGATGAAGAAGAGGAGGTATTTAGTTTTCTTTATTTAGTTCTCATATATTAACTACTTACAGGTTGTAGACGTCAAAGCTCTTCAGCACAGGAGAACAATCAATAAAAAGACTCGAAGCGGTGATAAGAAGCTCGAGAAAACCGTAAAAGATGCGAAGAAGGTCCTTCTTTTCCTTTCCTCGCGCAAGTTCTTTTTACTCACTCATGCTGTAGAAGAGAGCAAAGAAGAAGAACACCGACTCTTCCAATGCAAACTTTGCCGCTTTACAACTCCTGCAGGATCCTCAAACTTTCGCGGAAAAGCTATATGACAACTTGAACCGCTTTGACAAGCGATACACCTTAGACCACAAAATCCTTGTCATGCAGGTTCTTTGTAGGGCGATGGGAACCCATAAACTTTGCGTTTTACCTTTCTATACATATCTTCTCAAATACCTTACCTACCACCAGCTCCGCATTCCCTCCATCCTCGCCGCTCTTGCATCATCCGTGCACTCGCTTACCCCTCCTGATGTCCTTACACCCGTCATTCGGAAAATCGCGCAAGAGTTCGTACATCCCGGAGTGGGAAGTGAAGTCATTGCTGCGGGTTTGAACTCGATTAGGGAGGTATGCCGTCGACAGCCATGGGCTATGGAAGAGGACTTGCTGGGAGATTTGATTGAGTATAGGAAGAGTAAAGACAAAGCTGTGGTAACGGGTGCAAGAAGCTTGCTGCAGCTTTATCGACAAGAGATGCCGTCTATGCTGACGCGTAGGGAAAGGGTAAGTATGTACGAAATGCATAACAACTATGGAGTAACTTACTGCGCTATTTACAGGGTAAAGATGCGAGTATGAAGATGACCTCGTTCCAACCTACAGCCTTTGGCCAGGAATCAAATGCAGACGGTACTATAATCGAAGGTTTAGATGTAAGTCTAACTTCCAAACGCTAGTTTTCTGGAACTCTAATGGTATTTGGGCAGCTGCTGGAGGACCACATTCGGATGCTGAAAGAGGCGAAAGAGCAAAACTCTGACGTCGGCTCTGAAGACGAGGAAGATGAGGACGAATGGGCCGGCTGGGAAGTTGCCTCAGAATCTTCAGATAGCTCGTCTGAGTCAGAGGGATGGGTAGATGTCTCATCTGATTCTGATAACGACCTCGAATTGAGCGACAGCGAGGACGAAAAGAGCGAAAAGAAAGGGAAGAACGACGCTGAAGGCTCTAACGAGAAGATCGAAGAAGAAACTCCGGCTCAGACCGATCCTGCGCAAAGTATTGCCGCGACAAAGGTAGAGCAAGATTTTGTTTTACTGATATCAAAAATTTAATCAATCACGTTTCAACAGATTCTAACCCCGGCTGACTTCGCCCTCATTAATGACCTCCGTGAAAAGGCAGCGAAATCTTCAACGGCCGGTTCAAAGCGAAAGCACGCCCAAGTCTCCACTTTATCAAAATCCGAAGAGGGCGTACTCTTAGGCGAAGAAGACATTCTCGGTCCACGAAAGAAGGCCAAAGCAACATACGAAGAGCGCATGGCCTCTATCAAGGAGGGTCGTGAGGGACGCGAGAAGTTCGGATCAATGAAGGGCAAGAGAAAGAAAGATGCGCCCAGCTCGTCGACTAACCGCGAGAAGGCCAGAAATAAACCAATCATGATGATTATGGGTAGCAAAGCGGTGAGGGGGAAGAAGAAAGCAAGTTTAATGGAAAAGCAGAGGAGGTTAAAGAAACATAATGAAAATCAGAAGAAACGAAGATAGCTTTCGGATCATTTCTATATCTCAGCCACTTTATATTGTTCCGTTACCCTGATGTATATTTTAAGTTGTTCGGTACACAGAACCCTGGGCTTGCCACTCAAACTTGCAAGATGTTTACATAAAATCGTGATTCGTCGTCATAAACGCTATAGAAGAGTCAAGACACAATCATGTTAAACTTCGTATGCATTTTGAAGATATCATTAGTAATGTCCTTTGCTTTGTGCAACAAGCGGCATCCAGTGCAATGAAATAAACATAATCTGGAAGTCAGAATATACATGCAATAATCAGGTCAAGTATTAGCACAACGCAGCCATAATGATACAATAGGAGCGCAAGCAAGAATTGTAGATAGAGTCTTAATATAAGTGTCGTCAAAAAACCAATCCAGAAATTAAGCCGTAGGAGAAGTGGGGGAAGGTAATTCGGCATTTGACGAGGATGGAGTCAAAGATGGGGTAGAACCACCATTGAACATAGACTTCAGCGCCATATCGTTCCTCTTCTGGCGCACACGTTCGATCTCTTCTGCACCGCCCGTCATCTTTAGCTTCTTACCCTTCACGAAGCCCTTCAACTCTTGTTCGAACTCGTCCCCTTTGTTCGCTTTCTCGCGCTCCCGGTTCTTCTGGCTCGCCGCGATTGCCTTCAACCGCTTCTCAGGATCAATTGCTGCACTACGAATCTCCAACATTACTGTACTTAGTCCGCCATGACCCTCATCAGGGGGAGGAGGCCTAAACCCTTTTGTCTTCACGGCACCTGAGCCTCGAATAGAGATAACCTTCTCGATATGGCCGAAGACCTCAGAGAGAGCCTTATGGTCCTCGAGGAGATCGCCTAGGAATTCCTCCTGGTGGCTAAGGAACTGCTGCTCCTCAACGATATTCTGTAGTTCTTCCTCCCATGTTTTCTTCCATACTGGTTTCACAGTATCTACATATTCGTTCAAGGACGCTAGCTCTGCAGCGACTTCGGCGATGTCCTTCGCAAGGGTTTTAACAACATTTGAACGTGGGCTGATAAACCGCTTGAGCACATCGTCCTTCAGCTGCTCCACTGTATCTTGGAGTTCTTCGACCTTCGTCAACACGTTCTGTGTGCGCGAGTCCAGGCTCGTCTTCCCGGCAGTCACATACTCCCGAGCTCCGCCGACGCTTGAGGACGATAGCTTGCGCACCGCTTGAGCTTGAGATCGTAAAGAGCCTAGTGACTCCTTAGTCTGGTTCATGAAGTCAAGGTACAGTTGTCTCGTCACGCCCAAATCGCGCCTGAGGTTCTGCACCTCGTCGAACTGTGTTTTCAAGTCTAACACTATCCGCCCTGATGCTTCAGAAAGCACCGAACCGCCAGTCATCTGAGGTTGTAGAGAGCCTGTCATCTGAGGAACGACACCGTTAATGTACGGTTTGTTTGCTTCATCGGCATGGACAAGTCGGGACAGGCGCCGAGCAACTTGTTGAAACTGTCTGTCTGTAGGTCTGCTAACAGGAGTATCTGTTTCAGAGAAAGGTTGTGTGACAATTGTGGGCTGCAGAGATAATTGTGACATGCGCTTGGATGTTCCCACCGTGCTTCGTAACTCTTTGAGTTCTTGGGTAAGCCCAGACATTCGCTGGTCAATGTGCTGCTTAATCTGATCCAAAGCTAGACCGGAATTAATACGCGACGCAAATCTAAATCTCAATATTACTATTAAAAAAAACTCACGATCAATATTAAGAGATAGCAGGCATCTATCCTTCACCTCATCCACATCTTCGAGTTCGTACATAACACCACTGGATGGATCCCGGATGTAGATATCTGGGAAGTTATCTTGACCAGGGCTGTATGAAAATTTGTCTACGAAAAGCATTCGTAGCGAAGATACCGACACCCCTCGTTCGATCGAAACCTTTTTCACTTCTCTGCCAAGCTGCAAGAAAACAGTAATGGAACCGGTAGCAGGGCTCGGGGGTTCTTCCGGTCTGCTAAATACAGCAAATTTCTCCTCTTTCTGTGGTAAAGCAGGTGGAGCACCTTCAGCTACTGGTAGAGGTGGAATGGGGGGAACTGGCTCTTCCGCAACCGGCGTCGGTGTTCGGGACACTTTCCGTGATTGGGATCCTTCGCGACTTCTGGATTTGCTGGATTCTCTTGAAAGAGGCTGCAAGCTCGCTCCAGTCTCATCTTCCTCCGTAAGAACATTGAGCTCTCCCGGGGTAAGATTTGAAGAGTCGACAGCCATTGACCGTCTATTGATGCTTCGACCAAGGCCTCCCCTTTCTCGCATCCCAGTTCCAGTCATCTTTGAGATATTATAAGTCGAAAACCGCTTTGAAGCACGCCGTTCGAGCGTCTCGCTCTTTTTGAGCGCTGCTAACGAGTTTGCTATCACAGGTGCCTGGGTCGCATCAATTACTGGTGGTGTCTCTGAAGAAGTCTCAGATACAGATGCCGTAGACGGCTGTCGATCAACCGCCATCGAACTTATGCTATCTGCGGAAGGTGGCGGCGTAGCTTCGTCTACAACAACAACTGGCATGGGTTTATCTGTTAGTGAGTACCGCGTGACATTCGCTGGAACAGCTGGCTGTTGAGGCGGAGTCGGTGCAGTGATAGTATGGTCATTGGGGTCATCAACGTCGTTCGTTGTTAAAGTCTTCGAAGCCTGTGCGGGAGAATCCGTTGGTGTGCGAGATTGACTTCGGCCATTTACGCGCGTCTCTGGTGACCGCTGCGAAGTCGCTTGTTCATCATCTTTCGCAGGTGTCCTGGGTCGCACAAATCCTCCTGCAAAGTAGCCCTCGTCTTCCGGAGGAGGCGGTACCGGTGGCGGCGCAACTAGGTCCTTTCTTCGTGAAGATGATGTTACTCTCCTGTGACCTTCAACTGCTGTACCACGGCTAGAGACCTCACTACCTGCAGCTGAAGAGCGAGAAGCGTGTGTTCTAGAAAGTCCGCCAGACGAGCTGGCACTATCTGTCCGGGACACACGACTTGATCTACTCTCTCTCTCTCCATCTGAGCGACTTCTTCGGTCTGATACAATTCGTCGATATGCGGACTGCTTTGCGCGAAGTCCTTGTAGGAGATTGGTTATGATTTGTCGCACAGTGGGTAGATAGATGTCGAGGTTAGCAGCTGTCGCGTCTTCCGATAGACATTGTTCAAGGACCCCGCGAAGGTCTTCAGGTACAGATAAAAGTTCACTGCACGATATTGTGCATAAGCAATATAAGTCGTACTCTTCACTGTTGTACACACCTCATATCGATATTATATGACCGGAAAGCCGCCACAGCTGCATTGAAATCATTGCCAAGCCGTACGTAGACGTCGCTGACTTGGGACTCGTTCATCTTCGATGTACTCCATAAGGTCAGCGCTTCTAGTAGCTGTTTAATAGATACAAGAAGTCTTGTCACAGCAGATTCTACAGCAGGCTATCAAGATTGGTAAGTGAGACTTGAAAGACTGTCAAAGATTATGAAGCGTAAGAACATACGTTGCCATTAGAACGACTTCCTCGATCGCTTCTCTGCGAATGATTCGATGAGACAGACTGGTTTTCGCGTCTTGAAGGATGTCCTTGGTAGGAAGGCCCTGCAGAGGACGTCGACATCGCCGAGGGCGACGTAGAGTACAGCGTCGAAAGAGTAATTAGTGGTCGAGGTCTGCAGCCAAGATGCGAGCGCGTCCAAGTTCAGGGACTTCAAGAACACGCGACTTGCACAGCCACGACTTCAACTTGAAGCTCAAGGTTGAACCTCCCGCTCACAATTGTACTCCACTGGACGTATGAGAATCAAAATAAACTTTCACAGAAAAGTAGTTACATATAATCTATATCATATTTGACAAGTGCCCCCACAATTTCTAAAACAAACAATTCGTATTATAGACTTTTAATATTAGTAAAGTCGTGAGTAAATACCAAAATAGGAAATAGCTACAGTGACTGACAACCCTTAGAAGCGCGCCCTCTTTGCCCAACGACGAGGACTGCTATTAGCTTCTGTAGCCTCATAATCGGCATGCCATACCACAACTTAAAAGGTATATACCAAGTCTACAACCTTTTTATCTTTTCTAAATCGTCGCTTCATCAGCCCTTATCAAGGCTATCAGAGCTTGCAAGGTAAGTCTTACATGTGTCTAGTAATTCGCGCTTCTGATCATGCTACAGACACTTGCAGATGAGCGGGCATTGATACAGAAGGAGTCTGCTGCTATTCGGACATCATTCAAAGAAGAGGACTCGTATACACGTCACAACAATGTTGCCAAGCTGCTATATATCCATATGCTGGGCTACCCAGCACACTTCGGGCAGATTGAGTGTCTGAAGCTCGTCGCGAGCCCTAGGTTTTCGGACAAGAGACTAGGGTACCTAGGGATCATGCTATTACTGGACGAGAATCAAGAAGTGTTGACGCTGGTAACCAACTCGCTGAAGAAGTACGTTCATTGGCCACTATTCGCATAAGCACCACTCACCCCGCCATACAGTGACATGAATCATTCAAATATGTATGCCGTTGGACTTGCACTTTGTACGTTTGCGAATATCTCGTCGGAAGAAATGTCCCGCGACCTTGCCAACGAGATCGAAAAGCTCCTTGGATCGAGCAATACGTACATTCGCAAGAAGGTGAGCTTGCCACCGCCCTGCATCGCACAATTGTCGACGTCTTTGTAGGCTGCTCTATGCGCTCTACGTGTAGTCAAAAAAGTGCCCGACCTTATCGATCATTTTGTCAATAAAGCCAAGAACCTCCTGACAGACAGAAACCACGGCAATTTGCTCGCGGCAGCGACATTGATCGCTGAAATGGTTCAAATAGATCCTAACTGCCTTGAAGAGTTCCGGAATGCTGTGCCCTTACTCGTCAGGCACCTGAAGACGTTGGTCACGACTGGATATAGTCCGGAACATGATGTGTCTGGCATTACGGATCCGTTCCTCCAGGTCAAGGTCCTCAAGTTAATGCGTTTGCTTGGAAAGGGGGATCAACAAGCGAGCGAAACAATGAATGATATTCTAGCGCAGGTGATGTTCTACGCATTTGCCTCGTATCCAGAAACTCAACTTAGCACAGGTTGCCACGAACACGGATTCAACGAAGAATGTCGGCAACTCCATCCTTTATGAAACTGTCCTGACAATACTGGAGATCGAAGCTGACAGCGGGTTGCGTGTAATGGCAATTAACATCCTTGGCAAGTTCTTGTCCAATCGGGATAACAATATCCGGTATAGGTTCAGGCGTCTCTAAAGCTTCTTCATTATTGACCTTCCACTTCAGTTATGTCGCATTAAATACCCTGAACAAGGTAGTTTCGATGGACACTAATGCCGTGCAACGGCACAGGAACACAATTTTGGATTGTCTTCGTGACGGCGACATCTCCATCCGAAGACGTGCACTTGAGCTGTCATATGCTCTCATAAACGAGCAGAATGTCCGTGTATTGATACGGGAGTTGTTGGCATTCCTTGAAGTTGCCGATAATGAATTCAAGCTTGGTATGACGACTCAAATCAGTCTGGCCGCGGAACGGTTTGCTCCGAACAAACGATGGCATATAGATACTTTCCTTCGCGTGTTAAAGCTCGTCAGTGCAATGCCATCCATGATCTGTATTTTCCATAGGGCTGACCTTTCTCCAGGCCGGAAACTTTGTTCGAGAAGAAATATTATCGTCTTTCATCCGCATTGTGGCGCACACTCCGGAGCTACAGGCGTACACAGCATCAAAGCTATTTTCTGCTCTTCAAGCTGATATCTCACAAGAATCGCTCACCTTGGCTTCCGTATGGATCATAGGAGAGTTTAGCGATGCTCTCCTGGAAGGTGGCGTTGTCGATGAAGAACAACCTCGACAGGTTTGTCCTTTATCTACCATGATTATTTGTTCTTTACCGTTCATTTTTGTTAGGTCACTGATGCGGAAATGATCGACCTCTTGGTATCGGTTTTGGACTCGCCCTACGCGAACTATCTTATTCGTCAGTTCGTCCTCACTGCCTTGACGAAGATGAGTGGTCGACAAACGACCAGTGCGGTACAGCAACAACGTATTGCAGCCTTACTGGATACTTACACGACCAGCCCTGAGCTAGAGATCCAACAGCGTGCCGTAGAGTTTGAAAATTTGTTGCAACTAGGCGAGGTGAGGTTTGGCGTCTTGGAGAGAATGCCACCACCGGAGTTAAAGGCGACTGTTATGGGTGTTGGTGCGTTACAGACCTTACTACAATGTGTGGTTATCATCTGAATGAGTACTTTAGTCGTGGAAAACAAACCAGTCGGTTCAACAGCAGCGAAGGAGGCATGTAACCAATCTCATGAACCTGTTGCGTTCTGCTAATGCGTATCCATTAGGCGGACCTGCTCGGGGACGACATTACTTCCTCTAATTCTCAGAGTTCCGTAAATGTCCAATCCCCGGTGGTTGTTCAGAATAGCCAGGACCTACTTGCGGAGATTTTTGGCACCGGACCTGCTTCAACATCGGCGCCTGCGCCGGCAGCACCAGCAAAAAGCTCTGTCGACGATATTCTGGGTCTCTTTGGCGCAACTTCAGCGCCCACAGCCTCCTCGTCAGCGCCAGCACCAGTAACTGCTTCGGCCTCCCTATTTTCTTCAGGCGCGACATCTCCACCTCCCGCCCCCACTCCCGCAGCACCTACAGCCCCTCGATTACAATCGTATTCTGCATATGATAAGAATGAGCTTAGAATCACCCTCACACCTCAGGTGGCTGCGGCGCGACCGGGAGTAGTCAACATCATTGTGAAATTCCAAGTCACTGGCGCCAATTCTGCGAGTGGAATTAATTTCCAAGCTGCCGTGCCAAAGGTCCATCTGCTTGTTATCTACATAAATCGTCAGGCGACTAATGAGGCACTTATGACAGACACAACAATTACAAATGTTGCCGATGTCGAACACAAAAGTAGACCCAGGAGCAACAGAGACACAGCAAATGCGTGTTGTAGCACCCGTAGGGGTAGGTCTTCAGTCATCGTGCACCCTGGCTGGCTCTCAACCTTTGCCTTTTAATAGAGCAACGTGCGTTTACGCCTTCGCATCTCCTTCACGATAGCGGGTCGATCTGTGCAAGATCAGATAGATTTCTCAGGATTTCCACCCGGGCTGACGTCCGGTAACGCGTAAGATTACATGTATAATACAAACAACTTTAATACCCTGTTTTCCCTTCCATTTTGATAGTTATTTCAAGGAGCAAATCCTGTGGCAGAACATTCAGTTATGATGGCTATAGAAATATATTTTAGGAACTGACCTTCTTCGTCTAGCAATGAGTCCTCGTCGAGACAAGCTTGGATGTAATCTGATATCACCAAATTACGTCGTTTTGGCCTTCAAAACCATTAGAACGTTGAATCATCGGATACGTATATGGATAAGCGTACTCAGATGTAAGTTTTATCAAATCTTTCCTACGACTGATATCTCTCTTGTCCACCACTACATGGGTAAGCTTTGGATATTCGAGATCAACGACGCGTCCACCATTGGCTATGATGGCGTCTTCAACTCCAACAAATCTGGGAATATCTGAGTAGAGTATAGGAACTTATGTACTGGGCGCTTACGCGGTAGATATCTGGTTCCTGTACTTTGTTTTAACCGGCATTCCGTGTTTCTCAGCATTGTCCGGAGTGTCGAGATAAAAGCACCTTGGGTGTATCAAATGAGAATTAATCCTCTCGAATCAACTGTAGGACTAACAAATGTTTGAATATTTTCCCCTGGTCATACTCGTTGGCGTTCTCGTCCTCGCCCATTGTTACGTCCTTTGACTGTGAATCATGAGGATGCATATTCAGTAAATTAGAGAAGGTAGTTCTCACTTGGTTAACTTCATCATCGACCTTGGGCTCGTCTACTTCATCAATGGTAGAGACTTGCGATGGGGTCCACTCATCGGCATTCTCGTCCTCAAATCGAATCTCCTCGTAGTCAGAATCAGGATCCGTATCAGAGTCTGCCTCATCTTTCAGAGCTCTCTCTGCTCGCTGATCTGCCACCTTGTCAACTTTGAACCAGTCGGAAAGTGCTGGATCATCAATAGTAGTTTTCACTTCCTCGTCAGCTTCAAGGGTACTCTCGCGATCTTCGGGTGTAACATCAAGTTTTCTTCGATTCAGGCTTGTATCGGCAGGATTACCATCTTCCTCCTCCAAGTTGTACTCCCTATCGAGCTTTCTTTCCGAAGTTGCGTGAAAGAAATACCTAAATCAATGACTCATCAGTACCGCATATATAAAGACGGCCGGAGTCGCGGTCACTTTTTCCTAAGGGGCACACGCTCGGCTCTATCGATACAGTCATACACCCATGATGGTCGGATGATATCGTGGATGTCCCTATCAATATAAAGCTTCAGATCATATGCTAAAGTCCGTTTTCAGCAACTCTAGTCAGACAAAAGAAGCAGCATCACCTACGAATGGAAGTGCCACCATAGACGATAAGTATTGAGTCGACTCCTTTTGCTATTTGAACTATCTTTCCGCCATTTGCGTGGCAACTGACCTAGGATGTCAGAGTGTCCCGGAAAGATGGAAAGAATATAACCACTGACATTTTCTGAAGTTCATTCTTTTCCTGTTCCCCAGTTCGAGACTTTGGATCGGATGCAACCACTGAAATGATATCTAAATTAGTAGCCGGTCATTCTTCCGCTCTCTGAGATGACTCACTGAATACGAGATCCTTGAATATGTCGCTTTCAATCTGGACCTCTTTTAGCTTCGCACCTTGATACTGCGGCATCACAGTGATTTTTTTCGAAGGAACCTTTCGCTTTTTCTTGGTTTTCCTGCACGGAAGATATGAGGTTACACAATGCCCTTTCTTGCAAACTACTCACTCTTCTTTGGTCTCTTCCATCTTTCGCTTTCGCTCACTTCTGAGACTCTCCAAGACAGCTAATTCATTCACCCAAATCAGTGGCTATGCCGAGGATGTGTGATTACTGACAAGCAGCTAACCTGAAGCTGTCATGCAATCGGCAATGCTTAGGTCGTCCCGGATGCTCAAGGCGCGGGGGAAGCGCATAGTAAAGCCCAAGTGGTACTGTTCCGATGGCGTGATTTCAGCCGCCTTCACCCTCAGTATGAAGGAACTAAGACCTCATCAGTTTCAAATGATTCAGTATATTTTTTATTAAAAGTTTATACTCTTCCGGTTCAAGGTAAATATCACCCTTGTCATCTGTACCTTTCTTTGACACTTGGTACCAAGATGGCAAGTTGTTCTTGTCAAATGGCTTCCAGTTTTTCTGCCGTATCCATAAATAGTCCGAGAAAGAAAGCCCAGTTCCTATGCGAACGAAAGAGCTATATCTGCGAGAGGAGTCGTCAGGAAAGGGAAGACAACACTACGCAAATAACCGACTTTAGTTCCTCGTCATTGTTCATATTCCGTCTATCGTCAAGAACAGCACAGATCAATGTGGAAACACCTCCGCTTCTGTAACCTGTACCATAATTCCCACCTGAGATTCTCAGATTAGTTCGTAAAATCCGATTATAATGTAAAGGCGCGAACCTATGACTAAGACGTCCACGGTCTCACCCATGTTATCCATATACTCCGGCTTGACTTTCACCCAATCTTTGGTCCTACCATTCAATACGTATTCAGATCCAGGATGCTTGAGTATGAGACCCTCTCCCCTGTTCTCCATAACATCGTCGAGTCTCTTCCGGACATCATCCACTGTTTTGCCTTCGTATTCGGCGACATACTCCATACGACCTTTGATTTCTTTGACGTAGGCTTTTAGGTTACGCTTTCTGAACTTGAGAGACCGCCTGGCGAGACATTGCCCATTGAGATAGAGGACATCGAATATCTTGACTTCATATTGTGATGTAAATTGCTAGTAGTTCGTCATATGGGCATACACTCACAGCAAGGCCGGGGATTCTGCTGTCCCCTTGATTTATCTGCTTGAAGTTAGTACATAAGACAAATAAAAAATAGAGCGTGGTCATACGGACCAAGGGCAGCCGTCTTCAAAGTACCGAAAGGCAAATTTCTTTGTGATACCGGATCCCAAACGAGCATCTCACCGTCAAGGATGATTCTAACAAGGCGATCAATAAGACGTTACAAGGATACGTACCACCTACTCTTCAATGCGGGCGTCGAACGCACAATCAATATGAGGAGTCAGACTACCTGTTCCAACGTGACTACCATATAGGTACGTGTAGTCTTTTCCTTTCCTAAAATGAGATCAGGTACTCGCTCAACCATACAAAACAAAAACAAAAACACCTTGAGCAATAGAAGTACTCATTTCCCCTCTTGTGCAGCTGCATACGTTCTCCGTCGAGCTTCTCCTCAATAATGAACTGACGGCCTTCCATGTCCTTGATCGTTTCTTCCAGCTTCGGGCCGGGGCGCTTGCATAGCATAGGCGTAAACGCGCGGAACAGTTGAATCGCTTTGTCTTCGTCATTCAGTCTGCGATTCGGATCAGCCAGTTCCCATGCAACCTTTTTAAGATCAGAGCAGGTATTGAAGAGGTCGTGTGCATCTGGGTGGAAGATGGCAAAGACGGTATTTTCTTTGACGGATATCTGCATGTCTTTAAGCTTTGTGAGGTCACTTCAGGTCAGGGAGCGAACAAGGTGGTACCTTTGAGAATTATACGGGCAATCCAGCGTTGCTCTTCAGCCGTTGCATTGTTATAAATTCGCTTGAGTAAGTTCGCTTGAACATCCCTATACGGATATCATCCCTCGAGATTCATTCACATATCACCCAATTCACACTACACTCACTGCTTCCCCAAGTCTTTGCTAATTTCATCAAGAATTTTGTTGACATCGTCGATAGACAAACTCCCTTCGATAACAGATGAGCGCTTGCTAACGACTTCATGTAATACCGTTGGGAAGTCTCCCGCAGCTTTCTATGGAGCGAACAATTGTTGATATTCAGTTCATTATATTACCAGTCGTAGGATCAAACAAGGACACTGACATTCTTTTCAGTCGGGCGCTTCCAGTTTAGCAGCCTAATAGAGTCAGGATCTTTCATTCCAAGTGGTATGAGCTTGATATACGTCTTCGCGAGGTTCTTCTCCTTGAGACCGTAAACCGCACGTTCACGGTCTTTCTTTAGGCATGCGCATAGACAACGTATGAGAATCACTCCCGATTCCAGAGGTCTAAGTTACACTCTCACCTGAGGCAGCAGAAGACGAAGGACAGGATACAAGTCATTTCCTACTTCCTTACGCCAGTGCTTCAAGTGCACGCCACTAGTTAGTTGATATCCTGGAGTATAATTATCAAGATGACATACGCTGAACCAACTCGCAAGCGCTTTCCGTCGTTTATCTGGTTTCTTCTCATTCGCAAGCTTGTCATAAAGGCCAACAAGTACTGAGAACGGTGGGCTCTTGACGTTTACAGGAGCGGGTGGGTATGTTGTTTGCGTGGAGAATGCTTGACTCGTTCCAACATCGGCAGCTGCAACGTGGTCTACCGCCTTACCTTTGCCCTTCCCAAGGCTTGAGCTTGGAGGAGACGCTGTTGGTGATGGCGTAGCTTGCATAATGATGAGCGTTAGGAGCAAGAAGCGACGCACGCGCTATTCCGGGACCGCGAACTTAACTCGATGGTCGCGTCGCGATCCCGTGACTACTAAATGAACGCGGGACATTAGAGTCAACATTATGAGAGAGGCTTTGAAGTTCATTCAAGTTCTCGCAAACTTGTGAAGAAACATATATTTATTAGTAGAAGAGGTATACGCGGACGGTTTGAAAATAATAGATATCTTTAAATTCTAAATATTGACTATGTTACACTTTGCTTTATACTGTAGAATATTTAAATCAAACTCCATGAATTGAACTCTAAACAGAATGATGTTAAAAGACATGCTCGAGCATGATAAATGCCATGATACAGGTATGAAAGATGTGAGCGAGCCTACAGCAAAATTTAGTGGATACAGAGCAGATATGCAAGCGAAAACATTTGTAGGTCTAACAATGGCGTGCAGATTTTTGGTCTTCAGCCGACAAGACCACTGGCACGCTTCTTGGTATGAACGTTCGTATGTCGCGTCAGTTGGTCAGGTCGGGCGAAGCATTTGTCGCAGCCGGGCTCCGGACATTTGTATGGTCGGTCCCCAGTATGGGTTTTCATCTATAGTAAAATGCATATAAATCAGTCTTAGGAACATAGCTTGTAGGAGGGAACTGACATGTTTTGAAAGATTAGATGACTCGGAGAATGCCCTGCAGACAGAAAAGATCAGTGAGGGAGATAAGGTAAACGGTAGTCATGACATATACTTGTCACAGTGAGGGCATTTGAAAGGCCGTTCGCCATTGTGCGTACGTTTATGGATTGTCAACGCGCCGGTGATCGCAAATGCCTTCCCGCAGCCAGGAAAGTCGCAGACAAATGGTTCTGGAGTACGTAAAACCAAAGAGATTGAGATAAATATTTCAGATTGTAGCAAAAGCAGACGACTTACTTTCTTGCGTGTGCCTCTGCATATGCTGCTGCAGTGTGGCCGCCTCCGAGAAATTTTGTTGACAAGTCTGGCACTGAAATGGCCTGTGGCCCGTATGGCTCTGCAAGTGTCGCAAAATCTTCTGCTTGCTGGAGAACCCGTGCTCTCCGTTGCGTGTACAGCCCTCCCAGTGGCAGTGATATTGGCTCTTTCCAGACCCAACATGGTCAGCGGAAATGTGCGCTGTGAGCGCGTCGCATGATGGGAACGAACGCGCGCCACACCCGACCCAAGCGCAAACATGTGCGACCTTTGCGCAGTCATGTGTCGGACCAGCGGCTTCTCCGTCCGCCTCAGTATCTGGTTCTGGGGAGGACGGTTTGTCGCTTGATTGAGGTACAGGGACTGTCCCCCTGGCAGAGTTGTATAGAAGTGAATACATATGTACTTGTGAGTGTAGATGTTGTGAGTGATTGTCTTGCATGATGTATTGATGCGGAGGCTGTGGTTGTACCTGAAATGGGACATCCCCGTCTGGAAGATTAGGGAACCCTTGTTGTTGGCGTTGGGGGGCAGCGAACGGGGGATTCGCGACTAGGTTAAACCCTACATCATAAGCTTGCGGCGGGAGGTGTTCGCGCATTACGTGGGTTTCAAGCATCCCATACAGAGCATCAGGATCGAGTCCAATCGACGGACCAGTAAACATCGTGGAGGGCGGAAACATATTACAATCATCCCATTGGCACTGAACTTGGTTTTGTCCATTTAGTGGCGACCGCAATGAAATTGATGAGCTAGGGGGTCGAAGGTGCGAGAGATTTACGTGCCCAACGAGGTCATTCATTGACTGAAACGATGCGCTACAGCCTGACCAGCGGCAGGTAAATTGTTCTCCACTAATGGAGGGGGCACCCTGCTGTGAGGATGGGTTTGAGTAAGCCTGTTGGCTCGACTGGTAATAGTCATGTTGTCTACAAGGACTGGTTTGCATGCCAGATCCTGGAATATTCGGATAATGGTTCCATCCGTAATCCTCTGAGATTGAACTCGAAGACAACGTCTGGTATGAGTCAGCTGAACTAGGAGGAGATGGTATATGAGGGCTTCCCAAACGATTGTTCCGAAAGAACGTATCGAATGCGACGTCCCAACTCAATTTTGATAATGCTTGATCTTTTTGGGCGCCGAAGTAGGCATGGTCATCAGTGCAACATTGAAGCTAGCAAATTGTCAGGCATATGGGACAGATTGTCTTGATGTTTGAAACTTACAAAATCTTCATACGCCATACAATCCTCTCCGCCATCGCAAGCTTTCATATCGCACGTCTCTCCCAAACAGATGTCGTCAAAGCACAGAGTCTCCTTGTCGCAAGGTACGACAACGCACCCTTCTGTACACTCCTCGACGACAGGCAAAGCAAGTTTGGGGACAGCGCAGACCTCGTCCCGGCAAACTGGGACGCAATCAGAGCAAAGAGCAGGATGCAACGAGAGCTGCTGATGGTCGGACGGATGGTTCTCTAGACGCATGGTGCCTTCTTCTCTCAGAGTTGATGTGAGCGTGCCCGGCGTGCGTCTGCGTTTTGTACGAAGGTCTGAAAATTGGAGGTAAGAGCGACGGTATCCCGAAGGCGTGCGGGATGTCGATGGGGCGCTGACGCTGTTGCTGGGGATGCTATGGGCGTCGATGGACAACGTCGGCGACGATGAGGAAGATGCAATGTTAGAAGACGGTGTAACTAGCATATTGGTATTTTGTTCTGGCGACTGTGAGGGTCCCCGTCGAATATCGCCATCCAGGAGTACCCTCGCGGTCTGCTGGCGTTTCCGCGATGGTCAATTTGTTCTCACGATTTTCTTCCGAAAGATTACCTTTTCGGGTATCAACAACTGTCTTCCAAAAAATCTTTCTGCACATCTTACCTTCATACACCAAATGAGTCCAGCTAAAGGTGCAAAGAAGGAGAAAATATTCCACCCCAAATCGCGCAAGGCTGGGCAAGTCGAGCGTGCTCAACTCAGAAAATCAAAGTTATCTGAGGCAGCATCGAAAAAGATCAAGCACACTACATCAGTTGGTGAGCACTCCTCCGGATCTGAGTAGAAGCAACGAGTTAACCATTATGCGTTGTAGTCGATAAATATGTATTCTTCTTCCACGCCATCCCAGATGACAAGGAAGCAATGACACTCGAAGAGCTGCACAGCCTTATAACAGATGTGTGGCTCGCCAGGCATGATGTAGCCCTCGAGGAAGAACAGAAAGCGAGGCGGAAAGGCAGGCCCAAGAGCACGAAAGAGATGAAGCTCGAGAACATCAAGCTGCTCGAAAGCGAAGAGTACAGGACGGGTCTCGGTGAGTTTTATCGCTTTTGATATTGGGGCTCTTTATCACTGAGCTCGGGCACCTCCCCTTCTCCAGAAGTGCCAGACCTCACCCACGCGACGTCGGTCGCACTTTATCGGCGCTGGGATCAGACGGCCATCGAATATATCGATCTGCTTCGCTTCATTCGCATCAATAGCGAGAACCCTTCAACGGTCATCGTCACACGTCCCGGAAAGCACGAATTTCTAAAAGAGTCGGCAGAACAGATGGCTGTCGACGCCGCCTAAGCTCGGATTTGAGCTTGACGTTCTCGCTTCGACGGAATCAAGTCCTTCCGTTGAGGACATTCGTGGAAGCGAAGCTAGAGTGACGATTTTGGCTGATAGGTCCTTGTGGGAGAAACCTCCCCAGAGTCCACTGAAAAGCCCCTGCCCCAGGCGCAGAGGGGGACGACAAGTCCAGCACACAACCGAAAGGCGCAGCCTCTGCAACCTTAGCAAGTTCACATGGAAGGTTGCGCAGGCAAGGGCTTTAATGTGACTTTCACCCAGGCGAATGAATAGTGTAACAACTTCTTATTAACCTGATTCCCTAAATGCGAAAAATGTTCAAGGCACGAGACGACACAACCGCATTGCAAAGTGCGAAAATCTTGAGGTTTCCAATATGCCGACACTGTTTTGAGGGATACGCGTGACATTCGCGTGTATTATTTTTTCAGTAGACTGACGACATTGCAATGCTATCTGCGGGCTGAGCGGTTGGCTCTTCTTAACCGCCAAAGTCGAAAGACAGACTGGGAGGTAGATTTGAGAATCTTGGACAACGCATAGACAGGCAAGCTTGTGGATTGATTAATCAGTGTATTGCATGCATTGATTAGGCCAAAGACACAAATAACGATTGCACTCAATCGAGGAATCATGTTAACATGCAACTTAGTTCAATACCCAAGGTCTTCAATGAACCTCCCCTCCACAGGGCTGCGAGGGTTTGAGAGTACATAATTTGCCTCTAACTCTCTCTTGTCTGTCTCGTCCATCTCCCAGTCCCTTCGAAGACGCTGGTAAATCAACTTGAAGCTTGACAGCGCCCCTTTCTCCTGCACTAATTGTACGACAGTCGCGTATCCCGCTTCCGCTGCATGCCTCTGGTCCAACGAACAAATCTCAACGCGGAACTTGACGGCTTTCGTGACCGCCATGACACCTGCAAGGTCACGTACCTCATCCAAGTGGCATCTCAGTACACTAGGCGTATTAGGACCGATACCACCTCCACTGCCCTTCAATCCCTCACTGGAGGACGAAACGACGATCACACCGTAGCTCATCAACATCCGCTGACATGTCTCTCGCGTCTCGGGAACATCGTGGACCGAGGAAAGGGAGAACGCTGCAGGTCGGAATTTGAACAGGTTGGAGAACCACGATTGCTTAGGTCCTCCGCCCCCGGGACCGACGCTCAAAGATGACCCTTCAGAGAGCGAATAAGTCGGTGACGTGGATGCGTAAGAGTCACCTGACAGGCGGCGGTATTGCCCAGGCGACGTCGAATTGCGTTCGATGGGTGGGGGGAGAATGATCTGTACGTGCCGGTCTGCGAGTGCGGGACGTGCTGATTTGTTTTGCCCAGGCTTGCGAAGAGATGATTTTTTGTTGATTTTATTTCCACTTTGCTTCTCGTTCTCTTTATCGTTATTGCTATTGTTATTGCGTTCCGAAGAAATCCCCAAGCCTCGTGAATCTTTCTGGGGGACATCGAGACGCTGAATTTGCACAGCTCGGGCCGTCAGACTCGGGCCAGCGACAGCTTGGGAAGCTCTTGCGTCCAATGGAACAGAGCTCGCCATTGCTCCAGGCGTTGAGCCTTCTGGGCGACTTTGCATGGCATTGAGATGATCATAGATCTGTTGGAAAAACTTCTGCACACGTTCATCGTTGAGCTCAGGCGCATCTGGCGGTGGGGCAACGTCCAGGGCATCCCAGATTGGACTTCCGGGAGAGGTGAGCGCCGAAGGTGCATTTGTAGACGGTGTCAACATTGAGGGGCCTAGTGAGGAGGGGGTCCGCGGGTCGCATGGGGTCGGGGGCACTGACTGGTGGTTGCTTGACGCCGATGGATTGCTGGCATGCCCGCCAGCACGTCGAGGAGTTGGGGGATCCGGTCGCGAAGGTCGTGTCATTGGGGTCGTTGGACGTTCTCGCTCCTGTAACCGACGAGTCGCCCTCTCCCGTTCCCTCTCTGCTCTTTCCCGCCTCTTCCGCTCCTTGCGTCGTTGAGTTCGTATGCGCTCAACTTCTTTGTAGTCTTCTAATTGCCTCTCACGGTATTGAACTAGTAGATGATACACTGCTTTTTCCCAATTTTGTTCGTCGTTAGTCAGCTCAGCGATGATGTCTTCGTCGGGAGCACCATGCCAGAGAGTGCGCAGGTTTGCCAAGATGTCTGGTTCTATATCTGCAACGTCCGGAACAGGCTTTGCGAGCTCTTGTAGAGAAGGTGGTGCGCAAGTGCTATTCCTAGGAGGTTGTGATATGTACCAAGGGTGCTTCAGAACATCCACAATCTTGATACGCTTCTTAGGATCTTTCTCGAGCATCTTCCTAATTAAGTCCTGCGCAGGATCAGGTATGTCGGCAGGCATAACAAACTTTCCGAGCTTTATCTTATCTAGTAAGACAGCAAGGTTCTCATCATCGAACGGGAGACGGCCAGCAAGGAGAGCGAATAGAATCACTCCGCAAGACCAAGTGTCAGAAACAGCCCCGTTGTACGGTTCACCGCTGACGACTTCGGGAGCGGCATAGTGAGGGCTACCACAGGATGTCTCTAGTAGGTCTCCAGCGCCCCTTTGCCAGGCAGCCATACCGAAGTCCGCTACTTTGAGGTTTTTGTCTTTGTCGAGCAGCAGGTTCTCCGGTTTGAGATCTCGGTGTGCGATGTTGAATCGGTGGCAGTAATCTATCGCGGCCATAAGCTGCTGGAAGTAGTCTAGTGCCTCCTCGGCGGGCAATCGGCCACGCTCGCATATATAATCAAACAATTCGCCTCCTGCGACATATTCGAGCACAAGATAGAGTTCGCCGGCTGTCTCCCACACGTCGTAAAGCCGCATGACATTCGGATGGTCAATCAACTTCATGATGACGATTTCGCGCTCGAGCCCGAGCAGGATGCGTTCGGCTTCTTCACCGAGATTATGGATGGAACGGAGAGAATTGGCAAGCTGGGTTTTAGAGACGATCTTAATTGCGGCGTACACTCCGGTCTTGGAATGCCTCGCGATTTTTACGCGTCCTAAATTCGAGAACATTACAGGCATTAGAGTCACACAATCTTAATGGCATGCATAAGACACTTACCAGAACATCCTCTCCCAATGGTCCGGCCAATCTTCCAAAGTCCTATCATGCGAGGGTCATCTGTGTTTCTGTTGCGGCTTGGCAAGCACGGAGGGGTTATTGGCCTTGCGAAGTCTTCGGACATATTGCAAGAAGATAAAACCAAAGAGAAATGAAGGATCTAATATGTGATCCCGCCATATTTGAAGCCTTTCTATGTTCCAGGCTTGGGAGGCTGGCGTTGAGTCGCGGTAGTGGTGGCTGGCAGACAAGATGCTGCGTTCGGGAACTCTCAGCTGGTTGAACGCGTTACGCGACTGTAGGCCGACCAGAAAGGGAAAGCGCGTCTAGTCACACATCACGGAAAGTAGCCTATCAATTCGATAGGAGTTGAGTGAGGTGAAATTCAGGAAATTATAAGCAGAATAAAATATATGAGACATGAGTAAATACGTAGATAGCAAGAGTAGTTAGTGTGTGTGTGCGAAGAGCAGAAGATCGTTGAAAAGTGCGAGCGAGATGATAAAAGCGTAAGTACGCGTCTACTATCGTGAGGCATAGAAAACAGCGGATTATTCCCGAATTGCAGCTTCTGTAAAACGCCCATAGAAGTTAGTAGCCATCCAGCGAGATATTATGGATGTACGCACTGAAGAATTCATAAGATAGCCAACATAACGCATTACTTGGCATAAAGGTCAGCACACGTGGCGACATTCCCCTCCCAAAACCTTTCAAACCCTCCCTCCGATAAATAATCCGTAACGCATCCATCATACCCCGAGCAGTCCGTATTTCTTTGTCCGAAGATGTCCCGCGAGTCTGTAGCATAGTTTTTGCCACGTCCAAAGGAGTGGTAATTGCAGCGGCAACACCACCAGCCACGCCGCCCGCAACGATGTGCGATACCGGCGAATATTCGTTCCGCGGATTGAGGACTCGTTTAATGTATTCATACACTGAGAACTGAGCGGCGGTGAAGGGGACAGTCATTGTCAAGGTAGTGGGATAGGAGATGTAGAAGGCGGCGAGGCCCTCATTCTTGAACACGGTCTGTGCGCAAGTTACGACAGAACGGAATTCTGAGTTGTGTAGCTGCATTCGTTGTTTGATAACTTATTTAAGGTAAGTCTGTGCAAGGTAGTTTGCGAGTAGAAGATCTCTTAGTCTCACCATCGAAAGGATTCATCAAAGCATCACTCGCGATCGTCGCAGCAGCTCCTGCTAGAGCTAAATCGACCTCTGTCAGACCCAGATATCCACACAGAATTCAAGGAATTCATGCTGCTCACAAGTTGATAGGAATTGATTCCCCCCTCTGTTGCCCCCCGTCACTTCCTTGACTGCCTCGTACACTCCGAAGTGTACCGCATGCGCCGGTCCTGCTCCTAAAATTACGGAGTTCACGCCGCGCCATAACGCTCGTAGTCCTTCGGTCGAAGATATACGCGAGAAGGCGTTTCCGACGCCTGTGTAAATCGCAGCTTGATTTGTCGCGAAAACTTGCATTCGTGTCTAAACAAGCAGAGGTCAGATTCGTACTTTCTATGCTCCTTGACACAACCTACTTTTATGCTGTCAACTGGGAACATCACAGCATGTTCTGATATGCCGGCCTATGCATTGTGTGAACAAAGGTTGTAACATTATACAAAAGTTATGACAACGACTCACGAGTGCACCAGCAGCCATGTTCACCTAATAAAAAAGTTGAGCGTAGAGCTGCTTCGTTAGCAGCGTTTAAACACACCGCAAGGCCCGCATCGGACGACAATCCTTCATATTCGACTTCATCTTCTGCCATTATGTTCTTGAAAGGTAGCCCGATGAGTTCGGTCGCAAGGTCTTTGTCTCCTCAGGATAAATCGCGAACGTGGTCGTAAGAAAAGTGAAAAGTGAAAGTTGCCTGCTGACGGCCACTGGCAAGGCTACCACGTTAAAGTTGGCGCCAAGTTTTTTAAGTAATTTATCAGAGAATTTCAGGAATGGGAGACGCTCTTTACGCGAAGTTATAGGGGGGCGCCGGAGGGCGGGAAGAGTGAAACGCGACAGTAGAAAAGGCCTTGATACAGTGAGTACGGGCAGCAGCCCGTGGGCGCAGTTACTTGCTCACCGCGGCCAAATTTGTATCGACGGTGTGATTCGCTCAGGTTCCGCCCAATCAGGGTGTTTCGTAAGTCCCTGCATAAAATTCTCTGTGAATTCCAGGCTCAACAAAGATATTTCCTCATAGAACAAATCGATATAAAACACTATTTAGGGAGGAACACTAATAGCCATCCAACATTTTAACATGAATTCCTGCGAGCGAGCTTGTCTCCACCTATTGCTTGCGCTTTTTATCCTCCGCAGCCAGGCGGTCGTGCTCCTCGATGTCTCTGGATAATAACACATGCATCAGCGGATGAGAAAGCCAGCAAGGGGACACGTACTTCATTTCCCAGGGATAATCCAGCCTTCGCATATCGCAAGTGTATCAGTGGACCTCATAGTATATTGATGGCTAGAATTCTCACCAGTCATCGCCCACCTCGGCACCCGCATAATACCTGATAGTACTATTCAGCGATATTGAGGTCTTGAGTAGCGTACAATAATACTCACGGCACATCAACGGGTAGATCAGCTACCTTCTCCTTTAGCTTGTTGTGCACGACGAAGATAGCAAACTCCGTCCGAGCAGCTTCACGCTGATCCTCCGGCAGCGAGGCGATTTCTTTCTCGACGTCCTTCTTCAGCTCGGATACGGCATAGCTAAGAGAAAATAAGCATTTAGGTACAAGACCCATAAAAATAGCTCACTGAAGGGTCTTGCGTGAGTCATCCACCTCATCCTAAAATACTGAGCGTTAGGCGTTAAGATAATGAACATAGTCGTACAACAATTAGCGCTCGGCGTCCAAGGAGTACCTTAGCGCCTTCAGGTCCCCTAGAATTATTGTGTCAGGTCAGAGCATGTCTGTATGACTGAATGAACGCAAATCACTCACAACCACTGAGTCCTGACAACCTCATTCCCAATCTGCTCAGCGGTTGTGCCGGGCAAGGACTCGTATAGGGACAGTCCGATGGCGTAGATTGGGATGTTTTTCTTTGTCGATGGGTCCTTAAGGAAGGTACGCTGAACGTATGCTTCGTCAGTTTGCACGCATATAGACACATGATATGTGCGTAATCTCACCATAACGCGTGCCGGGAAGAAACCCCTAGAATCCGTTAGTACAACACGCTAGTCTTTTCACAAATGAATGAAACGGAAGCTAACCCTCCACCTGGAAGAGAGAAAGCGCATCGATAAGTAACAAATAGCTGCTCATACTGAGACTCGCTCGGGAAAACTTACCTATGGCAATGAGCAAGTTAGGCTTCCATTCCGCAATCTTTTCCGCCGCTCCCTTGATGAGGTTATGTACGTCGTTGTACGTGACACGGACATGCTCGACTTCAGCCATTGCAGATAGAGGTTCAAAGAGAAAGAGGAAGTGATGGAGAAGATAAGGATGGCATACAATCAAAACTAACAATGCCAGTGTGAGCTCCGTCTGGTCTGCAGTTTAAGTTGCGAAAGGCCAGTCAGCCAAATTAGGGTTTATTCGGGTTTCAAGTCGTTTGGACAGATTATTACTGGTAAGGGCAGTGTCAGAACGCGTCGCGCCCCTTTGTCTGAACCACCACCATCTGTCTGCTACTCACAACCATGCTGCCTCGCATGGATAGCAAATTCTCTTCAATTTTGCGTGTGCACTCACGCTCTGGGCACCAGATGTCGACGGGGACATCGCGGAGCGAACGTAGGCAAAGAGTGGTCCAGAAACGCGCGCAAGTTACCGCCGCTCTGATTCTTCTGCTCCTCTCCGTCGGAATTCTTGTGTTCCGGCGAATGCATCCGTGGGATGGAACTAGGATGCTAGCTTCATTGCGATACAATACATCTGCAACCATCGATATCGGGTTCTCTAGTCACGAAGCAGATTTAGCTCTGGACGAGGACACCCTTAAACTCTCGGACAATATATTCTTTGCTGGTTCGGACTTCGTGGATCTTCCTTTCTTTGATAGTGCTTCAACAACTGCAATACTATCAGTCACATCAGCAAATGCAGATAACGTTCTGGATATCATTGAGCCTTTGATTATGGAACACTCATCGGTGACGGCACTTGCGCTCATGTGCCCTCCGGACCTCCTGACACACTTGACTACAGTGCTCAAGGAAGGCCACCCTGACACCTTCATGGACATATCTGTATCAACCTGGCTGGACGGATCGAGCGAAGGAGCCGCTATGATATCTGCTGCAGCACAGGCTCACACTGAATATCTACTTTTCTTAGGGCACGAAGGTTTGCGTGGCCTCGACGATGACGCACGGAATCGGCTTGTTTCCCATCCGCTTTTGATTGACACTGCTTACGGCTTCTGCGGTGGGTCTTTGAGTAAGGGATCAAGTATTGCCACCTGCGTATCCCCTCAACCAGAGTCACAAAATGCGTCTTTCTTGCTGCCGCCTTTTGTTATACCCTCTGACCTTATACGTGGTTGGAATACGTCTCTAGAGGGAGTTTCGGACTTATGGGCTTCTCTTGGTGCATACATTACCCACGAAAGTGTTGGCGGCATTGTTCAAGATTGTAATTCCCATGAAACTATAGATTGGTGCCAACGGCAATGCAAAGAGCAGAGTCTCCCTCTAGAAAAACCCGTGGTGGAATGTTCTTCTGCTACTGCCGACACCAACACCATAGAGGGGCGACCAAGGGTAGATCCAGCGACAACAAACGCTCTAGCACTCATCCTTCCTACGTTAGGTGATTTTGTAAGCTTCTCCGTGACAGCGTGCGAGTTTCTGGATAGTGGACTTCACTTGCATGTCCTTGTTCGATCTCATAACTTCGACCACAACCTTACTCGAGATGCGACTTTCCCTTGGATCCACGATCAACTGCTCTCGGGTGTATGTAATATCTCCTACAGCGCCCTTCATTCTACAACGAACGAAGGTGCGAATGCAGAAGCTGTCAATTTCTGGCTTGCCTCTCTGCAAGATCCTGCTTCTGTTATTGTGTATGGGATTCCCGAAAATCAAGAGCTCTCCGAGGTCGAGTTGAGGGAGGCGCGTCAACTCGGCTCACTTGTTATAGCTATCCCTCAGGCTGATTTACCTCTTTGTGATTGGATGGCTTCTCTCTCGCTGCAGGAACTTAGAGGTAAGTATTTCAACTACCACCGCTATGATTACCGTTCCACTTATTCCATCACAGGCTGGTACCTTCCTGATATTGAGATCGCTGTTGTTACGGATGACCGCCCACATTCTCTAACTCGTCTTTTACGTTCTCTTAATACTGCAAAGTACTACGGTGATACCCCAAAGTTAAGAATAAATATGGAACAATCGGCCGACGTGGAGACTCGACAGATTGTGAATGATTTTGAGTGGCCATTCGGCCCTGTCTTTGTCCATCACAGGGTGGTCCACGCTGGCCTCTTAACGTCTATTGTCGAATCATGGTATCCCCACTCTAATGATACGTATGGTGTCATTTTGGAGGACGACGTGGAGGTCTCACCTCTATTCTACGCATGGATCAAGATGTCTTTACTACGCTACAGGTACATAAGTGTCTCAGAGAGTTTCACATTGGCTAAAACTCAGCAGGTACGGAACTCCAGAAAATAGAGCAATGTCCATGTTCGGTATCAGCCTTTACCAACAGAAGGTCAACGAGCTGCGTCCCGAGGGAAGGAAACCATTCGATGCACACAGCCTGTTCGGCTCTTATGGCCTCTCAAATATTAACACGCCTTACTTATCTCAAGTGCCCTGCAGCTGGGGAGCAGTGTATTTCCCCGAACACTGGCGTGAGTTCCACAACTATTTAACACTAAGATTCTCGGACGACTGGCTCTCCATGGACGAGCACGTTGTTCCCCACGTTCGTTCAAACAAGTGGAGGAAATCTTGGAAGAAGTTTTTCATAGAGATGATATACCTTAGGGGCTATGCTATGCTATACCCAAACTACGATGGCTTCGTTTCACTCTCCACGAATCACCTGGAAGTCGGTTCCCATGTCAAGGAAGAACCAAAAGATGTATACGACCAGAAAAGAATGCTCTTCACTTTACCACTAATGAGTGTACCAGACACTTACTCAATCGGCACAAAAGCCATCGACACAGGATTACTGAATCTCCCTGAAAGAAGATTGCCCCAGCGGTCTGAACTGCCTGTACTCGACCTCCTTGGCGAAATCTCCTCGAAGGAGTTATTGGAGGAAAAGGGTGCAGCCAGACAGGTGCAGATGCTCGGTTGTAAAACATACGGGAGCGACAAGCGACGAAAGTGGACTTTTAACGCTGAAGACCTATTCACATGCGCAGAAGATGTCTCCGTGTTCTCCGATCCCGAAAGCATTGAAGTTTATTATGACATCTAGTATAGTGCGCTTGCACAATAGCACAATGTTGTTTGCTTTGACTTGCAGAGGAGATGATGATAGAAAGAAGCAAGGAAATATGACAAACAGGAGAAAAGGACGAAAAGCTTGCAAACACACAGAAAAACAATGACTACAACGTGATCTGCGAACTATCCAGCCCAAGCGCGTGTAAAAATATATTGACGTTGGTGATTTTCAAGCTTTGTTCGTTTTCATCTGCGACGAAGCCTTTATTGACTGCTAAGACATTGTCGAGGATTTTTTCGCGGAGTGAGGATACTAAGAACTGCTGTTGTTCGTTATTCGCTTGCAGTGCGATAGTGGCGAGGAATTTCCACACGGGCTGGTCAAGGAGATCGGTGTCAACGGTGGTGACACCAGTTGGGTCCCTGGGAGACGATGACCGCGACGAAGGGAAGAGGGTGAGTAGATGGGGAGCGAGGGTGTGGAAGAGAATGTCGTATACATTTTGCCTACAAAACGGTTAGAACAGAATTCGTACAGAATTACTTTGCGACTTACCATTGCAAGAGATCCTCCTCGGATGGAGTTTCGTCTTGCTCTATCGTTCCCGCCATCATATCGGATTTTATCACTTCCACTCGGCTCAAGAATGCAGTAAGCAACGACAAACCAGGCTGTGCAAAAAAGCGTCAGCAGGTAGTCTGTCCGCAAAGGATGTACTCACCCTCGAGACAATAACGGATAGGATATCACAACGGTTCATAAGGAGACTCAACATGCCCGCGAGTAGCCTCAAGCTCGCCTTCGCGATGACCGGTAGTATTCCTTGCAATACAGAAGACAAGAATATCTGGGTCTGCTTGTCGACCTCAATCCGCTCCGGAGTCTCATCTTGTGAGTCGAGCAGGGGAGCATTTTTGACGACGTCTAACTGGGAGAAGCATGCGACGATAAGAGTCAAGAGCGTGAGCACTTGTTGGTGACTTAAGTGACGTGTAAGGCGGGGGAGGAGACGCTTTCCCTTTGCTGGGATCATAAGTGAGATGAAAGGATGGGGATCACAGGTCTCGAGTGGAACCATTATCATTAGGCCGTCCCATAAAGTCTGCACTTCGTGCGCATATTCTGCATCCCTGAAAACGGTCCCGATGTAAGTGGACGATTAGTTGAAAAGAAAGGAAGAGAAAGACACAACGAACCACTGCTGGGTGTCCTGTTCATCTTCAGGAGGAGGTTGTTCTCGGCGCAGCTGCTCAACTTTCAAGAGAATGTCGTACAGCTTCTCCAAGATCACAAGTGTCTCCTTGTGCGTCAGAGGATCACGTTTGATGGGTCCGTCGGCCTTTGTTGGATTAATTCATCAGAAAACTGTTCTTAATAAAACGCTAAAGAGTTCACCTCAGTGTGAGCACCCAACCTCTGCGCGGCCTCTTTAGCAGCACCGGCAGCATGTTCTTTCGCATCATCCTTCGAGATATGTCCATGGGGATGAGATACATCCATCGTGCCGTTCGAATCGACTTGCAAAAGCTGACGAGGGGCGGCCTTGTAACTACGGCCGGCTGTCTTTCCTAGGGCTCCTTGAAGGCTATGTATAGCTGATTGCGCACCAAGTCAGTGTGATCTTTCGCAAAAAAAAAACTTGGCAACATTACCGTGAAGGCCCTTTTCTTTCTCGCGCTGTCTTGCGTTGTTGACAATCCTTTCGACTTGAGCTTCCATCCTCTGCATCGCATTGGGTCGTCTGTTGCCGCCGCGTTGGTTTAGTCCGAGGCCAACACCTTCACCAGACCCAAATTTGAGGACTCGCTCCTCTCCGGCAGTTATGCCTAAGCGAGTGCGGAGAAGCGAGCCATATACTTGAGCATAGAAATCCTCGTTGTACGGATCGGAAGTAACGAGCTGGGATACCTGGATTCGAGTAATGAAATCTTTGTCAGACTGCGTCATTAAGTCATTATAGCGACTCTAATAAAAAAAATTCATATAAGCTTCCGATAATAAGACAAAACGAACTCAACATACCATATGATTAATCTTAGCCGCTTTTCTCCTCCGTTTCCCTTCCTGTTTTTCGGCTTCCATGATTTTCTTCATGGCCTCCGCTCGGATGGCCTCTTGATTCTTAAGGCTCATGCCACTCAGTAGGGCGGTGCTATTCATGCCGGAGAATTCCTGCTGGGCCATTTGTGCGAGTAGCCGCTGCTGCATTTGAACTTGCGCAATGTCTGCCTGAGTAGGGCCCGGACTTGCACTCAAGCCAATGCCTGGACTGCCTTGGTTCACATACGCTGTTCTCATTTGATGCTGAGAGGCACTGTGCCGCATGGGCGACTGCTGCCTGCGCAAGACCTCTGCGGGTAGGTCAATGCTGGCTGCGAGTTGTCGAGCTTGCTCCTGTCGGAGCAGCAACTCAATCTCCTCGCGAGCTGGGAATTGAGAATTTCCCTGAGACGAAATGCGCTGGTGTAGTGGATCTAGGCGTGGCGGTAAAGCACCGTGATGGTGTTGCTGCAGCTGTTGTTGCTGACGGAGTAACTGCTGACGGGCCTGCGCCTGCGCCTGTGCCTGTTGAAGCAAGTAAAGCTCTCGTTGATCGGCTTGCTGATTGAAGAACTGCTGTTCAAGAAGCTGACGTTCCAGCTCTTCCATGCGCAAACGTTCCTGTTGTTCTGCGAGCTGTTGTTGATAGGCAATGCTCGGCGAATCCACTCTTGCACCTTGAGCTATTCTTGCGAATGGCGATTGCGATCGCATGCGCGGAGGCTTGGCTTGTTGCTCTTGAAGCTGTTGGGCCTGAAGAGCCCGTTGTTGAGCTTGCTGTGCACGAGCGCGCTGAGTTTGCGCCCGCATTTCTGCCTCGATCTCCTGCAGAGTGCGTACGCCCGGCGCCGCATAGTTGATCGTGCCCGATATCTGCGCAGATGCTTGCTCTTGATGTGTCTCAGACGATGTGAGTCGAGGCCGGAGGGCTGAAGATCCGAGCTTGTCAGGGCTGTCTGTACTTCGCTCTTGTGTGTGTGTAGGTCGTATAAAGGAAGCGAGGGATTTATCATTCCAGATTGATTCACGAGACTTTGTCGTTTCGCGAGCTTGTGTATAGATGTCAGGCCTCATTGCGTTGCTAGCGTGCAGAGAGTAGTTACCTAGTTGATTCGGTTCAGCCGATGGCCCATCTTGACTACGTGCAAACGCATCATCTGCGAAAGCAGACCGCTTCGTCTCGTGGTCCGGAAGAATACGAGTAGCAAAGTCAAAATCTTTGCCTTTAAGTGTTCGAGTTCAGTATGGTTTCAACATATCAACCCATTTGCCACTCACCGACAGGTCCTGATCCACCAAAAGTCTCATCATTCAGCTCATCACCACCCTCCTGGAGTGCATTTCCCAAGCCATCGTAATCCTCCGCTCCCCAATTGTATACGGCGATGTCCTCGTCCTCTCTGAGATCACCTGCGAGGAACTTCCGTTTCTCGTCTTCGAGATTACTGTTGTCGAACCCGAAGAACGCCATGTGTGCCCTGCGCTGAACATACACGGGCAAACGTTAGCTCTGGATGCTCTCGAACTTTGAAAAATAAGGATGGGTGTCTGCAGTAAGAGGTTAGCAACACCACTGGCAGTCTGAGTCACTGCCACCGTCACAGTACATATTATTAGTAATCCCGAAGTCGACGGTGACTCGTACTACTCACCTACTACAGTACTCTGTAGTAGATACATGCAGTTCTATACATCTACAATAACTGACGATCAGGTAGACTTTCATATGTCTTGATACAGTATGTTTTAATAGCGTTTCTGAGGAAAATATGCGTTTCACACGCATTCAAACTTCGACTACTTACTATTACTGTACAAAGTACTAATAGTAATAGTATAGACTGTATAGTAAGTACTATCGATCATACTTTCCCACGACTATTAATTGAATAGATTATGACGTCGTGCCCAAATATATGTTGTGCGGCGTCTCCTTTCCTGTACTTCATCTTCAACCCTCAGTAACTCCCTCTTCCTCTCTTCCTCCTCTTCGCCATCCTCATTATCTACGTTGCGGAATTCGGCATTCACGACGATGAGCAAGACAGAGAAGGTGAAGGTCGCTACGTCCGCTCTTGCGCATGGAAAGAACCCGAGGAAAGCTGCGCCTGTGGCAGGTGCTTCAGTAAGGAACGGGGGGAGCAATGGTCGTGTGGCGACACCTACCATTGACATCCCAACGCAGAACTTTACTCGAGAGAAGGGTGGAAAGCTGTCCCCTAGGACGCCGAAAACGCCCAAGACGCCTAAGACTCCAGCTGACGAGGGCATCGAGTTCTTTGAGTCGGTGGCTGAGAGAGGTACTGCAATCCAAGTATACGAGTTGAAGTTGGACCCGGATGGTGGTCCCAACAAGGACAAATCGGTGAGCTCAACTACTTTTCCGACTCGTTCTTTCGTGGTTGTCGTGGCTCAATTCTGTCATACTGACTCTCGCCACTATCTCGCAGTATATTCGCCTCCCGCCCGCGTATGTCCCGTACGTCCTACGTGTTAGCTTAGAGGCAGGAACTCCGGCTTCCAAGAATGGAGTATTCAAGACCAACTTCCCCATCGATGGAGGGAAATTTGACCGTAACCGGTTTGCTGAGCGGAGGTACGACATTTACTTTCATACCGCATATAGTTTATAATTAAATCAAATCCTCCACGCTTCCCGCAAATGCACTTGTTCGCTAGGCTTCCGACCGACGTATCTAAACCGATCCACGTTAACCTCCCTATCTCCCATGCGGGTGCCTTCGTCTACTGGGTCGAATACGACGGTGAAAGTGAGGGTGAACGTGTGAAGGGTCGAGAAGGCTACTTTAATATCGATCCGGCACTCCGGGCGAAGAAGCGAGCTCCAATTCTCTCCAAAGAACTCGTTCCTGTTCCCGCTTTGTCCGGCGGCGGTGCTATACAGGAGGAATTCGTGAATGTTGTTCTCGACGGGCTTGTAATGCTGACTGTTGTCTCGAAATGGATGGGACCGCTCAGTCAATGGAAGCCTCATTTTCAGGAGGCGATGGAAAGGGGATACAATATGCTGCACTACACACCTCTCCAACAACGCGGAGAAAGCCAGAGTCCCTATTCTATTGCTGATCAGATGGCATATGATACCGAACTATTTGGCCCTAATTGGAAAGGGACAGGTGAAGAGGGGCTAGAACTCGTGACGGAGACGCTGAAGATTGCTAAGGAGGAATTTGGGCTATTGAGTCTAACGGATGTAGTGTTGAACCATACTGCTAACAACAGCGAGTGGTTACTTGAACATCCTGAAGCTGGTAAGCGCACATATGCCTTTCCTTGTCCGCGTACTGATATCTTGCGGATAGGTTATAGTCCTCTGAACAGCCCCCATCTCACACCTGCACTCGAAATTGATGATGCAATGATTGAATTCTCGAAGTCGCTGAAAGCAAGAGGTTTACCTACAAAAGTCTCTTCTCAAGCGGACGTTGATGCCCTTATCGGCATGTTCCACGAGGAGTTGAAATCGCATAAATTGTGGCAATACTACGTTCTGGATGTTGCAAAAGAAAGAAAGGATGTCAAAGCTGCTTTTGCTGAAGCGCCAGTTTGGGAAGGGACAGATCTCGCAGGAAAGAATGTTGTCGACCTTGCTAATGTTTTACGGACTTCCGGGGAGCTGGATGAGTCTAAGAAGTTCCATTCGCGATTCGCCGTTAGCGTGAAACCTCAAGTTGCTGCAAGCTTGATCAAGGCTGCCTTCAAAGAGATCGAAGACGACGATGCTCTAGTTGAGGCTTGGGTAAGAGTGGTAGACGTCTTGAACGTTCCCCTTTACAAGGAATGGGAGGAGGATACTCGGGTTGCGTTGGAAAACATCAAAAACCGCTTAATCTACACTCGTCTTGCTGACAATGGACCGAAATTAGGCGAAATTACCGAAGAGTAAGGCTTCACTTACATTTGTTGTTATTATTTTATGGATGTCTGATTTTCCGATTTTCTTCCCTAATCTTTAGGATGCCCCTTGTCGAGACTTACTTCACTAGACTCAAGACCGACAAACATGATCCAAGTGCTCGATCAGTAGCCAATAATGGATGGATCTGGGATGCAGACCCTCTGCAAAATTTTGCCATGTCTCCATCAAAGTCTTATCTTCGCCGAGAAGTCATCGTCTGGGGTGACTGTGTCAAGCTCCGTTACGGTAGCGGGCCTGAGGATAACCCTTCGCTTTGGGAGCATATGAAGAAGTATGTCGAAGACCTCGCCGCCACATTTGACGGATTCCGTATCGACAATTGTCATTCCACACCATTACATGTGGGAGTAGCGCTCCTCGACGCAGCTCGTGTCGTTAATCCAAATCTTTACGTTTGCGCTGAGCTATTTACTGGAAGCGAGGGGACAGACACACATTTCGTCAGTCGGCTGGGTATCAATAGTTTGATACGTGAGGCGTACAATGGTTACGATCCGAAGGAGATGTCCAGGTTACTGTACAGGTTTGGGGTTGGGAAACCACTAGGTGAGTATCTCTTTCTTTCAGATCGTGTCATCGTATTCAATCGATTCCGAAGGTTCTATGGATGGCGTATGTTTGACGAGTGTGGAAGAGCTTCCCTCACCAACAGGCAAAGGACCAAGCCGACCATGTCTTGTCACTCCGTTGCAAGGATCTACACCGCATGCCCTCTTTTATGATCTCACTCACGACAACGAGTCCCCGATGCATAAACGTACAGCTGAAGATGCGCTCTCAACGGGGGCACTCGTGACGTTCTCGTTCTCGGCTATTGGCTCTGTTAAAGGCTTTGATGATTTATATCCTAAGCTCTTGAACCTCGTAAGCGAGACCAGAAAGTATGAGGTCGGGAGTGAGAGTGGGATTGGGAAAGTTAAAAGGCTTTTGAATCACCTGCATACTGAGATGACGCTGGATGGATTTAGTGAGGGTCATGTTCACCAAGAGAATGATGTGAGTCCACATTACTCGAAAATTAATCATCTTACTAATTTAAATTGTACAGTATATTGTCATGCATCGTGTGCAACCCACAACACAGAAGGGCTTCCTTCTCGTCGCGCATACTGCATTTTCAGGAACCAAGGGAAATAAGGACAGAGGATGGAGTACGTCCTAATTACTTACTGTATCGAATTTAAACTGAATTCTTTTCGTTTTACGTGTAGTTAACCCGATTAAGTTGCGTAGAACAAAAGCAAAGTTCATTCTGGGATCGGTAATCAACATCACATCATACGAAGTCGCAGACGAATTACAACTCATTAGCGGCCTTCCTTCTTCTCTCGTGGACATAGAGCCAGTTGTTCCAGTGGAGGGTGCTGATCAGGAAGGGCCTTACACCGATATCGTTGTTCCGGATTACTTCCCTCCGGGAAGTGTAATGGTTTTCGAAACGCAGCTGGAAGGCATTGAGACGGACCTTGATGTTTTCTGCGCTTCGAATGCTGATAACGCATTTGCGGACCTTGATTTCGTTGATCTCAACGTGGTTCTGCATCGCGCAGAAGGCGAGGAAATGGACGCCACGTCTGGCGAAATCGGTGTTTACAACGTACCGGGGATGGGTAAACTCACATATTGCGGGCTGGAGGGTTGGATGCACCCCCTTCGTCGCATTATGATGTTTAATGACCTTGGACATGCACTTTGTGAGAACTTGAGACAAGGCACTTGGGCATTTGACTATGTTCATGGTCGCCTACTTCGGTATTTACCTCTTTTGTTTGTTATCTACTTTTATATTCAATCATCCTTCGCTAGGCATTCGAAGGATCTGCCGCGTCTTGCTCTTCCTGCCAAGTGGTTCAAAGATCGTTTCGATAGAGTGAGGGTTACCTTGCCTCCTTTCTTGCGCCCCAAATACTTCGCCATTATTATCTCCACCGCATATAAGGCCTGCCGCAAAGCTGCTATTGAGCAATGCTCTGCCTTCATCACCAGTGGGCATGATCTCACTCATGATTTAGCCCTTTGTTCTATTCAAATGTACGGGCTTGTAAAGTCGGCGTCCTTGGACCCGGGAAAGCCTGTTCCATCTCTAGCTGCCGGCTTGCCCCACTTCGCAGCCGGATGGGCCAGGACGTGGGGAAGAGACGTATTCATTTCTCTCCGTGGTCTCTTTTTAGCGACCGGCAACTACGAGGGAGCAAAAAGGCATATACTTGCCTTCGCATCGACATTAAAACATGGCTTAATTCCGAACCTGCTTGATTCCGTTCGCAATCCGAGATATAATTCTCGTGATTCACCGTGGTGGATGTTACAGAATATCCAAGATTACGTGAAGATGGCTCCGGACGGTATTTCGCTGTTATCGAAATCAGTGAAGCGCAGATTCCCTAAGGACGATAGTTTTGTTGCTTGGAACGACCCTAAGGCTTATGCTTACTCGAGTACCATCGCGGACATCATCCAGGAGATTTTGCAGCGACACGCAGATGGCATTCACTTCCGAGAGTACAATGCCGGACCTAATCTTGATATGCAAATGCGGGATGAAGGTTTCAACATCAACATCCGAGTTGACTGGTCGACCGGCTTGATCTTAGGAGGGAACAGATACAATTGCGGCACTTGGATGGACAAAATGGGCGAATCAGAGAAGGCTGGCACAAAGGGAATTCCGGGAACACCGCGCGATGGAGCGCCCATTGAGATTACTGGATTGCAGGCAAGTACATTGCGATGGTTGGACGAGCTTTCGCGGTCTGGGAAGTTCCCTCACAAGGGTGTGCAAGCCGACAGTACGTATATTTGATTACAATTGTCCGAATACCGCGCATAGAGTATTAATGTGCGATGTAGTTGATGGACGACGAAGGCTTGTCTCTTACAAAGAGTGGTTTTTCCTCTTGAAGACCAACTTCGAGACCTATTATTACATTCCAGTCGGTGAGGACAACGGATAAATTTCGATGTCAGTCTGTGGGACTTATATCACTACATTACAGATCCCTCGGCCGATGCCAAATACCAAGTCGACCCGAGCCTTGTCAATCGTCGGGGCATATACAAAGATGTATATGGATCAGGAGCTGGTAGGGAATGGTCTGACTACCAGCTACGCTGCAACTTCCCAATTGCAATGGTCGTGGCACCTGAAATATTTGAGCCGTCGCATGCTCTTCAAGCTCTAAAGCTTGCTGACAAAGTGCTTCGTAGTCCGCTGGGGATGAAGACCCTGGACCCAATGGATTCACAATACCGTCCCAATTATGACAATTCTAATGACTCAGATGATGCAGCAATCGCGAAAGGTTGGAACTACCATCAAGGTCCAGAATGGGGGTGGCCGCTTGGCTACTTGTTACGAGCGTATCTTCTATTTGACGGCCTTTCCAAGGACGGACATAAGGTGAGTGTCGGATAAATACACCTTCACTACGTTTCTGTTACCCGTGGCGCTCCTTTCATACCGTAACGCACGCTCACTACTGTTTTCAGGACAAGGATGAAACGTTACACCTTCTACATAACCACCTCTTGGGCGTGAGACGACACATCCAGAACGATCCGTGGAGAGGACTACCTGAACTCACGAACGAGAATGGTTCGTATTGCCCTGATTCCTGTAACACACAGGCCTGGAGCGCAAGCACGATTCTTGACTTCCTCGAAGAAGTCTAGAAAATCAATACGCAGTGATGGGAATGACCCTTTACCTCCGATTGTACATGACAGATTGATAAACGATACATGAGTTGTTCCTTCAAATATCCTCCTATCATTGCTTTTCGGCGCTTTTTTCTCCTTTTCATGACTGTAGAATGGACACAGGAAGTGGACTATAGTAGTAGTAATGCATACTTCGTACATCGCTTTGTGACTCATTGTGATAGATAAGACTTGACATGTTGACACCTTCATGATGTTGAGATATATAGTAATTGTGGCACGTATAGACTTGTTCTTCTCATTCGTTGATTGTATGAATGTGTCGGCTGAAAAAAGTAAGTAACTTTGTCCTCACTCTGCATCTCGGCGACTTCAAGCATGCCGAAAGTTTTAATGCATTGCTATCGATAACCGCTGAATAGCCAATGATGGTGCATCTGAACGTACACCGACCCTTTACATATGTACATTCAGTATACTATGTTTTGTAAATCATCTCGTTTCTGTAGTCCAGCCATCGTAAGCGGTTCAATGATATCCCCTTCAAGTTGCGCCCGGAGCAGAAAATCTTCACAAATGATGCGCTCACCGTTGACACTGGCAGCGTACGTGAACGCGAAGATTTGCTGCACCTGAGTGGGATGATTGTTGTGAAAACTTGTATGTCATTAGAATGTTTACGAGAAAAGCTGGCAAATTGTACCCGATCTTTTAGAAGCAATCGGACTTGCGACGTGGGAGCGCTAACTTGAGCATCGACTCAGCTACCGTGGATGCAGAGCCCGAGAGACCCCCGCCCCCTTTAATTGCTGCGACATCCGATAGAGGTTCTGCCAGTATAGCATTGACATCGACAGCCTGGGGATACCTGTCGATCTGTCTGCTGCTGTTTGGAGAACTAAGATAAGTTTTTTCCGATCTTAGATGTCCTGGCAGCATCCATTTACGCCTCCATAGCAACACCCCGGGCGATCGCAATTGTATGGTAGCACTCTGATACTATAGGGCAGGCTAGTGGTGGCGTGTAGATCAGGAGGACAGACTTTGCCGAACTTCTTCGTCTGCTTTTGTCCGTGATCGACCCTGTCTAAATTTACCAGCGATTGAGTCGGTACCGCTACTACAGCTTCCTTTCAACCAACCATGACCATCGGCTGGGCTCCTCCCATTACAAACGTTTGCTCTGCTCCTCAATTCATACGCCTGCGGGTCGTACATACGTTATCAAACTCACGCAATACGGCGGACTTCTTCGTCACCCACACTTCGGCAGGCTACGTATGCAGTAATATACGCTGCAAAACTTGAACCTTACTAAACTTTATGAACTCAAGATGAAATGAATACCAGGCAAAACTCTCTGTCAGGGATGTCTTGATGCTATCCCACAAAGAATGCGCACGATCATAGTGCAACCGCCTTCTGATCCGGCCCTCTCGCCGACTGTCGCATGAGCGATTCGGCCTAGGGTGCTCTCGTCCAACAGGAGGCTTTCTTTCAATTTTCTGCAGTATAAGAACACGCCTGCAATGGACTTAAGCCATCCAGTTCAAACGCCCTTTCCTCGAAAGCCTTTAGCTAGACCTTGAGTTCCTCTCCTCCTCCTTCATTCGCTCCAGTAGACCTGCCATTCATTATGTTCACCTCTACCTTCGTTACTTCATTGTTCATCGGAATGGCGGCAGCTGCCCCCGCCTTCCAGTTCAAAGTCACTGGCTGCGATGTTTCTAAGGCTCTCCCCGATCTCCCGTCTGGGCAAACCACGCTCGCCGTCTCGTCTGGCGAAAAGCCATTCACTATTGGCCTCGGAATTGGCATACGTACGTGCAAACTATTTTCAAACCAATTACCTCCAAGTGCTGACATCCTTTGGAACTCTTTGTTGATAGAGAACTACACTTGCTCCAGCACTGGCACGTTCACGTATGTCTACTATAAGAAAATGTGAATGCTCCCAATCTCACTGAAGTCCTCTTTGTTCCTGTTCTTCAGATCTGTCGGTGCCGTCGCTGAGCTCCTCGACATCACTTGCGCTCACGGCACTCCCTTATTTGATCCCCTCGAGGCGGCCGCATATTCTCTCTTCAATGCTGACAAGTCTGTCACTGTCGACGATGTGATCTCCGCCCTCGGTTCGTCTTTCCCCGTGCTCGGACAGCACTACTTCGCCACGAACCCATTCACGGGCTCGGGCGTAAGTCCCGTGTTTGACTTCCGTGCGGCGTCGCGCAAGGGTGACCCCACCGCCTTCGTCCTCGCCAACAAGACGGGCGACATCGCTGCTCCGTCGGGCACTCAGGATGTCGACTGGCTTGAGCTCACGGGCGCCCAAGGCAACCTCGCAAAGCACGTATACCGCCTTGACACGAAGGCCGGCCAGCCCCCTGCTTCAGTGAGTTTCAGTAGCTTCTAATCTTCCGGAATACCAGTCATTGACTCTCGTTCAGTGCACGCCTGGTTCACCCCTCATTTCGGTGAAATATGCCGCCAAATACTGTATGTTCTCTATCCTACCTCATCTCACCGAATGCTAACTTTTCTGAACAGGGTTCTTTAAGTAATCGGCATAGGCTTACATATTCTCATTTCCTTATGGACTTACTTAGGATTCTTTGCGTGTGCTGGTCGTACTTGCGTGCTCTACTGGTAGATTTACTTTACACTGGGGCTAGTCCACATCCCATCCAATCTTGTTGCTGTCATTGTCATTATTGTTGTCGGGTTTCAATGCTATTGGCTACTTCGTATATCTTCCTTTAATCATTGTTCCACAAACGCGTCTTATCTCACCCTTGTGAAAAGAGAATGCAAGAAAGGTTATATTGACTTCAAGAAGCTATAAGTCAGGAATCTATCAGTGAGATTCGTATAAGAGCTTTCGTGGTTAAGTATCGTTTATGTAAATGATCTGGATGTTTTTCAGCATCATGCTAAGGAAGATTCATCAGTATTCAAGATCAACGTTGTGAAGAATCTGATCATTTCTACGAAGCCTTCAACGTCGATGGCTAAAATAGTTGTGCATCAGAAAATTTTCGTCGGCGGAGTGTGCTTCAGCATCTCACATTCGTTTACGGTATGTACGCCAGCCAGACTCCCGCCACCGTGATTGTACCGGAAGATATGGTCAGTAAGCTTCCAGTAATAGCGCGTATCTGTGACAATCGTAGCCTTTAGCATCATTCGATTTGGCCCTTTATGTATCTTACAGACGTACCAGTGTTGCCGGTCATAATCCCCGGAGCAACGAAGATCTCTTCCGTGTTCTTGTATCCTCGTTGCGCATTGTATGTCGCTTTTATAGTTCCCGAAAGAAGCGTATATGGAGCAGCATCTGGGTCCGTGGGTGTGATCGGGGCTGGTTCTAGAGCCGTTCCCCACGCATCGCTGAGGACAAGCGCGCCGTATTTTGCTTCCGAGCCGGTTGTGATGTCCTCGCCGAAAGCTTTAAAAGAAAGGTTGAACTTCGTCGCAAGGTCTTCTAGCAGCTTGGTATCACGAGCTTTGACGACATCGACCGAACTGAAGGCATAGAAAGGAAATATATCACATTAGCATGCTTTGTTAGCTTAAATGCCTTGCACATACCTCTGAGTAGCAATACGATGGTTCACAACGGCCCACGCGGACTCGGGCAGTGCGTTTGTCTTGACACCTCCTTGAATGAGGTCAATAGCCTGTGTAGTGCCGATGTAGCTCTTCAGCGCCTTATCTTCGGAAAGGATAGCCTCAAGCGCCTTTAACGCCTTGTCGGAGCCGACAGACTTCTTAATCGCCTTGCGTAGCTTCTCGGGCACACTAGGCGCATGAGCAGCGAGACACTGGAGTGTTCCGTAGATGGGCGTTGCTCGGCTGAGTTCAGGCGCGAAAGGATTTGTCTCGAACTCGACAAGGAGGGCCGAGAGAATGCCAATGCTCTAAAAAAAACTAAGTTGATTTTTTCCCTACAAAGCAGTCCGAACATTCTCACCGTGTGCGCAGGCGGGATACTGGAGTGGCCTCCAGGGGAAGAAACATCGACTCTGACGTCGAGATAGCCCTTCTCGCCGATAGCAGGAACAGCGAAAACGCCATCATATTGTTTAGCATATCCTCCTATAAAATGTGATGGGCCATGAATTGGGAAGCTCCTAGAAAAGGAAAATAAATGAAAGGGAGAACGCACCGCCCTCGTCAACGAGGAAGGCGAAATAATCTTCGCCAAAGTTCTCTTCCATGTACTTGCCCAGTTGTTGGGCGCCCTGAAACGCTGTTAAGGATTTGTGAGCATCGGAAGCTCGGGGGGACATACGTAGATACCGGAAGCTTCTTCGTCGAAGCCTGTAAAGGACGAGTTAGAAAGAAGGAGAGTGATGGAGAGGTGGATCGACGCACCAAACGCGAGTACTATCTTGCGAGTCGGTTTGAACCCGTTTGATAGCAGTGTCTCAATAGATGTCCTACAAGATTAAAAAGAATTTAGGTTCTATTTCTATCATCGTGGGATAACACGTACAGAATGCCAATAAGACCGCTTTTATCATCTGAGCTGCCTCGGCCCCAGATTCTGTGTCCTGTACAGATATCAGAATACCATAATTTCCGGACATATATGAACATTGCAGACCGTCAAAGAATCCAGAGTAAGGAGGCTGTTCCCATTGATCCACTGTCTTTGGGTCAACCGGGACGACATCTGGGAAACATGCATATGACTATGAATACAGGAACAAGATTGCAGTACTTACCTTGGTGAGCGCAAAGAAGCAGGGGCTTAAGTGTCGAGTCTGACCCCTCAAACTCGTAAAGGAGACCATATGTGTTGACTTTGGTCAACTTCAAAGTAGAATGGCTAAAACACGCAAGATTTAATAGGTTGAATGATCGGTATGGAAAATTGCAACATACACTAATGGGAATGCCTTCAGGAGATATGCGTGGAAATCTCCAAATACATCCCACCGGGGGTCAACACCAACATCATCCATCTTGTCATACGACTCAGTTCTGAGAAGGTTAACAGAAGTCCTATCATATATCCAATGAATGTTAATGAACTCACGGAATCCTAACCGCTCCTCCAAGGTACTCTGCAGCCTTTGGTTTGAAGGATTCCGAGCTATACAAAGCACCGATGCTCTCCCAAAGCGCCTTGTGCTTCACAGGTAGGATCTGATCAACCTGAGGACACAGCTCCAGTGCGTCCTCGTTGAAGATAGTTACTGGACTATAGTCAGCAGCGACCTCCAAGAGACCTCGGAGGCCATCTAAGCCCCCTCCGCAGGTTTTGTGATGGAGCTTTAGAAGACCATCGATACCAATCAGGCTGAGCGCGAGCAACATGAACCTGTTGAAGGGCTTCCGAGTGCTCGTAGCAGCGTTCGCGGACGCGCCTGTGGCTGTCACAGGCAAATCGCTCTTCTCGTTCTTCATTTCACCAACGTTACTCGACGTCGAGGGTGGTACAGATGAGGTTGCAAGACACGAAGCAAGGTGAGCCTTATAGCAATCCTCTCAGCACAATGATGAGCACATGGTTCCTCTTAGCAGCCTGAGAGAGCGCTTAACGCGTCAACTATTTCCGCACTATACTCTACGCGTGGAAATTGGCCCGCATTGTCCGAACAGCATCGAGGAAACGATAGGAAAAATAGTAGAATGAATAAAGCGTATGCAATTGCGGTGTGCGGAAATGCGATAACAGTGATTGTATATTACTAACGGTCTTTACTAGCATAAATAACTTCCAACTCTCCTAGATCGCCAGGTACATAGATACCAGCCTCCTCTTCTGATTCGTAGATGGATCCTTGTGCCGCGAAGGTGTCGGAGGGTAATGTAAGCATGTCTGGAGGTGTTCGTGTAAGGTATAGTCTATGTAATGAGTCTTCGGCAGCCTATGCGAAGGATGGATGTCAGATGAGGAGGTCCAACAAAATCAAGCAGAAGAACGTACGCGGAACTCAGCCATTTTCAATGAGCTACCAAAGCCCTCGCCCAGTTTGTCCACCCCAGAGAAGATTCCAACAACAAACACCGGGGAGTTCGAGAGTCTACCCGTCTCTTTCAACAGTCTAGTATTTTTCCCAGTCAGCATCTATTTCATTAGAAGAAAAAGTCGGATATACCTTGATATTGGACGCTCTCGTTGAAACTTTGACACTGTCCGAGCCAAAGCCATTTTTGGATCACGAAACTTCATGAGAGGCCGTAAGTCTACTTCGCGGCTGAGGAAATAAGTGTGCACAAATTTTCGTGCGGTAGGGAGGGAGCGGTGTTGATAAACGAGGGCGGTGAGGGCACGGGGAATGGTCGCAAGGGCGTCAAGTAAAGAGATAGGTTGTGCTGTGGAAGCTTCATCCTGCAAAACCAAGGTCAGAGACTACACCAGCATCTTAACACAGAGATACGCACTGGACGATTCCAACGTAGTAAAGGCGCGGCACCCATTTCTTTTGCAACAGTTGCACAAGTCATTGGTCCAACGTACGCACTAACTGCCGCCTTCACCACACGTGTTGGAAGATGTGGATAGCTCGCATGGATATACTCCGTCGCAATCAGACCCATTAAAGAGTTCCCCAGCGTCGATAAGTTCGCGTTCGACTTCAATGGTGCAGCATTCGGGGTGTGCAGTGAGTAGAAAGTCGGGTAGGTGGGGTGTGTGCACGCTTGTAGGAGTTCATTGTCGCTTTTGATCACATTTGCGAGTCCTATTCGATGCGAGAACGAAGTAAGAGCAGAAGATGGTGGTCTTTGGAGGTTTGCCCAGACCTCCGGCGAGAAGTAGGTTGGTGTGCTTGCGTTGAACACGGCCTCCTTGGGCGGAAATTGTCGTAGTACAGAAGCAGGAGCAGAAGCAATTTGAGCAGCCTTTGACGCTACGCTCTTGACTGCCTGAGCCATCGACCTCGCTGTTTCCCAGCCTCGTCACCGTTGACAATGTTACGAAGGACTAAAGGATTGCGCTGCAGCACACAGAACTCAAAAAATCAGGACAACCAAAAATAGCAGCTCGAGTTTATTAGGGTTTGACATCTCTAAACCAGTAAAAAGCTACGTTTAGTCCCCCCCCCCCCCCCCCCCCCCCCCCCCCCAGCCCCTGAGGTTTGACTCTCGAAGAACAGCCAGAGGTCTCTTTTACTAAGTAACATAGATGACAGTCCAGGTAAGTATAGTGGTTGCAGCATATGGTACTTTTTTCACTTAACAACTTGAATAGTCATTGGAGCACCCGCTGGATTAATAGCGCCGCATTCGCGGTACTGTCGGTTAAATTTATTCGTGTGCACTGACAGCTTCGACATTGCTTGTTTTCTTATAGGATGGTGAATGTGTTCTCCGATGTCTGCTGTAATACTAAAATCGAGGAATGATACCACACTGGCACTCAGCCTCGGATTGCGGTTTACCGGGATCGACACGGCGGCAGGGCTGCCGGTGATTGATTATTTTTAGAAAACTTCAAAAATGAATTCAGATTCAAAACTCCGCGATTTGGTACTTCAAGTACTGAGTCTGCAAGCTATACTACTGCCGTATATTACACTCTTCTTCAATTTATATCTTTATTTTAACACTCAAACATCAAAGACATAGAACAGGAGCTCTATTAAAGTGAGCTCTTGTGAGAGGGCAGGCAATCTATTTTTGACCCCGGTGGAGGCCGTGCACTCGTAAGAGTCGCGCGGCGCCGCACTGCAAGGGCTCCTCTGCCCGTAACTGTTCAATAACTCTGCGCTCAAAAAGTGCCCCCGAACGACCAAACACCAACGCTGCCGGGCGTTTTACTTCTCTTTACTCTAACAACCTCTGGCAATCAACCGCGCCAACCTTACACGCGTCTCTCAAGATGCCTGCGTTAACGCTACCGTTAACGTTCAGTAACTCGTTTTGGTCTGAGGACTACCGTCGAGGTCTTGAAACCATCTTCAACAAGCTTCAGCAGGTATATTTGATGATTGTATGGCGCGAATAAACCGTTCATTGTGCGACGTGTTGCAGGGTGTCGAAGAGAATGAGGAGATTGTAACGTTTATTCGTGTAAGTCGCAAGTTGTTTTCCTGGAAATTGCACGCGTCTAACAGACGTCATCGCGCACAGGCCCGAGCGAACGCAGAATTTGCACTGGCAAACTCGCTCATCAATGCGCCTTCCACTGGTTCAAGAGGTCATAACATTCTCGCATTAAGCACTCTCAAAATTTGACCGAAAGTTTTAAATATGTTTAGGTTCGGGCTTCGATGTGGACGACGGTGCCTCATTGCTTATGGCTTTCCGAGGCCTGCAGGCTGAGTCGGCTTCTCAAGGCGAGGCTCACAAGGCCATCGCGAAGGAGCTACAGACGCTTGTGGGGGAACCTTTTGATGAGTGGGCTCGTGGGCATAAGGTGTGTTATTCGTGCGTGACTTCCGAAGAGTAAGTGTTACTGACTTCTGCGGCGCAGGAACGAATCACAACCAGCCGGCACACTCTCATTGATGGCTGGCTAAAGGCCTACGAACTTGAACAAGGAAATGTGCGTGGAGTATACTAATTCATATGATATGTTCTGCTGACTTCAGAATCTTTACTATTCTCGTAGGTTGACAAGTTGAAACATCAGTATTTGAATAAAGTGAGGAAGGCAGATGAGGCAGAAGACGAGTAAGTTAATAATTTTAATGAGCCACGTCATTCATCTCAGAGTCGAGTTCAGCGCGAAATTTGCTCCAAACAGCAAGGCGCCAGATAACTATACGACTTCTCCAAGACTGCAGCCACATGACCGTCGCGCTAATCCTCAGCGAACCGCCAGTGTTTCCGAGCGGCTTGCTCAACGCTTCAAGGAACTGCAGCAAAAAGCTACGAACTTGAACCCAGCTCATCAGAGCTCAATGAGCTCTGTTGCTTCAGATAAGGCTGCCAGTGTTACCTCCGACGTTGAGGGCGAAGAGAAACCACTTCCAAAAGTCGACAAAGGCAAGGGCAAAGCCGTCGATGATATCCAAATTCTGGCTTCGCCCCCACCTATGTCTCCTGCTCTGCCTCCTTCTGTAGCGATAGACGTGCGAGGCGCATCCCCGATGCCTCCACCTCCGCCTCCTCCCATCCTCCTTGCGGGACTAGCACTGCCCCCATCAGCTGTCTCTGACTTGCTGAAGCGCGCCGCAGCCGAACTCCCTCTTCGCCCCGTGAAGTTCCCTATCATCGGGGAGTACAAGGATTGCTTCACGGGTGAAGAATTTGCCACATGGCTCGTTGACAACGTGCAAGGCTTCGGCGGTAGTCTCGATCGTGCGGAGGATGCCGCCAAGGACTTATGTGAGCGAGAAGGTGTCTTGCGGCGCGTCGGTGAGTTCGGAAACGCGTTCGAGAATAACGAGGAAGCGTTCTATCAGTTCCGGCCAAAAGTAAGCTGCGGCTTGTTCGATTTCCACACTGCTTAATACTGAGTTTGATGATGTTGCAAACCAATAGGCGTTTACATTGGAGGCCGACTACTCTAAACGAGAACATCATGAAGGCATCACCTCTCCGGTGGTCGCTAATCTCGCGCCGATGGCTGACAATCTCGTCAAGCGGTCGAACACTCTCGTAAATATTGTCCAAAAAGTGATCAACGAGCGACACTCGGAGCCATTCTATGTCCGCGCACGTGCGGAGGCCAACGATGCGGACAAGGCGTACCGCATCGCTGTGCGCAAGCTCGATCGCCAACGCCTTGGGCTTGAGGAGCGCATCGAGGAGACACTCAAGGTTTGCCAGAAGTGGGAGTTGGATAGGCTCCGTGCGGTGAAGACAGTGCTACTCCAGTACCACGGCACATTGGCGAACTTGCCCTCTGGCTTGCAGCCGTCTCTCGACAGGTCGTCGACACTCATTGCGAGTTACCAGCCGGAGGCGGATCTGCGCGCGCTCATTGAACGGTACAGGACCGGCCCCTTCAAGCCACATGCACACGTGTATGAGTCGATTACGCATGATGAGTCGGATGTGTACTTTGGCATTGACTTGAGGAAGTGGGCTGATGGTGGCTGGAGCGCGTTACGAGGCGGGGCTACTGAAAAGGAAACAGTGCCGGAAGTGCTAACTTCACTTTTGAGTGCCTTGGATGTTGCATATCCCAAGCTTGCCAATGACTCAGGTGCGTATTGAAAACTGTATACTATTAACTCTCTGCTCACAAACCCACCATAGAGAAGCGAAAGACATGGATCTATGAAGTGCCCTTGTCCGCTGTACACCATCTTCGTGAGAGTATCAATGCAATCTCTCCGGGTCTTCCCATCCCAGAGGAGATGCTAGCCAAATATGACGCGCCAGTAATTGCGAGTACCGTCAAGCTTTGGGCGCTCGAGCTCAATCCACCTTTGTGCACCTGGGAAGGATGGGATGACATCCGTCGCATTTATCCCACTGTGGGCTCTGCACCAGAGGAGCAGAATGCTCAGCAGCACATTCAGGACTTGCAAGTGGCCCTTTTGCGCTTGCCCAAGATCCATTTGCTTGTTCTCGATGCCTTGTTTGGACATATTAAGAAGTAAGTAATATTGTTGAGAAAAAGAGATTTATGATATTGACTTGATCGCAGCCTTCTGGATACCACGACTGTGGATGAAGACAACGACGTGTACATCACTAAGCTTGCTTTGTCGATGGGTAGGACTATCCTCCGGCCGAAGGTTGAAAATGAACTTTCCATCCAAGATCGACACCCAACTAGTGAGATTTTTCGTACTTTGTAGTTCTTTGGCTGACTAACCTGAACTACCTTAGTGCTGTTTATTGACTTGGTCAAGAACTTCAATGAAATAATCCCGCCAACGATTGCACGCAAAAAGCGCGAGTCGGACAGGAAGATCCCACTGAGGAAGCGTACGGCCCCAATAGACATGCGCATAAGCAGGAGTAGACTATCCGTAGGTGCAGATACCCGTGAAATCCTTGAGGCTCAGCTCGCTGCAAAGAATCCGAGCATGCGTCCATCCTCTCGTGCACCGAGTCCTGTCCCAGCGGAGAACCCTCTGCCACCTGCTCCTGCTCCGGAGTCATTCGCACCTATACCCGAGCCAGCTAAATCCCCGGCACCCGTAGAGCTGCCAGTTCCTGCGACATCTGCTCCAGCGCCCACACCCGCACCTCCAGCCGCGCCTTCTGAGGACCCGCATGCCCCCCCTCCGATGCCCGTGTTCAGAGAGCCACCCCCAGAGACGGAGGATGCGCCACCTATGCCAAAGTTCGTCGACCCACCCGCTGAGGTCGAGCCTGAGGCAGCCGCGCCAGCCCCGGTGCCTGTCATCGTACCCTCGCCACCACCTGAGTCCCCAGCCGTCCCAGTCACTGTCTCTCCAGCGACACCGCGTGGATCTCCTTCACCCGCAGGTTCGCGTTCACGGTCTCCGACCGGCTCGTCCGTAGGGAGCCCTGTCGAACGCGTCGGTGCGGGCCTCTCCCGCTCTGGATCAGGTGAAGCGTCCCGCCTTCGTGGACCGCGCGGCGCACGCAACGCACGCCCGCAATCCGGTAATGTCGCATCGATGGTCGGCCAACTGCAGCGCAACAGCAGTCCGTCCGGTACTACCACTGGATCGGGTCTGTCTCGCCACACGAACCGCGCGAGCTTCAGCAGCGGTGGGCGGAGTGCGTCGCCGGTGAACCCGCATGATTACGAGCCGAAGCGGAAGGGCGCGCGGACGCAGGCGGGTGCGTTCTCGAGACGCACGATGGCGAGTGACGCGGAGGAGGAAGTTGTGCAGCAGTGAAGGGCGGTGTGTGGATGGACTGACTGAAAGTGAACATCACGACGATCGCCATATTATTACGCTTCGGACGATATTCCCCTGGCATGGGTACTTATGATCTATGTTTTTTCTGGATATGTTACGTACAATATCTTGTCTATTGATATATCTCTATGCGTTTTATCCGTAAGACTTTATGTTATTTAACAATGTGCTGTTCAATGTTGATGTTATGAAAAAGATGAAGGCTACAAAACAAATTCCTACACGTCCTTGAAATGCTAAACTTGTTATGTCATATAAGTAGTCGCTATTTCTCAACTTACAACTAACTTGAACGTGTTCATTATTGAAGAACACAATACTTAGCTAACTTCCTTCGCGTTTGGCTTCACAGTCATGACTCGCAAAGTTATGCAACAATATGTACGACGTCTAATGTCATGGATCCTAAATTCGAATTCTATAGGAAAGGATTATATGAGCACACTACATAATACAAACACATAACTATAGTGATGGAAGGGAAATCATAGATGAAACGAAAAAAATAAACATAACATCCGCATCTTAGACTTCCTGAGATGCGCCCTCCTTCTTACCCTTCGCTGACTTGCTGGGCAAAAGTTCGGGGTTGATAAAGGGTACGACACCACCCTGGCTGATCACAACATGTCCAAGAAGCTTGTTCAACCTGGGTGGCACATGACAATCAGAATCGTTGATAAATAGATGGAAGTTACACATACTCCTCATCGTTACGAATAGCGAGCTGCAAGTGACGGGGAACGATACGCTGCTTCTTGTTGTCGCGAGCGGCGTTGCCAGCCAGTTCTAGAATCTCGGCGGCGAGGTATTCGAGGACAGCAGCAAGGTACACTGGTACTATATGTCAGCGACAAGTGATGGCCGAATAGTGCCAACAAAACACACCTGGAGCACCAGCACCAACACGCTGGGCATAGTTTCCGCGCTTCAAAAGACGATGGATACGACCGACCGGGAACTGGAGGCCAGCCTTCGCCGAGCGGGACTGCGATTTCGAGTCGCTACCGGTCTTTCCAGAAGAAGACTTGCCACTATATCGTTGAACCCTGTTAATCCTTACACTGATTTTGAAACGTAAAGGCATGCATACGCTTTTCCTTTGCCAGACTGATTAAATTTGACGTTTGTCAGTCAAAAAGTGAGTAAGAAACATAACAGTAAGCGTACCATGGTTGGTTTTTACTTGAGGTTCGTTTAAGAAGGTCGTGCTTTGACGTAGGACGAGGTGGTGGTGGTAGCAGTCTTGAGGATGGGCTGAACAGCGTTCCAAGGTGAGCGGCTTAAGTACTCGGCGATGAGCAAGCGGATAAACAGAGACAAATAATACAATCCAAATTATGATCACGTGCCGGCGCGTCTCGCGACGCGTTGAAATAGCGTGGGAAAACGACCATGATGCCGCATTCAACCCAAAAGCATATTTTCAGTTTAAGCGCGTTAAAGTGTATTGAGCTTACAACGTCCATTGCACTCACCTCTCATCCTTGAGTCTTCCCAAGTATTCAATCCTTGAACAAATCCCCCTTGCAGGAAAGGAGGAAATCTGCAATCAACTAATACTCACGATTATCTTGTCACTGTTGTCGTTACCAATTGCGTACAGTTCGACATTTCCAATAGCAATCATCGTAATCAGCTCACTCAACGGCAACAAACGTTGACCACCGGACGGTCTGGACGACTTTTTCGAATAGCAACTGCAGTAATTCGAAACGATTTGGTTGAAGACACGCTCTCCGGGAATCTTCGCGTGCCAGTGTGCGGATAGGTGAGCCGAAGAGTCACACGGTAATGTAAAGCGCCATGGTTGTTGACCATAGTAGTTGGCAGAAGTGCCGGTGTACACGAGGCGTCCAGCTGGCCAAGCATAAGAGAAAACATTCATAAAAACCAATCTTAGACTTACCTATGACTACATTCTAATGGACGAAATTCCCTCTCTAACCACTCTACTTGTGCGCCAACTCGGTGCGACCGGCACGTCTGAACCTCGTCCGCCTATTGCACCAAAGCTTCATGAGAGCGCAATCAGACCAACGCATGACCAGACAGTCGTGCTATACGTTGTGCGTATCGCCCATACCTGTCCTCGGAGGAGCTTGATTTTTGCTAACAAGCTGGAACGCCTAGATTGTTGTGTACACGGTAGTGATCTTCGCATTATGGAACATCCCAGCGGCGAGGAACCTCATCAATCCACTCAAACTTATGACGATTGGATGGCATGAGATGTGCCACATCACGGCAGTACGTTGCTTACTTCTACTCTGTCCAGGTAGTTGATTGCATTGACCATACTTCGAACAGGCAATATTCACAGGCGGGTCGATCTTGAGCGTGACAATCGATCCCATCCTTGGGGGAGCGACGAGGGTTGAAGGAGGGCATCCACCAACTATCCTTGCGGCGGGCTACATCGGCTCCGCGCTATTCGGTGGTGCCTTCATCCTCGGTGGCTGGGATACACTTGTTGCTAAAATCCTTAGTTTCTTCCTGGGGCTCGGACTCATCATCCCTCTCATCCTCGTGCGAGATAAATTGTGAGTCGTCCATGCTGGTGTACGAAACATACGGCTAACTCACCGCTTACCGCATAGGACATATGTCTTGACCATACTATACGAGGGCTTGCTGATTGGGTTCTGGTTCATCGACCATGCGTGAGCACACTCGTAACATCCATGGAGTAACTCAGTCGATCTAACGATATGTAATGTCTAGTCAAGCACTGCGATGGTATTGTCTCTTCATCGGTGTCATGAAGTGCGTGTCTTTCTTCCTTCTTACGTACGCACTACTGATATCCATTGACAATTCAGCATCTTCTTTTGCGTCTGTACGTCTTCATCTTCATCATACTCAATCTCGAACTTATATCGATTGTGACTTCTACAGGGGACATAACCGACGACAAGTTCTTTCGCAAAGTCAATGACTCCGACGCAACGCAGTTCGCTGTCTTGTTTCCGTATATACCAGCACATGGTAAGCTCCTGTCGCCTTGCCTATTAGTGCAACCGCCAGTCGTAGAAGCACGATCCGTTTGCAAAGCGCATTCTCCCCACTCTCCCGTTTCAACATAGCCTCTCCGCATCTTCTTCTCAGTATAGGGTCCCAACATTCACTGACTACTGCGTTGTCTAGTTTGGGCAACCTTCTGGATCCTCTTCGAAGTTGGTGCCCTAATAGGTTTCATATTCATCGGCATAGCCTCCTTCAAGGCGAGTTCCCATTCCAACCATCTTACATTATTGGAGATCTAATTTCGCATCTTCTCCGCAGTTAACACCGGACCAAATGCGAGCAGAAGCAGGTAAGTTCTGTTGCACAGCCTATTCTGCTATTAATGCCATGCGCTCATCTGACAAAATTAATGATGATTCCCCTCTTCAGCCGCATTTCTTCCGACATAGCCCTCCTTTATCGATACCCTCGACCTCTACTTGGGCTCAAGTAGCAACTTCAACGACATATCACTCTAAAACGACCGAAATGCCTCATATCCGCAGCTCACGAGTCTACGAACCCTGCATCTACACGAACCCTTACTCATTGCATACGGACAATCAACTGCATGTACTCAAATACTCACCGATACATGTCCAAACCCCTCAGAATCATCTAGCAATGCTCCTCATCAGCTCACATACTTCACAGTCATCATCCTTGTAAATGTATATCTCACAGGCCATGTACACAGCCACCAGCCCCGATTTCAACTCCTTCACATTGCTTTCTCGTTGCGCTACCTGTTACTATTTTCCATTTCCCCAAATCCACGGTTTTGTAAAACATGAGTACAATTTATTCAGTGTTTTGGATATATAGAGATCTGCTCGTTGTTAGTTTCTTGTGCTTTGTTTTTTTTGCTTCGTGGACCGGAGTTCTTTTTGCGATATATTTTTATCCGCATCATGTGGTTATTTTCTCTTGAATGTGTGTAACTTGTCTTTCCATTAAAATAAGCGAGACTGTCTTCAGTGCAAACGGTGAACGGTGATTCGTCATTCTAACCAAGAGAAAGGAAACCCCGATAGCATTAATTTCATAGCATGCGCAGAGTACAGCCGTCTGTATGTTAAGTATATTGGCGGGAACTGAGTAGAGTGGACATGAGTTGGAAGATTATGACGCGGAGGTTGTGGAGATAGTGAATCGCGTAGATTGAGGTCGACGTAAAGCGTGATGGCGTCAGAGTGATATGCATGAACGCATAGTTAAGGAGCGATGCAAATAACATTTAACATTTGCGATACGAGCGGGTCGTTCGAAATCAACGGGTGCGAGTAAAGCCAATAAAAATAAATAGGTAAGAACAGCATCCTCAGCAATGAGAGAATTATTTGCGGTTTGCTCGCCGTACGAGTCCTGCAAGGAGGAGTGTGCCCATTGCGGCGGCACCGCCCGCAAGTGCAAGACCAATGTAACCTTCTGTTGGGTGCAAGATATAGAGGGGCAGAGCGAAAGCAAACGATGTTAGTATGTACAATTCATTCCATTTGTAGAAAGACGGACCTCGTGTTAGCTTTGAGTCGATGAGCTCTGCGAGGCTTTGTGCTTGGAGATTTGTAGGCTCCTTATCGAGCAATAGTCCTTCAAAGTCACAAATGTGTAAATTCACAGAGGTCTCGCATTAGTACAATTAGAATGGCGCACCGTTAAAACGTCTAGCTTCTTCATATTGTCCCATCTTATAGTGTCCTAGAGCGAGGTAATACAAGCATTCTCTCCGGCGTGAAGGCTCTTGCCGGTATAGCTCTACCGAAAGGCAAAAAAAAAGCGAGTATTAGCATTCATAAGGTGAATAGGAGTGGTAAGCCACATACCTTGTAGTACTTTCACGCCCTGAACCTGATCCTCTCTCTTCGGGCTCTTCACCAGTCCCCACGCATAGTTAAATCGTGTTTGCACCGTTACGTGACCAGCCTCGAGCTCTTTCTCGTATTGTATCCTCAACACCTGCATCCGAAGCAAGCCATAAGATATAAGCATGTCTGAAGTGATGTGAATGTGTGGTCACTTACCTCAAGTTCATCGAAAGAAAGTGATTGTTCTGCATCCGCAGCGTAGGGAACTTCTGTTGAAGGCATTGCTGTCGTTGTCGTCTAGCGTCGTGGTCAGATAGCAAGAAGAGGGACAGTGTAGATGCGGTGTAAGTGCGTCAAGCACTCGGCTCGGATAACTGCGCCGCTGCGCCCTCCCGAATCTGGGTTGCTCGCGTGGACGCCACGAGAACCTATTATCATGCAAGGCTTTAATTCGTACTAAGATATCTAAAGAAAAAAAGAAATACAGTATAACAAGTTGAGTACACAGAGCGAGACGAACAGTACACATGCAGTCCAATCAGCTAATGCAAATAAAGTAGATAAATTACTGAAACAACAAGCGACAAAATGATATAACCACCTCTAGCTATGCAAATTACTCTTTAGAAATGATTGGACGATGCGACTTCAATATGACGAGGGATGGTACAATGTAACGTGTTGATATCTTGCAATGTATCCGACGGGTTGTGCCACTAACTCTCCGAATGGTGCCGGGGAACTTCAAGTTGTCACTTTTCCATACGCGAAATCTCGGCAACGTAGTCCTTTACAACCTTTTCAATGACGTTGCTGAGAGGAGCAAGATGGGCATGCGGAATATCCGTTTCTGACGTTGAGACCCTCTGTAGTCGGCATAAGATCTCTTCCACTTCGTCAAAGTCCGATATCAGTTCCCTTTTATGTTGATAAAACGATGACGGGTAAAGATCAACTGGGAGCCTCTGCGTGCTAGCAGAATTGTAATGCCGCCAATTGAGCTTGCCTTGCGACGGAGACTCTGAAGTATCCGTTTCGTCATCGAATTCGATATCTGCTAAGGCGTAGGTCGATTCCTCGTCCCCTGTGTCCGTGTTAGTATATGTAAGCTTGAGCATCGGTGGAAGCCTGTGATTGATCGTTACTTCAGGGTGTTCGGCTTGCTTGATAAGTAGCTTTGCGACAGCCTTTTGCGGTGGACTAGCGGATGGATCCTTCGCAAGAGACGAAAGATGGTGAAGCCTAAACCGAGCAGGATCAACATCGTTAGGAAAGCAGAATTCAACCAGTATGAATTCGGGAGACACAGATTTCATATCCATATCAAGCCACTGTTGCATTGCATATAAGTGTCTTGCAAGTTCATAGCTCGCTACATGGATCATGTACTCTCGTTCCTGTACATTCAGGCTGGATCGGACTAAAAGTGCGACATTCAGCTCTTGATTCGGAGACATCTACTCTGTTTGTAACTCACCGAGCTCGCTCTTGTCAAATTTACAAAGGAGCCTATGACCTTGTTCAGTCCAAGCCCGTCTTTGACATTTGGGAGAGCAATAGTAGGCCGTTTCACAGCCCATACATCGAAAAAGTCTCCCCTTACGGTAAGCCCGACATTTCACCTGAGCAAAGGAGTTTAATCAGCCATGTAATAAGTCTCAACTAAATGACATACGTACATCACCACAACGTCTAGGACGATTATTTCCAAGCCTGTATAGATACAGCTGAACTAAACGCTCGACATACAAGCTTTTCAATACCGTCCATCGGGGCTGAATGCTACTGGGTAACTGTTCCATCAATGCAGATTCCTCTCGCACAAGCGTGTCCATTTCGTGAGAGAACCTGGCGAGTATGGCAGGGCATATGAACCATCGGGAGAAAGTGATCTTGAGCAATTGATTTATGGCTGTGCGTCCGTCTCCGTCCATTTTATCGTATAACATCATTGCCCGTATCATAGCAGGAAACACTTTGCACCGGTAAGCTTGTTTCATGTTCCAAACATTGAACGTTCCGTACACCGCCGCCCTTAAGAGTCGACCCATGGTAATTGCAGAGTCACCTCGGTCTTGTGGTGTTGCATTCCTCGAAATATCGTGAAGCATTCCAAAAACCTTCATTGTTATAGGAATCGCTCGACTGGGCAGCTCCGATGTTCTTGGAAGCCGTCTGTATCCCCTGTTTTTCATCAATGTCACGAGGATCTCATGGTGAATATCAAAGATACGAAAATCGAATGGCGTCTCGCGAGCCGCTTTCTTAATATGCGCTATAGCTAATTCCACAATGGTCGACGGAGAATCCTCGACAAATTCCACGTCTAAGCAATCCTCTGGCAGATACTCGGAGCAGAAAGAAAATATTTGCCCTGCGAGCACAATATCGACGTGGCCCGCACCACACGTCATCCACATCCGAGCGGTTAAGCGGACGGCTTTGTCGTAGCTGTATATGAGCGTCGGACCGCCTTCGATTTTATATATGAGCTGGAAGAAGCGAGACGTAGTCATAAGAAGACTATTCATCTTCAAACATTTGCTGTCCTCGTCCAGCTCCGCCGAATCTTTTATTCCGTCGTAGAAGTATTCGATCCAGCCGATAACATCCTTCCATGAGCCAGCCATACTCTTGCGAGCCTGAGGACTACTTCGAAAGAAAGGCCAACCTAATTCGATGACCGTAAGAAGACCTTGGAACACAACATTCCCCTTCTCGTCTTCGTATTCGAAGTCCCGAATGACCCTTACAGCAATGCTGAAGAGACGAAAATGAGACGTAGATGGAAAGAAATCGTTGTCACACCGCAAGACCGCAATTATATCTCTATAGGATCCCCCCTCGGCCAGCTCTATTGCCTAAATATGAATCATCAATACAGCTCGTTCGGGAGATAGCACACTCTTAACATACACGAAGAGGATTGAATTGAACACACAACATAGCCCGTTTATCCTCTGGACTATTCCAGTCGGGGCTAACCATCGGGACGTGCACGGACAAGAAAGGCATATAGGTATCGAGCGACACCATTTTCTGTTGATTTCAAGAACTATCGTAGAGTATTTCGTTGTATCCTTTCCTTAGCAAGGTCATGGTATGAAGACAGTGGAGGGCACGAATGTGTTGACGACGTGGTTATCGACCAAGGAGCATTAGTAATTACTAACTTGGAAGCTAAGTTTATGTGGCCGCAACTTGAACTTTAACTTAGATTGCCCCAAAGTCGGTAACACACGTATGCTACATAGTATTATAAGATACAAAGCTCGGAGTATTAAGAAGCAGCAGTAAGTGTCACTTTCAATGGTGAACAATTTATATCCGAAGGACTCCTGGAATTGATGACCTCTTGTAACATTCTCGCAGCATTCGAAAGGTCTGAGCTCGCGATGTTGATGAATTCGAGCGACTCAAGCAATGGACAAGGTCTGGCTTTCGCGTAAAGAGCTCTTGCTGGGGCGGTTAAGCAGAGTGCGTCCGATATCTCCTGCGTAAAGCGAATCTTGAGGCTCTTCAATGCCGGAAGAAGTTCGAGGCTGTCCACTACTTCAGTGCTGGACATCCAATCGTTGACTAACGTGAGCGATTCGAGTGGAGGGTTCGATCTCATCAGAAAGTGAACAAGATGCGGCCATGACTGGCTACCACTGAACGGCCACTCCTCTCCGAAGGTGAGGACCAAATTTTGGAGCTGAGGAAGATCCAGCCTGTCTAGCAGGCTTCCGATGATAAATGTGTATTGGCCATCTCCGTAAATGTCAAGAACACGAATGGACGTGAACGTCGTCGCAACAAGATTTGGATTGAACACTGGGAGTGGAGTTACACCCCAGCCTGACGTATCAGGCGGGCTGAATCTCAACTCCTCTAATTGCGGACACCCCTGCAGGAATCGTATTGCATTGTCCGCGCTGACTGAGTGGTGAAGCAGATTCAACTTCTTTAACGTAGGACATGCCGGAAGACCTTGCGATAGTATTTGGAAAGTAACTTCGCTGTCGATGCTGAGTTCTTTCAAGCCGCCAAAAAGTGACGTGAAACGGTGATCAAGAGCGGGTGAACCACTACGTGCCCTCCATGCACGATAGTAGCGAAGATCAAGAGTGTTGAGAGCCAGCAGCTTGGTCGTTATGGTATCCACTGAGTCGTTTAGGTGGTCGTCGGGTAGAAGGACTTTGAGGGCTTTGACGCGCATCCAGTGTTGGCTGATCTCGTAAAACAACGAATAGATGTGTGCAGATGTAACCCCATGCGTCGGGAAGTGAGGGCGTCCATCCTCGCCCTGTTTTGGCTCAGGCTTAGGCCACTCAATAGTGATCATCACATCTGCGGTCCTGCTTCTCCTAAGCCATTCTGTAAGGATTGGCAATGCGTGTTCGGGTACAGTCTCGGGACGGGGTTGGATTACGATGTGCAGCCGGGCCCATAGCTGAAGCGTGGACAGCGCGATGGTCCTCCACACCTGGCACACCTGGCTAACGTTCAATGGCGCCTCATTCACCTTCACGTTCGGATGTCGATCGTGAGGTAGGCAAAGCAGGAATATGCAGGACAAGATGTCCGGGATAAGCGTTCGCACGTAAGGATGCTCGCTGTTCTCAACTTCTATCTTTGTACCATCCTTTGTGAGCACACCCGCATTCTGGCCTTCCGTCATGGTCCTGTCGATTGTTTGAATAAAGGTCAAGTCAAGTCTGTGTTCATTGCCGATGGGCAACTTAGATTACAACTTACTACCAATTTCTGTGGGCCTGCGTGAATCTACGTTGCTTCTTGATGAACGACGTCGCGAGACAGCAGTGACCCGTCCGGATTGTTTCTATTCATATTCAGCTCAGCCAAGTGCATCAAGGGAGCTGGTGATGGCATCATCAGTGTAGCACGAGTGGACCACGCTAAAGTTGTGAACTAACATTCTGCACGGTACGGTGTCTTCAAGTTGAAGTTCAAGTTTGCACGCGAGTCAACATGGGCATGAGCAGGGCTTATGCTGTACGCTGTACGTCTCCAAGAACGCGCAGTCGCACGCAGCGCGCGCCCATCTCGTGTACTTCTTGGCAGCGACAGCGCCGAAGCTACTAGTACAGACTACAGTGAGTCATAGCGGGAAGAATGCATCGTATAATTTGTATATGATTCCAAGCACATTTCAACTTTCTCGCCCACAATCCCACCACTCAGCGAGTTTTACAGAAGATATGTCAGAGCCAAGTCATAATGGAGACTCAGCTTTGAATGCTCCTAACGTCGAAGCTGAACCCGCAGATACAACGCGAACTACGTTTGCCCAGGCCGCTCGAGTTGTTGCCGCCTTACAACTCTCTAGACAAACGAAAAAACCAAGCAACGTCGACATACAACGAATTCTGCACAGTGGCACTGGTCAGAAGGACTGTGACCCCTCACTTATCATCCCTAGGCTCTACCTTGGTGATTTCTTCAATGCTTCAGACGAAGAAACAATCGAACGACTTGGAATTACACACATCCTGTCTGCACTTGAAAGTGAGCCCACGATGGTTCCAAGCCAGGTCGGGGGGAGAAAGATACAGAAACTGCATGTCCTCTTGACAGATATACCCCGATCCAACATCTCAAGGCATTTTGAAAGTACCACCAAATGGATTGCCGACGCTCTAAACGATCCGACCTCCGTCGTCTTGGTGAGTCAACATGGTTTACTGCTGCTCAATATAAAGTGGGTATTGATGGAGGGTATAAACTTGCGTAGGTACATTGTCAAATGGGCATCAGCCGCAGCGCTACGCTCGTAGCAGCGTATCTCCTTTCCGTGACAAGTGATTATAGCTCGGCGTCGGAGGTGCTGGATTTCCTTAAGACAAGGCGAAGTTACGTACAACCGAATTCCGGATTTCGAAGACAGCTCGAGAAACATGCTATATCTTGTCTCCAACTGCGCACGACGCCAGGCGACAGTGTAGCATCGACCACGAGGGCGGCGGACATGGCTGGTGATACCGTAATAGTACAGATTGATACAGTCGAGACCGACAAGATTAGCTAGTGGGGACAAAAGAGCATTAGACCATGGACATCAACAAGCGAAACAGATGAAGATAGATGTAATGAACGCAGATACAAAGCAATAGAAGAGAGCAAAAAGAAGATAACAAATGAAAGCCTGTACAAAATAGAGATAGCAACATATACAGCAGGACGAAGCAAGAGAAAGCATAGATCTATTCACAGGCAAGAACGACGGAAAGTGCAAAGGCAGGAGACATGCTCTACCTTCCGGACAACAGTGCATCCCGCACTGTACTGCGTTCCGCGAGCAACGCAAGGATCTGCCAACGCGGGTCTTCCGTGTGGCGCTCCTTGAATTGTACTTCGTGGTCGAAGAAAAGCCGGGCATCGCTGGCTCCCTCGGCCATGAGCCGCGTAGCGGCAGCGGACTGGTAGGGCAGAACGGCGGGACGGACAGTGAAGAGAGTCTCAAAAGAAGAAGCAGTCAGGATACGTGTTGTGGGTTGTGAATTTGTAGAGAGTTGGATGGAGGCGATGGCGTTGGATGTGGACGTAAGGGCGAGTGCTTGTGAGATGAGTTGCTTGAGTTTTGCCTGCGGAGGTATTTCAGTAAACCTTAGCTTCAACATCAGACAAACCGTATACACTTACTTCACATGCCATGGTCATCAGCTGCGCAACAGTCTTTGAAGGTGCTTGTAGGTCGTGTTGAGCGGAGATGAGGGTCACACGTTCTGAAATGTGGTTCAAGGCTGTCCCCCTTACTACCGAAGCTAGGTTCACTGGTAAGTAGGTTCCAGCTTTACCTACAGAGTAATGTCGTTGGGTTATATGATGAGTGAGTTATGGATGAAAACACTTACTGCCGTTTTCTTTAGGGAGTTGCACGCCCCGTTCTCTCGCAATCTCATCCGTTGGTAGTTTCGGTCTGCTATCTCGAGCCCGAGCAGAATTCTCCAGCGACTTCATCCGCTCGCGCTCCTTCTTACCCATTCCCACTGCCCACCTCTTCAGATGAGATGAGTGCAGAGCATCTGCGTCCCCATCCACGCCTGCATCCGGGCCAAGCAACGTTCGCCTCCGCTTCCGTGAGGGTTTGCCCCGACCTGGTGCATCCGGCGGTGGTGTGGGAGGTGCATGGTGCAGTGACGAACCGAGCACGGAGATTATTAAAGAGTTGTGCAGTTTTACTATACAATCCGATAACTTTAGTATTGCGTTGTCCCTTACACAACAACGAGAACATACCTAGATGGGATGTATCGACAGCCTCCCGGATCAGCTCTTCAAACTCAGTTCTAGAGATTTTGCCACCCAGATATGAGCTGAGCGTTTCCCAATAGTGTGTCGACTTGTTCCCCAGAGCCGAGGTGAGCTCATCGCGGAGGGCCGGCGCTGGGCTGCTCATGATGTGTGATGTGTATGGTGGTGGTAGGAAACAAGAGTTAATTCGGGTGCAAGTCGCAGGCTACGCGAAATTGCACAAACTTGAACCACAACTACGGTTGCTTTGACTGCACACTTCACGGCGTCGGGCACCTCGAGCAGCACGCAGGCAGGACCTTCGAGACTCACGAACGCCATGAACTCGGCTACAACTGTAGAAGGAAGCAGCCCGACTTCGATGACGGATACATTACTCGAACCGCTCAATGCGCTACAGAAGCTTTCGCATACCCTCTTCCTTTCGCTTTCTCCTGCACAAAACAAACCACCACCACCACCGCCTATAGAAGCATTCATCGAAGCAGATGCAGCTCTAGCGAATGCCTTGCAAAAAGCCCGACTTCATCAAGTAAACCAGAGAAAGATCGTTGCTCTAACGGCTGAAGTTCTGGAACTCGAGAGTCGTTTGCGGGACATGTGGATGGAGCTGGAGAAGGGGAAGCGCGACCTTGAAGAAGTCATCGAAGAGGGAGATGAAAGAGTGAAAGCTATCGAAAAGGCGAAGGAGGGTGCGTCTGCTCGTTGCTTTCATGCAATATCATCTCACACAAGTTCTATCCAGCTGCTCTTCCTTACCCAGAGTTACTTGCATACGCTCAAAGTCTCAGTGCATTCACGTCTGCTCCGCCTAACATGCCCGATATGACAGTGCCTGGGCAACCTCCTCCGCCCTTGTTCTTCCCGCCGTTCCCGAACGAGGAGAAGATGCGGAGAGGCCGACTGAATGCCGAGGCACCTCTGGGTATGTTGGGTGAGACGCACTCAGTAGGGCAGCGTAAGTTCTTCATTTCTTTTCATTGATCCTGGCACTGAACATACACCTCCTATAGCACCTACAACCTCCCAAGAGAAGCCGGACATTGCTATCCCCTTACCTATGCATGGCAATCCTTACAGACAAGACCATCCAGTGCAGCAAGGCGTTTTCGACTTGGATTTAGACCTTAACCCGGATTTCTAACATCTATGTTACTGAATCCCAAGCTTATCCAGTCTACCTTTTGCAATCCATCCAACATCAGCCACAGCTCTTTCGACCTCACCACACCACGCAGCTCCAGGCACTTCATGCGGGGTGATATTATCCAGCCCTCCCTCTCTTTCTATCGCAGAAAGTATGCATTCTCCCTTCAACTTCTCTTCCATCTCATCTCGAATCTGAGCTCGTGAACGCCCGTTTACGAATGTGATATAGACAAGGCCGGGATATCGCCTTTCGTACGCAGCATTCAAAATCGCCAATCGTTCAAACACATCGGGTGGAGTAGGCGCCGGTCCACCAACTTGGCCCTGCTCAGCGGAGCTGAGCGCGCTCAGAGCCTTCACCTCGCCAATCCTCGGATGGCCTCCGACGAATTTTGCTTGGTTGGACCATGGCCAGCCGTGCACGATCGTCAGTGCCTTGTCGATAAGCTGTGTATAAGTTGATGGAAGATCGCCCTCGCTGGAAAGGTTTAGGGCTTGGGTCAAGTCCGGAACAAGGACATCCAGGAGGATAGGTGACGATTCAAATAAGAGTGCGAGAACGTTTGCAAGAGAATAATCGGATGGGGAGGTGTTTCCTGAGGTTCGGACAGATGCTAAGAGCTCCGGGAGAGGTGGAAGTAAAGACATGGTAAAGTCTACAAATGTCAGACAGTAATAATACCATTCGATAATTATCTTACCGCCCGTTAAACGCTGAGTGAAGTTAAGACCGACGATAAAGCATGAGTTGAAGGAGCGTTCGGGAGAGCCGACCCGGATCACGAGTCGGAAAAACATCGGCCATATGGTACTGTAACGTTGGCTTGCCAGTGAGCTCAAGTGCTTCTTGCTTCGCACCACCACCTTCTCTTCTTCTGGACTAACGGACTCGACAAGCTATGGCGACCGTTGCACCTTTAGTCTTCAAGTGGGGAATTGTCTCTACGGGATGGATTGCTGGGTGTTTCGTCAGGGTGAGCCTATCGTCTCATGAATATACTTTCAAATCGCTCATGTGTATGCACTTTAAGGATATCTTGATTGACCCTAAGACGTATTGCACTTCAATGCTGCTTTCTGAATATACGTTAATACAATCATTTACATGAATAGTCGCGATGTCAATGACGTTGTGCATAAAATAGTAGCTGTCGGTTCACGCAGTGTAGAAAAGGCGAAGGAGTTTATCGACCGCGAAATTAAGGACGACTCGGTCAAGCCTTACGGATCATACGATGAACTCTTCGCAGATAAGGTAAGATATATTTAGTGAATCTTTCGTAGGCGTGCTCGCTGAGCTCCGCAACCTAGGACGTGGATGCAGTGTACATTGGTGCATACTCATCATTCTGCCGTAGCATAACGGAAAGATACTTAATTCTATACCACCAGGAACTCCACACACGTACCACTACGCAAACTCCAAAGCTGCGCTCCTCGCTGGCAAGCACGTTCTATGCGAGAAGCCGGTCACGTCGAATGGGGCGGAGCTGCGATCTCTCCTGAACCTCGCGAAAGAAAAAAACCTTTTCTTCATGGAGGCACTCTGGACGCGCTTCCACCCGTTGACCATTGAGCTAAAGAAAGTCGCGGAAGAGGGTTCTTTGGGTGACCCTGTCGTACTCCATGCGGATTTGTCTGGTGATTTTGATATCGAGAGTAAGCATGTGTTGCATTATAAATATAATAAAAGAGTTCACCATGCCTTGAAGATATCCCGAAGACACACCGCATTTTGGATCCGCAGCTCGGCGGTGGCGCACTCCTTGATCTGTAAGAGACTTCAGTTCCATAATAAAAATAGGATTGACTGTTTTATCAGAGGGCCCTACCCACTTGTATGGGTGAGTAATCTATACCGCACATGATTGAGAAGTTGGTAACAGATGTCGAATCTCAAGGCAATTGTCGCTCTTTACGAACACCCGAAGAACCAAGGCGCCCGACCGTCGAGCATCAGCGGGTCGATGCTTAAGACGCCCCTTACTGGTGTCGACAGCAGCACTTCCTTTACACTCACCTTCTCATCTGGCCTACAAGCCCAAGCAATCCTCACAGCCTCCATCACGCTGCCTCCCCCAAACCCGGGCGTCACCATTCGCTACCGCAACGGTAACATCCTCGTCACTCCTCCCATCTACTCCCCGCGTCAGTTCACCGTGCAGTACTTTGATAAACCTGGTTCCGGAAAAGTTGTCCGCGAAGAGAAGAAATTTTTCGAGTATGAAGGGAAGGGTTGGCATTTCCAGGCTGATGAGGTTGCGCGGTGTGTCAGGGATGGGAAACTGGAGAGCGACCTCTGGGGACATGAAAAGAGCTTGCTTGAGATGGATATTTTCGATGAAGTGCGCAAACAAGGCAACTATAAATTCCCTCCGGGCGTAGAGCAAGTCGTATAAAAAGCTAGCAAAAGCTTTGTATATAATACATACACATATGAAAGCGAGGATATAACTATCTATCCGCAAAAGATATTCATCAGTAACTGACATGATGAACGACCGTAAAAATACAATGTTCAGCAAAGGTAACAATGAATCAGCACAGCACCATGAGCACATAATCACATATAGAACTCCGGCTTCCGTGCGTTGATTCCGTACTCTGAGAGAGCAGCGCTCAGATCTTCCATAGTGAGCGTTGTTCTGGTCTTATCCTAATAGGTTCCATTAAGTAAAGCAACAACTGGTAAAGAGGCTAACGGTGTCTTACCCGAACGGATTGTCCACCCACAGGACCGCGGCTTCGTCCACTCGCAGTCGCATTTGTACGTATACGAGCATGTTGGTAAGCATCAGCTGCGATGTCCGATACGAACTTCTGCGCAGCGAGTGCTAACAAACGTTTCCTGCGGATATAACATCAACATCAACAAGGTCTTCTGCTTCTTCCAAGCAATAATAACGTACAGTCGGACATCTTCGGTTTCAAATCCTACCCGTTGTAGGTAGTAATCCGTCACTTCATTAGGTATCTACAAGAAGACATTACCATCAAATCAGCTGTTGACTCCGCAAGTGATCGGGATACACACCAGAGGCTCATAGTCGTCCAACATGAGCATAAACTCCGCAAGTGTACGGTCTTTACGAGCGAGCTCCGCTGCTGACCGTGATGATTGCGCAGGGGGTTGGGCTTGCGGCGTCTGCTGCTGCTGCTGACTAGCGGCCGGCTGCGTAGCAGTAGGTGTTGTGGTTACCGAAGTTGAAGGCCCTGCTAGCGGAGTCTGCGCAGGTGTTTGGTACTGCGTAGCAGTAGGCTGCGGTTGTGTTGCGGGGGGAGTCTGCACCTGTTGTGCTGTGGATGGTTGAACCGTAACAGCTTGCTGTTGAGCTTGCATCTGCTGATGCAATTGTTGCTGCTGAGCCTGCGACATCGGGTATTGCAATGGGTAAGGCTGTTGGAACTGAAACTGATATGTTGGAACTGTGTTGTCTGCAGGCGTTGTTGGCTGCGACATTTCTTGTCACAAGTTGTACGCTGTCGTGGTGAACGTCAAGGACGTTGAGCTCGTTCATACTGTGGTCATGAAACCCGCCGGACTCTTACCCACCCAAAACGGGTATTTTATTATGTAATATTTGGCTTCGTGGTTCCCATAAATTTTGGCTGGAGCCCAACGACGTCTTTTCACCAGCGACAACGACGATAATACGGTGTAGTCCGCACACATGGTGAGCTTGTGTTTACTTTCCCAACATTCTCCTCCTCTCATATGATGTTTGAGGCATTTGGCTTTAGCAGAGCCAACTCTGCGGTGCAGAACACTATCTCAGCTACCTTCGGGGCGCCGGCTTTGGTCGGTAGTCTCGCTTTAACTGATACTATCTATTTCTTTTAATGTCATCTTCGTTTGCGTCCTACGAATTCTGACTTTTCTCCTCCAGGTGATATGATAGCTACCCGGAAAGTGTAGGCGTGTTCGCGAGACAGCTTTTCTGAGTACACCGTATACCTGATTACCAGTAAATTTGTCATTGTTACTTTCCGTATCTTGTATATGCTCGTTATACGCTGCTGCGAATTCAAAATATAATATCCTCATTATGTTTACTTCTTCGGCGGGAACTGATATGCAATCATTCTGTCGCCCCGCAATGATATTTCGCTAAGCGATTTGTGAGAGCTGCAATTTGGCACGTATAAAATGGGAAAAGCTTAGTAGTAGTTCCCGACTCGGATCTTTGTCCTTTCTTTGCTCATACCAACACATTCAAGCTGACTCTACATAGTAACCTCGATACTCGCAATCCGAGTCGGAATAAGGGTTGAAGGTGCTGCTGAAATGGACTTTTCGAAAGAGCTGGGGAAGGGCTCTAACAGCCAAAAGAGCGACCGTAAAGGTGGTCTGTCTTGTGCGGAATGTCGAAGGTGCGTGGTTGCTAATTTAAATCTCAAATCTACTCACATCACTTGGCAATGCAGGTCAAAGTTGAGATGCGACCGAACGATTCCTTGTTCTGTTAGTTGTTCACAATGAACTGACCATATTTCATCTTGTTGACGAGATTGTGTGTCAGGCATGTGTTAGGAGGGGGTGTTCTGCAATATGTCCGGACGGTGAGCTTAGATGACGGCGTCTATGCGTCGTCGGTGTTGAGATTCATATGAACTATGCAGGAACATTGTCAGCAACGAAGGGCAACAAGTGCGTATTCTGTCCTCAGATGTCGTAGTCTCTACGCAACTCATGACTTCCTCAAATGATAGAGTCCTCCAAACACAAAACCAAGCTCTCCAACAAGCAGTCAAGAGCATGAGCTCCCGTATTCGCGAGCTCGAATCAGCCCTGAACAACACACAGGCGCAAATCTCACCTCAACCGCATCCTCTCCTCGTGGAGAGTTCAACCATTCCGGAATTCGACGCGATCGCATCGTTCATCAGTGATGACGGCGATGTCTCGCCTGAAGATGCGGAAGAAGAGACCGCTGAGCTTATTGGGGCGATGTCAATCGGCGAACAGGGACAAACGAAGTTTCACGGCGTCTCAAGTTCTTCAGAGGTATTGATAGACCATAATCTTCTTCGCCTGTCATGGCTAAAAGTTCCCTTAACAGTATCTGCAGACTCTGCTCCCGGTAAGCTTTTTTTGGAATTCAAGCATTCATTCTGTCTCTTGATCACGCATGTTATAGAAACCGGCTGGCTTTACCTGCTCAGCGTTCGACTCAGAGCATCTTCGCAAGCTGGGGCTTCCGGAGCATGTGCTCGAACTCGCCTACGCATTTCCATTCAACTGCATCACGCCAAAAGCGAGAGTGAGGGCTTATCTATTCGACTGCCTACCTAACCACGCAAAAGCTCTCGAGTTAACGTTGTTGTATTTTGAGAATGTTGGGTATATGTGAGTAGATGAGATTATATGCTAAAGACAGTGACTGAAACATGTGCGCATAGGGCGGAAGTCATATCACGAGAAGACTTTGTACCAAACATCCTTCAGATGTTACTGGAGTTGAACCGAGATCCTACTACCGCCGACAATCTACACCCACATCAACTTGCTGTCTTTTTCCTTGTCCTTGCCATTGGTTCGACCGTCTCGGATGATGCACCAGGCCAGTTATCGGGTCAACGCTATTACGCTCTGGCCTGCGCCGCGGTCTCGCTGCAACCACTTGTTAGAGAGTCGACGACTGCGACGCTTCAGGCTCTGTTCATTATGATTCAATACTATGGGTTGGTGGACAGGGCAGTGTCGGATCGCCGTTGGCTCGTGAGCGGAATCATGATTCGTCTAGCGCACTCAGTGAGTTGATTCCTGTCGTATCAATGTTATGACCTTACTTACGATTAGCATTCGGTCTTTAGATGGGTCTCCGTGCGTGATTTCGACAGCCTTACGTACCATTAGTTGAGGAACTAACCCTCCATTTTAGAACGTGACCCAGCTGTCTGGGACCTAGGTCAGGAAGAAATACAACGTCGACGGATTATTTTCTGGGAAATGTTTTCTTGGGATGTCTGGCATGTGCGTACATATTTCCCCTCAATTATATTGGCTCTATTTGTTGATTCATTCCGCAGAGTATCACACTGGGGCGTCCACCAGCCTTGGACATACGGTACACAGATTGCCACTTCCCCGATGACACCCATCCAGCAGTGAACGAAAAGGGCGAGAAGGAATGGGGATGTGAGAACCTTTTCAGCTATACAGTTTTCTTACTATCTTAACACTCCTTTGCATCGTTAGTCCATTCCTACAGATATCGCCTGGCTGCGTTTTGCCTCTCTCAAGTTTCCAACCACATCTTTAACGCGCGCCAGCAGGACTACCAACAACTCTTGCAACTCGATATGAAGTTGCGCAAATTCCAAACCCCCTCCGCCCTACTATGTCCAACGAGTGGTGAAGGCGAACCTGTTGACGGAAGAGCATGGTCACCAGACTCCATGGAAGCGTTGCAACAGTATTATTGTCTGAGCTCGCGGGAATCTGGTGCGTCAGTATTCGCATCATTCGATGACTCTGGTTAATTTCTTTCTCTATAAGTTCTTCTGTATATACATCGCAGGTATTTTGGAGCGGCCATTAAACTAAACCCTGCAGAACCTATGAAAACCAAGTATGGTGCCTCGGTGCTAGCCACGATCAGGAGTGCATGTCTGTTACTTTCTGGACTACGTAGTCTGTACGGAAAGTACCCCAAACTTGCGCGCAACCAGTGCTATTTCTGGTCCGGCGCTTTCTCTGCTTGCGTAAGTGCGAGTGCTCTTCAATGCTGAAGCTATTTTAGTTAACCTGTGTCTGTCAAGATCGTGCTGGGGTGTATTGTTCATAATAGTCCTTCCTGCTCCTTAGCTGCACAAGCTATGCGAGCCTTGGAAAGCGGCGTAGGATTGTTCTCACTGCAGGCGCAGCCTCAGAATGGAAAAAGCCAGACATACTTTTTCACTCATGTTAGTATTATTGCTTCGCAGCTTTCGTTGTTGCGCAGGAACTAATCCATGATTGACTGTAGGACCTACTTTCCCGTCTTCTTGTAAAGGCCCGGCAGACATTCGAGACTAAGCAAGTAACAGATAATTCACAGGACCCTACGTGTCCTATCATGCAAGTGCTGGAAGGAACGAAGGTGCTAATCAAGCAACCGGCGTTCTCTGCTTGTCCGTCAACGCCTTCCACATCAAGCTCTGATAGCCCGTGTCCATCGTCAAACCACCCGACACCTCCGCCAGCGCAGCCTATACCTTTGCAACCGACTGCACCAGCTGGATGGACAGCGGAACGTCTTCCAATGCCAGAGTTACCTACTTCCGACCCGAATGCCAATACTCTATACGACTTCTCTGGAGTGTACTACGTCCCGCCTAACGAATTACCGCTGAATGTAGGCGACAAGCCGAACATATATAACTTATCGGCGCCAGACGTAATATCGGATGAAGTACCTCTGTACCATCCTTTCACGAATGGACTGGATAACGTTAATGGTGCGAACGGACCGACTGTGATATCCATCCCTGAATACCCGACGTTTTCGAGCGCTGTCGCGCAACAGCAACAGGAAACTGTTCACAATGAAGACATACATATGCAAGTACCAGTGTTTTCTGACGCGACACCCCAGCCTCATGCTACTCGTGTTAACGGAGAGTCTAATTCATTTCCAAATGACTTCACTGTCAACGGATTCATGGACTCAAATCCTCCACCCGAACAGGCTTCCTGGGAGTCGTTCCTGCAAGAGCTTGGTATCGCAACAAGTGTCTAAATCCAGTATACGATATCTACGGACATTGTAGGTAACGATGGTTGATGTATCAATAGCACAGTCTTGTTATAGCTCACCCTGTATTCAAATATTTCGTTTTTGGTATAAGAAATAATGATATGTTTCATGTATTACCACTATTATTAAGGCATCATTTCTTCTTTTTATCTGGTTCACTCTTCATTTCGTCTATGTCCATCGGCGACAGGCGGTTAGAAGCCTCTAGAGATTTGATAAGCGTGTCGATATTCGGAGAAACTATAAATCGGCGGTTCAACTCTCCCAAGACACAAAGGCGCTTCTTCTCCATGTCTAGATGTACAGCGTGTTGCAAGAATGAGGGTTGCGTCGCGGCGGTCACCTATGTACAAAATATTAGACGTAAGGGGCAATGATGCCAAAGGCAAGAACTTACATCAAGAAGAATACCATTCTCAAGCCGCATTTTGACTGCCCCGCTCTGGTAGATCTCCAAGCGTCCGATGACACCGTCAAGCCTCTTCGTTTCATCTTTCTTTACCTCTTCGTCTGCCTTCTTCGCTATTTCGGGAACAGGAGTCGCTGAAGGAGTGCTAGTACTCGAGGCAGAAGCAGATTTCACATCCGGTGCGAAAGTCACTTTCTTTCCCTTTTCACTAGTCACTGCTGCCTTTTTCGAGTCTGTTTCTCCTAGTTCGGCCATGTCTACGTCTGTGTGCGGAGCAGAGCTAGGAATGAATGTGGGGAAAGGCTCTGGGAATTGGAAGAAGTATAGTTTTTCTTGTCGAGTGTTTGAGTCCTAGCATTCGCATGACATTAAAACATGTTTAGAATTAATACCCAAAGAATCGTACCAAGTCCATTTCTTCTTCTTGCGTGGCGAAGTCACTAATGAGTGCTTCTAATTCTTCCTCTTCTTCGCTTTCTGAGAGATCTAAAGCATTGGCGAGATCAACCTGTTCTTCCTCCTCTGCAGCTACATCTACATCCAGGGGTTCCACTTGAAATACACTTAAGTGACGATTTACGAGTGTAAAGCTTGTTTTATGAACTAACCTTTCAATTTCCCTTTATTCTTGGCGGCCTCCTCCTTCTTGATCTTCAAATCTTTTTTGCTCTTCTCCTGTACCTTGTCTTTCTTCAGACTTTCAGGGGCCATCCAGTCCATTCTCCGCACATCGTCCATGTCCACGATTTCTACGCCATCATCCGGCTCAGAGTAAGCGTCGTCGTCGATGACTCTCTGGTCTGAGTCTGCCGGATCCCTCTTCAGCGAAGGAGCATTCGACTGCGTAAGTCCAGCACCCAACGAGGATGATGCAGAGGGCCCAAGAGGTGCAATTGGTGTAAAATTTGAACGAGGAGCTCCTCTGCGGCCGGAAGAGCCGGACATGGCTGGACCGAGGGCGAATGGACCACTAGCAACCATTTCTTGAGGAGGCCGAGGAGGAGCTCCTCCGCGCCCATCTCCCCTCCCTCTTCCTCTACCACGTCCTCTTCCACGACCACGCTCATGAGATTGAGGTGGTAGTTCAGGCTTGGCTTCCTAGAACGCAAATGCCATTTGTCTAACATTGCACAGTCGCATATAGTGACTGAGGAGACACACCTGCTTTACCTCCCTATCGAATTTTCAGTGACCCACACAGAACAACAGAGGAGCAGCTATTTGACATACTCCTTTTTCCTCCTTGCTGGTAGAACCGGTACAAAGGTCAATTTTGCAGTACCTGTTCTAGTCACTGCAGCTTGCTTCTTCACCAAACTTCCGATCGCTTTAGGTATCGTCGACGAAGACGAAGAACCAGGCTGAGAGGTACCAGAAGTACTTTGCGACCCAGAAGCTGCACTCTGCTGATTTGACATTGTAATCGAGTCAATTCTCAAGCATATGTAAAGGTGAAGTAGTAGACGATGCAGAACATGCCAGTGAGATCAATCAATTCAACTTTTTCCAAGTCAATAAATATGACTAAGCAGTGAAGAAGGAGAAAAATATTATTAAAATCAACGGATTCGAGCAATATTCTTCTAGCCATGTATATTAAGAGAGTTGATTCGCAGACAAAGAATCTGTCTGGAGAGAATAGTATAAACAAAGACCTAGGAAATGAGCTAAGATGATAAAGTACAGATGTTATTGACAGCATGCAAAGTCATGTCTTTATATAGGCGGAAGCGGCCTACGACACTGTGGACAGATGTTCTGTAGTAATGACCATGATTAACTGTGAATCTTGTTCATATATTATCTTTAGCTTACTTTAATGGCTAACCACTATTGCAAGGCAAAATAATGGGATATCAGTGAGTTGTTGTCAAAAGAAAGATTACTATATTTACCCGTTCTAGACAGGCAGTATGCTGTGACCAAAAACCTCAGCTACCGATCGAATTAAGAAGGAAGTGAAACGTACGAAAAGATGGTGACAAGGTGCCAAGGCGTAGTTCTTGCGCGTAATCGCGCCAGTCACTTCGATGCCAATACCAGAGGCTCTCGCTCTGGCTTGTGGTTGCATTCTATCCAGGATTCCCCTTACTCCACCACCGCCCTCTTTCTCGCGTTTCTCAGAGACAGATGTCGACGCTGATATAGATCGTCGGCGCAAGCCCGCAACGGGCTGCACAATGATCGCATCCATGCAAATTGCACAATCTCCTAGTGATGGCTCTGGCGATTCAGTGTCCGGAGGAGGGATATACGGATGGTAATCGTATTTTGGCGCAGGTTTGTACTGTGGGTAATGTTTGTTCAGCAGAGAACATAAGGGAGACAGGGGAACGCACGCTTCGAGGTAAGAAGAAAGCTGGGCCAAGGTAGTCTTGCAATAAGACAATGATTATTTGTAATAAGACAAACGCGAGGAGCGCGTGGATCCAGGCTACGGTAAGGTTATGAGTTATCTCGCACCAGTGAAGAATCTAGACTTGATGCCCACGAGATGTATCAATACCGAGCACATTCTTCGGGCAAGCAAAGAGATCTTAATATATCATGGCTTGTTAGTAATTGAAATCTTTATTTTATATATATATATTCGTTTGCCAGACTTACAGAGTGCGAAGAAACCACGACAGACGGTTGTTCCGAATAAATACTCTGCAGTCAGACCAGAGGACGTCCCGCGGCGAGCGGAACGCACGATCTGAGGAAGCCAGAAGTTACTGTACACGCTCGCAATCATAACTAGCGCGAGTGCTGGCGATACAATGACGCGCACGAAGACCGTCAAAGCGACAAGCATGATGAGCCCTGGGTGCAATTGCATTTAGGTGCAAAAATAGGATAGCGAAAGACGAACGGAGGGCACACGTACAGAATCGACCTTGAGGACTTTCCCTCATCCTTCGCCATAAGATCGCCAAGATGCTTGGCTCATTGGATTGAGGAGGTTCGCGGGATACAGGTGGTGCTTGATTATCCTGTGATTCAGGCGTAGGCGACATACGTGGCGATACTGTTGGGGGAGTTCGTTCAGTAGGAATTGCCGATGGAGGATTAGCATTCTGCCGTGGTTGTGGAATGTTATCCTCAGGTTGTTGAATTTGATGGATCAGTACAGAAAATTGCTACAGCAAGAGAACAATTATAAGCCAGGACAGATGCACGTATTGAAGCTAACGCACTGCTTCATATACCAGAAGCACTGCTGCAAAGAACGCAGGAGCGATGAGCGACATAGATGGTCGTCCGTCCGCGAGGATGCCGAACGTGATGTGCTGTTTTACCGAGAAATACATTAGAAATGATTCATTATCGGCACTACGAACGCACGCCAACAAATGATATAGAGTCTGCTGCAGCCTGTGTGAGGAAAGTCCAGCGCGAGACTCGTGAGATAGCCACAGGCGTCTGGCTCGCCACCGATTGCCGGATGAAAAGCAGAAGCTGGACCAGGTACACAAGTGCAGCGATTGCAGAGTCTTAAAAATAGATGTGCTTAAAAGAGCTGCGTCGGACGACTAGGGAATGAACCTACAGGTCGTAACCTTGCGCCAAAAGCGTTGAGACTTTAAGCCTTCCGCTTCACGTACTTCTATAAGGATGCCGCACTCCTTACTCATCATAACGACATTGACGAGCAATGGTGGTCGCGAGACAGTTGTGATCCCTGTCGGGTTCTCCATCTCAGCTTCCAGTTCTTGCATAAGGTGTAAAGGAACAGGCGATGGGACTAGCTGGCCGTACAGGACAAACGGGCACGTCGTTTTTGGCTTTTCATCTTCTGCTCCGGATGATTAATTTTTTTCGGACAAGAAGAGAGATAGCGAACTTACGGTTATCTGAGTCGATCTCAACGACACCAGACTCAATCATGTCTTGAAGTTTACTGATGCGCGCGAAGAGCTCGGCATCTATTGCTTGAGCCGTTGCATTTGCGAACGATCGTGGAATGAGCGAGGGTAATTCACGAACGTCAACATGTCGTCTAGTCCAAATAAGTAAGAAACATAAGTGGCAGAAAACTAGGTGCTTACCCCGCTGGTTCAGCGAATCCATACACAGTGCCATTCTCCAAGAAATGCACTGCCTCGAGATCGAACCCGAGCTCTTCGCCAGTATCTCTATCCGTGATCTCCACGCGACCGTGCATCAAGCTAATGTCCTTCCATACACTCTCATTTAGCCTTCCGACATCTGACTCGTCCTTGTTTAACGAGACTATCGCAGACGGTGATGGTAGGGCAGGCCGTTTCTCCAGCACACGCAGAGCAAGCTCAGAGGGAGCGCTCCAGTTCCAGCTTCCAATACGTTCAATCGCATCGGTTGTGTTGTAGGAAGATAGAAAAGGATCGGCGAAATGAGCCCAAGAAGGCGCTTCTAGAGATGTGGAGAGAGGAGTTTCAGCGTTCGGGATGTCGATAGGTGACGGTATTGATTTGTTGGCCGAAAGAACATAGGTTGTTAGATTGTACATCTGTAGAGAACCATGTACAAAACCCGTGATGTTTGAATAATACGATGCAAGTGCAGGGTGAAGAGGTACACCGAAACCCATCACAGCGTGAGCAAGCTCGTAGCTTGTGACATCGCTGTCCGGCTGTTTCAAGATCAATATAAGCAGCTTTTATAAAGTATGATAGCTCCTTACAAGAGTGAAGTTACTCTCATTTCCCCAGAGCCAATCGCTGAAGTTGCCTCGCTGCTGTTTGAGGACACGTAGAGTCTCGCGGTATTGAGACCGAACCTGGAGGTCGTCTCCCCCGCCATTGGTGAGCATGAAAAGCCATATCAGAAGAAAGACAAAGGACCAAGTGCTTCCTCGGTTGTTTGACGTCGGCGTTGGCCCTGGTGTACTCGATGGTGTCGGTTCCGTCGCTAATGCAGACGTGGACCGAGCGCCAGGTAAGCCGAAAGTGCCACTCTCGAGGTCAGCGGCTTCAGGTCGGGTTTGACCTGGGTCAGACATTGCAAGATCTATAAGAACTTCATGGATATAGTTTGTGTTGAAGTCTTTTGGAAAATAGATGTAGCAGTGTGTTCAGAGGCACAGTCACCATTCATTGACGCAGGCTGGTTTAGGCGTGTGAACTGGCGGCAGAGATTCATTGCGAATGGCAGTGAACGCGTCGCGACGCGCTTCAACTTTCATATCCATTCAACAACTATCCAATATCCAAAGATGTCGAGCGCAGACGCAGCAGAAGGCTCCTCGTCCCTAAGCCAAAGCAAATCATCTCCCCCGAAACCTCCAAGCAAACGATGGATGCACTTCCACTCGGCCTTACAACTTGCAATACAACGAGCAGCACATAAGTGGACGTGAGTCTATCGAAGCATATGGTGTTCATGCACCTCCTAAAGCATCATCAGATATGAGGAGTTTTCTGAATGCTTTGAATTGTGGAACAAAGAAGATTCGAACGGCGCCTTGAGTGTGTACGGTACAATTTCGGACCATATGGAACACCTCATTACAGTATGTCTGCAATATCTTTTGGTTGCGTTACTCTATGGCTTATACTACTTTTAGAGTGCTTGCGACGAGCTCTTCACCAAGTACGATGCAAGGGAAAACATTGATATCCTTCACGAAGTAGTGACAGAAGCTCGTGCGCGTCAAAAAGCTGGAGAGCAACCGGGACCGGATACATGGAGGGCAGACTTGGATCCAAGGACGGCCGCTCGTGCAAGGACAGTTCCTCTCCTAACACAGGAAAGAGATCGGCTTAAAGCCGAGCTTGCACAGGTGAACTAAACCGATGAGCTTCGTAAAGCCTTCTGTCATTAAACATTTTCTAGCTTGAGCAAGAGAACTACGAGCGGCAGGAACAGATTAACACAAACGTCAACCAAATGAAAACTTACGAGGCGGAAGAGAAACGCAGAATGGATCTACTACAGGAAGTGCGTCCATTTCAAATATCAAATCTGATGTTGTGCTTATGCTGTTACAGCTAGAAGCGAAGTGGTCATCGTTGCCTGTCGAAGACATACAGGAGTGGACGCTGCGAACAGCAGAGACACTGGCAACGAAAGCCACCGACTAATACCTTCTGTCGTGTTTCTCTGTCCTCTGTATTCTTACTGTTTCTCTAGTTCCCTGTACTTATAGCAGTGTATGTAAGTCATACAATCTCTTCTCGCCGCACGCGAGCGCAAACTAACCTATCATTTGTCAAACATCGAAGTCTTATCTATATGACCATATGGGTCACATCCCTTGCGCCATTTGAAGAATCAGTATCCTTGTAGATATCACATCTCGAGGTCCAGTGAAAACCCTTTGCAGTTCATATCCTATCCTCTAAATTCAAGATATCCCTAATCCTTCAGTAACCATCGGAGCAAACGCGTCAGTCTAGCTCTGAGTACTGTGAACTCCGGGCTACCCCTTGTCGAAATGCTTGCTCATAGTTCCTCCAGTCGCTTGGTTTTGGGCAAACCCACTCGTATGTGACTAAGTCGGGAAGACGCTCTTTTACGATTTGCTCGCATCGAACGGGCTTATGCAGTCTCTGAGACTTATTGCGTTAAGAAACGACCGGAACGGCCGTACGCAGCAAAAACCTCGCCTCCCAGTACTTTGCTCCACTTCAAGTATAGTGGCTTGGTTGTTCACAGTAACTTCTCTTAAAAACATGTCTCCGAATTTGAAACTGGTACGTTGCGCCTTGGGTGGGTTAATCGACGAGCTTGACCTTCTTGACTAGATTTGCGGCATTATCTCGATCTTAATGTCAGACGGCCAAGCAACTAGCTTGCCCATGAACCTTGCCGACCGGGGCTCGCTGAAGCTAGTCAAGCCTGTCGGGTTTATCTGCACGCTGTCCCATACCTTCGCATCCCTTCCCGCGCGGCCGGATGAGAGTCCAATCTAATTCCTCAGGCGTACATATAAGACCAGGCACTTACTTCAGTATATGCTCAGCTGCATATGCATACTGTGCCAACGAAGTGGCATCCACCCATTATTTTCGTATGTCCTCATTCGTTATAATACTTTGCTAATAAACTTTGCAATAATTTTATTATAGATTTTAATTGTGAGCATTATCTTGAGCAGAACCCCCCACTACTCCGTATACTCACTTTCTTGACACGTTAAAATGCGTTTGGACTTCTTCGAGAAGCGTGTCGAGCCGGTCACTCTCGCAGTGATATCATTTATGTTCTTCGCCACAGGAAGCTTGAGCTCAAATACAAGGGCGAAGATGTCGAAGTGGAAATGAAGTGCAAGGAGGGTAGGCCTGAAGACAAGAAGAGCAAAGAGAGCAAACCTGCAGACAACCATGTTACCGAACTTTCCTAAGGACCTCGTAGCCGACAACTTATCGTTGAGGCACGACTGGGTGAAATTGGTTAGGAGGTATATCAGTCAGGAGTTGAAGTCCCCTGTAAAATCAACTCGTTTAGCCAATCATTCAGATCGAAGTGTAACGGCGTAGTCTTGATGTAGTCTTGATTGTTCTTTCAGCAAAGAGGTTTATATGCGATTGATCAGTTCGACGACAACGCAATTGGTTGACCAAGTAATAGCATCGCTTGTGAGTGGTCCGACGGGCCGTCGGGGAATACGTCAGAAAAGTTGACGAACGTTGGTTTACGCAGATGTCGGAGAAGTCCGGGATTTTACCGGTGCATGCCGACATTGTGTTGGACAAAGATTTTGGGTCGTCACCATCTTTTCCTCCTCCTCCACCCATCTCCTCCTGCACCTCGCGCACGCGTCGAGCGTCGAGTTCGTCCTCTTAACCATCCATTAGACTGGTCCTTGGCATCGAGCCAACACAGCACCGACTTAGACTTTTATTTACGGTCGCGTAGTCGCATCTAATTCTTCATGGCTGCTGTCACCCCTACGAAGTGGGACGCCAGGTCAGTGATCCATGTTCTCTATAATACTAAAGAATGGGGTTTGAAGGTTCTTTAATACTCAGGTTCTTGGGTCCTGTACCTCACGATGTCTCTTACTACTCAAAATGCATGCTTGGTGGTGCACTTGCCTGCGGCTTCACCCACGCTGGCATCACCCCCCTGGATGTAACGAAATGTAACATGCAGGTAAGCATTCAAATTCCTCACCTGCCATTGACTTCTCTTTTGTGGCGATTTTCCCGTATCTTCTATTATCACATTCTCCTGGTTTTGAGTTCTGTGTGCTTATCTCCGCGTCTTCCGAGTTGGGTTGTTGCTTTTTCTCTCATCTCTGTGCACGCGAGATGTTTTTCTTCCTCATCGTCGTCAATTCCTCTCGCCACAGCCAGCAACTTAATGTCTCCAAATTGAACTACATCGTGATCCTGATATTCTTATTTTTATTTTCTAGGTTAGCCCGGGGAAATACAAGGGCTTAGTGTCTGGTCTCAAGCTCATCGCAGCTGAGGAGGGATCCCGAGCCGTCTGGAAAGGTGTCGGACCCACATTCGTCGGTTATTCGTTACAGGGCATGTTCAAGTATGGTCTCTACGAACCATTCAAGGACCTCTACATGAACCTTGCTGGCGAGGAGAACACGAACAAGTACAAACCTCTCATCTGGGTGACTGCCTCTGCTAGCGCAGAAGTTTTCGCAGATATTGCACTTTGCCCCTTCGAGATGCTTAAGGTCAAGATTCAAACTTCGCCTTCAGGTACTTTCCCTATCCCCTTCGGTGCTGCCCTTAAGGAGATGAGCCGCACCAAGGCTGAAACCCGGTATCCCTTTGGCTCTTTGGTCCCTCTCTGGTCGCGTCAGGTGCGTTTGCGGTGGATATACGCATGTCCCTTTCTTAACTAACTTTGGTACGCTTTCTAGATTCCGTACACGATGGCCAAGTTCTTCTTCTTTGAAAAGATTGTCCAGCTTTTCTATACGCACGTTTTCACGGCGCCGAAAGATTCTTACGGCAAGGGCACGCAACTTGGTATCACTTTCGGATCTGGTTACCTAGCTGGTGTTGTCTGTGCCATCGTTTCCCACCCGGCTGACTCGATTGTCTCGCAAATGGGTAAGGCTGCCAACAAGGGCAAGTCTGTCGGACAGATTGCTGGAGAGGTCGGCCTTGCGAACCTCGCGACCAAGGGTCTTGGCACGCGTGTCCTCATGATCGGTACCCTCACTGGCTTCCAATGGTGGATCTACGACACCTTCAAGTCCTCCATGGGCTTGGGTACGACTGGTGGCAAGTAATCGACGGCGATTTTCATTTTGTAGAAAAGCGTTTGGCGATCGGCAGGACAGTAGATTGTGGTATTCGGCACCTCGGAAAGGACCATTCGCTCTTAATATTGTGCATGTTATTCTTTACGACCTTTCTTATTTGCTTCGCAATAGACTTCCTTTCATTTTCCCTCACCAAACTCCTCATCTAAGTCAGTCAGCGACGTCTGCTAGACTCCTCAAGAAGTATAGGTGTATGTTGTGTTCGAACATATGTGCTAGACTGCAAAGTTACTAACTGGTCGTCATATCTTCGCTTGTCTTCCTTCACCACTTAGGACGACATTCCGTATTTCACGCTTACACCTGCCACTATTCAACTTGAAAGGACAATGATGTCTCTTCGACCATCTTATCAGCCACGACAGTATGTATCATGGCAGTTATAACTAACCTACCTTGCGAGCTGCTTCCATTTTACTAGTCTCTCGAGCTATCTATCTGTGATACTATATTCTGTCTGCAGCCTGCATCTTCTCCCCCCCCCCCCCCCCCAACCTCAAGAAGCCTAATTCAAGCATGAGTTATCGTGGGAATTGACAAGTTGTTTAAGCGAGAGCCTCTCCGAACAGAATTCACAGTCCCTTCCCTTTGACAACCTACTTTCAATGGTTCGAAGATCTTACGCTTCAACCCCTGTTCGACCACTCAGAAGGTCTCGCTGCCGCTTCTCCTGGTCCTAGATAACTTTAAGACGGTAACTACCAGAAATTAGACAGGGATGTATTGACAGCCAGTTATCCAGGCATTACCACCCGCGTATATGGCCTTTAAAAGCTGATTTTCCGACGCATTTGAAAGGGACTCGGTTTTTGGTGAAGACCTATTGCCATCAGAAGGTAGAGCAACCAAAGCTAAGCCTCCTACCTCGAATATCGCTTCATATAACGGCACGTAGGAGCATTCAATCGCACCTCGAGTCGAGAAGTATCATTTCGAAGTTTTTCCTTCGATAATTGGCGGGCGGCCCGGAAGGAGGCTTTTGTTTGTTATTGAACCAGAGGTTTGACTAGGTCGTCTCAACCCTTTCCGAGTCTGACATATCTTCTATCAGACCTTCTAGCGGCCATAGCTAAGACATGCATAATCGCTCAACCTCATATCGATGATCCATGTTGAATGTATATCATGCTCATTACTTCAACCGATCACCACAGCGCAGAGAGGCCCATACAGTGTCATCTTCTCGCCACCTATCTTTGAAATTTGTGCACAGAGAACTTGACTGTGCTGTCCAGAAACCAGGAGTTGCCCAACTCGGAGGTGTGTGTTTTCAACTCATTTGCCTGCCAGATAGTCTGTAATCACAATCCACGTACCTATGACTTAGGGCCCGAATGCAGATCGACTCCCAGGAGCTTGGCTACAGGAGGATATCAGTGCTCTCAAGAGTCTGCTTTCAGTTTATATTGGACTTTTTTTATCAGCATCCGCGACGAGTCGCAATCAAGAAACATCGACCTCGGAATATCGGAATGTCACTTCATTGGCCCGGGGAAACAGAATACGAAATCAACTCAGACTGAAGGGACCTAGCGGTAATGATTTCGCAGCTAATTGATTCTCCCTGTATGTGAGGTGATAACTGAAAGTGAGCTTTCTCATTAGCTATGGCGGCTGCATCTGACGAACTGTCTATCAAGACCATGCAACATTGCGGCCTGCTCACTTTACCTGTCAAGGATCATCTTGTTTTTCTATTGTGGAGTAGCGTGAGGCGCGCTAGTGCATCGATCTCATTCAATCTTGACACATTTTTACAAATTACCAAATGACCATTCACTTCCGCATAGTGTTCCTCCATAACTGAGCCACCATCGATCTTAGGGAAGAGGCGTTAAGGCAAAAGGGTCTCCTTAGAGCAGATGGCCTCCGCCGCCACCGCCAACGCATGGTCCGCGCTAATCAGAGAAATCTTGAATGTTATAACGAATGGGCACAAACTTTAAGAAATACGCAATCTATATAGCAGCGCTCACGGCGGATCTATGACAAATGTCTAATGTTTTGTAGTTTTCTTGGTGGTCTAAAACTCGCAATGTATCCGGCAGCTGTTTCGTGGACTGTGTGCCCTTTCCTCGCACCCCCCCCCCTCTCTCTCTTCAGCTAAAACCCGTCCAAAGCGACAAATCAAATACAACAATGCTAATCAGTGCTGTCCGTTACATCCTCGCGCCGCCCTGGGGACTGAGAAATCAGTCATTGCGATGGCCAAGAAAGAAGTTCACGGCTTCGAATGCTTCAGTTTTCGATTCGAATAGCATCTCCTCAAATAATAGGTTAAGGGATACTCGGCAGCTTAGTAGATCAAGTTCTAAATCGTCTGCGATTACTTGCGCCGTGTACGTCGTTTTGAGTATGCATGTATGCGATTTTAACTGAGGGAATTAGGCCCCCAGCACCTACCCATGGATTCCAGCAAACTCCGTCAAGAACAAATGTAAATCATGAATCAACGCCTATTAGCACCAACCATCATGAAGCTCCTGAAGTTCTTGACTCGTCGTTTGTTGGCATGACTGGAGGCCAAATATTCCATGAGATGATGTTTCGACACGGCGTCAAGCACATTTTTGGTTATCCAGGCGGAGCTATCCTCCCTATACTCGATGCAATCTACAACTCGGATTATTTCGACTTCATTTTACCCCGCCACGAGCAGGGTGCAGGGCATATGGCTGAAGGTTATGCACGGGTTTCAGGCAGACCTGGCGTAGTGCTCGTCACCTCCGGTCCGGGTGCCACGAACATCATTACACCTCTGCAGGACGCCCTCAGTGATGGCGTGCCTTTGGTTGTATTCTCCGGACAGGTCGCAACTTATGCGCTTGGATCAGATGCTTTCCAGGAGGCAGATATCATCGGTATCACGCGTAGTTGTACGAAGTGGAACGTTATGGTGAAAGACATCAAAGAACTGCCTGACAAAATTAATGAGGCGTTCAAGATCGCTACGTCCGGCCGCCCAGGTCCTGTTCTCGTTGATATTCCAAAAGACATTGCCGCAAGTGTCTTACGCTCCCCTCTTCCGTACGCCACACCAACTGGTTCCCTTCCTGGCCCTCAGTCTAATTCGCCTCATTCGATACAATCACCGATCGACTCGGCTCTCCTTCGACAGGCGGCAGATCTTATCAACAAAGCGAAGAAGCCCATCATCTATGCTGGTCACGGCATTCTTTCGTCTCTGCGTGGCCCGGAGTTACTCTACGAGCTTTCAAGAAGCGGCCACATCCCTGTCACAACGACCCTGCTTGGCCTCGGGTCTTTCGACGAATTGGATGATGAGCACAGCTTGCATATGCTCGGTATGCACGGAAGTGCTTATGCGAACTTCGCTATACAACACGCGGATGTCATTATCGCACTTGGTGGTCGGTTTGATGACCGAGTTACCGGAAAAGTTGATAGTATGTCGTCATTTGCTGCATTCTCGCAGTCGACGCGCAGATCATAGCCCTGCTTGCTCACAATGCCTTCGACTTTAGCATTCGCGCCCGCCGCACGAGAAGCGGCCCTCAAAGGTCAAGGTGGTATTATCCACTTCGAGATACTGCCGAAGAACATCAGCAAAGTTGTTGAGGCCACTATTCCTATCCTCGGCGACGTTGTCTCAAACCTCGCTACCCTTGTCCCTCTTATCGAATCGACAAATACCCGTGATGAGTGGTTCTCTCAGATTCGGGAATGGAAGACGAAATACCCTTTCGCGTATGTGAAGAGCAGGCCGGGACAAAAGGTGAAGGCACAGGAGGTTATTGAGGAGCTTGACCGTCAGACGCGTGATAAGAAGGACCAGGTCATCGTAACCACTGGCGTAGGTCAACACCAAATGTGGGCTGCACAGTTCTATCGATGGACAACACCTCGCTCCTTCATCTCATCCGGAGGACTCGGAGTAAGAATCCTGTATCATAAGGTGTCATAATTGTTTCTGACCTCTGTTATTACCGATAGACGATGGGCTTCGGCCTACCAGCCGCCATAGGCGCGAAAGTTGCTGCTCCTGAGAAGATAGTTATCGACATTGATGGCGATGCTTCCTTCAGCATGACCGCGATGGAGCTTGCAACCGCCGCGCAGTATGGTATCGGCGTGAAGATCATCGTTTTGAATAACGAGTTTCAGGGCATGGCCTTGCAATGGCAGGATCTCTTCTATGAGAAGCGGTATGCACACACTTGCATGACGAACCCGGACTTTGTCACAATTGCCAAGGGGCTTGGGGCACATGCCATCCGTGTGCACACCGCGGAGGAGTTGCCCGAGAAGATGAAGGAGTTCCTCCAGTACGACAACTCGAAGTCGATTTTGATGGAGTGCATGGTTGAGAAGAATGAGCACGTCTTCCCGATGGTACCCGTGGGCAAGGCACTCCACGAGCAACTCGTACATCCTTCGCAAGTCGACTCATCAGAGAAGGTGTTTCAACAATAGCGAAAACGTTTTGAATGAAATGTATTGTAACATGGGGAACTGTATTCTGAAAATTGGTTTCGAAGAATGAGATTTGTGCTTGTGAGGTACCAACGTTCGCACCACATTGACGGTTGTTGAAGGCCAATCCTCGTCCAATCCTTTGCGTTTCAGGAGTAAAAGGCGACCCACTCAACAATTACTTATAATGATTTCAGATAGCTCCCCTTGCCCGTTGAGTATTGGGTGGCTGGATGAGGTGGCGGACATCGGCGATTTTGTTTCGTTCCACCGAACTTGAATCCCGGATTAGACCGTGACTCGTCCAGAACAAAACAACAAGCCCAAAGCGTCTGTTTGTTCGCCGCAAACTCAAAGGGTATAAAGGAGTGGAAGGCTGGTCGTAGACACCCCATCCCCTCTTGGCCTCCCACCACTACCAGCTGGCCAGCCGCTGTGCCAGCATGTTGGCATCCGACCTTCAAGTAACCCTTCCACGGTGACGCCTTCCGAAGGGTAGCCGTTCCATCGAGTCTCACCAGTACTTGCCCGCAGGGTGGAAAAGGAGGGGGGGCTGACCACAGCGTCTTCAGCCACCGTGCACGCCATGCCTATACGCCGTCATGGTCGCAATGCCACCCTCTGCACCGCGGAAAGCGTGACGGAAAATGGTCGTCGGTCCCTTGCATAAAGCGGTCTGCAAAGCGGAAACTCGTACTCTTAAGCCGTGTCTGCATGCACGGTCTTGTGGAATGTAGAGTGCTGAACCTCCCGGGGGGAAGCGGTCTCTGCGGCGGGAAAACACGCATCGAATTAGGTGCAATTAGAGTTCTTGATTGTGGTGGAGCGAGTCCGTTCCTCACCACCGGGAGTTTTTCGCGCCCAGCAAGACCCAGACGGGTCTTAACTTGGGTACCGGTTATATCCCCAAGGCTGGACGCTTCTTGAATCCCCATCCCTCCTTCAATGGGCAATAATGCATTTGTTTCGTGGGAGTAACGAACAGAACCATCCCCGCATCAAGCTCGTGATCTTGAACGGCAGAAGAATAACATTGAGGAAGGCCGTAATGCGAACTGTGAGCGAGCTTTCCATTCCGCTCGAGAAGCTATCGATCTGGTCGTATGGGCAATGGTCAGGACTGGACGAAGAAATTACGAGTACTTCGATGGGATCTCTAACCTACATCCGACTTATCGAACAGGTGACCTCCGCGTGAAAGCTAGCAACCGTTGCGTCAACTCATGCAAAGAGTAGTTAGTATATGGCGATCATCAGATTGCATTGGTTTGCGGATTTTTTTCCGGTGGAAGGCTTTTGGTGAATTTTGGTAGCGTCTAACCCAATAGGCGATGTCTGTAGTAAAGTTTGTCAATTTAGTTGACAGATGCTAACTGGTTCTGAAAGGAAGCAATGATCATTCCAGTGCAGACCAAGAGTACGTCAAGGTCGTACTATCTATTTTCCTCGTACCGTACGATCTGCATGACCGGTTTCTCTGTTAATGGGGATGAAAAGGCCCGTAATACCTGACTTTGCTCAGGAAAACAGACACAATCACTAGTAAAACACTCGATTAGATACATCAGTGAGAAGAGGAAAGATTAGTTAAAGAGCACGAACCAAAGCTCGAGAGTGATGCTTGTACACGCAGAGATGACAGTACAAATGAAATGACAGCCGAAGAACGAATTCGTAGTGTAAGTCGATGTCCAAGAACTTCACTGCTTAGAACTACATGCGCAGCAGTTCTCAATGGCGAAGATTCATACAATCTTGGCGGTAGTTGGGCAGAGAGAAAGTCAGTTGGATGCCAGACGTCATCGCAAAATACTGTCCGAGTATTATTCTCATAGGCACTCAATCAGAAGGGCTTGTTCCTGTTGGATATCCATTGTCGTCATTGGTCAACGAAAATCCAGACCGCCAGTGACAAGTGAAAAGCTCCATTGCACTTCGATGGATGTCAGCTGGAGCCTTCATCTGCAATATAAGGCAACAGCGGCCAAGCATGACAACGAAAGGAGATATCAGTTAACAGACCGTCCAGCTAGCACATCAGACGCTTCAAGAAAGGTAGATCAGAGAGTGATACCGCCAGTAGGTGAAATCAGACCTAAGACAATCGGGGCCTACTACAATGCGATGCTTCACAAGGAGGTTGTGCTACTTCCCTGCTTTACGCAGAGCATCTTTACAGTTTGTTGCTTGATATTACAGCCTTGTCAAACTGACGTCGGGTTGTCGTGGCATACACATATGTCATGGCATTGCAGTAGCTAAAAGGATAAATGAAGAAAGAATGCAGCATGCGACATGTAAAATGAGTATTTTAGATGGTCGACGGGTAGAGCATCTAGAGTTGTAAAGTTGAATACGAGGATACAAATGTCTTAATAATGAGACGTACCACACGGACTGATGCTCCGAAGGCGTGAGGGGGGATGTTCGAGCGGAATTTTGACTTGACAACACCGGAGTTGCCGTGTGGGCGGGTGACGCGACTTCATACGGATTCAAGCATAAGTTTCGTTTTCAAAGCGTAAGGATAACTCGTAGACGCACCCCCAGATAACGCGGACTTTCGAACCCTTCACTTCACGCTTCGCGCGGTACACGAAGGCTACGCGCTTTCCGAGGTAAAACTGCGCCTCCTCCTTGTTTGCGACACCCTCAATCTGGACGAGGGAGGTATTCGGGCGGGAGTTGCGCTTGCTACGCTTGTGGCCAAGGATGCGGCCCTTGCTGTAGAGTCTATAGACAAGACAAGGCGGGTTGTCAGCATCCATCCACCAGAAGTCCTGTCCATCCACCGAATCCACGCCGTTTCAACCGCTTCCAACGTATCTCCAACACCTAAACAGCATCTCCAGAGTCATAAGACATAGATACAGACCTTGTTGATCCCATTGTTCTTGCTTGAGGCCGCTGTTTTGTCTTCCGCGAAATCTTGAGCGGTGTTGAGCAGGTATTGAAGGCGTACAAACAGAAACCAAACAACCGAAAGTGAGAGTCAGAACAGGTGTGATGTTCTCACGGATGCTTTAACGATGGTTTGACTGACTTCGACTGACTCTTCATTTATTTACCATCTCAAGTAGAGCACGATTCCTGTACTCATGTTATGCAGAACGCCTCCTTGGCCTCTTCAGTATTTAGTACTTTGGGCAAACTATAACACAACGCCTCTCGTAGCATAACTTCAAGTAGATTACCCTGGTCTGGGATTTCGCACTGTGTACATATTCTATCCACCTGATTATTGCATTATAATTGGGAGGTATGCTTCTATTCAACGTATAGCTTTTATAGAAAAGATCTTGTGCTTTTCATTTTTCAACGAAGAATATATTTAAAACAAAATATACTGTACTGACTTCAAGTTTCCTCTTTAGACAATCAGGGTCGGTGCGGGACAATTTTTCAGAATGCTATAAATTGCCTTCGCTTCAGTTGAGTTTTCTTCTTCCACCAACGACGTAGCCATTTGGGCTACACTCGCTCGTCCATCTACAGGGACTCGAGAGTAACGGAGCGTTGGAAGAGTGTAGCTCCTCATCGACGTTGTATCTCGTCATCATCTTTTGCGTTGTCGGGTAGTCGGGCGATTTGGATACATCTTCTACAAAAATACAGTTTGGTTTATCCTCACATTTTGAACCTCGTGAGTCATGGTTCCTGGAAGGCGACATTGTGGTGCGTTCAACGGATGTGCTTTTTCTTTCTTCAGAACGGCAAATTGTCCTTCCATAAAAGACTTCATTCTGTTGTGAGTCACTGAGCACTTTCAGCTATGAAGAAGCAGAAGGCCCTCAACATCGTGTATATATAAGTGAACGAGCAGGCTGGTGCCAGCAAAAGAACGATGTTTCCTCTCCCTGTGTATCGTCTGAGTGTGGCACGCCCATTCTGTCGAATGTCATCCTCGTCTACTGGAACGACATACCACCAACGTCCAACGTCGCCAAAGACGCGGTTTCACAAACCGCTTCCTTCAAATGTCTTTCCTCGTGGATACCTTTTAACCGGGACGCACTGCGGTGTCAAGAAGGTCAAGGACGTCCCCGACCTTGCTGTGATACTTTCCACCTCTCCGTTCCCCACCTCAGCGGCAGCCTGCTTCACGCGCAATGCTTTCCGTGCTGCACCTGTCACTGTCAGCGAAGAGGTAATCAAGAACAGCGAAGGAAGGGCTCGAGCGGTCGTTGTGAATAGTGGTTGTGCAAACGCTGTGACTGGAAAGCAAGGTTTGGAGGATGCGTGGGCAATGGTGAAGGCTACAGATGCTCTGCTACCGTCAGGCTCTTCGGAATTGGCGCAATCCCTCGTGATGAGCACCGGTGTCATTGGCGTGAACCTACCCATTTCTAAAATTCTATCTGCACTGAAGTCTCTGCAATCTGGTCCTCTCGGAAACACATTTGAGCACTGGGAACGCGCTGCCCGTGCCTTCATGACCACGGATACATTCCCTAAGCTTCGCGCACGTACATTCTCGATCAAGGGCAACGAGTACCGGATGGCTGGAATGGACAAGGGTGCGGGCATGATCCACCCCGACATGGGTCCGCCGTCCAAGAAAGAGCTGCATGCAACGCTCCTGGGTTGCATCCTCACGGACGCACCAGTCGCCCCTCGGTCTCTTCAAAACGCTCTGACATACGCGGTGGACCGTTCATTCAACAGCATCTCAGTTGATGGCGACATGAGCACAAACGACACTATCATCGTCCTTGCGAATGGCGCTGCGGCGACTGCACGGGGTTTGCAAATGGAGACAGATCGTGACGACAGTGTCGTTGGCACTACAGCTAAAGAACTAGAGATTGACGAAGAACGAGACCCCGAAGCGTACCTTCAATTCCGAGATGTGTTGACCGACTTCGCAGCGGAACTTGCACAGCTCGTCGTCCGCGACGGGGAGGGTGCAACGAAGTTCGTCACCGTATCTGTTGAAGGTGCAGCTACTTACGGCGACGCCCATGCTATTGCTTCTCGCATCTCGACGTCCGCGCTCGTCAAGACCGCACTGTATGGTGAAGATGCTAAGTAAGTATTTGTTCATTCATTAACTTTCTCTCTATTTTCTAATATCTCAAGCAGCTGGGGCCGCATTCTTGCCGCTACTGGTTCGCTCTCCACGCTTTCCACGCCTGTTGAGCCTACCAGAGTTTCCGTCTCATTCATCCCAGCCGACGGCTCCTCAACGCTTCCTCTACTCGTGAATGGCGAGCCTCAGAAACTTGATGAAGCACGCGCCAAAGAGATACTTGTCAACGAGGACCTTGAGATTCGAGTTGACCTTGGCCTCGGAAAGGAGAACGCAAAATACTGGACGTGTGACTTCAGTTATGTGAGTAGTAATATATTTTGTTGATTATCGTGCCAGGTTCTGATAGGGCCTCAGGAATATGTGAGCATCAACGGCGACTATCGCAGTTGAGCGCATACGTATTAGATAGATCCTTAGTACAGTACTTCCGAGTTTGTAATTAAATAAGAGGACGTTTGTTATTCCCAGACCAACTTGCCTCCGTCTACAGACGCAGTCATCCCGCCAATCACTTTCTTCCCCTTCGCACCACCGCTAGCGTATTGTTCGGCAATACGTGTGCGCTCCAGCTCACGCTTGTGTTGAGCTAAACGCTGTTCGCGCTCAGCATTTACGGCTGCCTTCTCCGCTTTCTCTGCTTCACGCCGTAGTAGGTTCTGCCTCTGGCGTTTCGTGATTGTCTCAGGGGCCGTGAGGTTAGCTTTTGGGATGCTACCAGATGACGAGGTATTTCTTTCTGTTTCTATGTGTAAAGTGTCATCAAATGAACCTTGGGTATACATATCGGACTTACTGCCTCGCTTTCGTCCCTTCACTTCTTCCCAAGTGACATCTTCGTCCCCGTCCGCGCTGGTGCCTTCATCTCCAGTGTGTGCGTACTCTTCGTAGTCACCCCACGAGAAGCCTTGGGCAGGCTTTTCCGTGGCCGGTACTGCACGAATGACGCGTGCTAATGTAGGTTGTAGTGGGACCTCTTCCATACTATAGAAAGTAGATCAATATCTCCTAGAACTGCTGACGTCGAATTAAACGCACTCTTCTACGCCGGTCTTCCTTGGTTTGCCAAGCATTTTCTCCGCGAATGTTTTCCGGTTCCCTGAGCTCTGATGCCTTGTAGATTCCTCGATTTCGTCCTCAGTATTTGCCCCTTCTTCGCTCTCGGTCTCACCAGTTACACTTGTAGTGATATTCGTGTCGCTTGTCATAATCTCAGCGTCTGTCGTAGAGGGGTGCTTCGCGTGTCCACTAACGGGGTCCGTAGTTCGTTTACGCGACTCAACGCGCGTCCAAGACGCGTCATCGGTAGCAGAAGACGCTACAGAGGGTCCCGCATCTGCGCCTGAGCTTGAAGTAGGAGCAGACACCTGCGCAGCTTTCGGCGTAGATTGAACTTGAGTGGATTCCGCACCCTTTGCAGCGCGTTTCTTTCTCTCCTTCTTCGAAAGAGGCGCGGCCCTTTCAGGTTCAGCAGGCGTGTCGGATGGTACATGGATAAGTGAGCTATCCGGCGACGTTACCATGGACGCTGCCAAGCTGCGAGACCCCTCTGCACTGGGCGCTGCCGGTGATGTGCCCTTCTTGCCCTTTTTCCGTTTCGCTTTTTTCTCCTTCGGCGCAACTACCTCTGAGTCGTCTGCTGCGCTGCTCTGGTCGAATGCTCCTGGTACAGCGGTGACTGCAGCTTGCGGGAAAGACACGACACCAACGGACGCGTTCGACTTGGCATGGCTCTCTCGCGCCGTAGCTAGGATGCGGTCGAACTCAGCGTCCGAGTCCTTCTGATCTTTAGCCTTCTTCTTCTTCCCCTTGGACTTCTTCTCTATAGCTGCTTCAGCTGCTGTTGAAGGCGATACGGTGCCAATACCAGCGCTTTCTCCGTGCTTCTTCGCACTGCGCGCGTACAGACCAATCGTTGTCAACGAGCCGACGGCGACAGCAGCACCAGCAATGAGGACCTCAGAGTTCACAGAGCTTTGAACAACACCCATATTTGAGGAAAGACTCAAGAACGTATAAGAAATCCGACGCCAAGAGGGAAAAGTAGTGAAGTGTAGTTGGACACGAAAGCACAACGTCAATGGTCTTCAGCCACGCTCGGCATCTCGGCCATCATATTATTTATAGGGATCGACACTTCAAACTCGCGGAAGCTAATGCGCTTTGAGCGTCTACGCAAAAGTCAAGAACAAAGAGCAAAGGTTTTGAAGAGGTGGGTTTAATGTGTAAGAACTCTCAGATAATGCATGCATTCTGCGAAACTGCAGTGAAGAATACACTGAAATTCTACTAATGACCATCTGCGCATTACTGTAGTATAAAGCTGAGAAAACGTGACAAGTAAACATGCTTTGTATGTATGTACGATAGTGAACATAGAAGGGTCTTGCTGAGAAAATACGATGAAGGTATGTATGGGGCTGTTGGAGATGCTTGGTTGATACAAGGAAAGTGGTTGAGATATATGAAGAAGTGAAGGAAAGCAAGATAAACAAGTAACAATGAGTGGATTAGTTGTACGACGCATAGTCATTGACAGGTCAGAGATACACAAAAGACAGGGGGGCTTGGTCCATGGTCTATGTTTTGTGCGTGAAGAAGTCATCAAATGTATAAAAGGATTACAAATATATCAGAAATCAGAATATGTTGAATCACGAATACTCAACGAGTCTCGTATATTGTCCGAGAGCAGGCCGCCTAAACCGACGTGCAGAGTGCCGCCGGCCTGCTCGCTCTTGGCAAGCAGAGCCTCCCACTTTGCTGTCTTCTCTGCATCTGACCAAGCCTGCCTCTGCGCGCTACTAACGTCGCGGAAAGTCAGCGTGCTCGAACCCGATGTTGTCGGTGACAGTGCAATCGTGCGCGAGTCTCCTCCGGAGTCGCGGCGGGTACTCGTGCTTGGTCGTGCCGTCGATGCCTGACTGAGTGCACCAATAGACCCACGGCCTGCTCGCTCTTCTGGAGGAACTGGCTTCGTCAACGGTACTGGATTAGTCGAAAGCTGATCATGGCCAGAGTCACTGAACACTGATGGTGCAGTGATGTTCCTTCTCGGACTACGGGCGGGACGAGGGGGAGGCACAGCAGGGGAGGTAACACCAAAGTCCGAGCCATGCAAGGCGGAAGAAGTTGAAGCCTTGGAAGCTGCACGGAACCCAAAGGTATTAACGGCATTGTCGGTCGAGAAAACTGGAATCGATGGTGAATGCGGCCTGGAATCCGCGGAAGCATCGCGCTTGCCTCCGTTTCCACCGTTTCTCCGTGGCGGGACAGGAAGCGCTTGGAAAGGAGACGACGACCACTCCTCTCCAGTGAAGAATCCTTCGAAGCCCTTCACCTCTTCTTTCAGCCCTGCATATTCGTCCTTTCTGTCGTTTTCTGGTTGTCGATCACGGCCACGCTCTTGATCGAGCATAAGCAGTTTCTCTGGAGGAAGAATATGCTGGCCGATGTAGCTGGGTCCCTGTTCTCGATTACTGCTACTTCCCTGCCCCCCTACAGCCTCGCCGTAAGAGGACGTAGAAGACCGATTGGATTGCGTACTTTTAAAGTAATTGTTCGATGATTTGTCCGAAGAGATTGGGGATGATGAACGGGTAGTAGCACTTGGCTTTTGGTTCCCTAACCCAATTCGCCCTTCCACCGGAGATGCAAGCGTGGAACCAGCTTTCGTCGGCGTGCCCATCATCGTTGGCGCCGTTTGAGGGCGTGCCGTTGTCGACGGTGATGAGCATGCCTTCCTGAAAGTAGCCAAAATCGGACTCCCACACTTTTCAGAAGAACGTTCAGAAGATAACGACTCCTCTCTGTTCAGTGTAATCTTGATCAACTCGCGCGGTAGCGCAGGGACGGGCGGCGGCGGGTCCTCGGACGCGCCCTTGCTGAACTTGTCCTTGAGCGCAGTCGAGCTAATGCGCTTCACCAGGCCCCATATCTTCCCACTCGTAGGAGAATTTGCAGCCTTCTCTCCCTTCTCTTTCTCAACTTTTCCTTTCGTCCTCGCACCCGACTCGCTTACGACTCGCTCTCGTTCCCTTGCCTTCTCTCTAAACCGGTCGTGATCGTCGCGACTCCACGTACCAGGTATCGCAGTGGAATTCGCAATTACAGGCACGCCGTTTCCTGCAGAGGGGAGCTCGCGCCCGGAGTCTAGCTCCGTGTGGTGTACGGTGACGAAGCCGTCCATGGAGATCTTTAGTGAACCCCGCCGAGGCCTCCCTTCGCTTTGAGGGTGTAGGCGTTCCCGTGGAAGAGTCGCAGAGCGCCTGCCTTGAGCCTCCATTGCTGCTGATCGGTTCGTCATGGCGGTACTCGGGCGAGCACCGATGCTCATACTTTCATCGCCAAACTCACGCGAGTCTTCTCCCTTTTTCACCTCCCCGCTATGCTTACTCTCCTTATCCTTCTCTCTTCCCCCACCACGCACAGTACTCCCGTCTCTCTTGAGCTTGCCAGACAGCTTCCTTGACAACTTTCTCCTCAACGTTTGAGGTGGATTAGTGGTATCGGGATCCTGCCTTCCCTCTTGAGCTATCCCGGAAGCAATGACAGAGGCAGCACCAGAGACCTCAGCAACGACTGCCTTCGCATCGAGCTTCATCTTTCTGTCACTCTCGAAAAGTCCAAACGCACTGTCCCGCTCGTTTCCAATCGCGATCACCCTGCCTGTCGTATTTCCAAATACTGTGTAATACGGCGTCACATCTTCGTCTTCCTCAACGTTTCTCGCACTCTCAGCCCCTTCATCCCTGCCACTTGTAGTACGCTGCCTGCCTCGTCCCCGCGCTTCCTCGGGCTCAGAGTTCTTCACGCGTATAGGATGGTCGACGTCACGTAGAGCTCCTCTGGCAAGTTCCGCACGCCGGCGCTCCTGCTGCTTGTATGAATGCGCAACAAGCTCTGCCGGGGTCAGACCCGGTGGAGGAGGTGAGTCTTTCCTACAGCTCACCCCCACATCTTTATTCGCGCGGCTCCTATTCGATTGGTTCTGCCCTTGTGATGTCGGCCCTTGTTGGCGTGACGTCTGACGCTGCCTGGCATCCGCGTTCAGAGCATGCGCGGCGGAAGGCGATTGGGCAAACACGTTCGGAGACATCTTCCCGCCAGCCGTGGCAGCCGACATTGGCGATCCCGAGTCCGCTTCTCGTGTGCCAAATGCAGATAACCGTCGCGGCAAGCCCGTCGTCAGATGGATCTGCGGGCGGCCTACGCCTCCAAGCGCGGCTGACGCGGACATCTTCCGCTCGAGTGCCAAACTATATGGATACGGCGACGCACCCTCAGACGGCGACGACAGCGAAAACGAGCTGTGACTCCGCATATGTTGCAATCTATCGTGCTCACCATCGGTATGTCTACCCCTGGTACCGCGTTTGTCGCGATCGCGATCTGGCTCCGTCTGACGCGCAAGGACGTGGCCCCACTCTTGGCCACGCATGCGACCAAGACTACTGAAGCTGCGCGGGTGCTCTGGGTTGGACGTCGTTATCTTCCTTGCTCCATTCATACTCAAATCTAATATATCATCGTTTAAAGAACTTTAGATACCTATACTTGGCCCATCGACTGCATGCTTACCTGGTGCGGCAGGGTTCGTCTCGACCCGCCTCCGTATTTCTGCAGCGCTAGCCATCTGCTCCGTATCGCTGGGGCCCGATATCGACATTGTGCCACTCGTAGAGGGACGCGCAGCTGGTTTCGACAGGAGACGCTTCATGTTCATAGTAGAGTATCCGAGCTCGGACAATGGTGATCCATAAGACGTGTCCGACGCAGATCCTGATGACAGGTAGCCTCTTGGGACGTGCCCATGCGCGTACCTGTCAGCGTGCAGGCCCGAGCTCGTTGATGCCGAGTTACCCGCAGCTTGCTGATGCTGATGCAAGGGCGAATGTCGGTCGTGCTCGTCTCCGCGACGAGCGGATGATCCGCGCGAGGAAGGCTGCGAATGTGAGAACGGTGCGCTAGGTGGTGTGAGAGGTGACGGTGTAGAAGCGAGTGACACAGGAGATGTTGTGTAGCTCGCGTCTGTGGCCTGGTGCGACGTCGAGGACGGACCTGCTGCAGAAGGGGAAGGCGTAGATGATGTAGGAGCTCTCGGACTAGCGAAAGTCGATGCCCGGGGTGTGTTACGTGCGTATGTGTCCTGTGTTGGCGTGATGTTGTAGGGTGAAGGCGTCGAGGTCGAGGTCAGAGTTGAGGGGGGATACGACGGTGAAGTCGCATATGGTGACGTCGATGAAGTAGAAGGCGAAGCAGACACAGACTTAGACAGCGAAATAGGTCCTGATTGCATTTGCTTCGGAGGACTAGAACCAGCACCAAACACGGGTGGCCGTGTACTCCTGGGTGGACGCGCGGGGCCATCTGAAGCACCCTGCCCCGAATCACCCGTGCTGATGCTCACGTTACCATTGCTCTTCGGCGAAGCGCGGTCAATCTCCACATAGGAAGTATTGTGGTACGCGCTTGCATTTGCGCTCGCCGACTTTGAGCCTTGATAGGCGTTGTGATGTTGCTGATTAGAATGTACGTTCGACCTAGATGCGGAAGTGCTATTGGGATCTGCGTTAAAAGAGGAGTCTGGCGGTAAATTTGCATTTTTAGAGGAGGGTGCATAGGCGGACGAAGGTAGCGGTGGCGAAGCTCGAGACGAACTCGCAGACGCTATCTGTTTCGCTTTCAGGTCAGGAGAAGACCGCCACCTCGTATTCCCCGAGCGGGGCAGGGAACTAGTAGATGAAGTCGGCCCAGATCCAGAATTACCAGGCGCGGGTGAAGGCAAGTGTGCATGTGAATGTAGATTCGTAGAACGAAGGGTGTTCTCGTATTCTTGCAAAGCTACGCGCTCTCTTTCTTTATCTCGTTTTCGAGACGAAGGATTCGGGCTAACCGAGGGTGATCCACGCTTCGCCACATTATCTCTCGCTCCAGAGATCGACGCCATCTTTTTTAGACTCGAGGAACTTGCTGCATTCCGTATTGTCTTGCTCTGAGACGGCGGAGGTGGTACCAGGGAGGTTGACGCGGATGATAAATACGATGAGTTGGAAACAGGTAACGAGGCGGTAAACAAACCAAAGTTTCCATGACCATCAACAGCCTCGCGTCCGCTACTCATACCTGCATCCTCATCGCTCACGATCAGTCCGAACTCCGATGCTGGAGGAAGTGTGTAATTCTTCGTGGGTGCAATGCGATCGGCGCGTCTGGAAGAAGACGGATGAGGGTCGGTAGAGAAGGTTCGCTTAAGCGGGCGATGTCCCTTAGAAGACGAGAAGAATGCCATTGGACCGTCGGGGGAAATTAGAACGTGCAATTATCAAGGTTTCTGATGACCTGCAGAAAAAAAAGATGTCAGTACAGTATTGAGTGAGAAACCCATGAAAAGAACTCACCTCACGCAGCCTCGTCTTTGCACCTCTCTTTGCTCGGCAATCCAACACAAGCAAATTTTGTAATGCGTTCCCCGTCCTTCAATTCCTTCCTCTCCGCCAATATTTGACCTTCCGAGATAGAAGACACTCAGTCAAAAAATCCTGTTTATTATCCAGAGCTTTAGTATATGAAACGTGTAATGAGGAAAGCAATTCGCGTACATATGTAACGAATAAAGACAGAAAATTCTTGAAATAGTGGGTCTGACCGCGCTGCAGACCACGATGGATACAGATGAAATATCCTCTCAATCCCACTCGGTCCCGCCTGAGTATCCACACGCGACACTTGTCGGACACACGCGCCACGCGCCTTCGGTACGCGACTGATGCTTGGCTCGTGAAAGAGAGCTCGTCGGGGGGCGGACACGAAGCGAAGTGCGAAAACTCTGAGCACCAGCACACAGTAGCTTAAAGGGCGTTAACACGGCCGCGAACCGGGACTAATGAGACGTTCTTGAAGATTGTCGCCGAGGGAAGAGTTATTATAAGTTAATGACCTCTTCTGATCGAACCCGAAGTCGTAGGTATGAATGGATCGATGTGTCCTCCTCCGCACTAGCTTCCTCTTTCTAGCTCTCAGGCGCTCTGTTACAGCTAGCTTCTTGAAGTTCTTGCGGACTAGACGTGGCGAATGTTGTTCTCGTGCCGACCAGCTACTACGTGAATGGGTCTTCAAATTCTTTTTTCTTGTTTGACAAACGATAGAAAGATGGCGATGGTGGATGTAGAGCAGATGTGAGCGTTGCGGCGTGCAGATAGCCGGCGGATACAAGGGGAGGGAGGAGGAGAAAGGGAAAAAAGAGTGGGAATGTGGAAAAGAGCGAATGAATGATAAAAGGTATGTCACGGTAGTGAGGAAAGAGGGAAAGGTGTATACGCGAAATTAGACTCAATCTTGCAATTTGCCCCACTGGCTAGATCATCCGTTCCTCCGCCGTTCTTTCATCTCTATTCAATCGTAACCCAAGAAGTACTCACGTGATGTACTATTAGAGATGTTTTTTAAATCGTATTGAATTATATTTGATGGATACGTACTTATATTTTGAACTTATGTTTTATTTTAAAAGTGTACGCTTCTCGCCAATCAGTCACGGAATATCGCTTCTGTTTTTCCGAAATCTAATGTGACTAAACATCGGAGAGCAGGGGCGTTTATCTCGCGACATCGCAGTTTCAGAAATCTCTTGAACGAATGATATCGGACGCCCGGATTCGTGTGATGCTTTATGCAACGAATTCAGACATCATGGCGCCCAACACGCCGAAGTGTACATGCATGCATTCGGTTCTCTTTACTTTCCCAAGCATGTGTTTTCCCGTACACGCTTCCCGTCAACAACTCGTATACATATATGTGGGCCTTCCGTTTTCTCGCATAGGAAACTCTTTTACGAGCTTTTGCACCCGGGTTCCCTACTACCTTCGTTACAATGCTTTTTACATACAAAATATTTGCATCCGAGCAGCGACGGATCCCGGCACGAGTCCGCACGTCCGGTCGTAGATTTGAAGAGATTCGGAAACCCGGCAAGGGTCTGTGCAGATCCAGCCTATTCCCAGGGATACAACACTTGTACCTTGACGACAAGTGTTTCGAACCTTCGCTCAGAAACCACATTCCATCTTTGGAAAGATGCCGTTACGACATCGGCACGCCGATCGCGGCTGACACGCTGTCCTCGCTTCGGCATTTTCGGCACATAAGCAGTTGTATGAATGTGTGTCAGTATTATGCCTATGAATCTACGTCAAAGCCACACGTACTGATAACTGTGACCGTAAGGTATGGACCTCATTCCCCACATCAATAAGAACGCACCAGACGTATATCCACATACACATTGAAACCCATATCACTAATTGACCTCGTGTCTGATATGCAAGCAAGTGCGTTGGCACCCGAAAGTAAAGCGATATTGCTCAATGAAACTCGGCTTGCGCAAGGAATTCATCGAAAAGCCCAGGATCGTTTGACATAGAGGAACCTATTGAATGGACGTTCACAAATAAGCTTGAATGTAGATCGTCGAGAATTGTGTAAACTCCACGTAGAAGAAGGCGGGAGCTTTACTTAACGCGCAGTAGTTCTGAAAGAAAGAGCTTTATCGCATGTCCTCGTTTTCAGAGCCTAGCCGAAGTAATTCCGGACTTCAGCTCAATACTATGTATGCTCGTCGAGGACTAAGAAATCGATGATATCATTTTCGGTGCCTGTGGGGAAGCTCTGCGCAGAACGACAGATAAGAGGATACGCCATGCATCTCAGCTGACAATCATGCGTCCACTAAACATCCAGGAACATCGATGATTGTGGTGAAGGTGTGATCTATCTTCGACCCTACTCTGTGAAGTAAATGTTTAAGCCACAGTAAATCGTATTCTCGTCCGATCACAGAAGACCAGTAAAGATAGACCCAGCACGACGTTATGTCACTGCCTTGGTGCAAAGTGCCGAGTCTCTAGCCGAGAGCGCCCGGAAGAAGGATCCATCGTGCGTATATCGAAGCTGTCCCTAATCGCGCCCGAGGCCACCTTCGGACAGGATCGCCGCCCGAAGCAGTCTGTACATTTCGATGACAACTTGTGACGGTGCTTGTTGCGAAGTGCTGCACGAGTCTCGCGGGAGAGTGCATAGTTTGATGCGTGTATGCACACATTCTCACCAAGCCAGGCAGGGAGAACACCACTGTGACACCCCACCCTCCATCTCTCCACCAGCCAGTTCGACATGGACAGACCAGGATTTCCACAAAATGACAGGCCGTGTGTTTCGGGGTAATGCATTTTGGACAATCATCCGTGACTTATCCAGGATCAAACTTCGGCTCGACGCCGAGGACTGAAAGCACGTAAAAGAAGCCGCTGATTAGAACGGGATGTTGAGGTCAATCTTATGACCACCCTTGATGAATTTAACGCCAGCATTGTGTGATGGTGACAAAAAAGCCTAAACCAGGGTATCCTCGGCGAGGATTGATATCAAGGCAGGAGCATCCGGATATCTTCGGTAAATGCTGATTCCCAGAGTTAAGTAACATTGGAGGAATCTCGAGACTGAAGTCGCCATCCAAAGACTAGTAACGAGCAGGCATTGATAGTGTTTGATGAATGTCGAATTAGTCAATGCGATACATAGATGAAGGCTTCGGAATAACGGGATTATGTCGATGCGCCACTAGAGAAGAAAGTGTCGTAAGATCAAGATGAGACGCGTCAAAGATGGACAAAAGCTCAATTGAATGACACTAGATGTCTCACTTTCAAACGGAACAGCGGGAAAACAGTGAAGAGACAAGATGCAGCCTTTGTACATCAATCTTTCAGTGCCGTAGAGCCTAGAACTAGCTGTCTATGCAGATAAAATCAAAGATCTTTCTACCTTGGCCATATGCCTCTGCTACAGGTAGCAAAGATACAAGGGCGTCTTAGCACTTTCAGCAATAGAAAGGAGAAACAGGGAACACACCGATCACGATCACGCCATCTTTTTTTGAGAGTGCCTTCATGTGTCTGGCACTGAGACTAACGCGCGCTGCGTACCAAGGAACAGGGACTTTATTCACTTGATTGACGCTGAATCTTCAGGAGAACGAGTGACGTTGAATGACCTGCAAAGACGCTCAGAGAGAGCTCGAGTACCGCACAAGCATAACGCTGTATGATGTTTGTTAAGCTTAGGAGCACTGGGAGAAGTACGATCAGTGAGCTTGACTTACTCTGAGTCGCACCTTTTCCCAAATAAATTCAAATGACAACGTAGGCAGACTTGGACTCCGAGACGCTGAACTAGCCATGGCGCTTGTTGCCCATCCCGTCCGCGCATAAGTATCCGATAGATATCGAGCTTTCAAAGACATGGATGCGGGTGCCAGCGGTCATCCAGATGCGTAGAAAACACAAATGCATGTGTTCCAGAGAATGGTGCGTCACAGAACGCCAGCATGATATAGCACCTTGAGCTAAGGCAACCGGTTCGGCAAGCAGATTATAACGTAGCGAGCGTGCTGAATGTCGCCATAAGAATGTAGACAAGACGTAGGTATAACCTCAGCCCTTTGAGCGTTAATGAACCCCACACGTAGGTCATACCACAACCAAATGCGTTCAACAGCTGACAGGAAGTGTCTCGAATGTCAGGTCTTCGATTTTTCGCTACAGTCGGTACCGGGAATGGGAGAAGCTTGTAATTCAGAGTGATACGTACAGCAATACGAGCATGAAGAGGAAGTTGCGCAAATCATGACCGCCGAGGAAAGAATCGAACGCGGTGGAACTTGAAGACATTGAGTACAAGTGTTTAGGGCAGGCGACGAATGGATGACATCACAGGGCGAACGCTGGACTCATGTCTTGGTTCGTTCGCTTTTGCGTTCGACTGTCCTACCGCACACCTGCCTCACTAAAACCCCTTCTTGCTCTCGGAGATACATTACACTACTCATATAACGACAAGCTACGATAAACTCAGATTTTGGTTTCTTGGCCATAAATGGCACCCCCGAATACACCTCAGGTCGACCTTGTCTTGGTCTTCCGTTCCGCGCCTGCTGCGGCAAGTAAATATCTTTCGAAGCAAGAGACGCGCGATAATGCTGCAGAAGCTGAAGCCGAGTACTCGCGCTTGCTTGCTACGCTCAAGGAGGCCGGGTTCAAGGCAACTGGCCGAAGGGGTCAGAAGAATGGCCAGATTATTGTCTTGCTGTGGACCCCAGCGTCTAGATTGTCGAAGATGGTCCAGAGGGAGAGGTGAGCACGCCGTTTCAGGGCCGAATGAACCAGTAGTTGACTTTGTTCAAATTACCAAGGCATACGGACTTCTTGCGCGGCTTACCCGCTTCAGAATTAGTCTCTTTAGATTCAACAGTAATCGGAGACCCAGCTACTTTGTCTCCAGCTGATAGGCTTCGCATTATATACGAATATGTTACATCAACTCGGTATGATGGGGGACTTGGTATTGTACCCGGAAGCAAGGAATGGTCACGTATAGAAAGTGTGGTAGCGTTGCATGACCAGGACTTCAACGACTTATGGATTCGCACTTGGACTAGGAGACAAATTGGATTTGGAATTGGAAAGGTTGAGCTTGATAAGATCAAGGACCACGTATGCTGTTTTGTACCATCTACTATGCGCTTTGTACACGCTAACGCTCAGTTTACAGTTTGGCGAATCCATCGCACTATATTTTTGCTTTCTCTCGTCTTATACACAGTCATTAATGTTTATTGGCGCTATTGGGACGCTTTTCTTTATCTTACAACGGCCATACTCCCCTATCTATTCCGTACTTCTTGTCCTTTACTCTGTCTCGTTCGTGGAATACTGGCGCATCAACGAACGGAAGCTCTCTGTGCGCTGGGGCACACGTGGTTCCTTCCGCGCCGAACGGCGTCGCGCACAGTTCGAGGATATCGTCGGGGGCGGGAAGTTCCCATGGTGGAAGAGGGACCTTCGCATTTTGTCGAGCTTGCCCGTCATTTTGTTGTTTGCCGTGGCGCTCGCTGCGTTACTGACAGCGATATTCGTTTTTGAAGCGTTTGTTACCCAACTATATACTGGACCTGGTCATAAATACATTGTAAGTGGCCCGGACGTTCGTAAAATGACTACCTACTCAAATTCACCTACAGTCATTCAGTCCAACGATCCTATTTGTGCTACTTGTTCCTCGTCTTCTTGCCTTATATCAAGCGTACGCTGTTCGCTTGACGAATTGGGAGAATCACGCACACCAGTCCTCACATGAAGCATCGCTTACACTGAAAACATTCGCTCTTTCTGCAGTCGTTGCTTATCTCGGCCTTGCGCTCTCTGCCTTCGTCTACGTACCATTTGGAGAGTTTATTATGTCGAAGGTTCAAGATACCCTATTCCTTACCAGTGGAGCATTTGCCGCGCAAGCTGCAAGAGCTTCAGCCTTCAACGAGACATTATTCGGAAGGAAGAGCAAAGTCGACACGCCTTACGTAGCAGAAAGCTTCTGGACACGCGGAGTGAAGAAGACAAACCCGACGCGCCTCCAGGGTCAAATTTACGCATACACAGTGACCAACCAAATTGTCGGGGCATTTTTGGAGGTTGGACTACCGTGGATGCAAGCAAGATTCAATGCTCTTCGTTCTGGACGCAAGATACCCAGTGTCACTCCTCCGTCGAGTTCATCGAGCGCCGGTTCTATCACCAAGAAGACCGGTGGAAAACGCGTGGTATTCGATGACGAAGAGAAGGGCGAGAAAGAGGAGCGCGAGTTCCTGGAGGGTGTCCGGCACGAGGTGTCCTTGCCAGAATATACATTATTTGCGGACTATTCAGAGATGGTGACCCAGTTTGGATACGTAGCGATGTGGTCGACGATCTGGCCCTTATCTTCAGGTGTGTCCGAAAGTTGCTCTCTTATTCTATGTTTCTGAAATAGACATTCAGTGATGGCGCTTCTGAATAACTGGCTCGAGCTTCGTTCGGACGCGTTTAAAATCGCAAACCAATTCAGAAGACCAATCCCTACTCGTACGGACACCATCGGACCTTGGCTCGAAGCTCTTGTTCGTTCAAAGAGGTCGCGCTCTTAGAGTAATGGCTAACCATTCTTCTATAGGGCTTCATAACTTGGGTTGCAGCGTTGACAAACACCGCACTTGTCTACCTCTTTCGTCCTACTAAAGTCGGCGGGGATGAAGACGTCGCAGTTGGCACCGCACTCGACACCTCTCATGTGCATACATCGATACCCCTCAACTCTCCAGCGATGACATCTGCAGCGTCTCCGCCGGAGTATACTGAACTCATTATACCGGCCCTGCTTCTCGCACTCGCGGCATCACACGGATACCTCCTTGTGCGAGTCGCGGTGCGTCATGTACTCGAGCGCCTTTGCTGGAAGGGCAGCGAGGAGGAAACGATTGCGGAACAGGCGGATCGGAAAGTGAAAGAACAGTATCTCAGGAGTCTTGGCTTGGATAAGGAGGAGAATGAGGGAGAGTTGGAGAAGAAAGAGGAGAGCTTGGATGGATTGGACGGAACTGGGTTCTGGACGAGGGATGAGGGAATAGATGAGATTCAGAAGGTGGTCAAGGATGCTTGAGCCTTCAGGTCTTTGATATAGGCGGGTGTCTGATATAATGACTATCTATAAGCATGGAGTGTTACGACCAGTGAGCGATACCCGCTAGCTCTACTCTGTTAATAATCTTCATTTATGCTTTCTCTGCTACGCTTAGTGGATTCCAATAATCCCCGCAGTCTTTTACACTCAATTTTTTTTCTCATATTATTCGTCCATTCTTGCCAATGCAAACGGCGATTAAGGGCGACCTGGGAGATGCAGAAATCCGACGAAAAGCGTGTCAAATTTGTCATAATTTTCCTCGAACAACCATGTTTCACCTTCAGGACTATCCGAATGTCGGATCTTCTAGTGTCTTCTGGACTTGTGTGCTGCCATGACGTGTACCCGACCCTTGGGCCACTTACAATCATCTTCAAGGCTATCAAGTCATTCTCAGAATCATCATTCTTCTTTCTCTGTTTAGTGCTGCTAAATATGCAATATCATATACTCATCTTACTTTAGGCTCTGCTGCTCTTTGTACAGTACCTCTCCCTGTTTTCTTGCGGTGTTTAGAGGTACACTTGACTCGCATGTACTAGTTCCGGGCGCTCCCCAACACAGTGCTGTGTTCGCAAATTTCCGGATCGTCGCAAACAACTTCTGCGGATCCGCCTACTACTGGGCATAGCAACACCAAATGGAATGACATGGTATAGTACATGTACAGTAATACCTCTCGTAATGGATGGGGGTCGGTGGAAGGGTCAGGCTATGCATTATAAGGGGGTATGCAATATGAGAATCTCTACTTTTGTACATATTATTAGTAATTTGCCCAAATGTAGAAGTTAATCAAATTAATCATTTTAGTGAATAACACGTAAGTCTGTTTCTGGTACTTACAGTCGTAAAAATGACATAAATCCTATATCTTTATGTATAAAATGTTCTTTTAAGCCCTTAAAATCTAACCTTTAAGCACATGTACGTTACTTTTTGGTGTCTAAGGACCCCCTCTCAAAATGCATATCCGGTTTAAATCTTGCAAACAGGCTATGCATTATGCATTATTAGAAGTTATGCATTATGGTATACTAATTTACCTTCTACCAACTTGGTGGAGCCGTAGACCCATGCATTATTAGAGGTTATGCATTACAAGAGTGATGCATTACGAGAGGTATCACTGTATACATACTACACCACATCCACGAATGTGATGCAAATTTTACGAGAATGAATTCAATCAGTCCATAAATACAGGAGATACTGGGTGGTATGTTATTAAACGCCATAAATGATCAAGCAAGAAGCAAGTACATTTTCCAAATCCGTTAATCGACATTCAACACGACACAAAATTCAGGCAGGTTGCGCTGCTGGAGCCACACCAGTTGGTGAACGTGGTTCGCCCATGCCCATGACCGCGAATTGTCCTTGCATCTGCGCGTACTGAGCACTGTATGGAGCAGGAGCCGCTGCTTGACCTGGGGAAGTCGCTCCATGGTCAGCGTACGGGATCGGCGGATACTGTTGCTGCACTCCTGGGTGCTGCGTACCACCCGGAGAACTAGGCTGCTGCTGCGCGCTGCCTGCGAAGTACGATCCTGCATGCGTCAAAGTCGGAGATGCACTTGGCTGCTGCTGCTGCTGCTGAGGAGGTCCCGTGGGAGATGCGTACTCTGCGCCCGGCGCTCCAGCATGGTATTGCGCGGGAAGAGAGGCTGCGCTCTCATTCTGCACGGGTTGCGGATGGGGCTGAGCTGCGCTATAACTAGGTACCGGCTCAGCTTGTGCAGGTTGGCCTTGCTGACCTGGATATGCTTGGAAGGCTGACTGTTCTTTCGGTGAACTCGAGTTTGGCTGTGGTTGTGGTTCTGTCGCTGTCTGAGGGGACTGCTGCTGCTGTACTTGTGTCTGTATCTGGGGTTGCTGTTGGGCAGCAGGAGGTGCTTGATTGTCGGTAATTCCAGGTACAGAGATAAAATACACTGCCCCTGCCGGGTCCATACCACCTTGCGCATAGTACTGAGCCCACGCTTGAGCTCCTGGGTCGGGATATGTTCCATTAGGATCATATACGTATGGTGGACCTTGCTGAACTGAAGGCGCTTGCTGTGTCTGGGCTTGGGGCTGAGGCTGAGCGGCACCTGCAGTTACAGCAGTATGCGGTTCTTGATATCCATTTTGTTGAGGAGTCTGTTGCGCAGGAGTCGCCGACACGTTATGTGGGATCGATTGCTGAACGGGTTGAGCTTGAACCTGTGGTTGTATCTGGACCTGAGGTTGTATTTGAACTTGTTGAGGATGAATCTGGGGCTGCGTCTGAACCTGAGGCTGAGCTTGAGATCCAGGGCCTTGTTGCGGTTGAGGTTGACCTGCGGGCGGCTGTCCATAGGGAGGTTGCGTATACCCCACATTCGGATCCCATACGCCAGCTGGGTAGGGTGTAGGTCCTTGCTGAGGCGCAGCTCCGTATGGAGGCTGCGCATACGATGGCTGCTGGCCAGGATACGCCGCATTGGGATCAGTTGGGGGACCGTGTTGTGCGATTGGTGTTGGTGCGGCCGAGTACGCTGGTTGCGGTTGCGGGAAGCCTGCGTAAGCGGCAGGCGGCTCATATTGTCCTGGATACATTGAAGCGCGGTAATCTGCTCGTGCGCGTGAGTCGGGTCGGAACGATGGTTGTTGCACTGGCTGGTAAGGTGGGCGGGTATCGTATACTATAGAATAAAAAGTCGAATAAGATGAATAAGTATCACGAGTGAAAGTAAATACGTACGGGCGCTGTGGCGAGCGAGACTCTCTTCCATCATGCGATCGAACATCGCGCGTGCCTTGATGAAAGTCTCATTCATTGACACTAATTCAGCTACATAACCAATTACTCAGTAAGCGTATAAGCTTCGTGAGCTATAAAAAACCATCAGACCTCGTTTCTGGCTATATTTATCTATAAGCTTGACAATCTTTGGACGTAAGGCCATGCTCGAACGGTAGAGTTCCTGATTGCAATAAGTCCTTGATCATTGGCCTACTCTTTAGCATCATTCTCACCTGTATTTCCTCGTTGTCAGCAAGGTTGTCTCTTGCTGGATCCAAGCCACGTAGCATGCTAAGTAGTCTATCGATATTCGCAGCTTGAGCAAATATGGCAGCCTCTTGTTCGGCCTCGCGAGCAATATCATCAGGCGTCGGATCTGGTAACAATTCCTGTGTGAAGGAAAGACATGTGAGTAGTTAATGCAATGTAAGTCTCCAGTTATACATACAACATAGTTTACTGGGAAGATGCCAGTCCGGCCCTTCAATTGGCCTCTCCACCAGTCCTTGTAGTTACGGTCCACGACCTTGATAATGTCTCCCTTTTCGAACGTCAGCTCTCCTTGCTCGGTTGCCTCAAAGGAGTGCAATGCGCGGACTCGAGAAACAGATGCTAGAGATAAGGACGTCTGAGAAGAGTTTTTTGTAAGTCCAGGGGTTCCCGACGTTGTTGAGATTGGATTAGCAGCAGCAGTTGGGACCGCCACTGGTGCCGGAGTAGCTTGAACCCTAGGTGACGGTGTCCGCGCAGGTACATATCCAGAAGCTGCTTTAGCGTAACCAAAATCGTTCTTGACATGAGAGCTAGACGAGGTTGTTACTGGTGCTGCATTCGATCGACTTGGTCCGGCACTTGTAGTCGAGCTCGACGGCCCGGGACCTGCGCTGCTTGAGCTGCCGCCTCCATACGCATCCCAGGCAGTTCGGCCACCCTTGTCAAGCATAGACATCTCTAATACACGCTGAAGTTCTTCTTCCTCCCGCCTTCGAATTTCATCGTCCACAGCAGGTGGAGGCGGCTCGCTGGGCTCCTCGAACTTGTAATTCTTCGACCGCAAGCTCTCATAGCATTCCTCCATGATGCCCAAAGTCGGGTCGTTTGCGAATTCGGTTGACCACATGTAGATGAGTGATAAGACTTTCCGTTTCACTTTATCATGTGTTGTCTAAGATATCCATGCATCAGTAATTCTGTTAACACATAGTATACGTATACCCCTACCCTATCAGTGACGAGCCTCTCTAAGCCCTGTGTGAACGAACGCGAAGATATCTCGCGATTTACTTCAAGGCCGCAGTTCTTCGACAGTGCCTCTACCAGCGCGAGTGCATAGAGTTGAACATTAGGATTTCGATGCGCAAGTCTTTTCAGAACCGACGCGATCACATTACGAGCGCTGCGGAACAGAGGTCGGGTGAGCACTGAACGTAAGGAATAGAACATAAGCCTTACCCTTGCTCGCCCTCTTCTTGAACTTTGTCACATAGATTCAGTATAAGTTCCCAGTTCTCGCTCGTCAGATTCTCGTCCGTTGTTTTCACTGCAATGGTAAAAGTACGAGTACGGATTGGTCAGTTCCAAGGTCAAGCTGCAAGTAAACTTCATCCCCAAGCTTCAATAAGACACGAACCAACAATATCATCATAAGGATTCGGCTGTCCACCTCTGAACATTCTTCCGGCAGAGTCTCGAGAGAGATAGATACAAGGATTAAAGGTTTGAGAGCGAGGAGTGACGAATGTACCTGAGGAAGGAGAGAGCGCGGGGCTGTGATGGCATGCCCTATTTGGGCACATTATGAGATGATGCCGATGAAATACCCTTCACCATCCTCAGCCATAGCGCGCCCGTGACTTGCTTTCTTATTTCCTCCATCAACTATCTGATCGTCCAGATGGCGAAAGGTACGTTGGTATGATCTATCTCTTGGCGAACACATCTAATATCTGGTGTCTGTATGCACGGTAGTTCCTCGCAACTTCCGTCTCCTCGAAGAGCTCGAGAAAGGCGAGAAAGGCATCGGTGATGGCTCATGTTCGTACGGCCTCGAGGACGGCGACGATATCCTCATGACCAACTGGAACGGTACTATCATCGGTCCCGGACATGTCAGTTTCCTACTCGTGTCTTAACTCGTATGATCTGAAACTGATTAGTTGCATAGACGGTACATGAGAACCGTATTTACAGCCTGAAGATTGTATGCGGTCAGGACTATCCGGACAAGCCACCGACTGTGAAATTCCTCTCGAAGGTCAACCTGCCGTTCGTAGACCAGACTAACGGAGATGTGAAATTGTATGATCTCGCGGTTCTGCGAGACTGGAATAGCAGCAAGAGCATTGAAACTGTGCTTGTGGAAATCCGGAAGTAAGGAGCTCATTTCCAGTGTTTTCTATTAAACACATCTGACTGGCAAACGACTACAGGGAAATGGGAAACCATACCAACAGGAAACTTCCACAGCCTGCTGAGGGCTCTATGTTCTAAACTTACATATCTCAAACAGGCGATACTGCTCTCGGTTTGTCTGTCGCTGTAACACAACTTTACCTTCATCATTAGCTCATACCATTGTCGAACGCATAACAACCTTGTAGTACTTGCGCAATATATTCTTGGTCTCCTTGTATATTCTGCAACCGTGCGCTGCGCTACGGAGGCGAGACCAGCGCAGTTAATTCTGAGTACATTGGAGTTGCTGACTTCATTGGCTCCTGGCAAAGACGTAGAGACATGCAGAAATAGTGACCACTCTTCCATGCCAATTGAAAGGTGGAATATGGTAGCTAAGCACGTTGGTCGGCTCATTAAATCTGTCAATTGGTAAATTATAGCACTAATATCAAGAACCATAGAGAGAGGACTCAACGAATAGATTATACAACAATATATTACACTCGTAGAAGATGTGTTATTTCACAATCAAGTCTCGATAGTCATTAAAGCATCCGTTGGCCGCTTTCCTTCCCGACCTAAGCCTGCAGCTTTCTCCGATTCCTCGATAGTGTACGCAGGTTCCTTTAATGCTTTACATCTTCTTTTATGCACTTTACTGCGCCAATGTGCTTGAAGCGCGTGGTCGGACTCAAAGTACCTAAACAAATGAAGGACATTCGGCATCAGAGTCTGTCGGAATCTATCGTTGTCTGATATAACTCACTTTGCACATTCAACACAATAATGCTGCGCTAGGCCAGGTTTCTCAATATCAATAGGTTGTGCTTCCAGTTTTGCACGGTTCTAATCGAAATGGTGTGTTCAATAATGACAAAATGACTATTCAAAAGTTTTGGCAACCTTGGGATCCAAGTCAATTAACTGAATTTGATCTAAGTCTCTTGTACGAGCCTACGTGAACGGATAAGCATCAGATATACCTGGTAGCATGCAGTTACAGACCCGTGTCCGCGAAGCTCGATGCACGTCCCTTTGAGCATGGTGAGTTCGTGAGCGTCGTAAACGTCCCATTTTTCCCGTTCAACGACTGAGCACTGCTGGTAGAAAGAAGAAGCTTTTTGATTGACTTTATAAGAGCCAGAGAGATGTTCAGGTAAGATGATAGATAAGTAAACAAAGCAGAGCGAGGGTTTCACAATTCACAGCCGATGCAGACGACAGGAGGATGGTCTAGAAATTTTGGCAACTTGAAAGAAAGTGATTGAGTAATTACGTAAATAAAGGCATTTCTTTGGGTTCTCACGCTCTCTCAACTGAGCTCGGAATTTGCCGTTACACCCGAACTCGAGTCGGACGTCAAACTTGTCTAGAAAACATCCTCAAGACACGGCGACGACAAAATGGTGAGTATTTCTCATGTTCAACGCGGCAGGACGTCCTTGGAGAGCTTTAGGACTACTATGGATACTGGATCTAAGAGGGTTTGCGTTGGTTCGAGATGGATGGGTCGGATTCGGGGTGGATGAGGTGCCGTTGCTTGGATGAAGGATAGGGAGCTGCGATTCAAGGGCGTCCTGGCACACTGCGATACTGGAAATATTGATTGCTGATCTATGCTCTTCGTTTTGTAGACAAAAGGTCTGTCGGAGTTACTTGGATCTCTATAACAGGAGGAAATGCTGATAGTATTGTGAACTTGCTACTGTGAAGGTACTTCGTCCTTCGGGTGCGTCACTCATAGCCTCTACCTCTTCGATTTATATCTAATTAAATCATCCTTTGACTTTGAACAGTAAGCGCCACACGAAGAGCCACACGCTCTGCCGTCGCTGCGGTAACCGTGCGTTCCACAGGCAACACAAGAGTGCGTACATATTCTAATCAAGCGAGGAATATACTCGATACGACTTTGCTGACAACTTTGTCTGTGCATAATGGAATAGCCTGTGCGCAGTGCGGCTACCCATCCGCGAAGATTCGCTCGTACGAGTGGGGCCTAAAGGCAAAGCGCCGCAAGACCACTGGCACTGGTCGTATGCAATACCTCAAGCATGTCTCCCGCCGATTCAAGAATGGCTTCCGGTGCGTTGGGTCATAACTTCCTGTGCCAATCCCCTTCGACTGTGCTCACCTAATTCACTTCGAAATTTCAGGGAGAACACTGTAGCTGTCAAGAAGAAGTCAAAGACGACGTCAGAAGCATAGATCAATCACAGTCGCTGATTGATTTTGTTTCTTCCCCTTATGCTAGGCCTGGTCTATGCCACTTTCGATGTACTTCACCTTTCATCACCGCTATCATTGCATAAAATATGACCGCACTCGCATGCACTTTCTACCACTTTCAATCATTTGAATGCGGTATTGTCTAAGAAGATTGTGAGTGACGTTGGTGTCGTAACAGGAAGAGATGTAGACAAAGTGAAATGCAAAACAGTTGGCTATGATACAAATTTGGATACAGAATATGCTACGACATGGACAAGGGATCATTCTATGTTACAATAAGAATAAAGCAGGAGAGAAGGGAATATGTAGCAATAATCAAATCGAACCTCGTTCTACTATTCAGTGATTGGTTGTCTTGTTCTCTGCGCCTCTTGTCTCACTTCGCTACTCCACTTGAAGAAATTGCACCTATATCGAGGGTCTACATCTTCTCGAGCACGTTTGTCACGACCAGCATCGTAACCCGGTCCAACAGGACTGCACCAAGGTGTAAGTAAGAGCACTATCAAGACTTAGATATTGATTCATGGTCACATACCGCGAGCACAAGTAAAACTTCTTTCCCTTGTTCGGACCAGGCTTGTTCACGGTGAACTCCCTAGCCGATTCACCATGTACGACACATTTTGGTGGTTCCATTCGAGCGAAGAGATTCGACCACGATTGTGTGTTTTTGTCTTTCCCTTTTCCATTCTTTGTGCCAGATACCTGCGATGAAGAGACCTGCGTTGGTGACAGATTTTTGACGCAGAGAATATCATCAGCTGAAAGTAGTTCGTCGACGTCGATAACGTCGGCTTGAGATGACGAAGGCTCAGTAGGCTGGGAAGACGAAGGAGCGAAGAAAGACGCAATTGAGGTCTGGCCTTTCTTAGTTTTGGTACTGATCTTGCCGTTCACCTTGGCTGCGAGACCTTTTTCACAGCCAAATTGAGACATTTTGGCCTTCTTTATAGACTGAGAAGCTGGGTAGTTGGAATCTGCTTGGATTTTTCTTCGCTTAGGTGCGGAAGTAGGCTCAGATAGTACTTGTTCCTGGGATTGTGACTTTGAGAACAAATAAGGCCGGGGTGCTTGCGAGAGTTCTTGATTTGAATGTGCAGAGGGCGGAGGCTCCAGTAGCTCAGGCGATGGTGAACTGAAGTGGTCTTGTACTTCAAGGTTAGTGAGAGGCATAGTTGAGATGGTGCTGTCTTCCATCAGAAGGACGGCTTGAGACGAGTCGAACATGGTACCGCGCAAAGTCAACGGATCCTTCGGAGCACATGAGATATCTCTTTCGTTCTCAATAGCCTCGACTAAAGATTCCTTGATAATAGTTGTATCCGCCGCCGCCGCCTTCTTCCCAAAGAAATTGGACAGGAGCTTTTGCTTTCCCGAGTATTCGTCCCAGTACTTGCTTGCGAGTCTAGGTGCCTCTCTGTCGCCGCCGACAGATACCTTCATTGCATCACGCAATGTCAACTTCGTCCCATCGCGGGTTATGATTTCATCGTGCAGGTCAATGTAGACTGGACAGTGGTCAGAGCCTTTTATTGATGGCTGGATGTCCCCGTGCTTGAACCAAGGCAGCAACCCTTTTGTGAGGAGAAAGTAGTCAATTCGAGTGCCATAGTTGGAGACGCGTGCGTCGATTTTTTGATTCCAGCCTTCATGGTAGCAATAATGTAAGATTCTGACATTCAATAGTATGAGAACTTACATGTAAACATCCCCTTCCTTTCCGGCCAGCAATTCCTCACAACGTCCGCCATAGGGCCTCTCGGAGCCAGCCACTCAAAGAACCACTTTCTCGCAGGATGTGCATAGAAATCCTCTCCTTGCTTACTCGCCAACTCACCATCGCAGTGATCAATGGGCGCGGCGCACACATTGATATCTCCCGTAACAATTACCTCCCTACCCTCGACTTCGGTAAGTCGCCGAACTCGCTCGCTGAGGAGGCGGTGGAAGTTCACTTTGTACGGGAGCCGGGCGTCGGATGTCTCGTTTGGGCAGTAAAGATTGATGAGAACGAACAGCCCGAAGTCCAGTATTAAAGCACGCCCCTCTCTGTCAAGCTCAATGAGATCGAGAGGGACGTGTCCTTCTTCGTCCGGCATAAGTTCAATGTCGTCCGCTTGTGGGTAGTCAGGAGAGACGCGTTCGTGAGTGCTCAAAGGTGGTTTCAAACCAGATTGCAGGCGTCCTGAAAGGCCTTCTTCAACTTTGAGTGGAATAGCGGACGAGAGTTTGGAGTACACTCCTACACCGCTGTATCCGCCTTTCATCTGCGGGAAGGAAAAGAACGCGTCGTAGCTAGGGGGAACGGCAGCATGTTTCTCGAGGGCTTGTCGAGAGGACTTCATTTCTTACCCGATTGTCAGTTATGAATGTCATATATGATGGGGTTATGCTCACCTTGAAAGCATATTATGTCCGCATCCAACTCGTTGAGGATATTCTCTCCCGTCTTGAGCAAATTCCATCTATTGTACTTCAGTTACAACCTCAAGGTTCGGGACGCGTTCACGTACGGATGATATAACGGAAGTGTACGAATTCCATTCTGCAACGTATACAACTTAGTTTCTTTTCCCCTCATGTAAGACGCTCGGCTTACAATATTCCAAGTCAAAAGTCTCATAACACGGACATGAAAAATGAAGTAAGAAAAGAATAAGACAGCCGCTTGAACGCGTGCGAGCTGGATTTTATTTGGGCGCGTCATGAGCGTCTCTCCTGAATTTTATTATTTGACTTTCTGCAATTTCACTGTCCCTCCGCATCCTCTCCCTCCTTACAATGCTTAATTCAACTCGGAGGCCCCTCGTAAGAGCGGCAAGAAGCAAGCTCGCACCGTCCTCGACATCCTCCATCGCTGTGCAGACTCGACTGGCGTCGGATAACCGGGACAAGCAAGGTCAATATCTTCCTCAAACTCATTCGTCTATACAAAGTAGCAGTATAACTAATTGATGCCACAGGATTCCAGAACGCCGATGCTCGAAGGAAGGGAAAGGAGAAGCCTAAGAGGGATAAAGTGCCTGGGGTATGTCATGGTTTATACTGAAAATATTGATGCTGAGTTGTACTGTTAGGCGTACCTACCGCTTCCACCGGCTCAACGGTCAAAAATCGTTCCCCTCATTGAATCTGGTCTCTCTGAAGTCCCTGCACTTGGGAAGGTACGTCAGGAGTTTCTTTGGCATGTATCAGCGCGATGTTTATGATTTCCTACAGGGTACCATTTCTCCCAAAATTGCTGGACAGATCACTCAGTTGCCCGAGCTGGGCGGAAATACCCTCAAGACATTAGGCTTACCTAGAAATATTTTATTCGACGTACGTGGGACCTTTTGTTCAACTTGCTCCTGGGCCTAATTGTAGCCTTTCAATGTACAGTTTCGTCTATTATCCGCTCCTGCTGCTGTAACACGTAAAGCCACGGTTGATCTTGCTCAACGTCTGGACCTTGCGAAGGAGAGCTCCAGCTCAAATGAAAGAGCGATACTCAGTGAGTCCTAGCTCTCGTCATTTGTAATCTACATCTAAAGTCGCAATTGTTTAGCTGGACCGGCGGGGTGTGGAAAGAGCTACCTTCTCTTGCAGGCGGTGGTTCATTGTCTAGTCAATGATTGGATTGTTCTGTATGTCCCTCGAGGTATGTGTTTCCTCTCCATCCCTTTATATGTGATGTTTACCTCTGCGGCAGCGCACAAACTCGTTGATTCCTCAACATCCTATGTTTATGATTCCCGAACACACACATACTTGCAGCCGAGCTTCTCTAACCAACTTCTGCAACGGATGATGACTGTCAATAAGAAAGCTTTGGATAGCCTACTGCTGTCACAAACTGCCTCATTCGATAAGCGCCCACCTGTCCCTGCTGGGACTCCCTTAAGTCAACTTGTGACCGTTGCGACATCCGAGACGCACCTCGCGCCTTTCATATTGTCAATTATCTTTGAGGAGCTAGGAAAGCAAGAATCGTATGTCTATTTCTCTTTTCTACCGCATAAAAAGGATAACTGACTACTTTTTGCTGTAGATACCCAGTACTACTTGCCGTCGACGAAGTGCAAGCGCTGTACAGCAAGACGGATTACCGAAACCAACAGTTCGAGCGAATAAAATCCTACCATCTTTCCGTTCCGAGGTTACTTATGGAATATTTGGGCGGAAAGAAGTCCTTTGTATGACCCTTACTGAATATTTAAATTAGTCACGGACTGACGTTCGGAAATAGAATCGAGGAGCAATCGTAGGTGCTCTTTCCCTTGGCCTAACACAATACCCACCTCCAGCCGAGCTCGCGAAATCACTTGCGTTAGACAAGGATCGGCCAATTAGCCCCTACACCAAGCTACTTCCTGGCATGCTCGAATACACGACGGGCATCAAGCCTCTCCCTGTGCCAGAGAAGCTCGAATTCGGTGAGGCTGCCGCGATATTTGAGATGTGGGCGAACGATGGAGCGCTGCATACACGTGAGTATTCAAACCTTTTTATGCTTGTCTACTTAAGTGACAATCTGTTGCAGAACCGAACGATGAGCTTTTCCTAAGCAAGTATAGTGAAGCGTCTGGAAATGCACGAGACTTCGTACATAACGGATTGCTTGCTACTCAAATGTCATAACACGAGTAGATCCTAATTTAAGCTACACCGCTTGTTCAGTGCACAAGTGTTGGATGCTTGTATCTGTGTTGTTTCTAAAGCATGTCACTGATGAAAGGAATAATCCGCAGCTGAGATGTTGATCTGGTCAATGGTTTTGTCCTGGCACACGGAAAGGCCGTGGATTCCGTGTATTATGTTTGGTCTCTCTTTGCTTCATTCTAATACGGTAGTGTCTTGGTGACCATCAAAGCGCAGCATAAGCTGTAAGCCAGGCTTAAGTTGTTTCAGCAAGTGTGATTGCAACATTGAAGATCATTCAGACTTTTGAACGACATGTTTCCGCGAGTCAATATTCTGGATCTTTGCAAAACTAGATTTTAATTTTCTTACAGTGCTATATAGCTATATACTATCGATCATATAATCTATTTTGATTGATGTTGATGTGCCGAAATTCAGGTCTTCGTCACTGCATCAGTGATTTGTTCCTATGCCGGTTTAGAAGGCCGCTTTGCACTACACTCCTGCACAGCCATAACTATAGACATCTGTCCACGCCCGGAAGCACTGCATCCAATCTACCGCCGCAGGAGCGTACTTAATCTTACTTTTGTCTCGAATGTCCTTTGCATTTGCATCTCAACAGCCTGACGACGCGCTCCTCATTGCCACCCAACGACGATGAGCCTCGACCAAAACCTCTTCACGCTCAATATTGTGCAGCGGCCGAACGCGCCGCATATAGTCGAGCTCATAGACCCGCAGGAGACGATACACTATCGAAAAGAGCGAGGCAATGGCCCTGCATACTCGTTCAATGTTTTCGGTATGGGTGGTTAATCCGGTGAAAGGAGGGTCTTGGATACTAATGAAGGCCGCGATAGACCCACTGTCTGAATCATTGTTGTGCACTGTGTCTGCTCCGGCCGCCACGAGCAAAGCGAAGACGATTGAGCTACACAACCCATCAGTACCCGTGGAACTGAAGTATACCGGAACTTTGTGCGTATATTGCTGGCCAATATCTGGCCTTCGGAGTATCTGACTTTTTTAAAGTACTTTCCGATGGGTATTCACTTGGGAAGAGTACGTCCACGCATATGGATAATTACGAAGTTCTACTTAATTTCTGCATTTCAGACATGAATTTGAGTGGAAGAGAGAAGAATGTCATATGATCCGCAAACCCGATCCCCCAGTACTAGTAGCCATCACGAAAGAACCTGCAGGAAGGATCAAGTCGAGGACCGTCCAAATACTCGATTATAACATCAATAGGTACTTGGTCTGCACAAATGTCGAGCAATAGTGACTAATCTTCTGTAAGATTTGACATACAAGATCGCAAAGGCTTAGAGATTGTCCTCCTTTCCGCCCTGTTATCGTTTTCAGACTATTCCGATGGTTTCCACACAGACCGTCGAGAAGAGAGCGCATCTGCTTCCTCACAGGCTTCAGCAAATGTTAAGCCTACAGCAGCGCCAACTCGCAATCCCGAACGAGCTGAGCCGGTAGTGCTAGCAGCTGTCCCTCCTCCACCTCCTCCGAAGCCGAAGAAAACGGGCGCCGAGAAGATCGCGGATATGCAGAAGGGAGAACTGAATGACATATTGATCACGGAGGAGGGAGCGATTGAGGATTATGCGGAATATTGCTCGAATCTCCTAGAGGTATTCTATTTCATACAACTTGGTGTCAATGAACTTTGCTGAAATAATGTCATAGGGAGACAACATGCTATTTGTCGTCCTCCGCTCTTCATCTCCGATAACGGTGCCCAAGGTCCTTCAAGTTGCTCTCCAGACTAAACGCATCCGACATAAGGCTGGGGATGATAGCGAACTGCATCAATACGTCCAATACGACACCTCGCAACCTCAGGGGAAGAAGGGTCCAAGGGTTATAAAGCTCGACGATAACTCGGATAAAGACAGGTATAAACCACCGGAGAACCTCGTCGTGCACCTCAGCAAGATCCCGATGCCCGAGCTCCAGCCCAAGGCGAAGCAAAAGCCATCAGATTCCAAACCACCACCTGCTGCAGAACCATTGCATACTAACACGAACTCGAGCACATCGAAGACGACGACCAAGGAGGATCGTAAACGACGAGAGAAGGAGGAGAGGGAGAGGAGGGAGCGGGAGAAGAGGGAGAAGAGGGAACGAGAGAAATCGGATAAGGGGAAGGGGAGGACATCAGATTTGGGACCATCAGAGGCGCATGCACGGCCAGGCGAGGGGTCAGGTGGAAACCGACTGACGAGGAGACGGTCACTGAGTCCAGTAAGAGGCTCGGGACGCACCCCCGCCCACCAAGTCCATCCAAACCAACCCTCACCCTCCCCGTCGCAGATAAACAACCCCTCCATCTACGCCGCACCGCCGCCCATGCCTCCTCGGCCCTCGCCACGCCCCTCACCAGCTCCCGGGTCCGCTCCTGCGGGTAGCCTCTATCCCCCATATTCCTCGCAGTACCTACGTCCCCAATCCGGCGGTGGTCCGCCTCCACACCCGAACGCGAATCCGTACCCCGAGGACGCGTTTTATCGCCCGCCTGGCTCCTACCCAATGCCCCAGCGGCCTGTGTCTATGTATGGCGGGTACATGGGCCCTCCGCCTCCCCAGACCATACCAGCCCCCGCGCAGCCCAAGCCGATTACGCCAAGTTCGCTTGTGAATGGTTTGCTGGACAAGCTTAGGCTTTGAGGGTGGGCGTGATGACTCGGAATCGCATCGGATTGAGACACATATATGTATAAAACATGACTTTCGGATTTTTTTGGATATCATTTGTGTTAACAAGTACGTATGTAAATGTAAAGGACGATCAAGCACTCAATTCATTGTGTTTCACCTTTGACTTCGATCACTTTCGTAGTGAGAAAGTAAGGCTTGAAAATCCAGAAGACATGCATTACAATAGATATGATAAAGTACAGGATGATGCTAATGCGAGAGCCTTGAGGACAAAAGGATTAATGTGGGTATTATGGATAGCAGGAAACGTATGCAATATTCTTACACAATATAGAGAAAGAGAGAAGATCTATAGCGATGCAGACAACAATGAGAGGATAGAAAATCATTGTGTATGGATTTTGTGGCTAGTGACGGATGAGGAACAAGGGGAACACAAAATTGGAGGTGAGAAGGGAGAAGGATTTGGAGTATTTAAGATAGGTCCGAGAAGGCCCAAACCTACTGTAGATAAGATATATGGCATAGTTGTGGACGGCATAGTGTTCATTGGCGTGATGTGAAAGCAGCCAAGGCAAGGTTTTGGTCCAAAGAAATGATGTGGATATCGGTTACAGACACGATAAGCAAATAATCCCAGATGACGAACGAGATAATTGAGCGGGGTTTGCTTGAAAGGAAAACATACGGTACGTGCGTTTAAGCAAGCATAACCAATGTCATCTTCCTTTCGCTCGCCACTGGGCTTGCGCTCGGACTCGACCTGCGCTGACCAACCGAGGAAACATGGCTGAAGACCGGTGATTGCGTTCTACTGGGCGATTGCCTGGACCTTGGGGATCCCGGCGTCGACCGCGGTGGAGACGAAGGCGGGGATGATGAAGGGTTGAATGGGGAGGAAGATAGGGAGGGCGAAGGCGGAGAGGGAGGGTATGAGGACAGTCTTGGGTTGAGCGGAGATGTGGAGAGCGATGCGGGTCGGTTTGATCTACTTGGTGAATGTGAGTGGCGGGAGGAAGGAGAAGTAGGCCTCGGAGATTGAGACGGAGATGAGGAAGGGATAGGTGGGAAGTAGGGGTTGTGATTTTGCATTGAAGCATATCGCGACGTGCTTGCTTCCACAGGAGGTGACGGCGGCATAATAGACCCATCTGCATCTCGATTACTACTTTCACTCCCAATTCCACTTGGGTGACTGTGTGTCGGAGATGTTTTATGTAAAACATGTATTCTCTTTCCTGGCCAGTCCTTTGGCCAGTCATCATCTTCGTCCTGCACATCCTTTTCCGAATCCGAGCCAGAGGCTTCGCTTTCGCTAGACTCTACGAATCCAAATCCCAATTTACGTTCCAAGCCTAGTGTTGCACTCCCACCGACGCCCGCATAACCCAGGCCTGACTGTCCTTGGTTATCGGTCATATAAGCGCCATGTGCACCGTACGCTCCAGATGATGACGGTCCGGCACCATTGTTTGTATATTGACTGGAAGTCGCCGAAGACGAGTAAATTGCGCTGCTGGAAGCACAGGGTGACAAAACCGGAGTTGTCACCGCACTCGCAATAGGCGTCACCTCTGGTGTCGTAGTTGGCGTATCTAGTAGAGGAAGAAAAGCAAACATGCGGGTTGGTCGCGGTGGTGGCATGGGTGTGATGAGCGGTCGGGGAGGCGTGTCAGGTGGGCTGGGCGTTTGCGTAACAGTCTTCACAGGAGATAGGTGCGAGGAGGAAGAAAATTGTGCTCTGGAGGAAGATGGAGTAGATGAATGAACTGGGCAAACATAATTCGAGGTTGGTGATGTTCTAACACCAGTGTCTGCGCTGAAGATCTTGCACAGGCACGCTTCCGAAAGTAGAGGAGATGCCAGTACTCCGTACGCTCCGGGTGAAAGAGAAGACGGGGACGACGGTGATGAATTTGAGGGCGATTCGACCAACAAAGGAAGAAGTGCAACGGGTACGTTGGAAAGATAGCGGGAGGTCGAAGGTAAACCTGACGCTGCCTGAGCGCGAGCACAGGCGCGCGCGGCCGCAATCTGCATTTCCTTGAGTTCTAGTATATCGCTGTTTCGTCATCAAATAAGTTGTTTGCAGCAGTTCCGAGCGTATGGGTGTAAGAAGTATGCAAGAGAAGAAGTCAGTGTTCTTTTCCCAACGCAAGCTATATTAGACACTATTCACAGTAGCGGTCGCACTTTCAATAGAATGTACATCTTCCGCTTGCGCAGTATACTCGAAGTATGAAATATCATGCCTTATTGGGCAGATTATCTCAAAGACACGACAAACAAGGAACATGTTGAAAGTGCAAGAGCTTTGAATTCTGTCAAATCAAGAAATGGTACTCACTCGTATGTAAGCTTCGGAGTGACGTCTACAGGTGACCTATCCCAATCGTCTGCAGCGTGAACTTCGTCTGCGTCCTGGCCTCTAAAGCTGACATTCCTTCTGATGGCTGGCCTAGCAGAGGAGCTGGCCTCACGCTTGGCCGCGCCGCCGACTGACTTGAGGCAGCTCTTGAGAAGCATTATTTGCATCTGAGTCAGATCTGCAGTATGGTTGCTTCGTCTAGGTTCTCACAGAGACCCGCTGAAAAGCTCGTGAAAGGGCAAAACCGCGAGTGTAGGGGAGGAGAGACGATATGTCCCGCAAGCACAGGGCGAAATGGGAATGGTTTTGATGACTCGAGCGGAAGCTGGCAGGAAGTTTTGAGGTGCTCGGGAGGACTCGGAGGGGCGGCTCCCCGATGTGGAGGCGTATTATTGGGCAGACGGTGTGCGTGGCGGGTATGTCTCAGATGCGAGCTCGCCGTTGACAGCGGCGAGGACGACGGCGACGACAATGGTGGTGGTAGGGGAGAGAGAGAAGCGGGGCCATAGGAATGGGATGCAAGTAGGATATAATTCAGCTCTTGGTGCTCGTCCGACCAGAAATGCCAATCATATCCATCACACCTTTTTTGGTCACATTTAGTCCCACGTGCCACTCTCCGCCTTGCACGTCTGTTTCTCCGTATATCCTCCTCCGTTCTCGCGTTTATCTCTTTCACTATTTTACACGACTTGCCTCCCGCTTTGACTAAACACACACACGTCTCAGTGCACCGGATTCCTAGACGAGCTCCCATCAAAATACCAAGAAAAACACGATGTTCGGGGCAGATATATAGAAACTATTGATCCCATGGACCATACAGTCGATTTCTATTCTCTGCTCGAACTGAGGTCGAATCAGGCAGCGCACAGCGTCCTCCAATCGCCCTCAAACGGATGCCAGCAGCCAATCAGGCGAAATTTCGAGGACTAAACGTCCTGATTGATCCGCGAACTGCCATGCTGCTCACCCATGAGTTGTTGAGGCATCTATTCCAGGCACTTAGCATTCGGCCGAGCACATTCGGAGATATAATCAGGCGCGATAGATGCTCCAGCGCCTGTCTCGTTTGCTTTACGTGTGGCCTACTACTTGACGTCTTATAGCTTGTGCTGGAAGAGTAAACTTGAAGTCTCTACGGTCCGAGCAATGTGCACACTCACATCTAGTAGCAGTCAAATGATCAGGCAGGCGGAAATTGATATTGAATGCATTCTTCAGCCACTCTTAGTGGACAGAGCTCAGAGCCAGGTCTAATACTAGTGCCTGTGTATGGGAAATGTCAGCCGACAAGCTAGCCAACGCTTAAATATTGGCAGTCACAGCGTTGGTCTCCAGCCACTGCCAATGGGCTGGTTAGTCTGTGACGTACAAAGACGAGAGTTGGCCTCTTAGCTTCCTAATCACCTCCTCTTCTCCTAGCTGGTCTCGCTCTGGTGTGTATCAAGGTGGTTTCCTGACTGCGGAGGCAAGCTAATGGCGATTCTCCATAACAAATGCTCATTTCAATAGCGGACGCCCTTCAGCTTAAACTTGTCGATTATACACTCACGAAGCAAGCAAGTATTTGAGAAAAGTACTTCTTTATTGTTGTGTGTCGTCTGCTTGTAATATTTCCTCCAGCTCTTCCAGTTTCCTGCGCTTTCAGTACTAGGCGACTGTAGCTACCTGCTTTTCAATATTTTGGCCATTCTTCAGCTTGTCCAAGGCAGTTTGAATGTCCTCGAGTTCATCTATGTTTTCTACAACCAAAGGCTAGGAAGAGATCATATCAATACCAATTCCCGCTACCCCCTAGCGGGTATCTAATGACGACGTGTTTGTCCGGATTCCCTGCCAAAAGTCCTCGTGTCACGTGTTTTGCCTTTTAAAGAAATGTTACTACCCTTTTAGGAAGGTAAAGGTCACGTGCCGGTTCAACCATATAGCCGTTCCACTGACTCGTTGCTTATGGAACATTCGCGAACACCCGGTTCGTAGCCTGCCATGCGTATGTATTTGCACCTCTACCTGTGTACGTCTGTCCTACCTACTCCCCTTTCACCGCGGTGGTCTGCCATCGTCGTACCGCAATGACCGCCTCACAAGAACCAGCGACAGGTAGTACGCCAAGTCTAGCAATCTGCACCATCTTTGCAAGGAACCGAGTGAGATTTCATTGAGATTACGATTATCTTGGAAGCAGGTCTTACAAGTCTGTGCCTACAGATTGCTTCATGGATGCATTCGTAACACAAACAGGTGTGTCGACCATTATTAGCTGTTCATTTGCGCTTCAGTGCATCTCCATAAGTCTTCTCGAGAGCTTGGAATATGCATGGGATCACACAAGAGGATTGTGCAATCCTTGGAGAACACGAGCTGCTGAGAAGCGCTTCGCACGTTCGAGTTCATTCAGCCACCAGAGCGCAAATGAACGAAGGAAGGAACCATCAACATCACTGACCACCTTGAATCGCACAGAAATATCGAGCGTAGCACTCGGCGGGGAGATCGTCGCCGTATCAGACGAGTTCTTTGGAGAGGCGGACAACCTCCTCAAAGTCGAGGTACGCGCCCATAGCCTTAGGCAGCTGACTTGCTCATGTAAATGTCTTCATGTACCTATCGACGGTTCCTCCGGCACCTGCTGTACCCAAGCCCAGAGTGTCAAGCGTATATCAGGGAGCACGCTCAGCGAAAACTGCGAGAACATATACGCGTGTTAGGTGCCATTTCACCTTCGTCAGAGTCGCCCGCGGTGGATACTTCTGTGGAAACGAGATTGGCACAATATAAGAATGAGGCGGAAGAAAAGGCACATCAGGCCGAAAAGGATGCGGAAGAGCGCGAACGTGTGAGGAGGGAGAGATTGGAAAGCGAGCGTGCGCTGAAGAATGGTAGATCTGTTACACCGGCACCTCCCACCCGACACCCACCTCCTCAGTTGCACCTCCAGCACAAACACCCACTGCTAGTGCTGTGAGGCCGCCTCCACTTCCTGCGCCGAAGAGAGCGCCAGCACCGCCGCCTCCAAAAACGCGCGGGGCTGCTACACGCCCACCGGTGTCCTCAGCCTCGTCAGTCCCGACTATTCGTGTGCCTGTCCCGCCTACAGCGCCACCTGTTGTCACACCGGCCCCTCCTCCAGCTCCTCCAGCAGAGCGCAAAGAAGACCTTGAGGAACGCATGCTGAGGGAGCATGAGGAGCGGCTGCGGAAGCAGTGGCTTCGCCAACTTGAGTGTGAGGAAGAAGAGGCACCTCATCAGGATGAAGAATTTGAAAGGCTTCAGAAGGAAAGGTTGGCAGCCGCAAGAAATCCCACTGCAAGTGCACCAACCAGTGCAGTAACCCCTACCCCCACCCCTCCCGCACCCGCACCTGCATCTGCACCTCCTCCACCCGTGCCTCCAGTAGCACCATCTTTGCCAACCCTAGTCTCGCTACATTTAGCTGCTGCCGTTGGTGGATCTTTCAATCAAATGTATGCTTAGGCGCAGGCGCAGGCTCAAGCTCAAGCCTTTCAAATGCAGATAATACAGATGGCAATCATGAGACTTCAGGCTATCCAGCAAGTACAATAAGCACAACAAGCACAGCATTACCAGTTAGAGCTTGCACTTCAGCAGACCGCACAGACAGCTAGTCGTCGTATCTCATTTGCGACGGAGTCACAAACCGCTGGACCCACAGCTACTTTTTTTATGGCTCATCGTGCTTCTCAAGCTGAACAATTGAAGGCACAGCTTCATCTGAATAGCAAGCCAAATTATGAAGAGCCTCAAGTCCTGATGACCGCATCTTTGGGTGGGAAATTTGGAGGCAGATTCAACACCAACGTGCTCACCATGAGGAAGAGGATGTGCTCATTTCCCCCGCAAAGACAGGTAGTACTGCACCTGCCAATACGCCAGTTACACCGAACTACGCCAGTACTACTGTCATTTCTGGTGGTACTGCTCTGGGAGCAGCCAGATTGGTGAGTGTTAATAGTGGCATCTTTGTAATACCTCTCAGTAAGAGTGATGTTTCGCTCAACTGGCGTCGTGGAGCAGAGAGTAACACATTCATGACCACAAACACCCGCTCAGCTTCGTTGAATGCCAGGATCACGCCACCACCGGGTAAGCGCGTGTCACCCCCGCCTGGTCTGACAAGACCCAGCATCGTCCGGAGCCGCTCCAGCTCGTAATCAGCGAGACTTCCCAGTCAACTGATCTTGTTGACAATAGCTCAGATGGCAAGGATGGTGAGGATGATGATGCGTCAAGCGTGAGCACCACATTTGATCTGTATTGTATTTACAACAAATATATTCTGTTTTACAATCACAACAACACTTCCAATACCGGGTAGCGGGCTCTGCTGTGAGTGCAACCGCAGCCCCTCCCTGCTTGTTCCCGCTACCCCTAGCGGGTATCTAAAGCGATAGTAACTGTCTGAAATGCCCGCCAAAAGTCAAAACCTCACGTGCCGTGGATTAAAAAGGGAATTCCTTCTTATTAAGGAAGGTTTTCTCGAACGTTCTAAAATGAGCAACAATGACGTGACTCACTTGCTTGACGTTCAATTCACCTGACATGTCTCTAGCGACAATGATATAGCAAGGCGTGTCTTTCACCTCTACGTGCAAGTTGTAAAAAAGGCGAGGGAGGCTGGCATGAAGACACACATGACTCGAGAGCGACGTTGTCTGGATACAAGCTTTAGTTCAAGGTGCACGCATGCTTTGTCGACTCCCTGGGTGGATTGAAGATGCAAAAGAAGCTATTTCGCTGATTGACCTAGCACAGGAACGTGCAGCTCTTTTGGTAACGAGGTGATCACAAGCGTGGATCTTGCGGGCGGTATCTGCAAGTTGGTTCTTGCTGGCAGAGGTACGAACTCATATTCCCTTGAATTAAGTTCTCCAAGTACTAGCTCAAATTCAAGCAGTGTTATCCTTCACACTACCTGCCTCCACCCACGCACCCTCGACCTTCAGCGGCTCTCTCGCAAACCTTACCCCCGCTTTGGAATAGTGAGTCACTATACGAGAGCGACAGCCTTTCTAAGGAGGCCCGCTACTCCGCGGCTTTGCTAGCTCGCGAAGTCTATTACTGTCTCGGCGACTATGACGATGCTCTCTCTTTCGCACTCGGTGCTGCTTTTGAAGCTGAAAGTCGCGCCAATGGCTCAGAAGAAAACTTTGAAACTGTTGTCTGTGAGTTCTGGTGCTAAAATTTTAGCATTAACAGTTACCGACCCTTTGTTTAGCAAAGGCCATTGACCGGTACGTCAAGCTTCGGTCAGACGAGACGCCCGGCGCAGAGAAGAAGTTGGATAAGAGGCTACAAGGGATCATCGACAGCATTCTCAGAAGGTGTATTGAGGATGGCGAGCACAAACAGGTCAGTCCATTCTGTCTAAACTTTCTGAAAAATATTCCTCATTCGAAGTTATACAGGCCATTGGCATTGCTCTAGAATCTCACCGCTTAGACCTCATTCTCCATATTTTCAAGCTTAACGAGGATGTGTCATTGCTGAGCTACGCAATGGACGCCGTTCTCGAGACGAACTTCTCCCTTACTTACCGGAACCAAGTCCTCAACTTTCTCCTTCCACTCTTCCCTCCCCTTGAACCCAAGGCGCCGCATGTGCACACACAGTGACGCGTCTCCTCGTGACGCTAAGCGATGCTACCCTCACGATTCCCTTGCTTACTGCCCTCGTGCCGAAGGAGACGCTGCTTGCATACGAACTCGCGTTCGACTTGGTGGAAGGTGGTGGCCAGGATTTCCTCGAAGCTATCAGAACGCAACTACCTGAAGGTGAAGAAGTTAGTATCTAATGCAAGTCAAAATGCTTGCCCGAGTTAGACTAATTTTCTGCTAGGAAACCAAAGCGACGTACGATAAACTTCGTCAAATTTTGACCGGACAGGAGTCCGTGAAGTTGTATCTTCAATTCCTGAAACATAATAATGAAGTCAACACCTGAAGAACACGAAAGTCAGTTGAGAACTATATGATTTAAGTATACCTAGCTTACCACGAGTGATAGGATGTAGTCGAGTCGCGTTCGTCTGTATACCATACAGCGTTATCACTACAGAACGTATTCATGCATGCTGGCACCACCTCCGACATCTTTTTAAGAGAAAACCTTGAGTGGCTAGCAAAGGCATCGAACTGGGCTAAATTCTCTACTACTGCTGCGTTGGGTGTCATCCACATAGGCCACTTCGAAGAGGGGATGAACGTCTTGGGGCCATATTTACCCACCGACGGTAGTGCCCAAGACCCCGGTATACGGGGCTCTCAGTATTCTGAAGGTGGTTCCCTGTACGCACTCGGCCTTGTCAATGCTGGTTGCGGTTCCGGACGTGATGTCGAAGAATACCTTCGCGATAAGCTTAAGACTGCCACAAATGCTAACAACGAAGTTGTTGAGCATGGTGCGGCCCTTGGTCTTGGTGTTGCCGGCATGGGTGGCAAGAGCGAGTAGTCCTATGATGGACTCCGCCGTGGCTGGTGAAGCTGCCGGCATTGTAATGGGCTTAGTTATGCTGGGATCGGCGGATGCCGCAGTCGCGGACGAGATGATTGCCAATGCAAAGGATACCCAGCATGCAAGCGTTACCAGCGCATCACGGCCGAGGCGTTCTGCGTCTTCTCCCGCATTGCTCAACGCACTTCGGCTGATCAAGGTTGGGAATGAGTAGGTCATCAAAATCTACGATGAGTCGATACACCGTCTCAGAAGCGCAGACACGGATGCAGAATTTTGCATGCGTGCAGAATTGTGCATGGGTGATCTGTGGGTATGTGCAACGGAAGTGGTTTGGACGAAAGACGGGAGGGAATGGGACACGCTACATCAGGGAAACTACTTTTTGCTTACGGCGACTGACGCGTCCTGACGCTGCCTTAAATGGACTGAAGCGTTGCCATGCCTGTCTGAAATCTGCTGATGTGTTGCTATGCCTGTCTGAAATCAACTGATGGCCTGAACACACTGAAATACGCAGATTTTCAGGACACACTCAGTACGTCAGTACATCAGGAGGTCAGTCAAGCATAAGTAAAGACTAAGTACAAGCATGTACAATTCAAATGTCATAGTAAGTACAAATCAGTACACCAGTAATTCAGTATGCCAGTATTGTAGGTCGTGCGCTGCTTTCCTCTCGCCATCGCTGATAAGGATGTTCATGCTTTTCGTTGTTGGCTGAGCGACTCAAGCACATTCGCCTTGTGCGCTTCGAGAATTGTCCGACTTCCGCCCAAGTGGCATCTTCTTCCTGGCGCCTGAAACAATTGTCAAACATAAATTCCAGAGTTCTTACTACGGGTTTTCGGAGGACTCGGACATACTATTTCAATCTGTTCCGAAAGCAATTTCTCTCTTGCCCGATTGCGCACGCTCTGCTCATTTTCCCTCAAGGTCCATGTACTTGAATTACCCTCCACCTTGAATGGTCCGCCGTAGCCGCTCGTGTCAATTCTCGTCACCGCAACCTGTCGATCTAGCTCTGCTTCTACATCCTTGAGAAGCAGATTGCCTCCGGTGGGAAGTGGGGGTAGATCTCGGTCTGGCAGTTGTTTGTTCGATAGGGAATTCTGGTCTGACGCGTGCAGAACGATCGGTATATATCGCAAGTGTTCATACTCCTGGTTTGTTCCTTCTGGACCATCCGAAACGTGTTTGAGTAAGGCTTTATACTGTAGCTCAAATGTACTTTAACAGGATGACTTACGGCCATCAGCGAATCAACAAGTATCGCGCCGATATGTGGGCAACACTCCTTATCTGCAACTTCGCTCACGTCGCTCACGTCGTAAGGCTTCAGAATAAGCTCTGTGATACGCATCACTACACCTGTTCGGTCGTCTAGCGTATTGGCAAGCCGGATTTTCTGCTTCGCGAATGACTGCATCATCGAAAGTACGTTCTCGGTGGACGACTGGCTGATTTAGGAGGTGGTCGTGAACTTCCCTTGCCCAGCTCGCTCTCAACTCACATCGTGTTATTCATCAGCGACACAAGACACTTCGATACTGATTGATCAAGGACAGTACCACCGTAGTCCTAGATTTAGGTCAGTAAGACCACTACAGGCCGGAACAAATGACTATTCGAAAAGAGCTCACTCGAGTGGTTGATCCATCCCCTCGCACGAACGTACCACAGATCAAGTTTACGATACCTTTGTAATACCGATACCGTATCCGTGAGACAGAACTCTAACTTCACCATCGAGTCCTTGATGCCAACCAGACGGCACGACAGCGCAACGTGTCCCTTCCGCACGACCTTGCTCGAGGTGAACTTGATAGCGTTGCCGACAAAGTTTGTAATAACCTGGCGCAGACGCAGCGAGTCACCGATGAGCTGATCAGGAATGTCTGGGTAAACGTCATATGTGAGATCAAGGTTGTTTTGCGATGGTCGTACAACGAGAGTCTTGAGGTTACCGAAAACCGTGTGTCTCAGTGAATACCAAACTTGCTCTCGTCATCCTGCCTGCTTCGAATGTAGTAATTAATCGAAATATTAGCAACTGAATTTGGAAGCATCGGCGGCGGATTTGCTTACTCTTCGAGATATCCAAAATATCGTCATTAATCAATAGCAGACTCCGAGCCAAACTATGCACCAGCAGAAGACTCTCGCGCTGACTCTTATTCAAATCGCTATCCAGCGTAAACTCATTCATGCCAATGATACCGTTCATAGGGGTCGAATCTCATGAGACGTGTTCACCAAGAACTCCAACTTGGAGCGATTGGCAAGTTCGGCAGCTTCACGGGCGGCGGTGTTCTTCTAAATCGACTCGCGCAAGTAGTGCAGAATTTAATTGATTTGATGAGTCTCAAAGGATTCCATCTCGCCTGAGCCTTCGACGGTGATGAAACACGTGAAGTCGCCGTTCAAGGCTGCAGTACTGATCTGCGCGAAACCACGCATTTCGGTCGTCAAGTTTCCGGCCATGGTGTTAACAGCCATTCTATTAGGAGTGCGTTCAGTAAAAACCACACTACACAATTCAGCGGAATGCTAGTGAAATAAACATACGTGTTTTTTTGCTGTGACATGAACATTCTCGATTTCAGCTTGAACACCGAGTTTTTCCGTTCTGACTTCCCGCGCGACTTTGGTCACCCCCGCAGTGAAGAGAGCCAGCTGGTCAACCATGACGTTGATGGCCAAGTCCAGAATATTGCCCTGAACGGACACGCCCACGATCTTCTGCGTCAAGTCGCCACGAGCGACGGTCGTAGTCGCGACAACAATGGTACGCACTTGAAAGTTCAACTGCGTCAAGAAAAAGTGAGACAATTCTCTCCAAGACAAAAGCGCAGCATAGGTTGACCGCCCATTTGCTGTACTAGTAGTAGTCGCAGTCTCGAGCTCCATCGCCCCGCGAAGTTGTCCAGATCAATAATTGTCTAACACATTTAGCTTCGGTTAGATCTGTGTTGATATGATATGTTTGAAGAGCAAAGTATCCGAATAGACGCATGTGGTTTCGCTGATGAATAAACCAGTATAAGCCTAGTAATATAATAGCAAGAAGAGAAGTCCGTACTTATAGTTCCAGAGGCTTCAAAGGTTGCGCTTATTCTCTTCCCTCGCATGCCCTCATAGATGTTCGCCACCGTAGTCCGATGCTTGTGAACTAGATGTAGCGCCTAGGTTCACGCTACCTTCCGGCGACTTGCTAGAGATTGGCCGGGAGATGCTGGCAGCTGTTTCATGGAAGGATGTTCGCCTCGCTTCATCGCGTTTTTCTCTATCGGAGGTGTATCACATTCAACTAGAGGTATGAAGGTGTCTCGCGAGACGGTATGAGGTGGTGTTCCGAGGCCGAGGTCGGGGCCGGGGCCGTCAGCCTGCAATTGACGGACGCGAGATTTACTACGTTGCAATGGCGGTTTCGGCGCAGGAAACTGGTATGTGAAGCGAGGGGCATCCAAGGACACATGCGCAAGGCTGGCGCGGGATCGGTCGCGTAGTTCATCCACCTCCGAGCTCATCTGCCGCACTCCCTCATCAATAGCGTCCTCTGCCACCTCTTCCATCGTCAGCGGACGGCCCTTGCCCTTCCTTTCCTATAAAGCGGTGTCGACTCTAGTTGAAGACGAAGGATTGTTACTAATTCTTGATGAAGATTACAACAGTTGGTGATGCAACATGTATCGGCCTATCCTCAGCGGGTGTCGTTCGAAAGGTAGAAGTTGCTCGCTTCAGCGTGCACGTCAGAGCTCCTTTCACTATAACATGGCCGCCCGCCTTCTCCTCCTCAGGTACTGAAGACAAATGTGAGTGACAAGATGAAACAAGAAGCACGTTCTCAGACATACACTATCGTTTTTTGGTTCATTCGGAAATGTTGAAGTCTAGGCAAATTCAATACAAGCTTGAGGGTAGGATAAAACATAACTTGTTCAGGCCAATAAGTGGTCTTAGGGAATGGGTGGGGGATGGCGGAGAAGTGCTCATAACAAGACTGGAGAACGTACACTGTGTTGTTGAGGGGACGCAGTGGTAAAAAGTTCAAGTTCAAGCCTGCCAGTGAGTGCAGTCTGAGTCACGGTTGAACTCTTCAAGTTCCAATTTTAGATTTAAAGCTTGTTCACCACTGGAAGCATCATCATGGCAAGCAATCCGAACAGCAGACAGACACCATTGGCGACATCTTCCAAACCACTTTGATACCTCAGACTATGGTGATCATTCGAAAAGAAGCAATTCAATAATAAATTCAAATCATGAATCTCCTGGCAACTTTGAAAGACAAGAGCATGCGCACAACAATTTACTCGATAACTCAAGCACATTTGGTCAAACCTGCTACTGCCAGTGGTGGGCCTCAGCCTACTAGATCAAGCCTTGAGTCGTTCTCGAAGTTCTTGATGTCATCCGGTAAGGGTGAGTGGCTTTGGCTCAGGGCCAAAGCTACAGCAAACGTGCTGTGAACGTCGATAGCAGCATCTAGTATTCCAGTACAGCAGATCATGCAAGTGAGAACTTAAAGATGGTTGATCTTGAGTGACAAAATGATAACTTACACTGTATTTGTGCCACTGATAGCTCGTTAGCTGCCCAGTCACTCATCGTGACCTCACTACTCTTCTTGACGTTCAGCCTCAATACTTCTCCCACTATTTTTTCGAGCTTGACAGTCGGAGTCGGATGCTGGAACCAGAGACGAGGGTTTAAGAGCACTTGGGACCAGGTCGGTTTTTTGGGCCAGACTTCCGGGTAGACAACGCGCGCCCAATCTGTCAGATCGACACAGGAGCGCACAGAGGTGCGAAACTTGCGCTTTATACGCACTGCGTCACCTGCCATTTCTTCTGTTAGGCCACCTCGCAGGAGAAAAGATGAGTTATTCATACCGTTAATTCCAGCTGATACTTTCATGACTGTACCATCCCCAAGGAGTTGCGCCAACGTAGGAGGAAGGTCAGTAAGAGTATGCGTCCTGACCAGATAAACCTGGTTTTGAACTGCGAGTTGGATGAGGTCTACGCGATGATTGGACCCTTTTCCGCCACTTGCCCACTCGATGTCAATCGAGATAAATCTCCTAGCTGGTACCTGTGGCAAAGATTCATATATTGCAGTCATTGCATTGTCCACATCCAAGCCCGTGCGACACTGTATCGGAACTATCTCATGGAGCCTATATTCATCTAATTCGGAGAGAGGTGTGGGTGGTACCCCGAGTAAATCAAGAAACGTTTGCAGTTTCTTGTGTATCTAGCAACAAGTCAGTGTACAGATCTTGATATGAATGAAACAAGTACCTTCGTTTGAGCCCTTGCTGTCCACCGTTGAACGAGCTGGTAGCGGAGGACGGCGCGGAGGTGCAGGCGTGCGTAATCAAGGGAGAGGAGGATGAGAAGGATAGTACGAAGATTTGAGAACATGATTCACGGTGGAATGGCTTGATGATGATCTTGGGGACGATACCCACTCCCACTTCACACTTATACTACAAAGTAGTTGAAGTTAGTTTTCTGATTTCCCATTCTTCTGGAAAGAGAGAGGGAGCTATTAGTGCTTTGTACTATGACTCGGATAAACCGCAAGTTGAACTGATAGGAGATAACAAATGATTTCTTCCGGATGACTTGATTATAAGGCTTCTTTTCATTTTAAGCACAAACGAACAAGAAAATGAGTCATGTTAACTCCGAAGAAGTCGGGAGGATACAACCCACTGCACAAGAAGCTGCTCCATCAGCTCTAGAAGGATTTCGAAGAAAGCCACGAGTAACTCACCATACAACCAGTCATCCCTGTACACAACCCGAAGCCTGAACTAGAACCGTGCCAAAATGGGAAATGAGCCAACTTGAATGCACCCCAACCCGCTTCGGAAGGAGTAATTTGCATGAAGGCGCGTTTCTCGTCCTCGGGGCTGAGGGAATCGCGCTGTCGGCCGACGATCAACTCATACTGCACATTGAAACCGAGCGTTCTCCGTTTAGGCGGCAATAATGGCGGGGCAGAGGTGTTTGGCAAGGAATGGGGACACGACACGTTGGATGATGTCGAAAATGCAGTTATAATTTTTCCCTTCGCTGCATTTGCATATTGAGTTGTGTGTCGCTTTGTCGACGTCTGGTGGACTTTGTGCATGCAAGCGGAATATTAGGACGCATCAAACTGCCCGGTGATACATAGCCCCGCATATACGAATCCGACCGCGCAACTTCGCAACCTTTTCTCTCCTCACTGTGGTAGGTGGTGAGAGAGCGTCGCTGTCCAGCATCCTTCCGATGTTTTTGGGCTCTTTACGCCGCTCAGGCCAGGCGAACTTAGGCTTAGATGTCGATTGAGCAGGGATCCCTGAAGTGAGTGTAGACGGTAGGGATAGAGACTCGTCCCGACTGACTGCTCAGTGCGAGTCCTGTGGCCGCTTATTGTTGAGCTTGAGATGGTCGAGGAAAAGAGGAACGATGAAACGAGAAGAAGCTGACGCGGCCATCGTTCCTTCCGGTGACCAGAAAGTCGGAGTCGTACTGAAAAGTTGTCACTGACGAGTCAGGGATGAATGAATGTGAAGAAAATCATACCCATTTGCAGATTCCATACGCGAACGGATGTGTCCAATCCCCCACCCCCCAGAAAAAAGACAATATAATTTTCGGCGTAAATCTTATGCAGATGTTCTCGGAGAACGTATAGACATTCCCCGTGCCGATGCTCCAAAGCTGAAGAAGCCCGTGAGTATTATGATTCAAAAAATAAAAGAACAACTTACTCGAGAAGTACAGTTGTAGCTTTCGCTCACTGATTACCGCACGCACATCCCCTCCTGGTGCCTGTGAGCGCCGGTTCAGTAACTTGCCTCTTTGCACATTCCAAACGTCGGTGATGCGCCTCGCGATTCAAAACCTGGGAGGAACGGACCTCGGATGCAAGTGCAGCAACCAGTTTTAACGTCCTGCACTCATCAGCCACCACTGATGATGAGCTCTCTGGCGTAGCCCTATCCCTTGGAGAAGGTTCACTCATGATATATGGTGACGGATGTGATCACTCTACCATCACCAATTGCTGAAGGAATTCGTGTTGTCAACTGTGGAGGTAGACGTGTGCGCATGCGCTCCAGTGTGCTCGCCATTGCTTTAGTCGGTAAGGGGATACGCGTCGGGATAAATTTGCAAGAAGAACCTGGGCAAGACTTGGGGCAACCACCTGCTGTGGGCGCAGTAAATTGCGTAGACGGTAGTGGTTTCGTGTCCTCTGCAAAAGCGGTCGAACTCCTACCCCCTGGGTTTCCATACGAGCCGAGCGTGCCGCACGAGCCGAAACGCGTCGACCCACAGGGAGCTACAAAAGTATCGTGCAGACGCACGTGAGCTGCGCAAGGCGTTGAAACCGATACTAGTAGAACAATTTGAGCGTGCCGAGACAGGCAAAGCGCGAGCCGGCAGATGCGCGGCGGATGAAAGAGGTCTATCAGAGTTGTACAAGGTCCCGCATGGTGTTGTGAGAGAATCGGGACGTGCAGGAGGAATTCGATGTTGAAAGTTGGTAGAAAATTGAAGAAGAGAATCTGCGGTGACTTGGGCGTTGGGATGCAGTAGTAGTTGAGGAGGAGGCCATGACTACGTCAGTTCGCTACTGAAAAGTCACTTGAGGCCATCAACGATATTATAGAGCTTACTCATCTTGGATGATTGGATAAAGTGTGTCTGTAAGGTGGTACCTGCCCTACTACTAGTAGGCTGCCAGTGCCAGTGTGTAAGATGATCCCGTGTCAACTCAACTGTACATCCTACGGCAGCGGCTGTTCCTTTTTCCGATAATTGCGTAGGATGCGATCAATAGTGGAGGGTGCGGGCCAAGAAGGGAAAGATAATGTTCTTTGTAATCCTGGAGAGCAGAGCGTAGTGTTAAACAGAAAATACACCAGGACGTAAGACAGCCTGAGGAAGTTCTCTGCTAACGAGCCTGGTTGTAACAGCAACCCACCGAAAGTTTCCTGGTAGTACCACTGTGGTCGGAAGGACAAACCACATTGGGGATATGCTTGTTGAAAAAAAGATGAGTTCTACCGCAAGGCCACCTTGAACTATGCGTATCAGCACATACCCTCCAATGCTTGCTTGAGATGAAGATGATTGTAGAGCATGCCCGTCCGAGATATCCGAGTTTGTTGAGGAATGTCTCGTCGCGAGGTTGGAACAGCATGGGTTATAGTATGTGCCGGAGAGGCAAATACACTGGCAAACGATAGGCGCAAGGCAACTAGGCTTAATCTCTCCATTGTTTCTCGTCTTTGTTACTAATGAAACCAAGGACAGGCAGAGTATAGTGAACGATAATCAAAAGCAGACTTCACTGGCAACGCGCGCGCTCTGCCACTTCAAGTTCAAGTTGTTTCCCTCAGGCTGCCTCTGGCACTAGCAGTGGATCGTCGTATTGTACTACTACTAGTACTAGTAGTAGATTCAAGTTAGTAGTAGCCTAGTAATAGTACTTACTACGTGCTAGTGACTGTACTAGCCAGTGTAGTAGTAGTATGCCAGTCGTAGCCTGGCAGTGGCGTGAGAAGTTTGGCTTCAACTTGAAGTTCAGATTCAAGTTCCGCATTTAGTAGCCTGACTACCCCATGCCCATCAACTTGAACGAGGAGTTGCCAACACTTGAAAGCCAGCGACCAGCGACGTGTCGTGTCATTGTCTATACTCTAGCTTGAAGCCCGATCACCTTGTAGTCGAAGTCCCTCAGGCTGCCACCTAAATTCTACTAGTAGTTCAGGGGCTGCCACTGGCAGTACTCAGGCTGGCGGTGAGTCAACTTTCAGTCTCCTAGTTTAACTTCATCCGCTGACTGAGATCTTCAAACTTCAAGTTGTAGCCTGAGTAGTACTGTACTACTACCAGTAGTATACTACTGGCAACTTGATCTCTAAACTTGAAAGGGTTCTGAAACTCGAACCGAACTTCAACTTGATACTATTCGGTTCCGACTCCGAGTCGGTGGTGCCGCGCCGGTAGTAGCCTGCCAGTGAGCCTAAGGCTCATTCAAGTTGCAGCTAGTGCTATACCATTGCACCAGTTTTAACTCAATCTTGAAGCTGTTGGAGAAAGCAACGCAACCTCCTCTCAGGCTTCAAGTCACAGTTTTGTTCGAAATATCCAGTGAGCCTGAGTTTAAGTCGGACCCCCTTGTTGGTTCTGATAGTTACTAAATTGTAGATAATCTCAATCACACAATGTACCCAGGCTATCCGGCGCCATCGTCGCGTAGGGGAGGCCCGAAAGATCGGGCTCAAAAAACTTACAATCTTACTACCCAAGGTGAGCTCGTTTTACCTCGGACTAGAAACAAAGCCAATTAACAGCCGCCTTCAGAGACTTCAAATCCGAGCACTAGCGACTCGAATACTAGTCTTGTTCAAGTTACTCAGGCTAAGCGTCCTATTGAATTAGACGCCGATAATAATAATGGCAACAATGCGAAAAGGATAAAGACGACTGAGATAGTGGCAAGTCAATTGCACGAACAACCACCACGATCACAATCACCACGATCACTGTCACAGAGTAGATTTGGAGTAAGAGCAGGACCTGGTGATATAGTTGTGACACAGAAAAGGAATAGCAGCGGTTCGCTTACCACGGACGTGATGATCAAAAAAATAAGAAGTGTTTCACAACTTCGCACACCTTCCATACCCGTCACTGGTACAGATGACATCCAGTCGTATCGCTCAACACCAAACCGTCCAGCTCATTCAGGGGATGATGGGACCTCGAATGTGGAGGAAAGTGCTGCAATTATGAGCACTGCTATTTCCCCATCGCTCACTGGTACAGATAACAACCGCTCGACTTCAAACCTTCCAGATCATTCAAAGAATGATAGGATTACGAAATTGGAGGAAAGTGTTGCAAAGATGAACACTGCTACTTCCCCATCGCTCACTGGTTCAGATGACATGCAGTCGGTTCGCTCGGCTTCAAACCATCCAGCTCTTTCATGGGAGGATAGGATTACGAATGTGGAGAAAGAGGTTGCAACGATAGGCACTGCTTTTGAGGCGCGGATTCAAGCGTTGACCACAACTTTTGAGGCGAAGATTAACGCGTTGAACCAAGATTTTGGAGAGATATATGAAATGAACGAGCTCTTGGCTACAAATCTTATGGGGGTAAGTAATAAGATCATGTTTCTAAAAAGAACGTCTAATAACCTACGCTTGTTAGTCACGGCCAGCGGGCGACGCTGCCAGAATAAGGAAGGCCTTGGACAATCTAAGGTTCTTCTTCATGGAGTCCTCCGCAATTGTCCTTTGGTTCACTAAACAGGAAATAAACGACACCCTTGCAAAACCGGCCAGTACACCCTTTAATTTCATGTTCTACGAAGTAGGTCCACAGAACTTCCAGAAGGTCATGCGAAACCGCTTCCTGTCGTTGGAATCGTCGTCGAAATCGTCGTCGGAATCGTCGTCGAAACGGTCGTCGGAATCGTCGTCGAAACGGTCGTCGAAACGGTCGTCGAAACCGTCGTCGAAACCGTCGTCGAAACGCGACTACCCGCCTCTAAAATATGAACAACCGCATAAAGTGTATATTGCGAAACAGTCCGAGCCAGACTGTGTGAACGCATTGGAGGCATACGAGACGGATTTCGATTTTTGTCAATTCCGATTCTTCCTACCGTACTTCCAGGTCCATTTCGACGCCCTTTACGATCTCATCGCAACCATTGAAGACCATATCCAATCCATCTCAGTTATGGCTAGTGGAGTTCACATGAGATGTAGCCACATTCGCTTCTCATGGGAAGCACTCCTCGCACAGGTATCGACAGGGCGTTTGCAAACGAAATTTCCGACGCCTGCGATCAAAACTCTTTATTTTTCACCTCAGGCACCCGCTGCCAATGAAATGCTACAACGCTCACCAGCTGACCCGGAGGACCCGGAGGACCCGAAGAATACGATAACTGAAAGCTGGGAACTGGCGATTAATCTGTGCAATCGGTACGACGCTTACTACGATGGGCACGCAGATTGGAATAAAGTTACTCCGTCCACCTATAAAGTTGTCTCGACGACGGCGCCCGAAATTCGCAACACGATGCAAAAACTATTGGATGACTTAGACTCAGGCAAAGCAGTAGCAGCAAATGTGGACCAGGTTAATGGATGCGTCAAAGATTTGGTCGCTCTTCAGACAAGATTGGTAGATGGGCTTAGGATCGTCAGGAGATGGTTGCAGATTGTCGCCAGAAGGGGTCTTTTCGATCTAGTCATGAAAAGGTCGAAAGGCGTCATCGTGGTAGACCTCTTAAACAAGATCGTACATCAACGGGAGGAGAATTGTGATTCTGTCCTTGAATCTATTGGTAGGTTAGAAGAATTTAACGCGGAGGAGAAGACGTTTATGGAGGCATATAAGGCCAAGGCCAAGGCCAAGGGCGAGGGCGAGGGCGAGGGCGAGGGCAAGGGCAGGGGCACGGACAAGGGCAAGGGCAAGGAAGAAACGCAACCGCAAACAAAGATCCGCCACTTGAAGATCAATGAGATGGACAGATACCAACGCTATCTGATGGAGGCGGTGTGCTCGACATTCGAGACAAAAGTCCCGGAAGGCGTCAAAGAAACCGTCGATATAAGTCAAGTCTTAGGGTATCGCAATTATGTGAAATTGGCGATACAGGCAAAGGATGAATCCAAGCCTTCAAGTCCCGAAGGTCACCGCAACGAGCCGATGTAGTTTTTTCGTAGGTGGTGGGTTGACAATGGACACAGCAATCAGTAATAATTGTAAGTGACAAAGTCTCCTCATTTCCTTATTATACGCTCACTGCATTCACTAGTAGCTGTTCTCCCTGTCAAGCGGTTTCAGAGTGGAGTTGTCAGCCAACCACTCCCAGGCACTTATATTGGAAACGCTGAGGACTCGGAGGTGAACCTATGACTTTGAGTACCCTTGTAATCTCTGCGCTATGCTTGCATTTTCAGTTTCTCCTTATGTCGCTTTGAGATTTGTTGATAATAATATTACCTTGAACATTGAATACTATGATTTGGTTGCCACTGGCTCTGGCAATGTAAACTATACAACTTGAATGCGAGCCAAAAGAACACTTACTACTAGTAGTTGAAGTTGATCACTGTTGACAGCGACAGGCTTCAGTACCATACCGACTGTCAATTTCATGGCATACCCTCTGGTGCAAGCCTTGAAGGTCTGCTGTGTTTACATTTTCCCTCTTTAATTGCTAGTACGTGCTCACTACTACTAGAGCACTACATAAGTCTCAATACAGTTTAACTTCAAGTTAGTAATTATTGTCTAGCTTCGTACAATATTTCGTGCATGTGCATGTCAGCAAATCGGTTAACATAGAATCTACCATAAAAATCCAGAGACTCCTCAGGTGTCAATGACTTTGGAGGACATTCATCACCCTTCGGAACCCCCAGGAGGTGGGCTAAACGGAGGATGTCCCCTACATCTATCACGGATAGCTTCGGAGCCTTGCAGTCGCGGTGATAGCGACATCTGCCATTCACTCCAGTACAGCATCCGACACAGGCGGTAGAGCTCTCTAACTCATACTCCGGTTCGACTATCCACATTCTTGTTTTCAAGTCGGGTGAATCTCCAACACTCTTGAAAGATTGGACGAGAGCGCAGTCCTGACGTTCCCCTTTAGCGGTGAAGGAAAAAAAAAGCATAACCCTGGCAACTCTCATTCCTGCAAACCCCTTTTTGCAGGAACTAACTCGAACAAGGACTGCATCACGTCTTACTTTTCCGCGCCAAGAGGGATTGGACCTGATCACCTCCCTCCATTGCTTGCTCTATAGGGATTGATTCGCCACGGTAGGCAAAGAAAGCGGTGGCTGAATGGAAAATTGAGAAGGCATTGCTCATGTCCATTTCAAATGCTGGTACGGCTCTGCCAGAGGAGCCCTTTAAGTTGGAGTTGCTCTTCTCGTACTTGTTGAATAAGTATTCTTTAATGAGCCGTCGGAGCTGTCGGAGCTCTGGACGGTCTTTTATCGCCGCAAGCATGTTGAGCTGTTTGGGGTACACCTTACTGGACTCTGCAAGGTTGACAACAAGGAGGTCAGATATGCAGCACCAAAAGCACAATTTACTACTAGTAATAAGTAATACTCACGTTGCTTCGAAGCCATTAATATCAAGCTCAAAGGGTCATTTCTGCCGCCCACGCGGATCTGGCGTTCAGCATGTCGTATGCCATGAACCGCACCACACTGCGGCCCATCTACTAAGCTTTCGGAATTGTCCAGGTCTGCAATTTCATTGAGTTCATGATTGCCCACAATGTCATCGAAGAAGTCCTCTGTATCATCAGCTGCGCCTGCCAATAGTACGCCACGGAGGTGCCTATGCTCTCCCCGAGTACTGGTAGGAATCTTCTCAGCGTCATCCGTGTCCGACTCTGACATATTCTTGCGCAGAACATCACGCAAAGCTCTCCACGAAGCCTCCGCCAACGAATCGTCCAGCATTCCACGCCTTTCAAAGTCTGCCCTCGATGCAATAAGTTTACTTAGTCGTTGGTTTGCTGTGATCATTTGACCCAAAGGATCATTTCTGTTTGAGCGTCGCCATGTTTCCTTGACCGCGTAAATGTGTTTATTCTCTGTGATCGATGAACACAGCCCGCTCGGTGCGGCGAAGAGAGGGATCATTGTAGGATAGTGGACCATGGCATGCTGTCGTGGCAGTGAGAAGTTATCCCGGATGCCCTTGGCTATGAATATTTGCCGAAATCGATGAAAGTGGTCCAAAGAGGCTTTGATCTGATCAAGAGCTGAGGCTGTAATCGTGTACCGACGCACAAGGTAACAAAAGTCCAAAAATGCACTCATTGTGGTGATTATATCATCGTGCACAATGCCCACAATAGCCGGAAGATACACCTAAGCGGTTTGCAACAAATATCAGCAATCCACCGCCTCGAATAAGGTAGAAAGGCCACATACTTTCATCAGTGCCTTAGAATCATTGCCTGTCCATTGCTTGAAGCCTCGGCCTTCGGGGAATCTGCGAAGTCCAGGAAAAGGAGCAGCGACTCTAATTCTATAGAGGGTTAGCAATGGTATTTACATTATACGACTTGTGACAGAATAGCACCTTTTATCCACAATATCTAGCTCTGTCGTGGTCAAGGTCTGGCAAATCCACTCGACAAGATGATCCTTGAACACGCCTTTAATGATTTGGTGTAGTAGGTCCGGAGATATGAGATCGCATATATCCGCTCGCGGAAAGTCATTGGTGAAAGGCTATGGGACAACCTGATTGAGAAATATGCATCCAAGGGAGACTTTGAAGCACATACCACGATATCCTGATGGAATCCATACTCTTTTCGAATTGTTGCTCTACTTATGACGTTGTCATCCACCTGTTCTATCAATCGTTCGTGCAGCTCTTTTGTTCGAGGATTTATAACAAATTCCGGATTATCCAGGTTCTTGTGAGGTGCTGTACATCTATATCATATAGCCACAGTAAGCCATTTTCACGGGCTTGTATGCGTTGCCTGAGGACAGTACTTACTTGCAGCACCATCCAGTGCATATTGCGCATAGACTCACCTGTTCCGGATAATCGGCTATATACGAGCCGAGTCCGAGAACCGACCTACGCAAGTGACCATCAGGGCACCGGAGAATGGTCTGTTCATTGTTTATGGACATGGCGGTCTTCAGTGAACTCAAGATTCTCGATATAGATGAATGAAAAATTTGATGTCTAAAGCGACGGAAGTCATCTGACTTTTCGTACTGCCGCTCAGCTGCAAAAAAAGCGTTAGACACAATCGAATAGCTCCGTTTTTGACACACACTCTTTGGTATTGCTAAAAATGCTACGAGCTGGACTGTATTCAACTTTTGGGACCGCCGGGCCTTGTTAGATACATTTCCTATTGAGAGATATAACGGATAATATTCGTTGTTGCCAGTTCCAACGGAAACTGTTGTCTTGTCGCTCCCCAAGATCACCGGAACGAACATGGACCCATGGACTGCTTTATCTTTGGCTGAGATTTTGTTCTAAGTCAAGGATAGTCAGTACACTTCCTCCAACTTTGAATGCTGTATTATTCATGACTTACAGCCTGTTCCCAAGCAAAATTTCCGGACATGTAATTTCTGAACACTCGTTCTTTGTCATTGATGTCATCCGATTCCTCCTTTGGCTGATATTCACGAAATGGGACATAGTCGAATTCGCCTTCTAAAGCCGTATTGTCCACCAAATTTCGGATCACTTCCAAGGGATTCCGATACCATACATCATATTCTTTCCTCTTCCATGACTCGGTGTTCTCGTCTGTCGCTTTTTGGCCATTGTCGTCCGTGTAGAAGTTACTAAAGGATTTCCAAGGCACATCACCAACTCTCGTAGCGTCAATGACATTGTACAACTTTTGTGCGTCTCCATCGAGTAGCGTACTAGCCAAATCTGAGTCATCGTTGGGCTCAGTTACGTCCAACTCAGAATATCCGCCAGATTTTACGTTCTTCACAGACTGAATTCGCTGGTAAGCCTTCATGATTCCGAGAAGCTTTGTTATATTACCAGCAGACATTTGCTCATCGCGATAAAGAAAGTCTGCGAGCTCGAAATCTGCTCGGCACGAATAGGGAGACCAGTCATTTGGTGCAGGTTCATTTCGCGGAACAGGTGGTTCTTCATTTTCTAAGTTGTTTCCTTCCGCATCACACGGAGTGGCTGCACGATGTTTTTCATCAGAGTGCTATCAAACCGAGGACAATATACTTGGTGCGCACCATTCAAATATCTGTGATACACCTTTAGGTTACCATCACTCTCCTCATGATCTCCAATGTCGAAGTCCAAATCTTCAGAGGATGCACTACGGCCACTGTCACTTCCGGTGCCAGAATGGGACAGAGAATCAGGTCTGTCTAGGTCTTGAAGCAGCTCGTCTCGGCCTATACTGAGCATCGAGATATCCTGTGTAAGCATGGAAATATCGTAATCGTAGGAGTCAGAGCCGCTCTCAAAATGACCCTCTGTTGGAAGTTCGGACGACCTCAGTAGAGGTTGAGGAGTTGGAGCTCGTGTGGGTCGAATAGGTGAAGAATCATAGTCGTGACCACAGGCAGTAGATCTTGCCACGGATGACATCGGATGAGCTGAATATTCATGTCTTGCTCTTCCAGATTGACTCTTGAACGTCCTCCTACAGCTGGGCAAGGTACATCGAATAGTTGGTGGAAAATGAAAGGGGTCGTGCTTTTTCCGTGTCGCTGGCATCAATGTAGCCTTCAGTAGTATATGTCGATGATTGGGACTCACAGCTGAGTGCCAGTGCCAGTGCCACTGGCAGCCGGAGTGAGTGAACCTGAGTTTAAATTAGTCATAGTACTAGTACTAGAAGTACCGTAAGACTGCCAGTGAGCCTGAGTGCCAGTCTGAGTGCGCCCAGTGCCAGCCTGCCAGCCTGAGTGAGTGCGTGAGTCACACAGTGGCAGCCTGAGTGAGTGGGCGTAAATTTTCAACTTGTCTAAGATAGACGCCCCCGCCTCCCTGATCTTAAACTTGCACCTTCGATCCATCTTATTATCACCCAAGTCTCAAAACACTGCACAAAATGTCAACTCGAAGACAGACGAGGGCTAAGAACAGTAACCAGCACCCCGGAGCAGTAGTTGACCAACTCAGAACAAGACGAACAAAGGAGGAGATATTGCGGGAGAAGGAAGAAAAAGACAAAAGGAAAGTACAGCAGGCAGCGAGGCGGGATGAGGCATTGAAGGAGAAGGAGGAGAAGGAAAAACAGAAGGAAGAACGGGCAGCTTTCCGCAGAGCTGCGGCCCAGCAAGTCGCGGTCGCGAAAGAGAGGAAAAAACTCGCTGCGGAGCAGAAACGGGCAGCAAAAGAACAAGAGGCAGCTGACAAGGTACGCAAGAAGGTGACTGCAGCAGAAAACCAAGAAGCAGCGATGCTAGAGACCGTAGAGCTTGAAAACAATTTGTCGAAGGCTCTTGAGACACGCACCCAGATGGGCTCAACAGTGCCTAAACTCGCTGGAAAACGTGGACGTAGGAAGCCAAAGGGCGAAGCTAGTAGTAAGTCTTCAACTTCAGATCAGTAATTACATAGCTTTGAACTGGCGTAAGCAGGCTCAAGAACGGTGTTAAAGACGTGTCGGGTTGTGAAGTTGAATACGACGAAGACTTAGACATTGGTGAGTTATATTGCCTATACATTTTCAGATGTTTTCGAAGCTTGGAGGTTGACTACTTTGACTCACAATATGAAGCGGCAAGTACGGATGCGTCAAACAGAAAGCCTGCAAAAAAGGCTAGGAAAGAAGATCCCAAAGGTGAACTTCCATTTCGCACCCGTGTGCAGACCGCAAAGACGTCGAGATCTGCCGCCACTCCAAGCAACACTTTCTTTCACGCACCTGCCGGACAGAACGAGAGCCTTTCTGGTGAAGAAACGGATATAATAGACTCGCCCGCTACGTCAAAGCGGGACGACAAGACAAAGCGACTTGCCAGGGCGCTTCGCAACACAGATGAATCCACTTTCATTGGTGAAGAGGATGGAGGACTTGAGGTGGCAGGGATAGACTCGAGAGGGATCAATTTGTGAGTTTAAATCTGAAATCTTGCAATGCGTACGGGATCAATTTCTGGTATGCACGATGTAGTGTGAAGCTTGATTTAGACTCAGCTAAAGCTCATAGTATGATCCAACTAGATTACTAATGTTCATGCTGAGGAAGCGGATCATGGAGAACGGGATCAAATTTCCTTCTACCTACAACGTTGACACTCTCGTCTTTGTTACCATATTATGAGCTTCGCTGACGCCAAGCTACACTAGACACAGCATCTCATTGCAAGACAATGAAAACTTAAGTCCTTGGGAGGATGAAGGGGAAACAATAACCCTCGCAAGCTATCATGGTGTAAAGAATAGCTCAATCAGCGTGCAACAGACAGCACATTTTGTCGATTCGGACACAAATATTGTGAGTTGACGGAACATTAGAATGGCAGATGCAGTCTGAATACCTTGCTTGTGGGCGAAAGCGATCCGAGGAGGCTGACAAGGCCGGCTCAAGCTAGTGTGAGTGCGACTTATTACTGTTCGATTCACGTCAGTTACCCCATGACCGTTTGATCATATCCCTTCGTTATTATTTTTCTGCCAACTGTCGTGTAATGAACAGGATGGAGGTAGCAGCAACTTGAACTCAAAGAAAAGGAAGTTGCTGCGCGACACTCTCTCCGGGTCGCAGGTTTCAACGGTAAGCGACGTCATATCATTCCTACCTTTTCCAATCTACTAACCAATCCCTTTCCGTACTTGAGGATAAGAACAACGAAACAAAACCAGGTGGACAGGTGAGTGCCAGACAGTGAAGCACAGTGATCTTCATGCTACATCCTTCCTTCATTGTTTGCTGAATTGATCTTTGGACAGGGTGCAAACAAGAGAACTGCCAACTCGCAGCTCAGCGCACCGGTAAGTCCTATCTTACTCCAATTTCTCTCGTTTCCCCCTGATTTATGGTTGTAAGGTGCAATCACTAGCCTTGGAACCCCGTATACAGGTATGTGTGAGCGTCGATGCACCGTAGGCTCACCTCCGCTGTAGCAACTATTTGTTCCCTTCCTCACATCGGGTCGATTGCTAATTTGTGCCTATGAATAGGACATCATAGTCACAAAAAACAGAAAGAGAAAGTCGCCACCGGACACCGACTCCCAGGTTGATGTGGTAATTCTTCCACCTTCACATGTTATGGATTCCTTCATGATTATGTTTACTTACTTTACACCATCTCAATAGACTAGCAAGAGTGTCAAGGTCAAGAAGTCATTGTTCACTGGCATGGACACACAGGTCGGTGCCACAGTAAGTGCCAATTCTTTGGTAACATTTGAAGTTCGTTTCTGACCAGGCGGAAAGGACTTGAGTAAGAAGAGGAAACCCTCTGACATTCCTTATCGGCCTGAGGCCGACACGATGGTAATTGCTTCCTTTCGAGCTGCTCACTTGCCATGGATAACAGCTTTCTGACGTATTGCAGTCTGAGATTGGATCCGCTACCTCTCATCGCAAGAGGCAGTCGCTGGTGGCTGATAATGAAGCAAGTGTGGGTCGATTGATACACTCTAAATGTGAGCATTCACTCACTATTCTTATTAGACTGGTGGTCGAAAAGATGCCGTTAGCACCTCGAACACAGTCGCTTGCAATGACGAGAGTATCCTGCACTCCCGGACCCGAAGTGTCAGTGACTGGGGCTTATCCTGGTCATCGCAAAGTCTCTCGGACTACTAGCTCAGTGTGTCGAATCAAATTCATTTCTATGACATATTTTTGCTGATTCACTTATATGCAGACATCAGTGGGGCTGGAGGACAAGGGTCGAAATGAAGGAAAGGAAGGATCTCGCGTGCCAGGCAGAAAAAGGGCGACGAACCAGTGTCTCCCTCCCGGTACTCAGGCCGGTTGGATTCATATTTTTTTACCTTCACTTTTCCGCGCAGTAGGAAAGTCCCTCACGCCATGGCAAAACCCGGACAATGAGCTCATCAGCACACTGTGGGGGAAAGTGTTTGATTCTGTGGAACTAAGTTACGAAACACAGTTCGCCGACATCTGTTCTCTAGTTGAGTCATTCTTAGTTATCTTCAAGTTACCTTTACCAAATTGAGATGCAATCCTTGTATTTCAGGCGGCCCAGAGATGCTCTGATAGCTGGCGCAAGAAACTGTTTGAGAAAGCTGAGCATTCAGTTGCGAGTTTTATCAGCGGCGAACAATCAAAGTCAATGCAAAACGAAGCAATTGTGAAGACGTTGCAGACGCTAGTTGATAAGAAGAAAGCCGAACCGTTTCTATGGGAAAGCTGGTATAGTATGGAAAGGGTAAGTAAAATAGTACTTGTGGCATTTTGTGTCCATGCATTGACCCTGAATGTACAGAAGCAAGGACTGTTCTGCTCTGACCTCGTGGTCTCAGTGTTGTCCGTACACATCGTCTTAGCCATGGGTCGGCATAAAGTACTGGACAAAAACTCCGTAGGAAAGCCTATCGGTGCCCTCGCCCTTGCGGCAACAGCGGTATTTTTTTTCAGAACTTATGGTGGCTTTATTCGCTGATCTCCTCATGGATAGGTCAAGGTTGCCATTGATAAACAGGTGGCTCGGTTGCAAAATATCAAAGAAGAGCTTGGCGGCGCTGAGTGGTATTTCACTAGCGCTCTGTGGCAGCCTCATACGGACGACTATGTTAAATTGCTGTCGAATCCCTCTTTCTTCACTGAATCAAACTGGGAAAAGGTTCGATCCCACCTCCTAGCTTACGATGCCAGTAACGATATCGATGCTGGAAAGAACACCGAACTTGTTGGATCGGGTATCACTGGCAGGGACTTTTCCTTATATTTTGATGTTGCAGGTCCGGGTTTGACCTGCGAGAAAGCGTATGACGAAGGCGCTGGTAATTGGGAAGACGGGAGCGATGATAAGGGCGACGAGCGTGAAGGAGCTGAGCATAGAAGCGATGTTGAAGGTGATGCAGAGGACGAGGATGCCGATGCTAAAGGAGATGACGACCTGAGTGAGAGCGGGTACGAGGGCGCTGACAAGATTGAGGGTGAGGGTGAGGACGAGGGCGCGGACGAGGGCGCGGACGAGGACGAGGACAAGGGCGCGGACGAGGACGAGGACAAGGGCGCGGACGAGGACGAGGACAAGGGCGCGGACGAGGACGAGGACAAGGGCGCGGACGAGGACGAGGACGAGGACGAGGGCGCGGACAAGGACGAGGACGAGGACGAGGACGAGGGCGCGGACAAGGACGAGGACGAGGACGAGGACGAGGGCGCGGACAAGGACGAGGACGAGGACGAGGACGAGGGCGCGGACAAGGACGAGGACGAGGACGAGGACGAGGGCGCGGACAAGGACGAGGGCGAGGAGAAGGATCCAGGCGGAGATGGCGATAATGAGGAGGACGACGCTTCAAAATGGGATTCGGCCACGGAATGCGTCGACTTCTAAGAGCAAATCGTTCACTGGTGAGCCTCTCGTTTCGTTTCTGTCCGTGCGCTCAATAACTTATTACCATCGACTCGCAGAGCAACCTTCGTTTCTACTGGCACGCTAAAGAACATGCAGAATTGAAGGCACGGTAGCGAAATGGGCCTGCCACTGCCCGTGGCAGTGGTTCAGAATCGTGTCGGGGCGGGTTCCACGATAGCGACTGCTATGCTTAGTCTTGTGTAAATGACTGATGTACTTGAACACTGAGGCACTGATAGCTACTTACCGTTGTCTTATATTATTTCTGATGCAATGAAATACTTGGATCATTCTTATGCACTTGAACTCTTGAGCGCTGCAATTTGTCTTACAACACTTGTCTCCTGCTGTAATTAAAGGATGAAGCACTGAAGCACTGAAGCACTGGGGTGCAGATTGCCTGAAACACTTAGAGCACTGTTTCAGGCAACTCGTCCTTATTTCAGGCAACTCGTCCTTATTTCAGGCAACTCGTCCTGAATAATGGGAGGACATGCATGAATAAGGCAAGCTTGCCTTATTCAGACTTCAAGTCACTCAGGACGTTTAAGTAACGCTTAAGTCACTTTCAGCAAAAAGTAGTTTCCCTGATGTATGCCGTACGACTGGGCGTGTGGACGGTGCAGTCAAGGTTGTAAGTCGTGTCACGACAGAGCTAGCTGTTGGCCTTGAATGGGTGAATGGAAGTATTGAATGAGTTCTAAGTGTCCTGAGGAAAAGTGGAAACTCGGGAAGGGTGAGGCTTTCGAGTGCCTGAACACTTTCCTACACAAGTGAGTATATCTTAGTCTCTCATATCTCAATCAATGGCTAAGACGCATCTGTAGCTAAAGTTCCGGTGTCCCCAAACATCTGATCTCAACTATTGTTGAGCAAATGAAGCTGTACATCTCAACTTAAGACATATCCTTGCTCGCGAGTGCACTCTCCATCCTTGCCTGCCTTATGCAGCTCTCGCCACCGCTGACGTACTCAGCCATTTAGTCAGAATACCTCTCGGTTATTCACTCTATCGCGCACTTGCCGTTATTAACCAGCGTGAGCTTGGACGCGCTTCTTGTATTCTTCGCCGCGCGTGTCGAAGCGGACTTGCAGATCGCTACGCATGTGATTCCGAATCTCATCTGCATTTGCTCTCTGTTGTATGTACAAAAAATATACTGTTTTGCACTCAAAACAACACTTTCAACTCCGGGTAGCGGGCTCTGCTGTGAGTGCAACCGCAGCCCCTACCTGCTTGTTCCCGAGACCCGTAAGGGTAGAGGGTTATATCGTGCTAAATGAAACACCAGTTTACAAGCAAAACTTGAAATTGCACGTGACATTTCTCACGCTTGCGTCTGCCTAATCTTTTTTCCCTTTTTGTGGCATATCCTACGTCTTCACAGCAGCGGAGCGCACACCACCTAAACATCATCACCGGATTGGCGGAAATGTTGCAAGGAAATTATAACGGGCTTATCAGCCCGTTACCGGTGTACATAACACCCTAACATGGGTTATAAGATTTTTTTTCCTTATCAGTGTCCTTATGAAGGTTTGTAAGTGTCTTATAAGGTAGCATAATCTTATTGTTTTCTTACAACTCGATGTGATGTTATAAATCCCAGAATGGGTTCTTATGGTTCTCTTCATAATATCAAGCAGTTTAATATATGTAAATAATATATATTGCAAATAATAAAATATATATACATGAAGAATAAAATACAGGATCCATAAAGTAATATTAGCTACGACAAAAAGCTTGAGCCATAAGCATCGCAGTCGAGACCAAAGAGGTTGGCAGAGCCAGAGCCAGAGCCAGAGTCAGAGTCAGAGATAGAGAGCAAGACCGAGCCAGAGCCAGAACCAGACAGAGAGCAGGAATGAGCCAGAGCCAGAACCAAAGCCAAACTTAAGTCCAGATCCAGAGCAAGTACCCAGCGTGTCCCATTGCGTCTTCTCTCGCAAGCCCTACATAATGTCTCGTACCGCAGGACTCACCTTGTCAAGCTTTGTGCATACTAGCAGATTCCTACGGCGTTCTTTGTTGTTCTACGATGCCCGGCCATCGGCGGAGGTCGCACTGTCGGATGCGGCGGACCGAGCAGGTTGCACATAGGGCGGGCATGGACGATGTCGCGGAAGGGAGTTGCTGTGGTGGAGGGCAACAAGGGAGTCGCTGTGGTGTAGGCTGTGTGTTGGACGACGTGTTCTAGCACAGGGGAAATTTTATATTTGGTGGTGTTTGCGCAATGTTCGGTTTTTGGTTTAGGGTGGGGCTTCATAGACTTGAGAATCTGCCGGGAGGGTAATTCACCGGACTATAATATTATTCTGGTCTGAAACCACCTTATAACATAGTTATAATATCCTTATAATGTTATTTGAAGATTACATGGCCTAATAAGGCTTAAAATTAACTGCAACAGCCTTTTCGGATATAGATCTATTGTGAAGCCCTTGTAAGGCCTTTGTAAGGTCCCACAAGGGTTTCAGTGTTTTATAACTTTTCCGCCTTTTCGGTGATGATTGCTACGACAACTCTATTTCATGTTGCGAGTAAGGCTTTGCAAAGTTCGTACATGAACGTGAAACTGAAAGTCTTGATTTGTTTCAGCAGCAGTTTCGCTCTTGTTCAATACTCTCTCCTGTTTATTTGGATACTCTATTCCGTTTAACGTTGACAAACATGGTGCTCGTCGCTATATCACTGGTCGACGACTGCACTTAAGCTAAGGGCGGGAAGCGTAGTGAAGATATTCAACTCGGGCTCGTTACAAAGCTTCGGTGTTAGTGAGTGTTTCAAATTTTGATGCCAGTGCTTTCGGAGCGTTGACATAAACTGGTAGGCTTTTGACTGCGGTGCCGCGTTCCGCTCGGGTCAAATGTCTGTGGAACTCAGTCTCTCTTGCGTGGAGGCTGCAAGTGCTTTTCGGTCCACCGTGGGTACAATGGTGATTCACTTACCGATTACTTGCTCAAACCCAACTTGCGACAACATACTGTATTTTGTTCTATCACCACGCCCACATTGATATACGCCATCCTCAGCCTCCTCTCGAGAAAGCCCGGTCTATTGAAGTAGTGCTTCCTATCAATCATGAGTTGGGAAGTGAAGACCAGTTTTCTTTTCTTTTCCTTGTGATCATCTGGTTTGCTCGAAGTGAGTGATCGGGCCTGGACAATGATGGCTCTCCCTTCATTATAACTATTCTGATTATGATGCCCTGTAGATATATCACACCGCGACATCGTCACAGTGAGCGTCGTTTACGAATAGGCGGAGAATATGTTGTACGAATTGGACTATCGGAAGCCAATAGAAGCCAACCTCATCAAGAGTTGACGGAACGCAATATTTGCCTGGTTAAAATCGAGTGTGTTACACACTACTGTCTGTGGTATCACTGCCGGCTTCTGGTGAGTCGGACCTCCCTCTCGAATTGGATTTAGGCTGGACGACTGACGCATAGGTGGCTAGCACCGGCGATTATCCGTTCTCATCCGACCTGGATGTGCACTGCACCACACCCGTCCAGAACAAAATAACAAGCCCAAAGCGTCTGTTTGTTCGCCACAAATTCAGATGGTATAAAGGAGTCGATGGCTGGGCGTCGAAGCACAACCTCCGCTTGACATCCTACCTCTACCACCGTCAACTTCTTCCGCCAGCATGGACCCCTTCGACGGGTAGTCGTTCCACCGTGTCTCAGCACCACTCTTGACATCGGTTTCCTCGTCTTCTCCCGGGGCCTGTCCATATCATCTCCTGGGTACTTCAGCCACCGTGCACGTCATGCATGTACGCCGTCATGGTCGCAGATATGCCATCCTCTGCTCCGCGGAAAGCGTGACGGAAGACGGCCGTCGGTCCCCTACGTTAGGCAGGGAAACGTACTCGATCGACGGTCACCTCGTATTCCCAAGCCGCGTCTGCATTCCCGGTTTCGTGGAAATGCAGAGTGCTGAACCTTCTGGGGGATGCGGTCTCTCTGGCGGGTAAACATGCGTTTAGAATCAGTTATGTATGTCTTCGGACGGCCGCTGGGATGACGAGCTCAACGGCCACCCTGTATACCCAGGCCGTGTCTGCATGCTGTCTGTCCTCAATGGGCGGCGGTCTTTGCGACGGGAAAACATGCGTAGAATTAGGTAGAATTAGGATTCTGGATGGTGGTCGGGCGAGTCCGACACTTGCTACCGGGAATTTTTCGTGTTCAGCAAGACCCAACCCGGTGTAAACTCGGGTGCTGGTCATCCCCCCATGACATGTTTTTTATCCACATCCTCCCTTCAATGGGAAGGATAGTTTTTTTCTATTTTTGCGGGGTGCATCCAATGAATGCCATCCTCCTCATTGTACTTGTGTGATCCGAGTCTTGAGTGATTGAAAACTGAAAGCTGCATATTCCTCTGGGCCAGCTGGCAGAGACAAAAAAAATGGGAAAGTTCACGTGAAGGTCACTACAACTTCAACTTGAAGCGGCAGCAACTTGAATGTAAAGAGAGCCTGAGGGAAAAGGTAAAATATTCACAGTCTGAGGGCAAAATTGGCAGTTCTCGCACGGCAATTAAAAATTTAGAGGGTACAGTGCCCTTTAGTACTCTACCTTTGATAATTATTAATATTCTATGACTTTAAGTTTCGCTGTTTAGGTGCTTACATTGTGCAACTTGAAGTCCGCCGCAGGCACTGGTGTCCGAGCACGGACGAACGCCCGGGCGAAGCACGCTGCAGCTGAGGACAGCGGTGCGGATGGCAGTGAAGCCTTAATAATTTCATTTTATCCCCCTTTACGCCCCGAGGTGGTCTCGGGTTATGCCTGCGCAATGCAGGCCCCTCGGGGCGTTATGTCTCATACCCACCTTGATTAATCCATTCTCAAACAAGCCAGGCGCAAGCTTCGTCCACCTGAGCAAAAGTGCGCGGTCCTCCGGGTTGGTCTTCACGAGGTACTCCCCCCATGGCACGTCCGTACCGAGGAGCGTGTACGCAACAGGAGTTTCAGTTATGACGTCCGAACGTGCGGGCTGACCCATGTCGAAAAGCATACAGATGAGGTGCGCGCCCTTCGGAGAGAAGGCGAGTTGCGAGAGTTGGATGGGGCCATTTTTTGATATACTATTTAAGGGAATATGATATGTACGACGGTGACGGTGAAAAAAGAGGGGGGGACGAAACGTACCAGTCGATACCGTAGATGATCGAGTTGTCCGTGCCCCCTTGAGTTTCTTGATAACATCCGGGTCCTGACCACAGCGATGAGATTGTTAAAAGAGCAGACATGGGTAGACAAATATTCCATTCGAACCTGGTAGTCCAGTATCAAATCAGCACCGAGCGCCTTAAGCCTGTTCCAGTTCTTCGGGGAGGCTGTCGTAGCAATCTTGAGACCGCTGAGTTTGGCGAGCTGTATAGCGAATCAACCGACAGATGTGTTCTACGCCGAAGGTGTCCCAGTCAGATCTTGTATTTGACGGATGGTAAACCGTACTCCGCTCCGAATGAGGATCCACTAGCCATTGAGCTTCTGCGCGGGTTCTGGAATTCGTAGCCAAGAGTAGAGGGCTTGCACAGCAGTTACGAATGGGACGAAGATAGAGGCGGCTTCCTCTGGTTAAACATTCTTCGGGACAATTGATGACAGGTCCCATTCGACTGGAACATATCTGGGTAACGGCAATGAGTTAGTTATTGAATCGACATCGTCTATAATAGGTCGGAAAAAAAAAGAATAAGATAAAGCAAACGCACTCCGCGAATGCACCTTTCTCGTTGCTCCAGCCTCCACGCATAAATCCCCATCGCACTTCGCCTTCGTTCACCTCGCCTGGTGGCATAGCGTCACCGACTTTTACGACTTCACCCACGAAGTCGCATCCGAGTATTGTTCCTGGTTTAGAGATGTCTCGAAGATGCTATTGTTTTATGACCGGATATTTCATGTGGGGAACCCAAATAAGCTTTAAGTCAGTGTTGGAAAAGGTGAAGTGATACTAAAGGTTTCCGCTGACCACCCAGTCTGAAAAGAATAGGGTTGGCATAAGCTAGTTAGCGGACGAAGGAGATTGCGCAAGTAATGTACCCGTATGGTTCAGTCCGACTGTCTTCGTCTTCAGACTGAATTCGAGTTGTCATTAAATCTCAAGAATGGCCAGTCTACAGTTTGTTGACGGTACTCACAGTATATCATTAGGCTTTATGCCGGGAGTTGGAACTTCCTCTACCTTCGTGGTCTTGCCCTCCTGCACAACAACAGCCTTCATGATTTGGGGATGAAGATCGTTCAGGAGTTTGTGGAGGGGGTTACTGTAGACATTGCTTCAGTTTGGCCTTAATATGTATTAGTAAAACAGACGTGACCAAGCGTACTTTGTGATCAATGAAAGAGCTCATTACCGTACTGCTACCATTTGTCAGTGTAAGAACTAGTATTGCAGGGCTTGACACTTGTGTGGTGGAATTCTTGTCCTTTGTCTACTACAGTGTAAATGGTTACCCCTTTCTGCATTATACTTAGCAGGTTACTGGCAGAATGGTTGCATATGGAGTGTAGAGACCGATGGGTGTTGTGGGATGCCTATGAATTAATGATGGTGTTGCGTGGGTAAGTACTTACTTCTTATCATGTGTTCGCTTCTCGATCTCAAGATTCTCAACTTGTCGGCGTACCCATACCCTTCATAATTCATTCGCAACGGGGAAGCCATTTTCACTTTTGCTGGATGACCATCAACATCTTGCTACAGTAATAGGCAGCAAGTTTAGCTTCAATGTTGTCTCTCGCGCAAAGACTCAAGAGCCATCCTCTGAGAGTCTTTGGCAGGCTGGAGGACCCAGCTGTCTTCGACCGCAGTGACGATCACGCAAGTCAAAAGCCAAAACATTCATGGTGTGCAAGCTGCTGCGGCAGCTGGACTCTGTTACTGGAGGGCGTCAAATTCGCGTGTCCTTCTTTAGATGGGGAGACTGTAGCAGACTCGTCTCAATGCACGGTCGTAAACATCGTGCTGGGTCGTGTCTGAAGAATGCTGATATACATTAGTGAGTCTATCTTCACTTATTGTTGTTAATGCAACTCTTAGAGGCGTGCTTCCTCAAGCTATATTACCGTCAACCTTGTTGATCTCGATGATCCGGCCCCGGTACACTAGTCGTATGAATGGGCTGTCACTCGCGACACTCGCTTCTCGCTGGACAGGGTTATGAATGGCAGTCAGCCGCCGACGGTACGACTCTTGAAATATCCGAACTATCAGTGATGCTACGGCCTGGAACAAGACATTGTCAAATGGGCTATCAGGGCAGCCACCTCAACATCCGTCTTGGGCATGTCAGCCACGAGTCAACATCTGAGCACCACCCGGCTGACAGTGTTGTGCTGACTGTTCTCCAGCCGCTGGGCTGGCATGTCCTTCTCGTATACATACGTTGGCTGTGTCTCTTACTTCTATGATCACGGTCATCTTCCGCCTACCCCCCATAGGTCGCGAACTAGCATGTATCGAGATGAACACCTGGTCGTAACCGGCCACACGATAATGACGAACATATCTGACGACAGATAAGTGTTTTATCACGTCCACGGTGAAGAACAATGCCACACTTCTCTCCAGGTCTACACGACATATGTTGCGAGTTGAGTGACTGCTGCACTTCATAGGACTCTACTCTAGCCCCCATTCGTTTTCGACACATGGACTAGACGAGAATCCTTTGTGTCAGGGCACCCAATTCTGTCCGCTGTCCACAGCATGACCGGAAACATTCGGAACAAAGCTTTCATGTGCCTTCCCTACAGTTGAGCTTTGTATCCTTCCACACTCCGATACCTGTCAGCTCTATGTTTGTTTCGCCTTAATGACAGATAATTTTGGGGGCGGGGCCAGAAGATAATAATGTGTCACACAGTCAGAAGACTCACTGGCAAATCTCAATTATCTAGGCTCACATCTGACGACCTATTGGAGTACATCTTGAGACTTGTCTCACTCAATAAGATATCATGAGAGAAGCTCTGGTTAATCGACGGCGGACCATTTGTACATGAGCTCAGTGGACGTAAATTTCAAGTAGACTAAATATTCATTTTTTGTTACATATGTATGCTAATATGATTACACATATCCACTAGCAAACTTCCTTCATTATTCATGATCCTGTCCATTTGGGGGCACTGCATATTAGGCGATTGTTGCAACTTGCTTCTCAGCATTTTGTCCTTTCTTCAGCCTATCCAGGGCAGCTTGAATGTCCTCGAGCCCACCAACGTTTACCACAACCAGCGGCTTCAAAAAGATCTTGTCAAAAGACCAATTCTAAAGGATACCAAAAACATGTAAATACTCACCTTGATCAATCCACCTTCAAGCAAGCCAGTCGCAAGCTTCGCCCACCTTGCATAAAGTGCGCGGTCCTCTGGACTGGTTTTCATGAGGTGCTTTCCCCACGGCGCATCTGCGCCGAGGAGCGTGTACGCGATGGTAGCCTCGGTCTTGACGTCTGACCGCGCGGGCTGGCCCAAATCGAAAAGAATGCAGATAAGGTGCCCGCCTTTGGGAGAGAAGGCGAGTTGGGAAAGCTGGATAGAGCCTTTTTCCGATATACTATTGACCGAAGTATGAGCATGAAGAGCGAAAGGAGCGAAGAGAGCAAGAAAAAAAGAAAAGAAAAGAGAGGCATACCAATCGAGCCCGTAAACAATCGAGTCATCGGTACCCTCTTGAAGTTTCTTTACAACGTCTGGGTCCTGATCATGGCCAAGAAACTCAGCCTTCCGTATATGTGTATATCTAGAATACGAACCTTATAATCGACTACCAAATCAGCACCAAGTGTCTTAAGCCTGTCCCAGTTCTTCGGAGATGCAGTGGTAGCAACCTTGAGACCGCTGAGTTTGGCCAATTGAATAGCGAACCGGCCGACTGAGGTATTCTATTAAGGGGGGTGTCTCAGTAAGATATCAAGGTCTGAACAAGATGCCTTTACGCGTACCCCGCTCCAGATGAGAATCCATTCACCATTGAGCTTCTGCGGAGGTTCTGGGATTCGTAGTCGAAGGTAAAGAGCTTGTACCGCTGTCAAGAACGGGATGGGGAGAGACGCGGCTTCCTCTGGCGTGACGTTCTCCGGCACGACTGAAGACAGATCCCATTCGACCGGAACGTATCTGGGTCGAGGGAGTTTAGTCATGCACGTTATCTGCAGAAAGGAAACTAGATAAATCAAACGCACTCCGCGAATGCACCTTTCTCGTTACTCCATCCTCCACGCATGAAACCCCATCGTACTTCACCTTCGTTCACCTCGCCTGGTGGCACAGCGTCGCCGATCTTCACGACCTCACCGACGAAGTCGCACCCCAGAATCGCGCCTGGTTTGGAGAGACCTTGGAGGTGCTATGTGGTGACCATGCGAATAAGTACAGGTGTCAATTCGGAGTCTAACAACGGTGTGGTGATGCGTAAAGCTTCCGCTGACCTTCCAATCTGTACGTCGATACGCGATTGACGTGAGCTAGGTATTAAGCATTTGAAATTGCGCGAGGCTTACCGGTCGGGTTCAGGCCTACAGCCTTCGTCTTCAGACTATGTCGGTGTCGTTGTCAGATCTAGAGAAGGACGAGACCAATGTCCAGTGCCGGTACTCACAGTATTTCATTCGGCTTCAGCTCCGGAATGGGAACATCCTGCACCTTCGTGGTCTTACCTTCCTGCACAACAATAGCTTTCATACTTCCAACTGGATTCCAATCGCAAGGTATTCAAGTATCGTTCAGATAGTTGTAAGGGAAGACGGTCGTGGGGTGCGATCAAAGCAAGAGGGGGGGGGGGGGGGGGGGAGCTTGTCGACAGTGAATTCCCAGCTCCCATGGCTAGCAGCCTTTATAAAGGACACAGCTCGAAGATTCTGCTTCAACAAATCCCGAATTCGCAACTGGAGCTCAAGGAAGATACGCATCCGCATTTCGTCATATTCCGTGGGAGGGACAGACCTTGCTTAGGCATGATATTAGTGAGGAGAGACAGAAGTGACCAAGCGAGAAATGACCAAGCATCCTTTGATATACCACGAATAGCATCTTTAGAAGGTTTGGAAACTTAAAGGAGAAGGGGTAAGAATTGCGCCATGCGATTACTGATCATGAGCTTTTGCTGGATCGTGTATTGTCGAGACAACCAGAGTTTAGCAGTGAGATGTATCGTATAGCTTGAATGATTGGCAAATCAATGAATTTGCTGAGTGCTGCCAGCGGGAGAAAGCAATGTATAAGTATGTAGGTGGTCCACTGATCAACCTTGAGTGTGGTTACTGACAAGGCGAAAGTTAATTTCCCACCATGCCAGATTCACCGTCGTGCGCCCGTCGTCCTTGCATGCTTCCGCGCCCATAACTCGGCAGATGCAATGTGGAAATGCTGATAATCGGTATTGTCAACGACATTGGGAAGGGAACTTCACCTTTAAGGATAACCATGATCACGCACGACCCACGCTGGGTTGGTCGCTTTAGCTCGGTTACACTGCTTCAACATCGTCTGCCGCACATCGTCAAAAAGCCCACATTGAGGAGAAAGCTATAATGAGGATCAAGCAAGTCAAGAGCCAGTACACGCCTGGACAAGTTGCTCAGTACCTAGAGCGCATAGGCTATCTAAATTCTCTGTCAGAAGGGGAGATTGCGGCAGGCGCGTTTCAATGCACGCTTGCGAACCTCGCGCTGGTCGTGCGTAGTCATTTAATCGCTGTCCCGTTTGAGAATACTGATATGCATTAGTGAGTGGACATTAATTTTCCGTACTGTTGAGATGCTGACCCAGTCCCTAGTAATGCGGACCATCTGATGGATGTGTCTCCTCAAGGAATCTTTAAGCGCGTTGTGCTCGATGGCTCAGGACACGGCTCGTTTTGCTACGGTATGAATGGGCTGCTACTCGAGGCACTCCGTGGGTTGGGATATCGGTGCGCTTTGATGTTATTGATACAGTCGGATGTTTTTCTCAATGCTGACATCTTTAGAGCATACGCTGCTCCAGCGCGAGTAAATAACTGCCAGCCACCGTCAACAGGGGTTGATTTTACACCTGCCGGACACATGGTCATCATCATACAACCGCACTCCCATTCGCTATCTCTCAATCCAGACACATACATCGTCGACGTAGGTTTCGGTGGCTTCGGTCCCGCAAGACCTATCCCGCTCGTCGAAGGTGCCCAGGTCAAAGGGACGACCCTTCCTGAAGAGCATCGGTTGATCCGGGGGCGACATCCTCTATCGTCACTCGAGGCGATGCCAAGAAGCGAATCAGATGGGGCTGGCGAGGAGAACAACCAAGACCCGGAGCTGGAGTGGCGTCTCGAACACCGATGTGGGAGCTTTCAGCCTGAATGGCGCGTTGCATATCAGTTCAGCTTGAAGGAGAGCTTCCAGGGCGACCGGGAGTCGATGGCGTTTGCTACTGCTGGCCGACCAGGCATTGGCCCGTTCTGGGCCAATGTCGTTGCAATCGCACACTTCGCGGTCGACGGTAATGACGATCTGGGACGGTTAGTTCTGTTTGGAAAGAGACTCGATAGAAGAGTCGGTGATAAAAGCGAGAAAGTTTCCGAGTTCAAGAATGAGGTCGAGCGCATTGAAGCGCTGAAGAAATACTTTGGTATCTCAGTCGCTGAGGAGGACATAATTCACATCAAAGGCAGACTGGCAGAACTGGTGTAGTATTAGTACTAGCTCCAGGATATGTAGTAAAGGAGTTACATACATTTCCTTTCAAGCATATGTGTTGTCCGGCAATATCCGGGCCGAACCCGCGATAATCGAAATCTCCGAGATTTGACTTTTTGGCTTCGCCCGATAACTTTCAAGGTGCTACCTACCTTCTCTCTCCACCTCCATCTGCACCTACGCGACACTTCAAGAAATTAAATGGCCAGTTCATCAGCATTGACGAAGACAACGCTACCCGAGACCGAGACGCTGAAGTTCGTGTCGAGCGGGAAGGTCCGCGATCTATACGAGGTAAAGGACACAAACACAGGCGAAGAGTATCTGCTCTTTGTAGCGTCGGATAGGATCTCTGCATTCGATGTCATATTAAACAACGTGTGTTTTGCATTTGATCTTCCCGAGTAACTCTAAGCTGATCAGCTGAGATGCATATATGCGACCTATACGCGAATTTCCGGCACTGCTTCATGACTCAATCCGACAGGGAGTACCAGGCAAGGGAAAGCTCCTGACACAGATATCTATCTTCTGGTTCAGACGACTGCAATCGATTATCGAGAACCATGTTGTTGCGGCTTCACTGGAAGAGCTCCCCCCGGGCGTACGTTCTCAAGTAGAAGCATATTGGGCAGGCACACTTGAGGGCCGCACACTCCTCGTTCGGAAGGCTAAAGTCGTAAAGCTCGAGGCTATCGTAAGAGGTTATCTCACTGGTGCGCCGTCTATTCCTCTCAGTATCCACTTTTGAGAATGTTTTGGCTGAGACGGTATCTTTTCAAAGGATCTGGATGGGCAGAATATAAGAAGAACAAGACCGTTCACGGGATTTCTTTGGCAAGAGACTACGTTGAGAGCTCTAAGTTCGATGAGCCGCTATTCACTCCATCCACAAAAGCTGACCAAGGGGAGCACGACGAGAACATCTCACCCGAACACGGTACGCACTATTATATTACCGGATAGCGAACTTGAGATTGATCGTAATTATATGCGTTGCCCGGAAAATAAAATAGCGAAAGAATTACTAGGAGAAGATTTGTATGACGCAGTCTCCTCAAATGCCATTGCGCTGTACAAAGAAGCAGCGTCTTACGCACTTTCACGAGGTCTCATCCTCGCCGACACGAAATTCGAGTTCGGATTAATCCCAGCCCCCGCTTCGTCCCCATCCTCTCCTTCGCCGACAATCACCGTCGATTCCACACCATACAAGCTCATTCTCATCGACGAAGCCCTGACGCCGGACTCGAGCCGCTACTGGTCCGCCGTGGAGTACGCGGAGGGCCGTTCGCAGGCTTCATTCGACAAGCAGTTCCTCCGCGACTGGTTGACAGCGCATGGATTCAAGAAAGGGTTGGAAAGCGGCCCACCTGGTCACGAAGGTGAAGGGTGGAGTATGACGGACGAGGTTGTTGAGGGAACCAGGGAGAGGTATGAGCAGGTCATCAAATTATTGACTGAGTGAGAAGAGGGTATGCCGGGGGAAGGAGGAAGGGGAAATTGTGATGTCTTTGAACAGAATGCTATGGACGACTCATTCAATGACTCTGCCATGGTCTGATAACGAAACCTAAACGAAGAAGGCGCACTGTAGTTCTTAAATCGCCCCTTTCAAGACCATATGCGTAGGAAGAAAGATTTACCGCTTTCAATTACCATCTGAACAGGAGATTACGCTAGTTGATACATTATGCTGAAGTACAAGATGACCATATCACTCGGTTTCGATTGGACAAATACAAGATACAAACGTGCCGTTCAGCTACACCAGGACGTCCTTTATTGAATAACATCATGCGACTTAACCCCGCCGAAGATCTCCATTGAAGTACCCTAATAGAATTGACGGTTAGATACATGTGTACGAATAATTGAGAACATTAACGCAACATGGACATAGCCTTGCATTTGCTCGTCACCTCGAGGTGTTTCTAGCACGCCATTTACATAGCGATTGGAATGATCGTAAGATGGTAGGTACTCAAGAAGCATCTGTTACATATATTAAGAATTTAAACCAGCATCAACGGTGTGCACTGATTATTTCCGAATGGTCTTGTATCTGTCTGCTCCGAAGGTTGATGGCATCAGAAGCGCAAGAAGTTAATTCATAGCACGGTATTTGTGGGGATGCTTTTGGTCAATCATTGCTTTTGTTTTGTGTAGATATGGTGACCGAGACAGCCGGGTCAGACGTCCATATGTCTTTGAGAAATAGAAGCCAGAAGTTAAGAAGACCTTGACGAACCCGGTTAATGAACGAGATCTACAAGCAATGTCGGTGGCGCCATGAGGAACAACGACGGTCTGGAATCGACGAGTCGCAGAGGAGGATAAAGGGGAACGGAAGGCCCGGAGGAAGTCGCGGGGAATATTGTTACGAACAGAATCGCAGACATTAAGGCCTGAAAGAACAAGGCTGGCGCAGCGGCCGTGCTATCAGCCCGGCATTGTACCAGGCTATCCTAGGGTAAGACCTCATTTCGTAGAGCATGGGAGAAGAGCGATTCAACGAACCCAGCGATCTTCTCATGAACATACAGCAGTTCACATACTAATTCATTCATTATCCCTGCCTCTCCTTACACAAGCCGCCACGATTTTTCATCGAAGGCGCTCGCCCGCGCTCTTGAAGTCATGACGGGTCCGCTGATCGGAGGAGTAGTCCACGACGAATGAAGCACCAGTGGCCTCACGACCGAGGAACAGTCTCGTTTCATTTCGGTGCTTACTTCCGTCACTTTGTCTGCGTCGGGGGGAGGGGGGGGGGGGGGGTGGGGGGGGGGGGGGGGGGGATGAAAGGACGTACGACTTCTCGAACTTCGTCAGGACGTTAATGTGCCTAGTACTGGTCGTTGGGTGAATGAACAAAGAGTCTCGTTTATGTGGTGGTGGGAGGGGAGGAGATAGCGCGGCCAGGCTTGTTTGGTAGACGGAGTGTTCCTGTCCAGGGCTAGAGAGAGTCTGAGACAATAGGTTGTGGCTGCGGCTACGGCTGCTGTATTCAAGTGTACGGGTCATCATGAGGGACAAAGCTACAAAACCCCGGCCAAGTCTGGGCACCCGATCCACTGTACTGCTTGTCAGCCTGTCATGCATAAATCCCGACTCAAATATTAAACGCGATCGACAATCAATAAGCTTCGGGTACCGAACGTCAGAGGTGCATGCGGTTTTTTGCTTGGGAGCATACGCGTCCTCGCACCTTTGACAGGATATTCGAGACGAGACCGAGATATGTCAAAAAATTCATGAGTCTCCAACGCTTAAGTAGGTTGCATGTGATATAGAACGAAACCTTCCGTGACATAGTTTAGAAGTTAGTAAAAGTCGAACTGCTACGACTATTTGGACACGTACTTTTATATCCTGGCGTGACCGAACATCTGTCGTTATCCGCCATATGGTAAATTTGTCTTAGGTCCAAAAGCCACATAGTTTGCTTGGAACATTACTGTTTAGGGCAAAATTTAGCAGTCATATCGCGTACTACAATGCCTATCGCAGGTCTACCTTTGACGTTTGCACTGATAAGGGGGGACTTGAAGCTGCATCTATCCTGTGGATAAATGTCGATGCTACCCACTGCGACGGAGCGCGGGGGTCTTCATGGTAATTGTAGCGATGTGGCTGAAAGTTGAAGTCGATGCAAGACACATAATTACTGAAACTTAACAAATGCCACTCACGAGGTTCTACCCTAAGATGTACCGTGTAGGGATCGCCCGGTGGCCGAGAAGCAGTTACTAACCAGAATCCATGGGTTATTTGTCACGGCGGCCTCAAGAGCCTTAAATCAGCTCTCGTGGTCATCGTTTCGGCCATCCCAAGTATCAAGGAGAATCTCGAGAGATCGAGACATCATGCAACAAATTGTTTGTAGGAGATACTCGTTGTCATGGCCGCACGACGAGCTGAAATACACAAAACCAGACTTTCAGATATGCAAGGATATGGGTCAACGTTAACACTGCACGAGCAGATGCAATAGAATTACCTCGCCTCGCGCTCTCGAACCTCAACAAGATCTGTCGGCGACCCTCAACGTGAACCTGCCATGATCGCCAATAATCAATATATCTACCCTGTTCGTGTCATTTAAAGCTGAGACATTCGAATTTCACATACCTCTCCAACCGCCTCATCGCCGAGTTTCTACCTAGTTATATTGCATGTCCTTCCCACCATTTGATAGGGATCCGGGAGCAAGAGGGTGTGCCGGCACCGGGAAGATCGCGGGTATAGCGTGGTGTACCTGTTACCTCTGGGCGAGTTGGTGTAAGTTTGCTCTCTTTGCAGATAAATCATCTTCAAAACATACGTGAAATGCGTTCATTGACACGCACACGAGCATTATGAGAGCGAAAAATGAGAATTGATCCGGGGGGGAGAGAAAGAATGGTGGTTGTGACGAACGTAGATCCAGATTTGGAGATAAAGTTTGGCTTGTGTTCATGTCTGGCTAACTGCGGCCATATTCTCACATCGTCAATCTAATTGAAGGCTGGTAGCCTTGCAAGACTCCTGCTTCTCACCTCTCACCCCCTCCCCCTTCGACGCCATCTGCACCCCTTCTCCAGACTTAGCACTTATCTTGACGCCCGGCTGCGCATCCCTCCCGTACATCTGCCTCGAACGCGTACAGCACACACAGCTCATCTAACAAACGAACACACCTACGAGCTTGAACTCACGAAGCATATCTTGGATACTTATCGCATACATACGCTCAGGTCTGCCTGGGAAGGGAAGGGACTTTGGAGCTCAAGAAATAGTTTTCCAGCCATCGACGGGCTGAAGACTGGCCTAACTCCTACGGAGACATATGGTCATGATTCTACGACGATTCTACGAAACGTATGTTCCTTCTGCCCCTCTCTACCTTCTGTCTTTTCTCAAGCCTTTAATTACAGTGCTACCAGATCCTCTCAAAACTCGACTGATAAAAAGTCTGACGGTGAACTTTCCATCCTGGATATCAAGCTCGACGACCTCGAAACTAGCCATGGGCAGTTTCCTCCGCACGACTCGGAGACGATAATCACGGTAAGCCGGGCTACTATAGAGATAACGACTGGTAGCTGAACTATGACCTTTAGAACATCGTCTCGCGAGAGTCATTAGTAGGGGAGGATCCGTACGATGAGGACTACTTTGACGACCCCAATCTAGAGGACGACGTGATTCGAATAGGTGAGTAAACTGCCAAGTCTATTGCTGTCCTTTATAATAACGAGTGCTGCAAATTTCAGAGGACGACTCGCCGTATCCAGAAGTACGATGTGCCGTATCTAACGTTGACGATCCCGAAATGCCTGTCAACACGTTACGAGCATGGTGTATGGGTATTATATGCGCAACCATCTTTCCCGGCCTCAACGTCTTCATGCACTTTCGATGGCCATCCGTAGGCATAGGTCCGGTGAGTACTCGCTACCGTTTGTCGCCGTCCGGGTATTTGAAGCTGATCGAATGATACGCGTGATAGCTGGTGGCTATCCTCTTATCTTATCCCATTGGAAGATTGTGGGCGCGCTTCGTTCCCGACAAAACTTTGTTTGGAGTACGGTTAAACCCAGGTCCATTCACCGTCAAGGAACATGTCATCGTCACTATCATGGCCTCCGTTGGCGGGAAATACTCATATGCAGTGAGTATATTCATCCGTTATTGACACTGAGGATAGTTTCCCGCTGACGATGCTCTTGCAGACCGACATCGTTGCTGTCCAAAGGGTATACTACAATCAGGAATTCAGCTTCATCTATCAGTGGATGCTGGTGATGTCAACACAACTCATCGGATTCTCAATAGGCGGCATTTCGCGTCGATTCTTAGTTACACCGCCATCAATGAGTGAGTTCAACTTCTGACATTACCCTGTCCCGGTATCCTTCGATTCTAGATACCTGTCCGGCATTCTCTCCCTATATTTTTAGAACGTCTAGCTCATGATTAATTCTAGTATGGCCGGCTAATCTGGTAGTCTGTGCTTTGTTCAACACTCTTCACTCCCAGGAGTATGTGGGGATCGGCAAACGGGGTGGCTGGTCGAGGGAACGTTTCTTCGTCATCTGCTTAGCTGCGGCGACAGCTTATTGTAAGTATCCGCGCCACTACATCCTCCAGAGCCTATGTCTAAATTCTAGTTTACACCAGACTTTTTCCCGGGCTACATCTTCACCGCCTTATCTATGTTCACTTGGGTTTGCTGGATCGCTCCAAACAACAGTATGTATCGCATACTCATTTATGCTGACGCTTTTCTGATGATCCGATGTCTCGTGTCTTCTCACCCAGATGTGAGTATTCCTTTCTCCCGTCAGAAGCGATCCCTTTCTCACGTTCTGTTTAGGTACTCAAGCAGATGTTTGGGTTCGTGTTCTGTGATGATCATCGCGTCAACCATATGGATACTAATATTCCCGAAGGTACTCAAGCGGCATGGGAATGTCCATTTTGACGTTTGATTGGGCGCAGATAGCATATATTGGCAGTCCGTAAGCATTCTAAGGCGTTTTGCATTCTCTGTTATGGTAAACTTATAATGTTCTGCTCAGACTTGCTACGCCTTGTAAGGAGCATCATATTAGTATCAATATATTTCGAAATCTAACGTACAAACAAAGGGTGGGCGGCGGCTAATATAACTACAGGATTCATCATATTTTATTGTAAGTCAATCTTGTCTACTTCGCTCGAGTATTGTTAATTGATTTAATTGGGCTTTCAGGGATATTAACACCCATATTATATGTAAACGCATCTCCCATTCTTCATCTGAGCCAACTCTGAAGAATCGTTTTTACAGTATAAGAATGTATGGCATAGCCAATTCATGCCGTAAGTCCTTATTTGATTCGGTTCACCCAAGGCATAAGTCTGACATGAATTTCATCTCAGGATCATGTCAAGAATGGCTTTCGACAACACGGGGAAGTTTTACGACGTGAAAAGAATCCTTAATGATGACTCAACCCTGAATATGACGGAGTACAAGGCGTATAGTCCCCTCTACCTCCCGTAAGTCCATACTTGAAAGAACCTAAAGTGAATATAGGCTTATATTCGCTTCAAAGAACTGCGTTTGCTATTTCATACGGTTTAGGATTCGCCAGTATAACTGCAACACTTATGCATACCTTTTTGTATCTCCGCAAATCGATCATGCTGAGGTTTCGGGGTGGCATAGTAGAGCGTCCAGATATTCATGCAAGATTAATGTCGCACTACAAACAAGGTGAGCAACATTACGTTCTGGATGTCACCATCCTGAACATACCTGATATTGTCTTCTTTCCAAATAGTTCCCGATTGGTGGTACTTGGCGATGTTTGGTATGCATCAACTTGATGCGTGATTGAAATTTCTTCTGATTCACAACCACAGTCATCACCTTCGTATTTGGAGTTATCAGCATTGAAGTCTGGCCAACAAAAATGCCTGTCTGGGCACTTGTTTTGGCGCTTTTGGTTGGCTTCCTGTACACCGTACCTATCGGCATCATCCAAGCCATCACCAACCAGCAGATAGGCTTGAATGTTGTGACGGAACTGATCGTCGGCTATGCGCTTCCCGGGAGACCTATTGCAATGATGATGTTTAAAGTGCGTCTTCTCCATTACTCACTATATATCGAGAAAATTCAGTGGTTTACTTTTCGGTAGACATGGGGATACATTGTACGTCTATCGATCTCGACCTAATGACCGAAGAAGAGATACTTATTTCATGATGCTAGGGTGTATACCAAGCGTTGAAGTTCACGTCAGATTTCAAACTCGGCCATTACATGAAGGTACCACCGAGACCGATGTTCTGGTGCCAGGTAGTCGCAACGATCATAGCGGGAACAGTAAATCTTGCTGTACAAGCATGGATGTTGTCCAACATCGGTGAGCCATCCCATTAGTTGTTTCCTCGTGTCATGTCCATGAACTTTTTTCTTTCTTAGATAAAATCTGTGATCAGCATCAGGTGGACAAGTTTGTCTGCCCGGACACATCCGTGCGTAGTCTATATCGACTTTGCTTGACAGAATGGATGCTGAAATCAATATTCAGGTCTTTTTTACCGCAAGTGTGATTTGGGGTGTGATTGGACCCAAGAACCAGTTCTCCAAGGGGCAGACATACTAGTATGTGATATATGCTTATAACCCAGTTATTGACAGTTCCTGATATCGATCCACAGTCGTACGTTCTAATGCAAGAGTGTTCACCGTATTCAGACATCTAAACTTTTATCTATCTTCAAGCTCTCATGTTTTTCTTCATTCTTGGCGCCATTTTACCACTGATCGTCTGGGTTCTCATGAAGCGATTTCCCAATAGCTTCCTTCGATACGTCAAGCAAGTCGACATTGCATCCTTGCCCTACTGTCAAAACTAATGGAACTCTCTGTACGCAGTGTCCCACTTATACTCGGTGGCACCAGCCTCAGCCCACCAGCGACTGCAGCCAACTATGTACCCTGGGCTATCGTTGCGTTTATTTTCCAATATATGATCCGGAGGAGATATTTTTCTTGGTGGGCGAAGTACAATTGTATGTTCCTTCTACATCTGCCTATTTAACGCTGTAGGAACTAACTTTCCCTTTCTGCTGTTTAGATGTTCTTTCTGCTGCCCTGGATTCAAGCGTCGCTATAGGGTCATTGATTATTTTCTTTTGGTATGGGCCTGGCTTTGTCTTTCATTCGAACCCAGAGTACTGAACCGACATACAGCTTGGAATATCCTAATAACGGCGCTATCGGCTTAAATACAATCCAATCGTGGTGGGGGAATACAGTCTACAAAAATACGGCCGACTGGAATATGACTCCCGTTCAGTCTGTGGCTAATGGCACAACCTTTGGGTGCGTGCTACAACAAATTTCTTATTTGTTTTCCCCTTTCAACGATATAGACGTAACCGCTGACGCACTTACCGTCGATTAGGCCAGAAGTATGGTAGTCCTCCCGGCTTGTTCTTTACGATCGGCATCCTTCAAGAAGCTTGACGCTCGATGCATTATAGAGCGGCCACATTGCCACGTCTACATTCTGCCGTAAAGCCTTCTTCATTATCAACGGTGTCTGCACCCGCGCACACTTCCTTCCTAACACCTCACACATCCTTAAACCTTCCCGCCGCATCCTCACCTTTCCTCCCTTGGATACTCTTTCCTTCATTCCTGTCTTGGTTTGCATTGCCTAGCGTGATTTGATCGCGTGTATTCCACATCCCTATCCCAATCCCCTGCTCTATTCAACTTGGTTTTATCTATGGTTTATGCCCATGTTGGTTTATATTCTTGTGGTACTAATGTACTGACATCTACCCTTTACTCATCTTCATCTCTTGCATCTCATCTCACGGCTTTGTTATGTTTTTAATGCTAGACCTATTACGTTGTCTGTTGTTGTATTTTGTACACTGTTCATCTATATCACATTTGTACTCTGGCATGTTATCGCATAACGATCTCGATGTTCATATACCTTTCTATATCATCATGTGAAACAATTATCTCGATCCCTATCTCTATAGTCATTTGTTTTTATCCTTAACACCTTTTTTTATGCATGGTGGTCTAAAGTAGGAATGCATATGTTTTCTGCTCGGATGAGGATGACTGATGCATCAGATCACACGACCTTTTCATGTCTCCGTTGTGGGTCGTGCTTGGGATTTTAGTACACAGGTCTGTGTCGTACTCCTAAAAAACTAAATCGGATCCCTCGGCGCCCCCACCTAGTGACGCAAGCCCGCTGCGGGAGCACATGTACTGTGCGGGGGGCGGAGGACGAATCGGAGGACTACACATGTGTACGCTCGCACACTATTGGAGAGGTATGATATCAGTCTTTCGAACCATGCGCGTGTAACTTACGAGCGTTCCACCTTCGAATTCCTTCTCTCGCCGTTATACGGCGCGCTAAAGGCGGAAGAAGTCTTTGCTTGAGCGACCCATCCCGATCCCTGAAGATGATTACTCGGGTCTGTTCGTAAAACCCGTGCGAATTGAAATTAATAGCACTTGTTAAATGTCGCCCACACACCTTCAAAGCCACCGATAGACGCTGCAGATTGACACGTTGCGTCTGCGGCCGCTAGGAGTGGAGCTATTGTGCCTCAGGAAAAGGAGTGCGAGATAGAAAATCAATTTGTGAAGGATCCCGAGGATGTGAATACTAGTAATCAAGGAATTCCAGAAATCAATATAAACATTTGTTTCCTTTGGCTTCTTCATATCTTGACTTCATTGTTTACCGATGAGCAGGAACATTGGAAGTCAGCGCCTCATGCAAAACGGTTCAGGCTGATCCGATGATCGTGATCTACATACAACAGTCAGAACTCAAAGGAGAAAGAGAGGACAGAAGCTCAGGCTTAAGCAAGAAGTGTATACTTTTAGTTGTTAAAGTCCCGGACATCTCGGCCATGCGAAGTACGCGTGGGGGTTCATATGACTGAGGAACCCAAATGCACATCCAATTTTGGTGACATGCCGACGGCGATCACTTCCACACCATAGATCCTCGGGCGGCGAGTATGTAGCTTGCATGAATGGGAGGAACTTGACTGCTAACTGAGCCTGAGGTACTTGGTGGGACCTCATGTCCCTGTCCGAGTTCTGCGTCACTATCAGTTGTGAAAACCAATAATCTCGTCCACAAAAGCATATTTCAGTCTTACAGGGAGCAAGCTGACCCATCCGAGCAGTTCGCTAGTACGAGAGAACGTTTGCTCGGAGGTAACCCGGAGAAACGCTTTGCGTCACCTGTGCAATTCGAATGTCAACGTCATCTAGATTTCGTACTCAAAAGATAAAAAATATTTCAAGCTCGGTTTTCTTCTTACCTCGGTTTGCTCTATGTTTGAGCCCCAAACTTAGGCATAAGCAAGTCTTCCATACGGCCCCAGGGTTATATATGCGTGAGACTCAGCCGCGGATTTATCTGTACTGAGCAAGCCCAGATCAGTATATGCATGTTATGAGAGTACATAACTTAGCATCACTATATGAATGAGGCGGGAAGGTGGAGTCAGCGAAGCGGGAGAACCTGGTCGTTAGTCAGTAAGATGAGTAGCGGAACGAAAGAATGATGCCGCAAGCCCACGTCTGCGAGGTAGAGATTTTACTCGATGGGCCCCCAATTTAAGAGTTGCAGAGCTCTACTAACATAAAAGTCAGATTGTCCGAGTCAGTTAATCTTCCTAAACTAGTTCCTAAATTCAAAACGCGAAAGACTCACTCTAAAAAGTAAAGTTTCTTCATCGGAAGTCCTCCGTTCCTTTGAGGAGCGTGAGTGGCTGCGAGACTCCAAATGAAATAGACCAAAGGAGATAACTGGGTGTATTTGTGTGCCTGTCGATAAAATCTAAAGTGTTTAGAGCCCAAAGATTAGATACGCCACGGCGCAAGACTGAAGTTATCCATCATAGAAGGCTCAAACCTCCAGGCAGAAGATGCATGCGGGAAAAGATGCCTAAGGCAGCAGCCTCCAGGTCATCCAATGAACAAAAGCCTTTATTTAGCATCCTGAGACGAAAAATCGTGGGCAAAGCATTCGCGAAGCAGGTAATGCAGTCTGAAACAATCATTTTCACTGGGTAGATTTCAGTGTTTCAAGTGAGGTGCAATCCACAAGGATTTCTTGAGACACCTGTACCAGGCACAATAGGTATATATTGATGAACACCATGCATCATGATTGGTGGCAATAGTCGCAAGACGTGCCGTTATGAGCCTAGCAGATCAGGAGTTGTGCGTTGGATAGGACTTGAGAAAAGGACGGGCCTGATCAATACCGCGAACGGATGCCCGAGGAAATAGACCACTCCAGTAGCAAAAGTATTAGAAAGTACTGACCACGGCAGTCACTCGGCTCGTTGTATACGACGCGCAGGCCTAAAAATAAGGCTAAAGAGCAGCTTTACGCCGAGGAGATGACGAAATACGTACCGTCGTCATAGATTTTCGCCTCCCACTTGTAAGAACTTCTATATGTCCATATACGACCTCTTGAAAGCAGGGGGAAGGCGTGTGGAGGAGGGCATACTGTCCGAGTAAGTAATCGAGAAGGACTTGCCAGCCCAGCGGCTGGAGACTAAACAGCACAACACCGCCAGCCTATTGACGTACAATTTCTTGAAGTAGGCTGACTTGAGAGTGGCTGACAGGTGCGAGGTGTATATGGTTGTTACTAGACCAATGCCATGTTTTCGGCTGACAGCCCACGAATTTCTAACCTGAAGAATTCAGACAATTCAAGCATTCGCGGCCGAAGGTAATCCATCGTAGCATAATAACGCCATTGAGGCGCCAGAACGGCTTCGAACCCTTCCAATGGTCACGGATGGTGTATGATAATACGGGTAATGATATGTAAGACAGCTGCACGTTTCGCGGTAGATTCGAAGAGAGCGGAATTCATGAATGATAGATTTCAAACGACACGAAACTACGTCTTTCGCAGACCATATTTTGTGGGTTAGGACAGGTAGAAGATGACATTTTGGAAAGGTGCGTAAGAAGGTGTGGCACTGAATAGGTTTTATTGGGTACAAACTTTAAATTAGAGCTGAGTTTCAATTGTTGCACAACCACCATGACTCCTTTTCGAGAATTCACTCTCTTGCTCTTGCTCACTTGCCAGCCTCATCATATCCATAGCATCACAGTTCGGTATCCTGCAGCCCTATATCTGATTACCGTACCGTATCTTGTGCGGTGGCGCACGCATTTGAATTCATAGACTGACTCGCGATGTTACCTTGAGCCTGAGGCTCGTACATCGTCGTTTTTTCTGTACAATAGATGTAGGGATTCTTTCGACAAGGTATGGATGCATGATCTCAACATTAAACAATTTGAAGGGTCTTCTAATCATTCTCGAAGGTTCGAGTGCTTATCAGAAAATCAGACCGTCCCGGTGTTCTTCATTGTACCAATGAATCTGAACTTGGCTAGCTCGCATCTGCTATTTCTACTGCTTCGTCTCGTTGCAATCTCGCCGTGCCCTGCATAATTCAGTCCGAGCGATTCATACTCCGTCTGATGTATTGAACCCACAACACATCTTAGTGCTTGTCGCCCATGAAGACGAAAGGTAGCGTTCTCAAAGAACGAAAGAACTTGCCAAGCTGAAAGCTTTCTCTCCACATTCTGGCAATCTCACTACTGTGCAGTGCGTACCATTCACCATCCAATAAATCAAATTGCTTTGCTCCCGTTCCTCGGCGCATCTAACCTATATACTTATTGCTGTGTCTCTTTCAGTACCCCTCCATGAATCCTCCGCTCAGAACGTACGGTGCGACATACGGATGCATGATACATACATCCGTGAGAGCTCAGGGCTCGGTGTGTCTTATCGATGCACATCGCCCTATCATTTGAAATGCACCTCGTTGACATTACACTTATCCTGGACAACTATATTGTGCCTTTGAATGCTTTGGATATCTGGCTCTTGCATTTCATTGTTGGCGTTTCTTGGAGGAAAACGTGACAGGTATATTGGATTCATTATCAGAGACGCGAGAGCAATAGGAAAGAGGTGATGCCTCAGTTGCTTACCCTGGTCATCTTACCAATGGAATATGGCGTCTAGGTCCGGAATTTGATTACTTCTGTCGTGGCTCTCGGGGGGATATAATGCTCTGGGTGCGTAGGACTTAGTGGTGTCGCTCCTGCTTCTCAATCCTACCCGCGCCACATAGTCATTTCCATCACAATGAAAGCCGCTGTCGTTCAAGAAGACAAGACGCTGAAGGTTGTTGATAAGACAACACCTGCGCTGAAGCCGAACGAGATCTTACTGAAGACGAAGACGATTGGATTAAATCCTACAGGTGCGGCGTAATCCACATTATCAAACCCGATCACTCATCAAGTTACTGTACATCCTTTCCACACCATAGATTGGAAGGTTAGCCATGGCCTTCTTTGCATCCAAGTCTTATAACATGTAATACTAATTGCGTGTAATGATTATACATAGCACCTTCATTTCATCTCGGCTGCGGGCCAGATCCTTGGATGCGACTTCGTCGGTGAGGTCGTGCAGCTCGGGTCAGAGGTGCCGGATGATGAAGTTCATGTCGGCGAGCTACGATGGAGCTTCATGCGAGGAGGCGTAAGTGAAGAGCGGGGCGCATTTGCGGAGTACGTTTCCTGATCGTTCACCGACGCTCAAAGCTATAATATCCTAATTAATATGTCTTATTGTAGACTTGTCCCTATGGACTGGGACCTTACATCTATCGTGCCCTCGAATATCCCAGCGGACGAAGCTGCATCGATCCCTATCCCCTTCATGACCGCCGTCCAAGCATTGTACCTTCGCCTCGGCCTTCCCGAGCCACCAGCTAAGCTCAACGGGGAGTGGATCCTCATTTGGAGTGGCGTGCGTATCTTGTTACTTTATCTACCATCAAATTATCAGACGTAGTCTCCTGACTTTAGCTACACTTGAGCAGAATACATCCGTCGGTCGATTCGCCATTCAACTCGCAAAGCTCAGTGGCCTCAAGGTCGCGACCACAGCGTCTGAGAAGAACTGGGACAAGCTTAAGACACTTGGTGCAGACCTAGTTGTGGATTATAAGGTGCGTATGAGCATACAAAGTGGGCTGAATGCTCTTTTGTGTTTCACATGATTCTTCTCCAATAAGTGAGATACTGATCTTCGTGTTTTATGGGTAGGATCTAGAGGTGGTCGAAAAGCTAAAGGCTGGAACAAACGACTCAATCGTATATGGGCTTGATTGGTATGCACTTGCTTGCCACCATCTTGTAGTCGACTCACCCACTCTCGACCCAAAGTATCTCGGAGAACGGCTCCATTCAACTTGCGCAAAAAGCATTCTCACCCACCGGCGGTCACCTCATCTGCCTACTCTTCGATCTCGGCGAGCCCGCAAGGGCAGACGTCAAGACCGATGCCATGATCGTGTATACGCTGAACGGGCAGGACGTGCACTTCGGCCCCGGGGTCACGCTACCAGCCTCGCCCGCCGATCGTCCGTGTTTCGCCCGCTGGGCGAAGTCGGCGAAGGCGCTGTTCGAGAAGGGCGAGGTCAAACCACTGCAGGTGACGAATATCGGGAACCTGGAAGATATTGGAGACGCTTTGACGAAGTTGATGAAGGGTGAACATTCGGAGAAGATGGTAGCTAGCGTCCCTTAAGCGAAGGCGATTCCGTAAATTTGAATTTCTAAATTCAAATCCTGCTATTCCATCGAATCTCTCTCTCCCTCAGGCTGCCGGAAATATGAATGTGCTTTACTTTGCCCGTCAACTATTAACGACGCAGCTTCGCCCCGTTGAGATTAATACTTTCAGGAATTCAGCTCAGCATGTTTCGTTGAATAGAGTAGGGTAGGTTTGTCGGAAGGTAGAATTTGCCAGGTGATCCTACCTCATACACTGTCTCACTGGTAGTCGCAAAAAATAAGAACAGGAACAAGGTTATATACGCTACCGAACAATGCCCAATTTTCTCTCTCAGAAGGACAGGAATGCCCGCTCGATCGACGTTGAACGATGCTGCTTGTAGCTTGATACGCGTGCAGATGCAATCGTTGATAAGACGTTACATCATTTCTAGGGTCAGGCAGGTAGGTTATCCATTCATGTAATCGAATAAAGCTCCTGCAAGATCCCAGGCACCCGAAACATGTTGCTAGCCAGAAACTTTTCGAATTGCTTCGGTTTAGGGTCGCGCATTGCTTCATAGAAGAACAGAGACTCACGAGGAATCATATCTGCCGGCTCTGCATACCACAGCTTGCGGCTGCATCCAATCCCAACCATAATACCGTACATGATGGTGCGGAAGAAGTTGGCCAGGAAAATCGAAGAGAAGTTTATCGCTTCCACCTGGATAGTGTCGAACGGATTGACTGTGATTCCGGATGGAGAGGTGAGTATCGTGAATATCATCCCTTCCACGGCCCACAGAATAAATGCAGGCGCAACTCCAAAGAGCACAGTCCGTAGGACCTGCGCGAGGTGGATAAGAAATCGGCGAGTAAATGCATGAGAAGTAGTTAGAGTGCTTACTTTGTCGTTGAGTGAAAGGCGGCGCATCTCCCTGTGAACGAAGGCCGCATACAATAGAGTGACTACCGCAGACAAATACCACAATGATGAGAAAGTATAAGACAAGTCGAGGTAAACATTAAATTTGTGTTCGAGCCATTCGATCGTATGGTGATTGAGACTGCTGATGTATATGATTGACAAGTAATCCAAGTATAAGCCCATAGCTATGGTCCCAAAGACCATGCTCAGAGCGAATAGAACGTAGAAACCGATTGGGAAGGCGCTCGACACGCGGGCCTTTTGTAGAGCCGAGTGGCGATTACGTATGAGCAGACAGATGGACAGGAAGAGGAGCGGACGAGACCAAAAGTCGAAAAGGTTGATGAGAGCAGCGAGAGCCAGCAAGATGTGTCCTGCGGCCTGTGACTCGGGTAGAGCGATGCCGTTCTGTTGAATTACGAGGTTGAATACGGAGGAAATCAAACTGATAGTCGCAAACGACAGGGACAAGAGAAGAGTGATATACACTCCGGAACGTATCCCAGCCTTCTTCAGAAGTACGAAGACACAGAGAACCGTAAGGATGAGGTATAGGAGCGCATATATGCATAAGAAAGCCAATGTAGCCTTTGGGAGTGGAAAGCATACGGTTAGACAATGACCACGATCTCGAATTGTACAGACATACCTTTATAAGAGAGTCGCCTTGAAAACCTCCATCCTCACTACGGATTGAAATGGATGCTTCAGCGACTTTGAAGAGCACGCACAGGCTCGCGTATCTCAGCGACATCGTGGTGTAGGGAGTCAGGAGACGACTCAAAAGCAAAGAGCTCGCTAGGTTTATAAGTGACCTATGATGATGATGATGATGAATCCCAAGCTTCCGAGCATCAAGACCCTAGATGCATACAGCAATTGTACTTAATTCGATACTCCAAGAATAGAGTAGAACTTTGTCCTTTTCGATGTCGCCGTAGGCACCGAGCCAATTGAGTCTTGCGTATAGCCTCGAGCAGACAGGAGAGGCTGTGAATGCTCCAGATCGAAGAGTAGCGAAAAATTCTTCGTTGAGTAACAGCAGCTCCGACTCCATCGGGATAAATGCAGAACAAACAGCGCCGAAACGTGCTTATATAGGTATTCAAGCATTGCGACACAGGTTTCTAAGAGACCGCGGTCGAGTTCAACTTCAGAGCGAAGATTTGTTAATATTTCTTCAGGAACAATACAGTATGTATAGGAGATAAGACGCACGTAAAAAGATCAAATCGGAGTCTGTCTCCAAATCTCCGAACAGACACTGCCTTTTGATACTTCTGGTCGCCATCGACCTATGAGTTTGAGTGTCGTCAATGATCGATGCCTACCCATGTATTAGTCGTTAGTCCAAATCCCAACTGCTCTTCGGGTCAGCTGGAGGGACGAGCCCATTCTTCACTCACAGTCTTGTTTCCATCCTTCATAGAAATTGGTGTTACAGAATACACACATGATCCCAGAATAAAGCCCAAAAAATTATTGAGCAAAGAAATGAAATGAAAGCAAGAGATGCGAAGTAAAACCAAACAGCAATGACATACACCCAGCTTCCAAGTCCATGTCCTCCAGCCTCCCATCCGAATTGCCGGACTTCCGACGGGGTGGAAGATTGACCGAATCAAAGCCAGCCCATCCAACATACCCAGCCTCAAAACTCATATAGAGCAACCGGAAGTATCCTGATTTTCCTGCCTAGGGCTGACACGGTTCCCGGCATGCGAAAGCGAATGCAATGGATGGGATGGGACGAGAGGGGAGTGAAGTTGGGGGGTCCCGACGACGCTGATTTGTCCAGAGTATGAGTGATATTTTCTGTGGTTTTTTTTTTCTCGAAAGGTGAGCAACAACTTTCGGGCTATCGATGTTTTTTTCTTCTTCTTTCCATTTGAGTTTATCGGCGAAGTTATAAGTCGGATGAGATGACGAATGGGTTATGCATTGTGGTAAAGAAAGGAAATGAAGATGGGAAAATATGCATGCGACAAAAGGAAGATGACGATGGTGCGATAAAGACACATAGTTACACAGCAGGTAAAAATGGGAGGATATGGTACACAAAGTGTAAGAAAATAACATGAGACGGTTCGCAGACGAACGAGATAAGGTGAAGAGTGGATGAAAAGAGAGGAAGGTTTGCGAGACCCACATACCGATGTCGCTTAGAGAAGCAGGGAAGCTGTAGGCGATGAATAAATCTGTCCGCCAAGAATATTACTTGTAGGCTGAGGCTAGGCCACGGTAAGAAATAAGATAGAAGAGATATTTAGTCTCTCAATTTGAATGCAAATGATAAAGATAAATTGCAAAATGAAGGGGAAGAAGAACGGAAAGTTGACTCAACTCATTTGTACAGACAACCTCAAGATTTCGCGGAATACCCGCCGATTCTTGCACCGCACACCAACTAACTATCCGCGCCATCCCTCTTTCCACTCCGATTTCTTCCCCCCACCTCCGAGCGTCCACACATCGGAAAATACGGAAAAACTACAAATTACCAATGGCCACCGATCAACAACGGACCAACAGCCTGAGATCGACTCCTCGGCCCTTTCAGTTGCTCCCCGCCGGAACGATTGTAGGCAGACTCATGCTCGGCGGCGATGCCACACTCGTACTCGGATTTGAAGTCAAGCTTGAGTTGACATTTGCGGTTGTAGAGCCGGTGCTAATTATAGGAGCTCGCGGCGATGTCGGGCGAGCTGAGGCTTGCACGGGCGATACGGTGAGCAAGAGGGGGAGTGCCATGTCCTCCAAGGGGCTCCTACTGAGCTCGCGAAGGTTTATGCCCGTGTTCGAGCTTACTGGAGGTGGACTGCTCGTTGTCTGTGCTGAAGTTTGGCCTTGGTTTTGGTTGGCACCGAGATTGCGCTGAGTGAGGTTTGCAAGGCCCGGCTTGGCTGATGGTGTAGAGGAAGGATGAGGCAAAGCGGGTGTGGAGAGCCAGGAGAGAAAAGCATCGACAGAATCGGAGGGTTTGAGCGGCATTGTCACGGTTTATACTGGAAGGGACGCAATTCCCGAGAATGTGCAACGAGTGCAGCCTGTGGGGCTTAGAGTTAGAAGTGAAGATGGCGTTGGGGCACAGGAAGATCGACTACGCCGCTTTGTCGGGTGCGGTGGCTATCTAATTGGATATGATAGTATTAAGTTCAATGTGGGGTAGCCGGAGGGGGATATGAATTGTACGCACATTATGAGCCTGTCAGTGTTCAGATGCCAGGATGCCTCGTTAACTGATTGCCTCCCTTCGAGTCTCGCGTATCTGAGCAGAAGCACTACCAATGGTACAACAAACGACGGCCCCGGACGAATCGTGTATGCGTCCTAGATAATCACGCCGTGCGATGTAGCACGATGGCAGTAGTCAATAAACAGTCAGTCCACAGAGTTGACGCGATGTCGAGCAATCAAACAGGCACCGTTCTTGTCGCGCTGTTGGCGTTTTAATCGATATCGCTAGTGGTGGATGGGGTGAGAAGAAAGAGTGAGCGAGCACTCCATATGCCGGCCGACATATATACATACATACCTACTCTACAGTCGTGGAACAAACTAGAATTACCCTGCAATGGCAAATATAAATAAGCCACGTGGAAAGTACCGCCACCCTCAAGTTTGGTCAGGCTTGAGAGGATGACGTCAGTCATGATCTAAAGATGTCTCAGCGACAAAATAACAGAACGTCGATCACGATCTAGCAAACAGAATCAGCAATTTAGACTCAAGTACGTATACTTCGACTATAAGACTTCATGCGCTTGATAAAGATTCGGACAAAATACATGCCAATATGCATGCATAGTAATAAGCAGTACTAATTCTGGGACAATAGTATGCATTCTTGCAAAAATCACTCTAGTTTTAGTCATTCTACAGTACGAATCCACTGGACAAGATGTATGCTGTATGCTGGTCCTTCTTAAATGTTATGTCATTCGTTAATGGTTTGATCGAGGGGAAAGAGAGTTACGAGAATTTCTTGATGTCTATCTGTGTGATTCGGACTCGTAGTTAGTAGCCTGCCAGTGAGGTCGATAAAATATTTTGGTTCCGAACTGAAGTCGACAGGCGGGAGATCATTATTCCGGGCTTCTTAGGTACGGGACACGGCCCCCTGGCGCGTGAGCGCGTGGGAACCGTGTCTCGAGACACGGTGTCCCAATATGGATGTATCTAATTGCACGCCACACGGCGTTCGCCGGATCGGACATGAGCTCGGGACTCCGGGAACTTCACCCGGCCATTGTTTGTTCTCTTTCTGGTAGTTTACCGGGATCCTTTTTTTTCTCAGCCCCTTTTCTTCCTTATCGGGAAGTATACTATGTAGCGTGGTAGCTCCGATTTAAAACTTTATACTCCATTTGCTCCATTTGCGTTGGACCAAGCAGTCGATGCAACAGGATAATATACATCAGCACAGAGCAAGGCATTAAATAATATATACATATGCGAGTCAAGAGATAATGAAATAGACAGAAGATAGTCAATGCAAGAGGCTCACGTCCTCCTGCCTCTCTTTCCGAAGCCTCTCTTGCCGCTCTTGCCACTCTTGCTGTTCACGCTGCTTCTAGTCTTCAAGTCGCACTTGCTCTTCAGCCAGTTCCTCTTGCCCGAGAGGCGCTTGCTCTGCTCGTTGCTGTTGTTCGAGACGCTCCTGCTGTTCAGCGTCTATGATGTCTGAAGTTGCAGAGAGTTCGTGTTGTCCTGTGAGGCATTGGTAAAACATAAAAGAAGAAGGAAAGGGACACACCTTAGCCAAAGTCTCCCACTTCTACTCTTGTCAAGCACGATCTCGTATTCCCTCTCCATCCTCGGGGCACTCTTGTCCGGACGCCGTATCAGCAATTCCTGGAGGGCCACGCGGCCCTCTCGTGTACCCTCGCCCTGGAGGACCCATTCGCCTACCCAGCCCTCCTTGACGAGCCGCGGATCAACGTGCGCGTCGAGCGTCGCCAGCCATGCGTACGTCTTCACGCGCACGAGCCCGCTTGCACCCATCCCCAGCCGCGGCGACGCGCTCGGCGAGACAGAGGGCGATGGCGTGATCGAGATGGTGTTCGTGAGCGGCGCTAGCGTGTAGCTCGCTCGAAACGGCGGGAGCGATAGGCGCAGGCGCGGATTGAGCTGCGGGGGGAGGATGTGCGAGTAGTAGAATGGTGGTGGCGAGAGAGGGTCTGGGAAGGGAGGCGCTTGGTTTGGGAAGTAAATTAGCAGTCCGTTGTACACTAGCCATCGTCTATGATCCTTTTCTGGACTCTGCCTCTCCTCCGTCTCCTCTATCGGCGGAACATACCCAAAATTGCATACGACGTCTCCAACAGAGAGGTGGTCCCAGAGGCCATCGTCAATGAGCTGGTCCTCACAAATAGCAGTAACTTCTTCCGAGAGCGAAGAACAGGGCACGAAGACTCTGAGGATAGGCGCGCGTGTACGGCTCGTCGCAGCAACCAAGTCATGCGGACTCGAGCTCCTCGGCGTCGCAGCACTGTGGCCGCCGCTACCGCCCGAGCTTTGCGTCGGCGAGCTGTTCAGCGAACTCTAGCTGGAGAGGTTCGACGAGCCCAGGAAGCGGGATGGGACTCGCGGGTCCGCCGAAGATTGACAGGCGGCTCCCCCGTCGTAGCGGTGGCTGTTGGTCGACAGCGGGTTTCCATGCTCGGCCCCGCACTCGCGCTCCTCGTAGTGAAGCCCCTTGCAGCCGCCGCGCGTCCCCCCGCTCCCATCACGCCAAACGAGTTCGTCCCGTACGCGGGCGACGCATTCGATTCTGAGCCCCACTTCCGCCCATGGCCCTGGCTCTTCCCCTGTGCCGGCTTCGGACGCGCGACGGAGCGCACGATGGGCTTGAGGTCGAATTTGGCTTTCGGCAGCTTCGTTTTGGTCGTCGTGGCGCTTCGTGACGGCGAAGTCCACGGATTACGCGTCTCTTTGCTGGGCGCTGAAGTGCGAGTGTCTACTGATGGCGACCTGCTCTGGCTCGTTCGTCCATCCCCCGACGAGGAATGGGGGTCGAAGTACAAGAGCGGGGTGGGGAACGTCAGTTCGCGCATGCTCGAGCTGGGGGACAACGTTGATGTCTTCCAGCGCGGGTCCTCCAGTCCGGGGGCGACAGGCTGTGTAGTGCTGTGCACCATGTTCTGCAATAATAGCACGGCCCGTGAGTGTACTTGCGATAGCGATTGCAAGTGTTTTGTCGTTTCGGACTGAGCTGATGTGGATGGTTTGTTCAAATTCGATGATAACATCGAAATGGCGTACATAGGATATCGGTGCAACGTTGTTTCCATCGACAGCACTTGAGGTTGAAATTACTTTGGTCAGAACTATGCTCGGTGTCACATGCAATGATTAACTCACTGAGCAGACCCAGGTCTGTATAGCCCATCCTAATTGTATCCACCCAAACCCACTTGTCCCTCAAGCTCACTGCCCGCCAGTAGCCAGGTACAAAATGACCGAAGACGACATCCTTGAGATCCTCCCGCTCTTCCAGTTTGAAGCCTGAGCTCGATTTCCAGCGCTTTGGACAGTGATGTTACCGTCTGGGGCGAAGTGGAATGACATGTCGAAAGCAACATCTTGCTCATCCTCGCTGTCCTGTTCTGCAGTCGGAGGAGCTTCACGCTTGCTATACGGCTGCAGATCAGCTTGAGCGCCGTTGTTATCCGCAGCTGCAGGACGAGTTCGCGAACGGGCTGAGGCTTCTGTGGTACACATATGGTAGATCAGATATGTGCACATACTATACAAGGAGGCCAAATACATACCTTCAAATTAGATCCAGACACCTTGCCCTCCCTTACATGCTCATCTTCGTATCTGCGTTTCCTCGGGGCGAGCTCCAGTCGTCGGTCGAGGCGAGAAGCCGCTTTTGGCGCGTTCGTAATGAGTTGCTGACCAGCCATGATAGCAATGGTTGAGGTCAGACACAAGGCTTGTCGTCCTCATCGTAGACAGGCTCCAGTGCGGCGCGGCGCTTCTGGATGGCGGTGGTGTGGGCGATGGTGGGGGAGGGGGGGCGTCACGACGTCAAGGACGGGGGGGGGGGGGTGGGAAAGGGGAGCACGAGCGCTCGCCTATGGAGCCTGGGGAAGGAAGTAAAGGGGGGGCGCGAGCGCCTGGAAAGGCGCTGGTGTCCCGTACCTCCCTAAGGGCCTGTCTGGATCCTCGGCCTTCGTTCCCAATGGCCAACAAAGGCAGATTCCCACAGTGTTGTAGGCAGAGGTCACACTAGTGTCACAGAAAAAGCTCAAGTTATGTAATACTCTAACGTGAATGTTATCGATCAAAGTCCGAGTCATTGCAATCACCCTTGTCCTCAAATCATGGTCGCAACTTCAAGTCCAAGAATTCATCACGAGCAGAGGACCAATGACACCTCATGTGCACACAGACAGAAGAAAAAAGCTATCTTCATCACTTGTCTTGCTGCAATTTCAGCTGCATCTTACTTCCGAGTAATGCATGACAGACGACCGAAGAGAAATTCAGTCATAACCGGACAAAAAAGAATAGATCAGCTTATGGAGGGGCACCCTGGACCATTCAAGGAGCAATATGGCATGAATAAACATGTCTTCAATGCTCTGCTCCAATTCCTGTGTACTCGATGCCATTTGCAAAATTCCCGGTACATTTCTGCTGCTGAACAACTATCAATATTCTGTCATTTTGCTGTGCAAGGGTTATCAAACCGGCAACTTCAGCATCTCTTTCAACATAGTGGAGAAACTATAACAAAGTATGTGTCCTCCTTTTGCATGTAACTGAGATATTGATATCAATTTGTATAAGATATATTCATAGAATTCTTCGGCTTCTCACCTCTATGCAATTCTACTCAGTCTATGTCAAACTCCCTCCCAATGTCACTCCTCCTGAGATATCATCAAACAGCAAGTTTTTTCCATACTTCAAGGATTGCCTAGGGGCAATAGATGGATCACATTTCGCTGCCCATGTACCAGCAGACCATGCACCTCGCTATCGGAACCGAAAAGGATTTTGTTATGCATCAAGCATGCGAGCCCTTATTTATCCTTTGTTTACTCATGTAACTCTATTTCCGATCTGTTACTCATTTCCGTACGTGACACGTCACGTCTTCCTTATTTAACCTTTAGCCTATTTAACTTTAGCCTCAAGTGCCTATTTCACCTGTAGCCTCAGTAGCCTATATTCCTTTAGCCTACTTTCGTCTGTTTTATCTTCCTCAGTTCTTTCTCTATCGCCTACTTCGCCTCATCATCTGATAGCCTATTATTCCTCCTTTCTTAGCCTATCTTTCCGATAGCCTAACGTTCTATTTATTGTTCTTGTACAGTATATAAACCCTGTACATATTCGCCTCAGGATGACACTTAAGTCAATCCTCCTATAGTCTTTTACACCATCGTACCAAAGACTCTGTTCACCCACGACTTCCGAGCATAAGAGAGCCTCGTATAAAGCGCCAACTCTTTTGCTCAACTTTGTTTGTTCACTCAACAACGCTTTTGTCACTTATCATTTATTGATAAGTCTTCCGAAGCCGTGAACGTAACAATTAGGATTGACTTCTTTCCTTAACTCGGAAAGCAGCCAAGACTACCTTCACTTGACCTCCCTTTCCAACAACTGGAATTAAACAATCAACCCCTACGAGAACCAATCAGGAATACTTGCGAGGACGTAAACGACTGGCCATTGTCTACCTACTTTCAAACTAGGAACGAAGGAACTCGAACGACATATTATCGATACACCACAGTATTGTGTAACCCATACACAGCACTAGGAACCGACCCAACGTATTAAGCAGGTTCACGCCCAGAATTAACGGTCCTTGTTACATTTTGGTTGGCATACGCGAGATAAGAGGTTAGCGACCCGATCAAAAAGCCAAGCCACAACCAGGGTAACTTGAAGAGAAGAAAGCAAGCAGAGGAAAGGCCTGATTCACCAGAGAAACTGCTACGCATATAGGCGATTGTCCCATAGAGAGGATTGCTTCACTCGTTGACGACTGAAATACCGGTGAACACGACTAAGAAATAGTCTGTTATCCAGCGAACCGAAGAAGAATACCGGACGAGCATACAAGGAGAGAGCCACCATACCCTCTTGTGTGTAACAACAAGTAGCTCAAAGGGTTAATCACCCGAGGAACTGCCCAACCTGAGGATCCAAATAACTTTTGCCGATAATACGGAACGATTGTGGAACAACGTGACCCGGATCATTATCCTAGACCCCATCCAAGTCTTAGATACCTTTGTACCGGAAAACAACACACCCCCACACAACCCATCCGACCTTGATCATTCACCTGAAACAGAGGATTCATCCTATCGAAACGGCACACCAACCGATAGTTATAACGACATAAACTTACCGGAGATACAATACGATCTTGCCCCTCGATTAGCACAAGAACCTACCCAGGAAACATACCTCAGCTCAGAACCCTCCACCTCCGAAAACCCTCAACCGTTCTATTTGGATCAAATAGTAGAACAAAACAGACGTAGACATCCCGAAACGCCTGTACATCAGAGTATCCCTCAACCGCATACACCCCCTCCAATCCGAGCCAGTACTCCCTTCCCTACACTTGGACCCCCCTTTGAACAAATCACTCCTACATCAGGACCCTCTCGATTTCGAACTCTTGGACGAAGAATTCGTAGAAGACTCACTACTTCCATAGGACAAGCTGGCGCATCATCTCATTCCCACAACAAATCGACTCGTCCCAATTGAACCAGGAAGAACATCCGACGAAGAAATTGCAGAAAACTACTCCATTTTGGTCAACAACGGATTAGTACAGAGAATTCAACAGAGTTATCTCCACGATAACACTTTCCTTTCTCTCAGTTTTCTTATTAAACGTCGAAGACTTACAAATTGGACAACTCGGTACAATTTACTTTGGACTGAAGGAAGAGTATACATTGGAAGCACAGAAGCCTTACGAGGAGCCCTTGTCATTGCAGCGCACGTACACCCAGAAACAAACTACCACTCAACAGTTGAAAACACTCATATTCAACTCGACGCCATTTGTTATTGGCCTGACTCCGGAGTTGACGTTGAAAACATTATTAACCGCTGTGGTTGCAGTGCAAACTTTGATCAAATATCTATCACTCCCTCTGACATACCACCAGTACCCCCTCTTCCGCCTCAACACCAAAACGGTCATATTGTAACCAATAATTAAACAACCTGGCATCCCAGAACCCACCAACGGACATCCTCCCTCGAATTGACACAACTCATTTATCCCTACCACCATCTCAACCTGATAACGCATACTTTGACTACTTACTACGCTGCTGGTATCGACAGAAAGGTGTTGTCAAGACATACCTTTATTTCAGTGCACATAGCAAGAAGTGGACTAACATTCCCAGCAAATACAAAGACAAAACCGACTTCTATCAACGATACAATTCTAACTGGAGAAACATTGAACCTTACGACGCAGAGGAGAGACACCAAACTGAACTTGCAGCTCAGCAAGAACGAGAAAGATTAAGACTAGGAAGAACTCGTAGTCAACGAAGTTCACCTCGAGTAGTAACCAACCCCCTTCCTACATCATCACCTCGACTCACTGCTTCATCCCTTTCTCAACAACACACGACTTTACCCTCCCCTCTTGCCCCACCACCACCTCCTCCGTCTTCATCAAAGCCTGAAACATCTATCCCCGGACCATCTCGACCCCATAAACCAGCTGAACTTCAAGTAAAAGCCGAACCGAGAGAAACAGCCCATCCGTTACTTGGAAGCCCCACTCGAGAGAAACATACACGAACCTTAACTGCACCCTCAGTTACTTCAGTCGAAGGAACTTCAGCAACTGCAGATAAAGGCAAAGGAACATCTCGATTAACGGAAACAGAAACACCTACAGGAAAAGGAAAAGGTGTACCCAGTTTATCCGAAGCACTAGAAGCCCTTCACGTACTAGATAAGCTTGAACAGCTTCGACTAGCTCAAGAAACAGAAGCAGCAGAAGAAGCAAAGACAGAATTAACCGACGAAGAATTAGACTATTACGAAGACGCCGATCCTCTCGACCCTGAACAACCGACTGATCAACGTTCCGAATCGGCTAATCCTCCTTCACCCGATCGAGAAGACCCAAATCCTTCCCCTCCTCCACTAGAAGACCCACCAATCCCAGGCTTACCCCCAGGAAATCCACCACCACCACCGTCACCATCACCTCCACCTCCACCACCACCCCCTGCTAACGTCATGGCAGACCAAGCAGCAGCAGCTGAACGCAGAAATGGTGCTAACAAGCCATTCAATTTCGATGGAGATCGAAAGAAAGCACGAAAATGGTTAGACTTGATGGAGAACTACATCATTCTTACCCCCGGATATACAACGGATGAAGACAAAGTTCGACTTGCACTTACATTCTGTAATGCTGGATCTTCAGCAGAATCTTTTGCAAATTACATTTTGCAAGGACAGAACGCCCGATTAAGTGCTACTCCACCCCTTCCATGGAACTACACTTGGCGAATCTTCAAAGACGAATTTCAGAAGCAGTACATCTCCCCAGATTATATTGGAGACGCATTTAAACAACTCCAAACGTTCAAACAATCTGGAATGCGTACGGAAGAATATGTGCATCAATTCCAACGTCTAGCTCGAGATGCTGGTGTCACAGATTTTACTGTACTCTCAAATCTGTTCAAAGATGGACTACCCATTTCCATCCGAAAAGAAATTCTCCGACAGGAACCATTCCAAGTTGCAGCAGGAATCTCACCCATGCAACCCTACTATGACAACGCGTTACACTTTGGACTTCAATGGGAGCGCATGTATGGAATTAATAGCCCTGATTCAAAACCTTCCACCTTTCTCAGGAAGAAGTATAATCATGGACGTCCCAGACAACCATTCAAGCGCAGATACCGAATCCATGAAATGGAAATTGACTCGGAACCGGAACAAGAACCCGAAGTTAAAGACGAAATGAAAGCATTTGATATAAACGCTATGTATTTCAACAAGCTTTCGGACGAAAAACAGAAAGAAGCCAGAGAAAAAGGACTCTGTTTCTTTTGTATGAAACCCGGACATATGGCACATAAATGTCCCAAACGTCCACAACGCCCAAATCCAAATAACTTCCGTGGCAAGACCCCCAGACGATTCCAAGGCAATCGACGGAAATTCAAGCCCAGAATCAACGAAATGGAAGTAGATGATGAAGAATATGATGAACCAGATGATTTGGAAGACCAAGCATATCAAATCAACGAAATTATCACAAATCTTGCCCCAGAAGATCGAATCGAACTCTTCAACACATTGGATCGCATAGAAAACGACAATGGAGAAGATTTCGATGAACAAGGAAACTATGATGGCGGAAATTTTTGATAACACCTGAGTTGGTTAATCTGATTCAACTCAACACCATCGTTCTAAATGGCAACATCAATTCATTTCGCATACCGGTCAAACTTCGCATAAACGGACGCCTCACTACTCTCAACGCTCTACTTGATACTGGAGCACAACTCAACTTTATCAACTCTGATCTAGTTGACAAACTACACATAAAAACACAGAAACTCAAACGAACTCTACAAGTTAGTAACACAGACGGAACGATTAACAAGAAAGGATCAGTTAACGAACGAATCCGATTGGATATCACCCACCCTCATTCGATTTCAACTATCTTCTATTCTACTCACATTCCAAGAGACGACATCATCCTAGGACTACCATGGTTCAAGGAAGCAAAGCCTCAAATTAATTGGAATGACAACACCATTACGATTAATAAAATCACTGTCTCGACTCGACTCGAGCAACAGAAACAAAAATCCAAAAAGAAACTCAACATCCCTGACGAGTATATGCAGTTTGCAGACATATTCTCTGAGAACGAAATCCAAACCTATCCACCAGCCCGACCTTACGATATGGAAATCAAGACACTACCCAGTTTCATTCCGAAGATACACAAACCCTACAAAGTGCCAATACATCAGCAACCGATTTTGGACGAATTAATCCGAGATTTACTCAACAAGAAGTTCATTAAGGAATCGAAATCACCAATGGCATCCCCTTTCTTCTTTATAGACAAGAAAGATGGATCTCTTCGACCAGTACAAGATTATCGATATCTTAACGCGCATACAGTCAAGGATGCATATCCTATGCCAAACGCCCAATCATTGCTAGATCAACTACTAGGATCAAAGTACTTCACCACTCTTGACATCCGACAAGGTTACCACAACATCCGAATCAAAGACGAAGATCAATGGAAAGCAGCCTTTGTTTGTGGCGACAGGTTTTATCAACCTACGGTTATGTTTTTCGGACTCTGCAATTCACCTGCAGTTTTCCAACGATTTATGAATGATATTCTGGCAGACCAGATACGCCGGAACATCGTCATTGTCTACATGGACGACCTATTAATCCACGCCTCCACCCTACAACAACTTATTGCAAACACAATCGAAGTGTTTCAAATTCTCAAGGATAATCACTTATATGTTAAACCAGCAAAATGCCGATTTCATCAGACAGAAGTACCCTTCTTAGGATACATCATCTCCGAATCCCAGATCAAGACAGACCCATCGAAGATTCAAGGCATATTAGACTGGCAAACTCCGAAGAACTTGAAAGAAATCCGATCATTCACTGGATTTACAAACTTCTATCGCAGATTCATTCCGAATTATGCAACAATATGCAGACCACTCGATCAACTTAAACGGAAGGACGTACCATTTTTCTGGACAGACAAACAAGAAACAGCTTTTCAAACATTGAAAAATCTCTTTGCAAAGCAGCCCTTGCTCATGCAACCGGACCCCAGTAAACCTTTCTATCTTGAAACGGACGCATCAGCCGTAGCTACTGGAGCAGTACTACGCCAACTTGACGAAAATGGACAACTGAGACCTATTTGGATACATCTCACAAGCTCTTAATCCAACACAACGAAACTGGCAAATATATGACAGGGAATTATTTGCTATTATACGAGCACTCCAAACGTGGCGACACTATCTACTTGGAAGCCCGCATACAGTCACTATTCATTGTGATCACAAGAACTTGACATATTGGAGACAACCCCAACGCTTGACCCCTCGAAAGCTCGATGGCAAAACGAACTATCAAGATATCCGTACAAAATCCAGGCTATACCAGGGAAACATATGATCCAATCCGATGCTCTATCCCGACGAGCGGACCATTTTAAAACGGAAGGAGAACTTAACAACGAAGTTACACTTCTACCAGACAAAGTTTTTCTCAAAGAAATGGAACTCCTAGAAAACCAAATCGAAGAAGCAGAAGAATACGATAGACTTATTATTAACGTTGACGACCTTCACCTTCAGATTCGAAACGAAACTGGAGACATTCAAGAAGCAATGTCAACTTTACAAAATCAATTACCCCTCACAAAGCCCAAGATGACCGACTTCACAATCAAAGATCATCTGGTACATTTCAGAAACAAGATCTATGTGCCAAGGAACAAGGAAATCATGCGCAATATATTACGACTATATCATGACTTACCTACACGAAACCACCCCGGAGTTGCAAACACTATGGAACAAATTCGACGAACATACTACTGGCCAAGAATGCAGCAGTTCGTATCAAAATACATCCAAGGATGTGCAATCTGTCAACAGATGAAGATTAATCACAATCCACTTGTACCTCCATTAAACCCCATCATCGCCGATAAAGACACATACCCTTTTGCAACTGTTAACATTGATTTCATCACGGACCTCCCAGAATCCAATGGATACAGCAGCATATGTGTTATTGTGGATCATGATTGTACCAAGGCAATCGTACTCACCCCATGCACCAAGACGATTACTGCACTAGACACCGCACAACTGTACTTCAACAACGTGTACAGACGATTTGGATTACCCAGGAAAATAATCTCAGATCGTGGACCACAGTTTGCATCTATGGTGTTTAGACAACTATGCCGTTTGCTTCACATCAAGCAAGCAATGTCAACAGCATATCATCCGCAGACAGATGGACAAGCAGAACGCAGCAATCAGGAGATTGAAGCATATTTCAGGATATATGCAGTAAACCACCCCCACCTCTGGAGCAAGTACATTCCCCTCATGGAATTCACACACAACAACCGAAAGCATTCAACAACAGAACAGACCCCATTTCGACTACTAATGGGATATGATCCTATCTCATTCCCCTCGGAATCATCGGACATTGATAGCAACATTCCAACGCTCAAGAACCGACTATCAAAGATCATAGAACTCCGAAATGACGCAGAAGCAGCCCTTACACTCGCACAGGACTACCAACGTGAAGCTCAATCTTCACACTTCAAACCCCTATCAGAAGGACAATCTGTATGGTTAGAAGCCAGGAACTTAAGAAGAACCGGACTACCCTCGAAATTTCAATCAAAACGAGAAGGCCCCTTTATCATCAAACGAAAACTTCGTGACAACGTTTATGAACTTCAATTGCCTAGAACCTGGAAGATTCACCCTGTATTCCACGCCTCACTTCTAACGCCTAACACCGAGACAGAAGAACATGGACCATCCTATTCGAAACCTCCACCTGACCTTATTGATGGAGAAGAAGAATTCGAAGTTGAAGCTATATTACAACACAAAGGAGCAAAGAATCGCAGGAGATATTTAATTAAGTGGTTAGGATATCCCACAAGCAGCAATACATGGGAATCCGAAGAAGCTCTGAAGCATACAGAAGAACTTCTTGAAGAATACAAAAAGCTACATCGACTGGATTAAACCAATTTAGCAATCTTGGACACACAGACTTAACGCCGCTTTCGTGGCTTAGTCAGCAAGCGGTTCGCGCGCGAACGGCGTGCTGACTCAGCAACACCCCCTCTTGCGCTTTGACAACCCGATTAGGACACCCAGGACCCACATCAACTTCTTGCCTAGATAACGGACTTCTTACCGAAGAAGCACCATATCACAAGTGATTCTCGCCTAGATTATCAACTTCTTGCCTCAAAATAAATACACCACATCCCCTTCTCGCCTAAGAAGCATCCAAACGATCAGAACTACCCGAGAAGCACCAAAAGACTTCACCAAACGTCTTTATAAAAGCATAGGAAGCCACCCCAATTCTCAACAACTCCCATGCACAGTCTTCTTGACCTCGTTCGACTACTCGCATATCTAGCTCAATTAAACTTCCACCCAGCCATCACCCTTCTTGCTAACCGCTTTGGACAAACATTCCTAAGTTGGTACCTCTTTCCTCATCGAAGACCAGAAGAAAATTGGATTCAAGGCATCTGTTTTCACTATCAAGACAAGTGCACACGCATATACGTGGGCATCCGACCCAATGACGAGTTCTTCATTGCCTCAGACAATTAGCATTCCATTCTCTATCACCACGGTTGACGGACTTCTATCGGACCTTCGAGAAGAAGCAACAAAAGCGACACATGAGGAACGGAACCACATTGCTTATCATTTGCATAATCTCTTGCATCAGATTGATTGCCCTGATACTCCGCCTCTCGAAACTCTCATCGAACGCATCGACACCCGACTCCACACCTGTGACCACCTCGAACAAGTGAAACGTGCAACAGCATTGTATGGATTCCTCCAGTACATTAAAAACCCCAACAACCGCCCCATCTTCAACAATCCAATCCAAGCTATCACCCCTAGCCCCACCTTGGAACCCATCTCGACTACATCGCCTCCAACATCTGACACCTCCGACAACCTACCCCCACTCGAACCCTACTCCCCCTGTCCCAGCCCCACTCCAACAGCAGTCGACCCCATCCCCTCCGACGACTCTGAATCAACAACATCTCGCACTACTCTTATCACTCCTTACTCCGACGACTTCGTCGTTGAAGTTGTTGACTACAGTGGACCAGATCAAGAAGAATTCAACCGACTTTTCAACAGTGTCTCACGCAGCCCCCACTTTTCAGACAGTATCACCGACATTCTTCGCCATTTCCTCCCCATACCAGTACTTCCATCCCTCGAACCAACAACCCCCACCAACACCCCGACCGAAGACCATCCCCCTTCCCCTCATGCCATTTAACTTCAACACCACCATTCCGACTTACCAACCTCGCCCATTCAACGCAGAAGAACATCGAAACGCCACCGAAACATTTTTCTACCCTCAACCTCTACCTCCACTCGACGAAGAAGAAGAAACACCACAACAGCAACCCATCCCCGACCCCGACAACCTCTGGAACACGGAACCCGACCCTACTTGGGGACAACCACCCTCTCCGACATTCTCTGCTTGGCATATACCTGCAGAAGAATCCTGGTACCCTCACCTCCGTCACGGTCCCATCGCTATCGACTTACAGTACCCCTCTCCCCCTCCCTCTCCAAAACCCGACAACCAACGTTTTCCCCTCAGTCCTACCGACCTAGTCCGACACTATCTATTCGACCCTCACCACACCGACATCGTTAACATCCAACGACTCCGATCCTGCTCACCCTACCCCGAACTTGTAAAACTCGTACTTCGACACACATTTTGGAACCCGGAACACGCTGCACCCCTCTTCCACGGCCTAAGGATAGTTCTTGAACTTCCTTATACTCCCTACATCAACCGACGCATCCGACACAAACACACCCTGCACGCACACTTCGCACCCTTCCCAGAAGAATCCTTTCTGTACTTGTGCGTGTTGTCTGTATTGCCCCCTCCACCCCTTCAAAAATGCCTCCCATCCGCACTCGACGCAGGCAATCAACTGAGGAAGAGGACTCTTCTTCTATCACTATCTGTCCTACCGACGCCCTTCTCCCAAATCAAATCTTCAACCAAACGGCTCCGACTCGACAACAATACTCTGCTACACTCCTACACAACGGCTTATTCCCTCACATCCTGAGCTCTCCTCACATGCACTTTCACCACTCTGTCTATTCGCTCAACATCATCCATGATCTACTCGCTCAAATCCAGAACAACATGGATGACAGCCAACGGACACATCGCCGATTCAGTTACAACGTCATACAAGATCTCCTCCGACGTTTGAATCAGATGGTTATCCGACAGTTAGCCAGAGAGTTTACTGAGTCTCAGTTTCAGGAATTATTAGCTTACCATGTGCAGAGCGGACCACCTGAAGATCCCTCTTCGGCAAACATTCCAGACGTACCTGTAATGTCACCCATCTCTATCCCTCCTCTTGTACCTTCAGAGGACACCCCTAACGCGCCGGATACATCCTCCTCATCACCGCAGCAGCCTCCTACCCCGGACTCCCCTCCATACGTCGTACACACTCCTCATCCGAGTGAGCTCTCCCCAGGAACCTATCAACCTTTAGATTGGGAAGCTATCGCAGCTTTACTCCCTCCGGAATTTCATTTTCCACCTGATTTTAAGCTTTAATCTTTATGTTTGCTTCGCCCTATTGATCTTAATTTGATCCTATAAGCATTCGCTTTTCTATCTCATGCTTTTCTCTTTATTGATCTTAACTTGATCCTATAAGCATTGTATTTGTTTTGAAATTTTCGCATTCGCAATTACTTGCTACTACGGAATTTCAATCGTAAAAACAGGGTATTGTTATGCATCAAGCATGCGAGCCCTTATTTATCCTTTGTTTACTCATGTAACTCTATTTCCAATCTGTTACTCATTTCCGTACGTGACACGTCACGTCTTCCTTATTTAACCTTTAGCCTATTTAACTTTAGCCTCAAGTGCCTATTTCACCTGTAGCCTCAGTAGCCTATATTCCTTTAGCCTACTTTCGTCTGTTTTATCTTCCTCAGTTCTTTCTCTATCGCCTACTTCGCCTCATCATCTGATAGCCTATTATTCCTCCTTTCTTAGCCTATCTTTCCGATAGCCTAACGTTCTATTTATTGTTCTTGTACAGTATATAAACCCTGTACATATTCGCCTCAGGATGACACTTAAGTCAATCCTCCTATAGTCTTTTACACCATCGTACCAAAGACTCTGTTCACCCACGACTTCCGAGCATAAGAGAGCCTCGTATAAAGCGCCAACTCTTTTGCTCAACTTTGTTTGTTCACTCAACAACGCTTTTGTCACTTATCATTTATTGATAAGTCTTCCGAAGCCGTGAACGTAACAGATTTCTGTCACAAAATGTGCTTGCAGCATGCACATTCTCCTCACTCTTCTGCTATGTTCTTAGCGGATGGGAAGGAAGTGCAGCTGATGGCCAAATTCTTGACGATGCTAGACGCACGGACTTCCGCATTCCTACTGGTAAATACTATCTTGCAGATGCAGGATTTCCTCTATGTGATACACTCTTGGTGCCATATCGAGGAGTCCGATATCATCTTCGTGAATGGGAGAGCTCTAGACTGAAGTAAGTTTGCAATCTATTATCTAGTGCATAATTGTCTAACACTAGTGGTTAGACCAGCGAATCCAAAAGAGCTATTTAACTTGCGTCATTCTTCAGCTCGAAACGTTATCGAGAGGCTCTTTGGTGTATTCAAGAGAAGGTTCAAAATTCTCAATTGTACTCCGGAGTACAGTCCTCAAACACAGGCTATGCTTGTTTCCGGATTAGCAGCACTGCACAACTTTATTCAGCTTCGGGATCCTTCTGACAGCAGATCCGGAACTGATGTCCAGTCTATATATCAGGTCGAAGACATTGATGATGGTGGAAGTTTGGCACATCGTATTTCAACTCAGGAAAGGGATCAGGCAACTATACGACGTGACAGGATTGCTCTCAATATGTGGACAGATTATTTGAATGAACTCCAAAGTCGTTTAAGTAGAAACTAGTGTTATTGTATTTCTATCAACTACATGTCATCATGGTATTTATAATTTGCAATCTGGCGCTGAACAAAGCGCGTCCGAAGTGACTGACGACCAATTGCAATAAAGCTGTCTGCCACAGACGGACGCGCTGTGAACAGATCTATAGCTGTCACCTGGTCATCTTCTGATAAATCGTTGTCCTCTTCAAGCCTTTTTATAGCTTCACGCACAATTGCACGTTGGCGAGCAGGGCTGGACATTTGCGCAGTCGATTGGGCACCCATATCTGGCTCTCGGATGAATTCCACCATAGAACGTATGGCATCGGACATCTCAGACAGAGCGCGTGCACTTGCAGATTTTGAAATGCGCTGTCGTTTCGAAGGTTTGTCTTGACTTGGCGATTGCGATCGTTTGAGGCCTGCGCTTTGCGTCATGTCTTCATTTGCCTCGCTTGTTGGACTGCCATCGTCTGTTATGTTGTCCTTCTTGTCCTGGTCATCGCTGTTTGGCCTGAAGTCTTGACCAGCGCAAAACGCTCCTTCGCCTGTCGCAGATACGCCATCTACAAGGTAAGCACATTCATCATAAAAAGGAAATGTCTCCTTTCGCCATCGCAAGTATTCTTCATGTTCCTGAAAAGCATGTTATGAAATTCTGTAATTCATTTACAGACACACGAAACGTACCTGCAAAAGTGCATCCCAAACTTCGTTTGTTGCCGTTACCAGCTTCAAATCATCATTCCATCCAAATCCTGACGTGTATCGAAGTTCTTTGACAGCTTTGTAGTTTGCTTTGAACTGAGAAAGAAGTCAGCATGAGAAGCTCAAGTTTAAACTGTACAAAAACATACGTTGGTCCAGTGATCTTGACACTTTGCAGGTGTTTTTTTGGGCCCCTGCCTTGATCCTTCTTTCTCTAACTGTTCAGCAAGTGTCTTCCAGACAATAGTCTTCCACCCGCTATCCGCTTGGTTTCCGAGAAGTTTCTGTTCAGTCAAAACCTTCAACATAACAGCATTGTCAGCATCTGTCCAAACACATCGGTTGCCAGCTTCGTTTGGAGTCTTGCTTTTGTTTTTTGATTTTGAAGATCCCTTTTGAGCAGGCATACTGAGCAGTGATTATGAGACAGAAGCAGAGGAGATTAGTAGAAAGCAGTAGAGAGTATTATTACTCGAAGAAAGGTGTTAAAGGATACATAGCGTAGCGACGACGAGCCACGCAACTCAGGCTGTCACGCCACAATGTGTGACAAGTCAAGGCAGAGCTTATCCAAACAGGCCCTTCAGCCCCGCCTTCAGGTAACGGGAACGAAGGCGTGAGAAACCTCAATTTAATTGGGAAATGGGAACGAAGGCTGAGTATCTGTTACGTTCACGGCTTCGGTAGACTTATCAGGGTAATGATAAGTGACAAAAGCGTTGTTTAGTGAACAAACAAGGTTGAGCAAAGAGTTGGCGCTTTAACGAGGCTCTCTTATGCTCGGAAGTCGTGGGTGAACAGAGTCTTTGGTACGATGGTGTAAAAGACTATAGGAGGATTGACTTAAGTGTCATCCAGAGGCGTCTATGTACATGCCTTATATACTGTAGAGAGAACAATAGATAAAGAGAATAATACATTGGGCTAACTCGGGCTAAGTTGAGGCATCTCGGGGCATCGTGAGGCAAGAAGCGTTACATGGGGCAACTTGGGGCAAGAAGCATCGAGTGAGGCCACGGAGGGCAAGAAGAAATGAAGGGGGCACAGTAAGGCATGTTGAGGCATAATGGGGCCCACTGGGGCATCGAAGGTAAAAGGTTAAAAGGCTAAATGGTAAAGTCACGGAAGGTCACGTAGGTTAAATAGAGGGAGGGCCGTATGCGGTAACGGAATAAATAGAGGCCAAATAAGGGCACGCATGCTTGATGCATAACAATACCCTGTTTCTACGATTGAAATTCCGTAGTAGCAAGTAATTGCGAATGCGAAATTTCAAAAACAAGTACAATGCTTATAGGATCAAGTTAAGATCAATAGAAAGAAAAGCATGAGAGAGGAAAAGCGAATGCTATAGGGTCAAATCAAGACCAATAAGGTATTAAGCAATCGGAAAATCAAAGAACTAGGCCTTGGGGAAATTAAAGTCCGATGGGAGGGCGGCAGAAATGCTGTCCCAGTCTACAGGCTGCAGGGGGCGAGGCTGATAGACAGTGGGGGAGAACTCACTCGGATGAGGAGTGTGTACGACGTATGGGGGTGATTCTGGAGTAGGGGGCTGCTGTGGCTGTTGCGGAGGTTGCGGAGGTTCTGACGGTTTGTCCTGAGCATCGAAGAGGTTCCTGAGTGATTGATCAAAGATGGGCATGTTTGGCTGATCATGGTACGACTCTGGGAATGCTGGCGGAGGGATGGTAAGCGGAGACGGCGGGGGCATAGGCTGGGGTTCCACAAAACGCGGAGGTTCTTCTAGGCGTCCATTCTGCACATTGTAAGCCAATAGTCTCTCGAATTGAAACTCATTGAACTCATTAGCTAACTGTCCAACAACGACTTGATTCAGGCGCAAGATGAGGCGCTGGATGTATGAGTAGTTGAATCGTCGATGTGTACCTCGGTGGAGATCCATATAATCTTGCATGTCAACAAGAAGATCATGGATGACGTTGAGTGAGTAGACCGAGTGATGGAAGTGGTTCTGAGGCGAGTCGAGGATGAGGGGGAGTAGACCATTGTGCAGCAAGGTAGCAGAGTATTGTTGACGAGTGGGAGCCGTTTGAACGAAGACCTGGTTGGGGAGTAGGAGTTCTGTGGGACACGAAGGAGGAGGAGGGATGTTCTCCTTATTGGATTGCCTGAGCACGTTCCGGATCGCGGGCATGTCGAAAGGGATGCAGGGGACAATAGATACAACACTCGCAGGTACAGAAAGGGTCTTCTGGATATGGTGCGAAGTGTGCGTGCAGGGTGCGTCGATGTCTGATGCGTCTGGTGATGTAGGGCGAGTAAGAGAGGTCAAGAACAATCTTGAGTCCGTATAGCAGGGGTGCAGCGTGTTCTGGGTTCCAGAATGTATGTCGAAGTACAAGTTTGACGAGTTCAGGGTATGGGGAACAGGATTTGAGCCGTTGGATGTTGACAAAGTCGGTATGGTGAGGGTCGAATAGATAGTGGCGGACAAGGTCGATAGGATTGAGAGGGAAGCGTTCGTTGTTGGGCTTGGGAGAAGGAGGAGGAGAAGGATATTGAAAATCAATAGCAATGGAGTTGTGACTTAGCTGGGAGTACCAAGTGTCGCCTTCAGGATTCCAGTCAGGAAGGGTAGGATTTGGTAGTCCCCAACCGTTGTTGTCGAGTGGTAGGTTCCAAGCGTTGTCGGGTTCGGAAGGTGGTGGTGGTTGTTGTTCTTGCTGTTGGGGAGGTTGGTCTTCTTCGTCGTCGAAGAAGGAAGGCAGTGGTTGAGGATAGAAAAAGACTTCAGTGGCGTTTCGATGTTCTTCAGGGTCAAAGGGGCGAGGTTGATATGTTGGGATTGGGGTGTCGAAGTTAAAGGGCATGTGCGGGAGTGGAATCGTCTTCAGTCGGGGTGTTGGTGGGGGCAAGAAGGGACGGTGGAATTGTGGGTGGGTCTGAGAAGAAATGGCGGATGTTGGGGATGTTTCTTGAGAGGTAGGTGGTGAGGAGACTGTTGCGGAGGATGCGAGCAATTTGTTCAGGTCGAGGGCCGTTGAAGTTGCGGATCTCAACGGTTGCGTCGTCGGAGTAAGGGGTGAGGATGATAGTGCAGGGTTCTGAGTCGATCTCAGTGTGCGATTCCTCGGGGGAGGGGTCGATGGCTGTCGGTGTGGGGCTAGGAGAGGGAGATATGGGTTCAAGGTCTGGCAGGGAGTTGTCAATGTTGGGTGGCGAAGGTGGTGTAACCGTGAAGGATTCCAGGGGGGGGCGTGTGGTGATAACTTGGAGTTGAGAGCTATAGATGGGGAGTTCTCTGGGGTTCTTAACGAGTTGGAGAAGGACATATAGAGCGGATGCTCTTCTCACTTGTTCGAGGTGGTTGCAGTTGTGGAGGCGGAAAGAGATGCTGTTGACCAGTGTTTCAAGATACGGAGAATGAGGGTAATCAATTTGATGTAGAAGGTAATGAAGATGATAGCCAATAAGACTTTGGGTCGCATGTGTCGAATGATCTACCGTCTCACGGAGTTCCGATAAGAGATTGTCCACAGTGTCTGAGAATGAGTGGCTGTCAGTTGGATGTGGCAATGAAAAACTCGTCATCGGGCCGTAGGCCTATGAAGATCCGGGTGGTTCTGTCTTCGTCGAAGTGGAAACAAATGCCTTGCACCCAGGTTCCTCGTGGTCTCAGGTAGGGGAAGAGATACCACAGGGTGAAGATGTGTCCAAATCGGGTAGCGAGTCGGGTGATAGTAGGGTGAAAGTTAATGCGAACTATCCAAGCTAGAAGTTGGATAAGGTCAAAGAGACTGTGCATGGGAGATGCGGAAATTGGGGGTTGCTTCTGGTGTTTATATAGTGACGTTTGGCGAAGCTGAGGGTTGTTCATGTGATCGTTCTGTCAGGGGGAACACTTCTAGGCAAGAGGGGGCATGTTGGTTCTTCGATATCAAGTTCTGAGGCAAGAAGTTCCTCGGTTGCATGCTTCGGAGGCAAGAAGTATGCTATCTAGGCGAAGTGGGGCAAGAAGTTTGATTGATGTGTGAGTCCAGGGTGTCCTAATCGGGTAATCGGTGTCAAACACGCGCGCGGCTCGCGCTGATTACAAATCAAACATATCAGCGCTGAGACGTTTGGTTTGTAAGCAAATTAAAGTGCGTTGGGCCTGTGTGTCCAAGATCGCCAAATCAGGTCAATCAAGGTGATGTAGCTTCTTGTATCCTTCAAGAAGTTCTTCTGTGTGCTTCAGGGCGTCTTCGGATTCCCATGTGTTGCTGCTAGTGGGGTATCCGAGCCATTTGATCAAATATCTCCGACGGTTCTTTGCTCCTTTGTGTTGTAATATGGCTTCAACTTCGAATTCTTCTTCTCCATCGATAAGGTCAGGTGGAGGTTTCGAATAGGATGGTCCATGTTCTTCTGTCTCGGTGTTAGGCGTTAGAAGTGAGGCGTGGAATACAGGGTGAATCTTCCAGGTTCTAGGCAGTTGAAGTTCATAAACATTATCTCGAAGTTTTCGTTTGATGATAAAGGGGCCTTCTCGTTTTGATTGAAATTTCGAGGGTAGTCCGGTTCTTCTTAAGTTCCTGGCTTCTAACCATACAGATTGTCCTTCTGATAGGGGCTTGAAGTGTGAAGATTGAGCTTCACGTTGGTATTCCTGTGCGAGAGTAAGGGCTGCTTCTGCGTCATTTCGGAGTTCTATGATCTTTGATAGTCGGTTCTTGAGCGTTGGAATGTTGCTATCAATGTCCGATGATTCCGAGGGGAATGAGGTCGGGTCATATCCCATTAGTAGGCGAAAGGGGGTCTGGTCTGTCGTTGAATGCTTCCGATTATTGTGTGTGAATTCCATGAGGGGAATGTACTTGCTCCAGAGGTGGGGGTGGTTTACTGCATAGATTCTGAAGTACGCTTCAATCTCCTGATTGCTGCGTTCAGCTTGCCCATCAGTCTGCGGATGATATGCTGTTGACATTGCCTGCTTGATGTGAAGCAGACGGCATAGTTGTCTAAACACCATAGATGCAAACTGAGGTCCTTGATCTGAGATTATTTTCCTGGGTAATCCAAATCGTCTGTATACGTTGTCGAAGTACAGTTGTGCAGTATCTAGTGCAGTGATCGCCTTGGTGCAGGGGGTGAGTACAATCGCTTTGGTGCAGTCATGATCCACAATAACACATATGCTGTCATATCCATCAGATTCCGGGAGGTCTGTGATGAAATCGATGTTAACAGTTGCGAAAGGGTATGTGTCTTTGTCTGCAATGATCGGGTTTAGTGGAGGTACAAGTGGATGGTGGTTGATCTTCATCTGTTGACAGATGGCGCATCCTTGGATGTATTTCGATACAAACTGCTGCATTCTTGGCCAGTAGTAGGTTCGTCGGATTTGTTCCATTGTGTTTGCGACTCCGGGATGGTTTCGAGTGGGTAAGTCGTGATATAGTCGTAATATGTTGCGCATGATTTCCGTATTTCTTGGCACATAGATCTTGTTTCTGAAGTGTACCAGTTGATCTTTGATTGTGAATTCGGTCATCTTGGGCTTTGTGAGGGGTAATTCTTTCTGTAGAAGGGACATTGCTTCCTGAATGTCTCCAGTTTCGTGTCGGATCTGAAGGTGAATGTCGTCGATGTCCATGATATTTCTATCATCTTCTTCGGCTTCTTCAATTCGGGTTGCTAGGAGTTCCATTTCTTTGAGAAAAACATTCTCTGGTAGAAGTGTAACTTCGTTGTTAAGTTCTCCTTCCGTTTTAAAATGGTCCGCTCGTCGGGATAGGGCGTCGGATTGGATCATATGTTTTCCGGGTATAGCCTGGATTTTGTATGGATATCTTGAGAGTTCATTCTGCCATCGAGCTTGTCGAGGGGTCAAGCGTTGGGGTTGTCTCCAGTATGTCAAGTTCTTGTGATCACAGTGAATCGTAACTGTATGCGGGCTTCCAAGTAGATAGTGTCGCCACGTTTGGAGTGCTCGTATAATAGCAAATAATTCTCTATCATATATTTGCCAGTTTCGTTGTGTTGGATTAAGAGCTTGGGAGATGTATCCAATGGGTCGGAGTTGACCGTTTTCGTCAAGTTGGCGTAGTACTGCTCCAGTAGCTACGGCTGATGCGTCCGTTTCAAGATAGAAAGGTTTGCTGGGGTCCGGTTGCATGAGTAGAGGCTGCTTTGCAAAGAGGTTCTTCAGCGTTTGAAAGGCTGTTTCTTGTTTGTCTGTCCAGACAAATGGTACATCCTTCCGTTTAAGTTGGTCGAGTGGTCTGCTTATTGTTGCATAATTCGGGATGAATCTGCGATAGAAGTTTGTAAATCCAGTGAATGATCTAACTTCTTTCAAATTCTTCGGAGTCTTCCAGTCCAATATGCCTTGAATCTTAGATGGGTCGGTCTTGATCTGAGATTCAGAGATGATGTATCCTAAGAAGGGTACTTCGATTTGATGAAATCGGCATTTTGCTGGTTTAACGTATAAGTTGTTGTCCTTGAGAATTTGAAACACTTCGGTTGTGTTTGCAATAAGCTGTTGCAGAGTGGGGGCATGGATCAACAAGTCGTCCATGTAGACAATGACAATGTTCCGGCGTATCTGGTCTGCCAGAATATCATTCATGAATCGTTGAAAGACTGCGGGGGAGTTGCAGAGTCCGAAAAACATAACCGTAGGCTGATATAGCTTCCTGTCACAAACAAAAGCTGCTTTCCATTGGTCTTCGTCTTTGATTCGGATGTTGTGGTAGCCTTGTCGGATATCAAGAGTGGTGAAGTACTTTGATCCTAGTAGTTGATCAAGCAGTGATTGAGCGTTGGGCATAGGATATGCGTCTTTGACCGTATGAGCATTAAGATATCGATAGTCTTGTACTGGTCGAAGGGATCCGTCTTTCTTGTCAATAAAGAAAAAGGGGGATGCCATCGGTGACTTTGATTCCTTAATAAACTTCTTGTTGAGTAGGTCTTGGATTAGTTCGTCCAAAACTGGTTGCTGATGTATCGGAACTTTGTAGGGTTTATGTATCTTCGGGATGAAGCTGGGTAGTGTCCTGATTTCCATATCGTAAGGTCGGGCTGGTGGGTATGTTTGTATTTCGTTCTCAGAGAATATGTCTGCAAATGCCATATACTCTTTGGGGATGTCGAGTTTCTTTTTGGATTTTTGTTTCTGTTGCTCGAGTCGAGTAGAGACAGTGATTTTGTTGATTGTAATCGTATCATCGTTCCAATTAATTTGAGGCTTTGCTTCCTTGAACCATGGTAGTCCTAGGATGATGTCGTCTCGTGGAATATGAGTCGAGTAGAAGGTAGCTGAAATTGAATGAGGGTGGATGAGATCCAGTCGGATTCGTTCATTAACTGATCCTTTCTTGTTAATCGTTCCGTCGGCGTTACTAACTTGTAGTGTTCGGTTGAGTTTCTGTGTTTTTATGTGTAGTTTATCAACTAGATCGGAGTTGATGAAGTTGAGTTGTGCTCCAGTATCAAGTAGAGCGTTGAGAGTGGTGAGGCGTCCGTTTATGCGTAGTTTGACCGGTATGCGGAATGAAGTGATGTTGCCATTAAGAACAATAGTGTTGAGTTGAATCGGATTAACCAACTCAGGTGTTCTTAAAAATTTCCGCCATCATAGTTTCCTTGTTCATCGAAATCTTCGCCATTTTCGTTGTCCATGCGATCCAGCATATTGAAGAGTTCAAATCGATCTTCAGGAGTGAGACTAGTGACAATCTCATTGATCTGATATGCCTGATCTTCTAGATCGTCTGGTTCATCATAGTCTTCATCATCTACTTCCATTTCGTTGATTCTGGGCTTGAATCTTCGCTTGTTGCTTTTGAATCGTCCGGGGGGTTTGCTTCGGAATTTAGTGGGGCGTGCGGGACGTGTGGGGCATTTATTCGCCATGTGACCGGGTTTCATACAGAAGAAACATAGTCCTTTTGCTCTAGCTTCCTTCTGCTTTTCGTCCGAAAGCTTGTTGAAGTACATAGCATTTATATCGAATGCTTTCATGTCTTCGTCTACATCGGGTTCCGGTTCCGGTTCAGAGTCTAGTTCCATTTCATGGATCTGATATTTGCGTCTGTATTGAGGCTTGGGACGTCCATGACTATACTTCTTTCTAAAGAAGGTGGAGGGTTTCGAATCCGAGTTATTAGTTCCAAACATTCGTTCCCATTGAAGTCCATGATGTAGAGCATCTCGGTAGTAGGGTTCCATAGTAGCACGTTGTCCTGCTGCTACTGGATATGGTTCTAGTCGGACAATTTCTTTCCTAATAGACATAGGTAGTCCGTCTTTGAACAGGTTCGAGAGTACAGTGAAATCATTGATGCCAGCGTCTCGGGCTAGACGTTGGAATTCATGCACATAATGTTCCGTTCGCATGCCTTGTGCCTTGAGTTTCTGAAGCTCCTTGAATGCATCTGCAACATAGTCTGCAGAGACAAACTGTTTCTGAAATTCATCTCGGAAGTTTCGCCAAGTATAGTCCATGGGAGTGCCGGGTTTGCGGTGAGTCTGGCGTTCTGTCCTTGCAAGATGTAATTCGAAAATGATTCTGCTGCGGGTCCACCATTGCAGAAAGTGAGTGCAAGTCGAACTTTGTCCTGATCTTCAGTGTAACCGGGGGTGAGATATATGTAGTTCTCCATCATATCTAGCCATTTTCGGGCATTCCTGCGGTGTCCATCAAAGTTGAATGGTTTATTTGCACCATTCCTTCGTTCGGGTTGTTCTGCCATGACGCCTACTGGGGGTGGTGGTGGAGGTGGAGGTGACGGTGGTGGTGACGGAGGTGGAGGTGGAGGATTTCCTGGGGGTAAGCCTGGGGCTGGTGGATCTTCCAGTGGAGGAGGGGAGGGATTTGGGTCGTCTCGATCGGGTGAAGGAGGATTAGCCGATTCGGAGCGTCGATCAAGTGGTTGTTCAGGGTCGAGAGGATCGGCGTCTTCGAAATAGTCTAATTCTTCGTCGGTTAATTCTGTCTTTACTTCTTCTTCTGCTTCTGTTTCTTGAGCTAGTCGGAGCTGTTCAAGCTTATCTAGTATTCGGAGGGCTTCAAGTGTTTCGGATAGATTGGGTACACCTTTCCCTTTTCCTGTAGGTGTTTCTGTTTCCGTTAAGTGGGGTACTCCTTTGCCTTTATCAGCAGTTGCAGAAGTTCCTTCAACTGAAGTAACTGAGGGTGCAGTTAAGGTTCGAGTATGCTTTTCTCGAGTGGGGCTTCCAAGTAACGGGTGAGCTGTTTCCTTGGGTTCAGCTTTTACTTGAAGTTCAGTTGGTTTGTGGGGTCGAGATGGTCCGGGGATAGATGTTTCGGGTTTCGAGGAGGACGGAGGAGGTGGTGGTGGGGCAAGAGGGGAGGGTAGAGTAGTGTGTTGTTGAGAAAGAGATGAAGCAGTAAGTCGAGGTGACGATGTAGGAAGGGGGTTGGTTACTACTCGAGGGGAGCTTCGTTGGCTACGAGTTCTTCCTAGTCTTAGTCTTTCTCGTTCTTGCTGAGCTGCAAGTTCTGTTTGATGTCTCTCCTCTGCGTCGTAAGGTTCAATGTTTCTCCAGTTGGAGTTGTATCGTTGATAGAAGTTGGCTTTGTCGGAGTATTTGGAGGGGATGTTAGTCCACTTCTTACTGTGTGCACTAAAATAAAGGTATGTCTTGACAACACCTTTCTGTCGATACCAGCAGCGTAGTAAGTAGTCAAAATATGCGTTATCCGGTTGAGATGGTGGTAGTGATAAATGAGTTGTGTCAATTCGAGGGAGGTTGTCCGTTGGTGAGTTCTGGGATGCCAGATTGTTTACTGGTTAGTTGGAGTTGTAGTATTGCCGTTCAGGTATTGAGCCGGAATGGGGGGTACTGGTGGGATACCAATGGGGGTTGCTGGTGGGATGTTGATGGGGGTTACTGGTTCAAATTCTGCTCGGCAACCACAACGATTGATAACAGTTTCAACGTCTACTGCGGATTCAGGCCAGTAACAAATGTGGTCCAGTCGGTAGTGGGTGGTTTCGGATGTTGCGTGGTAGTTGGTTTCCGGGTCAATGTGTGCTGACTGAATAAGGAGTGTTCGAAGGGATTCTGAGCTTCCAATGTACACTCTTCCTTCTGTCCAAAGTAGGTTGTTACGCGTTGACCAGTTGGCGAGTCGTCGGCTTCGGATGAGGAAACTGAGAGAAAGGAAAGTGCTGTCGTAAAGATAGCTCTGTTGAATTCGTTGCACTAGTCCGTTGTTAACCAAGATCAAATAGTTTTCTGAGATCTCTTCGTTCTCAGTGCGTCCGGGTTCAATTGGGGTGACTCGAGTTGTGGTGGGAATAAGGTGAGCCAGTTTGCCTTCTGGGGGAGGTAAAACTACTGCGGATTCTTCGTCCGATGCGGCGCAGTCGAGAGGGTCCTGGTGTAGGTGTGTCGGGTCGAGGTGAGGATGTGAATTGAGGAACAGAGGTAGTTCTTCGTTGGATTGGAGGGGGTGAATGAGGTTGAGGGATTCTCCGATGTACAGGTGTTTCGTGAGGTCTATGCCTGTTATGTTCTGCTATGAGGCTTGAGTAGAACTGTTGTGGGTCTTCAGAGGTGGAGAGTTCGGAGCTGAGATAAGTTTCCTGTGTAAGTTCTTGTTCTAATCGAGGGGCAGTGATATATCGGATAGCCGGTAGGTTGTGATCGTCGTTACTATCGGTTGAGGTGCCGTTTCAATAAGATGAAGTTTCTTGTTCAGGTTGCTCGTCTGAGTGATCAAGGTTGGATGGGTTGTGTGGGGGTGTATTGTTTTTGGGTACAAATATGTCTAGAATCTGAATGGGGTCTAGAATAATGATCCGGGTCACGTTGTTCCACAATCGTTCCGTATTATCGGCAAAAGTTATTTGGATCCTCAGGTTGGGCAGTTCCTCGGGTGATTAACCCTTTGAGCTACTTGTTGTTACACACAAGAGGGTGTGGTGGCTCTCTCCTTGTATGCTCGTCCGGTATTCTTCTTCGGTTCGCTGGATAACAGACTATTCCTTAGTCGTGTTCACCGGTATTTCAGTCGTCAACGAGTGAAGCAATCCTCTTCTGGGACAATCGCCTATATGCGTAGCAGTTTCTCTGGTGTATCAGACCTTTCCTCTGCTTGCTTTCTTCTCTTCAAGTTACCCTGGCGTGGCTCGGCTTTCTGATCGGGTTGCTAACCTCTTATCCTGCGTATGCCAACCAAAATGTAACAAGGACCGTTAATTCTGGGCGTGAACCTGCTTAGTACGTTGGATCGGTTCCTGGTGCTGTGTAGGGGTTACACAATACAGTTGTGTATCAATAATATGTCGTTCGAGTTCCTTCGTTCCTAGTTTGAAAGTTAGTAGACAATGGCCAGTTGTTTACTTCCTTGCAAGTATTCCGGATTGGTTCTCGTAGGGGTTGATTGTTTAATTCCAGTTGTTGGAAAGGGAGGTCAAGTGAAGGTAGTCTTGGCTGCTTTCCGAGTTAAGGAAAGAAGTCAATCCTAATTGTTACGTTCACGGCTTCGGTAGACTTATCAGGGTAATGATAAGTGACAAAAGCGTTGTTTAGTGAACAAACAAGGTTGAGCAAAGAGTTGGCGCTTTAACGAGGCTCTCTTATGCTCGGAAGTCGTGGGTGAACAGAGTCTTTGGTACGATGGTGTAAAAGACTATAGGAGGATTGACTTAAGTGTCATCCAGAGGCGTCTATGTACATGCCTTATATACTGTAGAGAGAACAATAGATAAAGAGAATAATACATTGGGCTAACTCGGGCTAAGTTGAGGCATCTCGGGGCATCGTGAGGCAAGAAGCGTTACATGGGGCAACTTGGGGCAAGAAGCATCGAGTGAGGCCACGGAGGGCAAGAAGAAATGAAGGGGGCACAGTAAGGCATGTTGAGGCATAATGGGGCCCACTGGGGCATCGAAGGTAAAAGGTTAAAAGGCTAAATGGTAAAGTCACGGAAGGTCACGTAGGTTAAATAGAGGGAGGGCCGTATGCGGTAACGGAATAAATAGAGGCCAAATAAGGGCACGCATGCTTGATGCATAACAGTATCCAGACAGGCCCTAAGTTGAGGGAAAGGGTACGAGACACGATAGAATACAGTTTTGTATTCAAGACCCTGTGTCCCGTACCGTTCTAAGTCGTACAGAAAGATACGAGACACAGGGTCTGTGGGAGAATCAGCAAAAAAAGAAGCGCTAAGGGTGAGTGTGTCACTCACCTGTCCTCCTAGGACGTAAGGCGCTCGCGTCGGAAGCGAGGTCCTTAGGAGGCCAAGGGGAGCGCATATGCACGACTTTGCGCGCTCCCCGAGCCCTCTCGCAGCGTCGGTGCACGCCGATGCTGCGCTGGATCGACGTGATCGACGCGCGCGCGGGGATCGGCGCGTCGAACGCGTCGCCGGAGGGACCTGGTCGAGGACAAACAACCCGCACGCGTGCGAGTGTTGTCTGAGCGAGAGGTGCCCCGGGTCCGGGCATGCTCACGTGCGCGGCAGAGCCCATGCCGGGCGTCATGCGTGACGGGCACGGTCAGGGTCCGTGTCCCGTATCAATCTAATTGTTGCTTTTAGTAGACACCGGCGTGAGAATATGTTCTGAGGTACGTATGTCAAGTGCCTGACTTGATTGACCACCGTGACGGCGCTGGCTTTCAAGTTGGTTTTACGCATCTTCTCAACCGTGGATACACAACCCTCTCCTACCTGTGCAATACTTAAAAGGGCATCGCTTTATACTATTGCTGGCTGTTCTGATAACAGGAAGCACAGGCTTCAGGATCCGCGCTGATCACTGGTAGATGCATCATATAAACCCAATTAACCACCTACGACTTCAGAGTTCCTCCCGTTCCCCTACACCATCATGTCCCTGAAATGTGCAAGTCTCCTTGCGATCTTCACCGTTGCTAGTGCAGGACCTGTTTCTCAGGCCGAGGATGGAGGCTTTCAAGGCAACTCTCTTGTCAAGGTAAGTCCTATATGTATACAGCTCTCGCGTCTGTTTGCTAATCGAAACTCCTTTTTGATAGGCAGGGCTTTCATTTCTGTGCATTTACACATTCCTATACCTTATCATCACGGTCCTTTGCGAACCCAAACTCCTGCGCACTCCCAGACAGTGTCTAAGGGTGTATATTGCTCTTTTCCTGTCCCTGTCGTTTGCGACCATCAGCACGGTCGTCTCTGTTTTCGTCCTTATGGTAAAAGCAAACAGAACCACTGATCCTAACTCGTCCAAAGGCAATATTATCTCCGCCCTCCTCACCCTCACGCTCTTCTTCAACTCTTGGTCTTTCCCACTTCTCATCTTATCCTCGTGCATGCTCGTTCGCGTTTGTCAATCGTCCCTGTACGACGCCCGTCTGCCAAGTGTCCTTCCAATGGTATACTACCTGCCGTTCGCCCTGCTTACAATCGTCGGGACTGCGGTTATGGGCTTATACATAGATCAACTGTCGTTCTTGTACATCAAGGATTGCCTCGCTGGCCAAACAGTTGCATGGATCGAAGACAAAGTCGCTATCTATCACGACCCGGAGTATACCCTTTTATCGCTTTGGCTCCTGTCCGCGGTCATCACTCTGTCGTATACGGCCTTCGTTTACAGGGAGGCACGCCGTCTCTCGCTTAACGACAAAGTATGCATCTCAAGTGCTTTTCATACATCTATCCGTCGATTTTTTACTCCTTCTGACCCAGGTTCTATGGATTGTGCTCTTTGGAGTTGCGCCTGCTTATGTTTTGTTGGCCACGGAAGAGATGATATCCACGATACTCACCTCTCCGCCGGGAATCAAAATCAATCCACTCACCAATGTTATCCAGTTTGAATCCATAGATCCCTTTTCGTTTTCTCTGGCCAGCACAATTCTGTTCGCCTTCATTGTTGCGGTAGAAGTCAGCCGCAAGCCGTCGCATGCAGGATCGGAAGACAAGACTCCTCGTAAGCTTTTGTTTTACTGAAGTGGTGCACTATATTGATTGAATCCGACCACTATAAGGATAGCAACATCTTGCGAACGCGTTGGTCCTTTATTGTCAATGATCTGGTTAATTTTCTTTCGCGTCAAGTTTGACCAGACTTGTGTAGATGACGGCATGTCAGCAGAGGAACAGACTTCTCAGTCTCGCAACGGATTATCACAGCAACACTGGCATAACCGTGACCTCCGGTGCCGATGTCACAGTGATTGAGCAAGAATACGGACTGATCGAGGACGAAATAGATTTTGAACCAGTTACTGCAGTTTTGAATATAAGACTGTATTTTCGCGATTAACCCACATATGCATGTTGTATATATATGATAGACAGTATAAACCCTGGAACAAAATGTTGTACAGCTGGGGAGGGAATGTTTCGGCTCCGAAGTTAAGGCGTGGGAGATTTTTGGGACTTTAAACCGTCGACGTAGGTACGACTCAGATTGCGCGCTTTCTGCTCCGGTTACTATTATCATCACAGAAAGGGCGGATTTCTTACGATGTACTCGTAAGGTAATTGTAGGCACCTTGTAATTACATCATAAGCCTTATGGGGCCTTACAATTAAAAATTACCTTACGAGTCACCAAGGCCTTTTTGCAAGGAGACCGTAAGTACATTGTAAGTTCCGATAATCATTATGTGGTTTGTATGTAATTGACATAATTTCTATTGGGCATAGGGCTTGGATCCATTATGGGACAGTCAAATTAGGCAATAAATTATATAATAAATTATATATATGTACATGTGAAGTGCAGCAGAGCACATGCACCGCTGGGCCGGAAAATAGTATAGTAACTACACACAAAAAAAAGGTGCAAGTCGCACTTGCAATGGGCCGACACAACCTTTTGCTGCAAAGGAAGCTGCCACAAAAGAAACCCCTACAAAATCTTCTCCCACTCCTGCTGAGTTGCAGGACTCCCAGCTGCTCGACCCAAACGTGCTGAACACAACTGCCAGCTCACCAGACCATCATTCCAACCACATATCCCGCCATCTCTCCACCTCCACTCTCCACACCCCGCACACCTCTCCCCGGATACAGGCTCATCCGCGGTCCCGATCAATACTCCCGAGCGCAAGCGCATGCGCACGGGCGTCTCTAAGCTTGAGTCCATCCCGAGTAAAGCAGAGACATTACAGAGCTAATTACCCAGAGAAAAGCAAGATCAAACCCCAGAAGACAAGCAGAGATAGTCAAACAGATTGTTCAGAGACATTGCAGACTCAAAGTCAGACACAAGCAGCACAAGCACAGAGGGCAGGAACAGCGAGCAAGGCCACATAGATGGGTGTCGATGTGAGAGAGGGGTCCGGGGGGATTCACACTCGTGTACTAAATTTTACATTGGTTTTCACATGCCACCCGGGCCGGCAACTTGAGTGTCCGGACTTACAGTCCTATTCTAATCTCCTGTAATATCCTATTTGGGCTTATAGTAAGTTGTAATAATCCAAAATGAATTTAGTTAAGTTACAATGGGGTTACAAGGCCCTTACAAGGCACGATAAGCTTTAAGAACTCCGTAAGCTACCGTAAGAAATCCGCCCTTTCTGTGATGATCCACCCATTTCTTGATGTATTCCTTCTTGCGCAGCTTACGACTTATCTCGTTGGGAAGGATAACATTTTTGAATTCAATAGCAACTTCAGGATGGCGCGCTTGACTGGCTTGACTACCGCAAGATTTTCGTTTGCTTCGATTTTACGCAAGAAACGTCAACTTTCTCAGAGTCGCCGAGAATGCACGGCCTGTCCTACCTGTGCGAATATACTATATGTAAGACTCAATTGATTCAGAAGCCATGTCTAGTTCAAAAGGGGACTATTGCGGATGTGTTGTAGTATGCATCAAGGGTTGTATAGTAGGAGCTCAGATCGTAGGTTCCGAGCTGATCAGATACATTATATAAAACGAACAACCTACTTCAGACTTTCTTCCGGTCTCCTGCATCACCATGTCTCTCAAATACGCATGTCTCTTTGCGATCTTCACCATTGCTAATGCAGGTCCTGTTTCGACTGGTAGTGGTGATGACGGAGGCTTTCAAGGTGACTCTCTTATCAAGGTATGTCCATACATCTAGCATTCGCATCTATCTACTAATCACAACTTGAACTCTTCCTTAACAAAAGGCAGATCTCTCATTCCTTTGCACATACGCACTCATATACCTAATGCTTACAGCATTTTGCATACCCAATCTTCTGCGCACTCCCAGGCATTATTTGGGAGTGTACATTGCACTTTTCCTATCCCTGTTGTTCGCGACCATCAGCTCGGTTGTCTCCGTATTCGTCCTCGTGATAGAATCAAACGGAATCACTCCTCCCGACTCATCTACAGGAACCATTCTCTTCTCCCTCCTCACCCTTACCAACGTCTTCAACTTTTGGTCGCTTCCGCTTCTTTTCCTGTCCATATGTCTCCTCATCCGAAATCGCCACTCGGCTTTACAGAAGGCCCGCGTGTCGAGCGTTTTCCCAGTCGTTTTCTACGTCTTGTTCGCTTTGTGTATGGTCTTTGGTACCATAACTGCGAGCTTGTACTTGGATTACTTGTCAATCATATACCTCGATCGTCTCAATAACCATACGATTGCATGGCTCGAACACAAAATTGCTGTCTACCGCGACTTGGAGTATACCTTCGTATCTCTGTGGTACCTGTCCGCAGTCATCACTCTATCCTACGCGGCCTTCGTCTACAGGGAGGCGCGCCGCTTCTCGCTCAACGATAAAGTATGTACTTCAAGTAATCCTCATCCAGTTATCTGTCGGGGCTTTTTATATCGTTTGGCACAGGTTTTGCGGACTGTGCTCTTTGGAGTTGTGCCTGCATATATTCTTTTGGCCGTGGAAGGAATGATATTCACGATACTCGTCTCCCCGTCGGGAATCAAGATCAACCCGCTCACCCAGCGTATCCAGCTAGAATCTATAGATTTCTCTTCGGTTTTCCTAGCCAATTTCTTCCGCACCATCATGTCTGGCATTATGGTTGCGATTGGATTCAGCAACAAGCCATGGTATTCAGGATCGGCAGACAAGATTCCTCGTGAGTTTCTATTCTGCTTGAGATGTGCATTTTGTTTAACCCGACTAGTTTAAGGCTAGCAGCATCTCGCGAACGCTTGATCTTCCCTGTCAACGATTCAAGAACATTCTCAATCACGGTCTGCTTTTTCTCGGCCCTTCGTCCCCCTCACAGAAAGACTCGAGTTACCCTCCGCACTTTATCCTGACTTTATATATCCGTTTCGTAGTTTTAGCAGTGCTCATGCTGTTCTGCAATCTTTTGTAGTAGATTTAATAAGCCGCTTTTTTCAGCCTTTTACATAGTGCAGAATAGAAAGATATTACTGCGTCCCTGCTTAAGAAGCTTCCTCCTCTACATTAGTTGAGTTAGAATCTGCAAAGCAAAGAAGTGAGATTGATTTGTCAAGAATCCCTCCACTCCCGCCATTTTGAAGGTAGTCACGGCTATTGAGCCTACCAGGAGTCAGAACACTTCATGCCTAATGAGAATGTCTGAATACGCACGTTGCGAAAAGAGAGTTTGTATATACTAAAAGAAATGAGTCGGCGGTATGTTAGGTCTTGGATATGCAGATGGCTGATTTTTAACATACATCTACAGATGTTGAAATAAAATGCCATGTAAATGTACGTGTTTGGCGAAATAGACATCTATATGTAAAAGTTCGGCATAAAGCTGTAAATCTCTAAAATCAAATCAAGGGTAGATGTGCGCACCATAATGAGAGCCATTGTAGCACATAAGCTTGTTATAAGGCCTGACCCCATTGTAAACATGATTATCCGGTTTACAACGGTCTCGCTCTTGCTCCCGGCCAAATCGCGGATCGAGCGACGAAGCAGAAACACGAGCGAGATTGTTATTGCTGAGTCTCCCGACGCGCTGAAGATGTTCATAAGTCGGCCCAGTGTGAATATCTCATCCAAGTGCATAAGATCTTGGACATAAAATCTGTGGATCTGGCATGAGTGAATGAGGATATAACGGTAAGAAGTATAGAGAACACGCACGCCCGAATTGCGTACGCTACATTGAAGTACCATATCGGGAGGCACAATATAAGCGTCCAATGAAAAGAATGTGGATTTTCGAAATACCTGCTGATGAGATAAAAGATGCGATTGCGGGTGTCATCTGCGACAGAATGTCACAAGAAATAACACTCAAGGTTAAATTGACGATCACTTACAAGAAGGACCACTAGCGGGGATGCTAAATATCTCATACTTGTCAAAGTATCGAAGCCATGCATGACTATGGAAAAGAGGATAAACAGGGAAAATCAGAGCACAAATTACTATTTGCACGTACATCTCCAAATACGAAGGATGAAGAAGGTCTGTACTATCAAGCAAACCATGGCCTAAAAGGACACATATTACAGCATGACTCGAGCTGCCCTTCACGGATTGAAACGTACGCAGAATAGAACCTCAATCTAAAGAACAGTTGAAGTCAGTGATATATGTATATCCATGTCACGTAGGATAAGTGGCTTACTATAAGTGACCTATTATCCCAAGCCAAAGAGTTATCAAAACGCCAAGAGCAGCTCTTCCTTTTGATAGAGATGCACTCACAGTGCGACCATGGTTTGCAACGAAGGTTCATTATAACCTATGATAAGGTAGAAATATAATGTATGTAGAAGAAGAGCTTGATGTATCGTGTCTAGTAGCCAGACTGTGACGGCCTACGAAGCATTATGCCAGAGTGAATAATATTTTCAACATGTACTCACCAATGATCTGAGCCGAATGGCACTACTTGGGCTCGTCTACGAGATAGAGATTTAGCTACCTGACTAACAGCGAAAGGGTCACACATACGTACGTTGAGGTAGCAGAACAATTGGACGCATCCAATTCCCCATAAGCTACGTGGAATTAATTGTTAATACACACTGTGTCATAACATGAGATATACATGTCGGTACGCACATTAGCGATATCCTACAAAGAGAATAGTTACAGTCAGTCTGTACGATCATCCTTGTTTTAAGACTTACTCGATTCCCGTGAGTATTGGACCCATCTTGTAGCTGACTATTACACATCGCATTGTGTGCATTTTTATGAGAAGGCGCACCGTTGTGTCAGTAGATCGTCCAGTTTGTCTTTGCTGCATTTTCAGTTCTTTGATGTCTTCTTCGAATTGGTCAAGAAATGTGCCAGCCTTCGCAGATGTTGCTAGCTGTACGTGTTCTTGGATCGAGGGGGGGAGTATCGAAGGTATGTCCACACATTCGAGTGATGCTCTAGAGAACTCGAGTTTTAACATACCGCCGAGACTCGTCATATGGGGAACCAGTGTTTTGAAAACTATAAGCTACAAATTGACTCCGTTTAGTGTCAGTTCCGGTAATCAGAACCTGAGGCGAAATAGTCTGGCTGATCATTACAGGTACAGATTATATTTGGTCACCACCGTAATTCGCACTAGTGGGTGGCACACGGTCATTAAACGGACGCGCTCTGCGTAACTGCTTGCTTGTATATTCTTTCGTATGGGATTGCATCTAGTCGTGTGAGATAAGGTAATTGAATTGAAGCCAAGGCATTAGAGAAACACCGTGATTTCGCGGGGACATCAAAACGGAGATGGTAGGTGTCATGGCAGTCGTGTCCCATGATACCATGATGACTTGATTTTAAGTTGGACAAACAGGAATAAATAAGACCACATAAAGTTCCCACCCTCCCACTACTGTGCTCGACTCTCGTTCGACTAGTATACACTATGCATTTCGTACCTCAAAGTGAAGAAATCGTGGAGGTAATTTGATTGAGATGTAACTACTCTATTGAGGATAATCTCTCGGACAGTTATTGGTTGTGACGTCAAATCATTTCAAGATTGGACACGTTCCTGCGAACAAGGGAGCATGCAGTGGAGCATCGAGGTCGTCTCGCAACGAGCGATGTTGTTCTACAACGATTCATAACTGACTTCTCTTTGACCTTCTTCGCGACCTCTGCAGTCTTTTCAGCCTTGTTGATTAAGTCCTATCTTGCTGGTGACCTGACACTCTTTCAATCTTCTCACTAGACCATCAATCAGAAAAGTCGCTAATGTTACTCGAAACCCTCTTTCTGTGCTTTACATTCATTAGGCCTGTTATACTCCCCAACACTGACCCAAGCTCGGTCAACGCAACGTCGAAAGCCGGGCTAGCATGGCCAAATGAGAACTCCGTTGATGTCGAGCAGTATTTGACGACGGGGAAGGTTTCGTGGTCAGTTTTCAGATCACCGGATAATTTGACATTCTTCTTATTTATCGCAGGTATTATACATGGTCACCCAGTCCGATTCGCTCCAGTCTTGATTTTGTCCCAATGCTATGGGGCGAGGACCAGGTTCAGCAGTTCGCAGAAACAATAAATGAAACCATCGCAAACAATAAAGTTTCCGCAGTGTTGGGCTTCAATGAGTGAAGGCACATTTATTTGTTTTGTAAACCCTTATGTTGTTAACCTTCTTTTTTGTTTTAGGCCACAACAGCCTGGCCAGTCGAACATGACTCCACAGCGTGGTGCCGAGCTATGGACGACTTACATCGAGCCTTTGAAGGCACAAGGCATGCGTCTAGGCACGCCCGCACCGTCGAGTGCTCCGAATGGCAAGACGTGGCTGCAAGAGTGGCTTCAAGCTTGTAACGGAGGGTGTAATCCCGACTTCGTCGCTTTGCGTAAGCTCCGATACAAAAAAGAATTTTTCAATGGGCTCACCGAGTTTCGCCGGAAATCTTCATAGATTGGTACGATGTGGACGCAAACGCCTTTATCGAATATCTTGAAGATTTCCATGCAACCTTCAATTTGCCGTTGTGGGTCACTGAGTGGGCTTGCCAGGTAGAGACTTTTCGGTTTACATATCTCTTTTTTGTTAGCTAATTATGAACTAAGAACTACAATAACGGACCTCAATGCACGCAACAACAAATCTTCGACTTCCTTGGCCAGACACAAAGTTTCATGGATGGATCTTCGTGGGTGGAACGGTATGCCTGGTTTGGCGTTATGGAAAATTTACAAGGCGTCAATCCAGTGAGTTAGCAAAATTTCAGTAACTCTCCCCATTACCTAGTGACGTATCAAACTAGGATGACGCGATGATGGATTCCAAAGGTAAGATAACCGCCCTTGGTCTCCAGTACATTGGGGCGAACTCGACTGGAGCGGCGAGTGCGGGAGCTACCCTTCGTGCTCCTGGCCTCGTGACTTGCATTTTACTTACATTCCTTATCCTTTTTTGTTGGATATGATGACATCCGTCCTATTACCCAGAGATACCCCTCGGAACCAACCACCTCCTGCACGTATTTTTTGGACGAAATGCATGTATTGTATGTAGCAAACGAATGTATGTAGAATATACCCAAATTTTATGTAAAGCGGATTGTATCGTAACGTGCATGCGAAAGCAACCTGAATGGATTGAAGAAGAGATAGTATAATTCTATATTATGGAGAAATGTTCCTTTCATTCAAGCTTGATCATCAAACATGTCGAGCGACTGCATTACCCCGGCAAGCCTTCGGTATTCCTGGAGTAGTGCAGGGATCTCAGACATTTTGAGGTCGTCTGCAGAGCATTCGAGGAAACGTCGATTTGGAAGGGTAAAACGAGGCTGTGAATGTGGCGCGGGGGAGGAGGCGCGCGATGAGATAGGAGTATCAAACCGTGTTGGCTCTCGCACAGGTAGCAGCGCAGAGGGGCGCACAGGCGGTGATTCCTATATTAGATCATCAGTAGTGATAAAAATGAAAACAGAAGAAACCGATACTTACTTGAGGAGCAGAGGCCTCTTGTGAGTGCGAGGAACCTCTTGTCAGACGGGACATATGCGCAAGCCTATCTGTCAAGCTCATCCGATCCTTCTTGTCTGCCTTTTGCTGCCGACTGCGGCTGCTCAACATGCTCTCAAAGCTTCGTATACTGCGTGTATCATACTTTGTATCCTCCTGATCTTCTTCGTCTTCATCGCCCTCTTCTGCGTTTGACTCCTCGCCAGTCGAGGCGTCCTCATCCAGGCGGACGTTCTTCAGCGACCCAGGCCGACTCTCAATCATCTCTTGACCATCATCTTCTTGCGGGTGATGCGATGATGCGATGGACCGCGCACGCTCCCGCGCTGCTGCAGGGAGGGAGGCAGCTAGGCTAGCAATCGAAAAGCCGCTCTCACGGCGCAATAGTCCGAAAGCTGGTCGGTTCCATGGCGCTGACGCTGAAACGCTGTCCGGAGAAGCCGGCGCCTGATCCCCATTCGGCGTCGGCAGGAAGGCGCGAAGCACACCGAAGCCCGAGTCGACGACGCCTGAGATCACCTTGTTTGCAGATCCAGCTAACGCGTCTACTTGTTGCTCGACGCGTCCACGTAAACCAGCAGGGCCAGAAACAATTGCAGCAGTCTCTTTGCTCGAGAGAGCTGGATGGGTCAGGGGAATGGGAGTCAAGTCCGCGGTGCTTGAGAAACAATCAGAATCAGTCAGATGTGGATATCGCCATAGTAGCTGCAAGAAACAATTACCTCATAACTTTGCTCTCGCTCTCCTTGAGCCCCAGAGCCCCCAAGTCAACGTTCTCAAGAAACTCCACCACAGCCATGAGATTGACGAGGCAATAGCTCTCCTCTCCTCCAAATGATTGATTTCGGAATCGTTGTGTGTACAGAAGATGGGACACGAGTTGTGGTGGGTTTGCCTTGACTACTGAGAATATGATAAGGGGGAGAAGGATATCTCCAGAAACCGGAGTAGGGGTCTTCGGTGGAGAAATCGTCAAAAGAGGGGTATCAATGGCAGCAGCTATCGGGTCAACATCTGTATCGATAGTAGCTAAGGATTTTTCGGAATCCGCAACATTTGAGGATAGTTGGTGAATGGCTCCCTCTACATCATCAGTTTGCTCGTCAGAAGGTAGCTCTTGCTTGTCGTGGACTGAAGGTCCGAATGAAGACCCCATTGGTGTCTTCTCATCATCGAGGTCTTCGTCGGACTTCAATCTCAGCGGAGGAAGTCTAGACAACCCATCTTTAAATAAAGTCTTCCTTAGCATCTATCGTTGCGAGGCCGCTTGTTCAAATAGGCTTACCGGCTAGGATTCGATGTGATGCCACAAGGATAGCAGATTTATCAGCGGGACACCGTTCAACCTGTAATTGTGATATTGCTGTACGAAAAGATAGGTCAAGATATGCGAAGCTGTTTCTGAAACGTTACTCACTTTCGCCACAAGCTGCGATCACTCGTTGGACATCAGGACCAGAATCCCTGACATCAACGCCCAGGTGATCCAAACTGAGATCGAGCATGTTGAGCGCAGCAATACGGCTAGACAAAGCTTCGTCATGGGAAGCATCGTCAGAACCAGAAGGCAAGAAGAGCCTGAATTTCATTATTAGCAAGGTGCAATCAAAAACAGGTACACTAACCGATCATAGAATATCGATGTTAAGGTTCGTTCGATCTTCTCAAGCGTATCTCTGACTTTCTTGTCCACCTCGTTCTCGTTGTGTCCGGAATCTTTCTTTCGCAGAGCTGAAGGAGAGCCACCGACCCTGAGTTCTTCCTCCAAGCTTTCATAGAAACTCTGGAACGCCTCAGATACTTCAGAGATAGGGTCATCGTAAGCGGGGATGGATGAAATTGAACTTTGATCGGAGGCTGGGACTGGGACAAGAGCACTGCCGTTGCTATCCTTTAGCCGTTTCAGAGATTTCGGGAAAGGCAGAAAACAAGCTGCAAAGTTCTGTGCACGGTCAATGACCCACGTCGGGAGGCCCGCGAGTGACTCCTTGATCTCAGTTTTTATCAGTTTCGCAAGGGTCTTGGATACGTTCCGACGGATAATCGCACGATCAATAGTGAATGCGGGCACTTCCACAACATGATCAATCTGCGGAGTTTCTGATGCTGTGTTAGAAGGTGACGGAGAGGTCGAGGGTGCGGCAGACTTTGAGAAAAACGATGCAAATGGGTTAGGAAGGCGGGACGCGCTCTGCGGTGCAGCAGGTCGAGCGCCGGGACGTGGAGGCAGAGGGGGCTTCGGGGGGATCGAAGTACGAGGAGGAATAGGCAAAGAAGAAATGAATGTGTGAAGGAGAAAATGTGGGTAAGCAGGAGAAGTGGACGTAAACTCGGGAAGAGGTGGTAGAGCTAGAAGAGTAGATGCCCGTAAAGAAGGTGTTGCCAATGTCTTGAATGATTTGGAGAACGTCGCTACTGTTGATTGAATGACGAAGTTCTCGCTGAGTTTGGGCGTTAGATTTGTTCCATTCAGATTCTGAGTACTCACTCTATTGTTCCGCGAAGACCCGACAGAGTTACAACGGGTGCATTGTTTCTAGCCGAGCCGTTGCAAAACACAAGGTGATCTTTCACAAGTTCAGGACTGATTGGTTCACGTGAAGTCACTTGCTCGAGCGGAAGAAGCAATGTCGCCTGTCCGAAGAACAACTCAGATTTCATTCATCATCTGTCTGGCTATGCGAACCTTTCCGACAGCTATGGCATTCCATATCTCAGACCAAGCTACGCTGTGATCACTACCCGTGATAATCTCCTCCAACATCGCCCAACCGAGACTGTTCACATCAAGTCCATGTTCCTGTGCGACAGCCTTAAGGTTTTGGAGCTGCAATTTGCTCGTTGCACTTGCAGCACCGCCCTGCTGATGATGCTGCGGCGACACAGAAACCGGCGAGCTTGCAGTCATGCCCGTCGTAGCTGACCCTGCGGGTACTCGCGGATGGCGGGGCGTGTATGGTAGGTATTTCGGTGAAGCAGTCGGGGCCGCATTGGATGTTGAGGCGGCTGCAGGATGATTGCGGTCGGGTGATGTTTCAACAGACGGTGCCCCAGGCGGAACAGCAGTTACATTTAATGATGAGCCTGCCGGGGATAGCAGAGGATGTGTAGTTAGGGATTCCGATGATGGAACTCGATGCACGCGCGGCTGTCCAGTCCCTGCGGGAGACGATGGCCGCAACGAGCTGCCTCTACCGGTCATCGTAGACACCGTGCACTGCCCTTAGCGTAAGACCAGCAATCAAAGTGAACGCAAGTCGAAGCCTGGAGGTACAAAACACGGAGATCCAGAGTGGCACCGACTTCGAAGACGCGACCGCGCCTCACTCTTTCACACGACGGTATGTCCGTAATGCATGTATTGTCAGATAGTTTGTGACCATCAAATTAATATCAAGCAAAGCATCAAGGATGTTTAAGTAGTATGCAAAAGGTGTAGAGTGTGCCACAGATGATGGCAGTCAAGAGCAAGGAAATGATGGACTGTATTGTAATGATACCACAAGAAAAATGTACTTGTAGCCACTACTAGCAATCGGGCATCCTTACTATTACTAGTGTAGTCATAATAAACAATAACTTGCATATAAATGTTCGATAGCGAATAATAATAAATCTCGCCATCATGGACATCTTTACAACTTCTCGGATATAAGGACCTGGCAGCGTATTTCAAGAGAAAGAGTAAACAGGGAGACTAATATTACTACTATGATCGTAGTAATGCCCACATGACTAGTTTTCTTGTAGCATATTTCAGAACGCCGTTCTTCATACTACTGTAGTAGCGGTGATTTGGCAAAGAAAGAAAAAAGGCCTTCGAGTTCTGCAATTGTTATCGGTCGGAGTCTAGGCATTTCCCACGTTTCGACCGCTCGCATCACTTCTGGTGCGATGGAGAACTTGCTTTCCTCAACACTGATGACTGGAAACAAATCTTTTTTCCTTCCCAATTCGTTGATGGCGAAGACGCCATGATCTTTAGAAGACCCAAGGCATACTATAAGGGGAAGAATGGCTTCGAACAGCGTATTTTGCCTAAGGAAAGTCTCAAAGATGCAGAAGCCGTAGAAGTGCAAGATTTTGCTCGCTTCATCATCCGAGAGATGGGCTCACACTTTCCGAGGTGGGTATTTATCTCGATCATGTATTTGATCGGTCCTGACACATGATAACATAGCTTCGAAGAGATGAAGGCTCAAGTTGACGCAGCCGAGCGTGAGACTGTTGCCTCTGTTCAAGCTCGCATCATGAGGTTGAAGGAAGAACACGAAGATGTCATGTCGAGACTCTCTGCTTACTACGCTCAGAGTGTTGATGATGACGCGAGAGATCAATACTTTCAGACTGATGACTTGAGGTACTTCGACGATCTTCCCAGGGGGGATGAATGGGTGGAACACTACGCAAGATTGGAGGTTAGAACTCTCATCATCACCTTTCATCGCATACTGAAACACGGTACTATTAGGCTTTCTTTAGGCGTTATGGGGTAGCACAGGACATTGAGTTCAAAAATGTCCTTGAACGAGCACAGTACGACCACCTTCAGACACTTCTACCATTGTACAAGAAACGGGCCGAACTCTCCAGACAGGAAGAACAGGCACGCATTGTCCGGGCAGCACAGTTCCCGCAATCAATTAATGAGTTTCGATCCGTCGAGTTTCGAGACGCGCAACTTCGCGTAGCACGTTTCCTGATGGGTGACGAATCGAAAAGGGAGCAGATGAGGAACGAGTCACAATGGGCATGGCGTCAGACAGAGCCACTGATGAGGGAATATACCAACAATGTGAGCTCAACGCTGTTGGTAACTTTCATCAGCGTTGACTGATTCTGGTCGATTTGGATACAGAAAGAGTTTCACAAGGAGATTGAGCAGCTTGTCCGTGCAAATGAAAGCAGAGACCCACGAAGTCGACATTGATCATAATTTATGTGCTTCTCGGTGTGGCCGGAAGGTCGTGATGGCCTTCGCAGCCCTGTGATGGATCTCACTCGAGCCTGAGACCTGTTTGAATTTTAAGTTGCAGAGATCATCACGTGGCGCAAATCCCGAATCCTTTCATTTGCGTAGCCGAAGCGCAGCCTCTGAACAGCAAGGTGACGGTAGAGACACGAGTGTGAGCTTGCCTCGCGCACGAAGCAATTTGCACAGCAATGCGTCAAATCTCCAGCGCTACCACCGCTCAATCATGCTCCTCTGTCCAGTCTGCCGATAGCTGTTCCTTTTTCATCTTTTGTTTCTATTTGGAATCATAGCCACATTACTGTAGATGTCTCTTTCCTACTTAAACCCATAGTGATAGTCGGCTTTTCCTTCGCTTCATCCTCTCCCTCAACCCACTTCACTAAACACCAAAGCGAGTGCCATCTGTACCTCTATCACCTCACTTGTCTGTACTATCAATAACACATGTATATGTCAAGCAGGCCACAAACAGGACGCACAATGAGCAACAGTCCTGGACGTTCCCCCCATGCTGTCCGTTTGAAGTTTTTTAAATACTAGCATCCAAGTCTTTCCTAACAACGTGTACTGTAGATGCCTGCAGGTCGCCCAGTGCCGGATGTGCCTGCTGCTGTCGCTGCTTTACTCGATTCCACTCGACGCCTTGAAAATGGACTCCGGCTTTGGTGCAATCTCCAGGTCAGCGAAAACGAAGTCAGCGACGTGTTCGTCGACGTCGGAAACAAATTCCACGAGATGATGGCTGCATTTGCCCTCCATAATATTGACATGACGTGAGAGCTTCTAGCTTTATAACACTTTCCACTGGAAATTGCGAACTTACGTGTCTCATTTCTTTTTATGCCACTCAATTGTTCCGGATAGCGATGTATCGGGATTTTTGCAGGAGCTTCGTGGTGTTCTGGAAGAATGCTTAAGTGAAGATCCGACGCCCCAGAACGTCAACTACCTTATGCCACAAGTCCGGTCTATCATTGCAAGCCTCTTAGTAGGCTTGAAGAACAAGCAAGACATTTATCGAAGGGTGCGACGAGCTGGATATTAATCACGGCGTGCATAGCCCCCTGCGGCGCCGGGAGAACTAAGCATTCTCTGAAAGTTGAGCGCTACCGCTGGCGGAGAAATGCTGTCTGTGTGGAGAGGCACATAGATAATTCGGCGATCATGGTCTTACTGACTAGTGCATAAAAGGGACCGTTATCCCATCGACTTGGCATGTAATTTTATCAATATCGGAGAATCACCCAGGCTCTTAAGTTATGTACTACACTTCCCTCAACTCATCGCACTAGATATCCTGCATCCATATATCTATCCTGTATTTATTATCGTGTTCAATATGCATCCGTGCTTTCTACGCATGTCTTCTACTCAATAGTGCGGTTCCGAACTAGACTGGAGTTCTCAATCACGCGTGTATCGCCTTCATAAAACGATGACCGATATGAGTAGTAATTTACACGTACAAAGAAACGAATATAACGGTGGTAACCTTCTAATACATGCTAAAATGTGAGTATGGGCGTAGGCCGTCCATCAAATGACAATGGAAAGGAATAGTTTCTGCGAAGAAGTCGGATAAGTTGAGAACAGACTCGGTTTTGTCCGTGGTTACCGGAAATACTAGATTGGCTATCATCTCAAATGGGTGTTGGCACTGAAGACAAGTCTCGAACAGACATCTGGTGGGACAGAGCAACCAACGGCCAGTTTGCACTAATTGAGCGTGCGAGCGAGTATTAGCACTTCTGTTGCATAAGATTCGATCATAGAAGGATCTTACCAGCTAGGACCCTGATCAAGGGTTTTTTGGAGAATGAAAGACTGATGTACTGAAAGGCGGTGTTGCCGCCCTTTCCTCTCGTCAACTATGAAGCCATTGCATATAAGAAGAACAAGAGGGGTTCCAGGAAGGTGAAGCACATCATAATCCAATTTTGCAGATGGATAGGCACAGAATTTGTGAGGCCCTAGTGATTGTAAAGTCGTTATTATTTCAGATCTTCCGCGAGAAATATTTTTGTCAGACGTGACTTTTACTGTGATGGAAGTCGAGACATTAGACGTGATTTGCGCGAATGCCATTACATCCTCACGCACGTAAATTCCGTGATCCTTTTCGAGAAGCAAAGCGGTGTATCTCATTGTAATTAGTGAATGCCGCTGCTAGCGAGTTCGGTGAGATGATATCATGAAGGCAATAGGAGAATGTGGCATTCCGAACGTAAGCGTCTGAAAGAGCCACTCGATCTGTATCAAATGTTTGTACATAGCTAACTTCACGATTAGAAGACATTACATCAAACGTAAGAGCTGCAGCGCACCGATTAATATAATCGACTGCCATATCTTCAAGCTCAGTTGACTCGACGTCGAGGGTCTGCACTTCTTCATGCTGCGGCTGCGGATGAGAGGAAGAGTCTTCCATCTGCACGTTAGTTTCGATATCATCTAATGATTCGTGTGCGGTAGTGACGGGGAGAAGAGTATCGGCCCACACAGGAATCCGACTTTCCCTTCCATACACGCGTACATGTCAAATTCTTTTCTTTGCGAAGATTAGGTAGCAACCTTGACTCACCAATCTAGAACCAAGCCATCATCCCTACTCATTCCAAAAATCATTTAAAAGCTTGTTCCGTGTAAACTGCAAAAGAAACACACCTCAAAAATACTTTAGTTATAGTGAGGCCGAGAGCTTTGAGCTTCTCTCCCTCCCTTCGCGCCCATGCTTTGCGTTCCTCTGCAAATCGCGGAGCATCTTTCACACAAGTAGGCGGTACAGGCGCAATACGTTTTGAGCCTGAAGTAACCTGTCGAGGCAGAACAGAACCAAGAGGTGGTGTAGGAGATCGTTCACGTTTTGGTACACGGAATTGCGATTGACTCATCCTTCGTCCAAAACTTGTATGATGTCCGCTTCAGAAAGAGAAAGCAGCTGGTCTCAAGATCTATCTTAACTTCAGTTCATATCAATACTCTTATCAGTGCGCATGTAAGTGAGTAAGTATAGTCAAGACGCCCGGTACAAGAGGCAGGAAACAAGGAGACAACTTGAAGCTGGCCACGCGCCGGACGCGTAGTGATAGTGTTCAAGTTTGTTCCTTACTCTGTTGACAAACATCGTCCGCAACTCTGTGTGTGAACTTGTCCTGTCCAAACTGCTTTCTAGTCTCGACGCCTAGCACCTCTTTTACATAGCTTTGCTAGGCTTTCTACGCCTCACAATACATGGCACTTCCGACGAAAGGTCGTGTGATAATAGACACGACGGTAGGAGAACTCGACATCGAACTTTGGTCTAAGGTGAGTCTGTATGATCTCAAACTATAGCAGTTGGCTCATATTAGTTCTCTCTTACAGGAAGCACCGAAAACATGTCGGAACTTCCTAGCCTTGGCAATGGAAGGTGAGTAAGCGTATGCATCACTTCCGAAATGTTGGGGCTAACTGAGAAACAGGCTACTACGATGGTGTTATATTCCACAGGTTTGGGCTTCCTTCTGGCGGAATTCACTATGATGTCTCGCTAATGAAGTGACATAGGGTTGTGCCTAACTTTCTGGTACAAACTGGTGATAAGACAGGGACCGGCGCAGGAGGAGAGTCTTTCTATGGAGGTGCGCTCAATAAGATTCGGATATTTATATACTAATTTCGCTCAAATAATCTCATAGAACCGTTCGAGGATGAGATACACCCTCGTCTTCGGTATGCCCACCGAGGTCTAGTGGGTATGGCTAACAACGGGACGAAGAACTCAAACGACTCACAGTTCTTCGTTACTCTTGGTCAGTTCTGGTCGTTCGTGACCATGTGCACCGTCATTTATCACCCTACTTTCTTCTCTCACTAGACCGGGCTGACGAGCTAAATGGAAAGCACACGTTATTCGGGCGCTGTATGGGCGATACAATCTTTAGTGAGTCCCGATGTTCATTGAAGCCAGTATAGGAACTGATTGTCAAACCTTATCTCATTAGACGTGATGAAAATTGGAAGCATGGGTGAGCGCATCTAAAATGGAACCTTTTCTTCTCGGCGGCTGAGCTCGAGCGTTGAAAGAGCTTGATGATACTGGGCGGCCTCTCTAGTGAGTTTTTCTCTGATACAAATTGGAGTTTGACTCCGCAATTCTACCTTCTGATTATTCTAAACGAAATGATTCAGCCCACCAAAAATCAAAACAGTCCGCATTATTGATAACCCCTTCGACGATATCGTCCCTCGTATAACCGCCGCCGAGAAGAGGGCACAGCAGCGCGCTCGTGAACAAGCGCAGCGTGAACGGGAGGAACAGATTCGGCGAAAGGGGGCAAAAAAGTATGGCTTCTTCACACTGCTTTGGGTGCTTTCGGTATCTAATTAAACACACTAGGGACACAAAGCTTCTCAGCTTCCAAGATGATGAAGCCCAAGAAGAGGAAGAGCCTGTTGTGTTCAAGAAGAAGGCTATTGTACGACCCGATCGTGAGTTGATTATCATGGATTGAGTGGCCTGTGATTTGAATCGTGTTTCAGTCGTGGACAACTCAGAACAACTGGCTGTGAGTTTGGATCTAGATCTGATAGCAGCGCGTGGCAAGCCAGCGAAGCCAAGGGAGAAGGGAGATTCTGAAGAGAAGGGTAGTAAGGTAAATTAAACTTTTGGAACAAACTGTATCCTCTTAGTGATCGTTACCTTCAGGATAAGATCGAGAAACCCAAAAGTGTTGATAACGACATTGTCGGCCTTCGAGAGAAGCATGCAAAACAACAAAACACAGCTGAGTTCGTCTTTCTTTCCTCTTTGTTACGGTCGGTTTTTGATACGATCATCACATTTGTAGGACTGAGCGCCAAAATCAAATATCAAAGCTTGAGAACGATATCCGTAAGCTTGATCAGAGGCGTACCGGCGGTTACGATTCTGAAGAAGAACGACGGAAAAAGAAACCAAAACGTTCGCATCTTGAAGAAGAGTTGGCGAAGTATGAGAAATCACGAGGAATTAAGGGAAAGAGGGACGACAAGGGAAAAAAGACGCGAGATGAAGGCGACATTCTGGCTCAGATGGACGCGTTCAAGAGCAGGCTAAAACGTACTGTAGTTGAATCCGACGACGAAGAGGAGCGGCATCTGCAGACGCATCAAAGAGAAGGCGAAATCGGGAGGGAAGAAGGGGAAGAAGTATCGGCAAACGCAAACCCAGATGAAGAAAGTGCAATGGAAGTAGACAACGACACAGACTTCCTGGGACACAAGCTGTACATCCCTAAGGACAACTCGGAGGAAGTGATGAAGGCCGAGCGGGACTACGAGGTGATCGACCCACGGAAACGGAATGCACGGGCCCAGGAGGAGGAGAAGGCACGGAAAACCAAGGCGAGGCCGAGAGATGGGGGACGAAGATATCGTGATCGGCGATAACAGAGTTGTTTCTTGACCATCTGCACAAGCACCATGCTTCGCCGAGTATATGTTGCTATGCTGATGTGTTTGCTATGTTTTAAACAATTTAGGGTAATTATATTTGTACCATACTCGTGAATAACATAAATACGCTGAAATCGGACAGGAGTTAAGAGGCAGAATCGATAAAGATCGGTGTCAAATGAGTCGCTGATATTTATGCAATTCTGGACAACAGGTACTATTCAATATACGAAGTACGAGCAGTTCGAAGGAATTTTGCAAAATGAATTACGCCCTCCTTGAGGCTAAATGTCGAACATCAAGCTCAAGATGTAGAAACTTATGTCAACACAAGGAAATTAAGTATGGCGAAACGCGTCTGGTAGGTCGCAAGTTGACAAGCCCAGGGTTCAGGTGTATCTCAGAAACAGAAATAAGAGCATAGTCCTTGGGCCAGCTTCGATTCAGTTAGTATAGACAGCTAGTGAGACAAGCCTCAACTAAGGTTAAAGCCCATCGAGCCATAGAAAAGATAAAGTACCAGATCACCGACGACAAAATCTGCAACACAGCCCAGCAAAGCTACGAAACATGCTAGAAATATACATGTATAGAAGCACGAAGGGGTGCCACTTATAGAGGTCCACGGAGGCAGAAGCGACGCCCAAAGCTTCCATGCGCAATAGCCTAGTAACAGTGCTTTAGCCAACTTGGGCGACTTTCAGCAAGATCTTTCGTTCATTAAGGGCATCATCAAGAAGTGCGCAAGCAAGGTGTTGGCCTAAGCTCATTGGTCTATACACATTAAAAATACTTAAAACATCGAACACTTGGAGTGTAAGCGAGGTAGACTCACAGTCGCAATGCCTTGACTCTGACACAAAACGCCATTCTGCAACAGGGATGAACATGAAGTATGTCGCCGAAGACGTGTCGGCGTTGTAATATGATGACCTTGTCACAATAAGGAGGTAGTAGCGCCAGGAACCTTGATTTCATTCCGGCATTCTGTAGCCTAGCACAAGAGTATATGAATGGCGTTCTTAGATGCGTGTGTGTGAGTGCACTGAAGCTGTGGGCAGTCTTCCTATTGTTGTATTATGACAGAGAGGTGGTCGCGACGGGCATAGCGGTTTTATTGGTGTTTGATAAGCTGTGCAAGGTCAGCCGGATAAGGGAGCCGGGTGCTTCGCTCGTGCCGTGGCCACTTCTGTTTCCCCACAGCGACTAAGACCAGCACAACATCTCCTCTCTTCCTCCTTCCTCACATCTTGCTTCACCCATATCCACCATGGCCTCTAAATCCGCATTCAAACGAGTGAGTAGCTGTCTCATAACCATCGCAGTTGATCGTCCTCTCCAGATCAGCCCTAACACAGCTTCTTTTCTCCATCTCAGTTGACAAAGGAGTATGTAGCGATGCAAAGGGAAGCCCCGCCCTACGTCTGGGCAGCTCCTGACGAGAAGAATATTCTCAATTGTGAGTACGCGCTCCTTATCGTACTCGGTAGTGTCGCTGATCGTGCTATGTTCTTCAGGGAATTACATCATTGTACGTTGAGATCTACCTTTTCTTCGAGTTTCATCCATGGCATCGGTCTGACGAGCTCTTCGATCACATTTAGCGTGGCCCAGCAGACAGCCCTTACGCAGGTGGCGAATACTATGGACTTATTCTCTTCCCTCCAGAATACCCTTTCAAACCTCCCGGCATCAAGATGCTCACCCCTTCAGGGCGATTCCAGCCGGACAAGAAGATCTGCTTTTCCATGTCAGATTTCCACCCAGGGTCCTGGAATCCAGCTTGGAGTGTGGCGACCATGTACGTTTCTGATGCTCTGCCGTATCTACTTAATCTAATTTGTTTTGCGCTCGTTATCTCGTCCATCTTAGACTGACTGGACTTCTATCGTTTATGTTATCTGAGGAGCTCACGACTGGGTCTGTGACGACCACAATTGCTGACAAGAAAGCATACGCTACTCGATCTCATGCGTGGAATATAACAAACAAAAAGTTCAAAGAAGCGTTTCCGGATGTGAGTACGAGGTTAAATACGTTATCATTTCCGATCCTTCACCATTTTTGCCCCTTGTCTTTGACTTTGACCGCCGAGTCAATGTTCTGTGGCACTGTCGTTATCTGTCCCTTTGTCAGACTTCTTTTTTCGACGCATTGTTTTGCTGACTCATTCTTGAACTTTAGTACTGCGACCCAATTATGAAAGATCTACCAAACATGGCGGAAAAGGAACGAGGCGTTTCTCCTCAGCCATCCCCGACTTCCGTGGCCGGTTCTTCCTCTGCATCGTCAAGTCCCACAACAACTTCTGCCGCGGGATCCACGGGTACGAATCCGATAGAGTTAAAGAACGTCGGTGCGGCAGATAGAGGGAACGGCGATGGGAAGGCGGACACAGGTGCGGCAAATCCGAAAGATGCAAACCCGCCTCAGGCTCAGCCAGCGGGCCGCAGAGCTCTCTCTTGGGGCCAGATGATGTGGGAGAAGTGGTACTGGGGCGTCATGATTGCTGTGGCGCTCGCAGTGTCGAGCCGGTTGTCGGGTGCAAGTTGATCGCGAGGAAAGACCAGCCTTTGGTCTTCGCCGCATCACAGTGCATTATCGTCTGCACGTGCTTGCTCGGTAGGCTTAGGGTATATGGAACACGGAATATACGGACACGGTCTTGGTAACATGGATCTCGGGGAAATCCGCGTTTTGCGGAATGCTAGACGGAGGAACGAAAGGTGCGGAAGTGTGTCGGGCTGCGCGGGTCACCCCTTGGACCTCGGGCGGCGACTGCGAGAATTGTGGTGTGGGATGTATCTACGTTGCGTTTAGAATCATCCCTACCTCTTTGCCTCCACGGATGCCACGGTTTGTTGCTCGTGCGGGCTATGTTTGCAGCTTCTTTACATGGGTCAATTGGGCTACATTTTTCTTCTTCTCTCAACCTCACATTCTCGGAAATAAGTACAACGTGCATCTGAAAGGTGCTGTTGTTTAATAGAACATATGATAATATTTTCTTCAGTACACGCTCCTTCTATATCTCCATTCTCATTCTCTTTTCTGTTCTCTTTTCCCATTCAAGTACCTCTTCATCAATTTCACATTATCGTTTATTCATCTTTCAGTCTTTCCGCTCACTTCCGATTTCCTTTCTCACTCGCTTGAATTCTTGTATCTTGTACGTTCAGTGTATGTTTGGTGGACTCGTAATGCATTAATTGACACTCATTAGTGAACACGAAGAGCCCGATCACTCAAAAAAGCCTCAAAAATCTCAACTTCACACAGTACAAGTTCATTAATTGTATGATCTTTTGTTACAGTTGACTTGCTAACATTCTACCCTCAGAATTCCTTCCAATCCCATAGTTTTCTAACTTCATCAAGTCCTACTTCGGTAATAAAGGGCTGAACCTCATGCCAAATCTCTTCCGTCACGGCTTCTAGCTCCCTCCCCGCGTCAATCGATACCCACTTCCACTTCTCCTTCTCCCGTGTCTCCTGGGCAATCGACGAGAAGATTGTCCGTACACGCTTTTGAATCTCTTCCTTCTCGTACCGCTCCTCGCCATATCCTCCGCGCTCCTTTGCTTTTTCCGGCGAGATGTCGAGGAAGAGCGTCAGGTCCGGAGCGGGAAGTCCGACATCCGGCGAGCGACACCATTCGAAGGGAAGTCCTTTGGAGGCGGAGAATGCTACTCCTGAGAAAGCGTACCTGTCGCAGATGATGGATGTGCCGGAGGCTAGTGTGGCTAGGATGCTTGGGCTGTGAAATAGTAGCCATTCAGAAAACCGTGCAATCAAGAGCCCATGCGTCCAAAGGAAACGAATAATGTCCAATAGACCAGCAGTTACGAGGTCAAGGTGGAATAGTAGGATGGAAGACGTCGAAAGGTACGATTTCACATCGAACAAGACCTCATGAATGGACTAGATGAGACTCACGCAAGCTCCCATCGGTTCGTAGAGAAGAGTAGATGTATCGCATGGTCATCGATATCCGCTTCTGAGCGCAGGTACGCGTCTATCATCTTCCCGATGGGCGTCGTCCTATCTTTTCGGCATTCCCAGCATTCCCAGCGTTAATGCATCATGACAAGCGAGCAGAGACAGGGAGCCGCGTCAGCCATGCAGAAAGAAGAGCAGTTCACAATTTGAGATCATAAGGCGCATTAACCACATTACAGAACGCATGTGGAGGACCAGCGTCAGGATCATAGGCGATATACTCTAGGGTGCATGTAAGAGCTGACCGGGAAATTTGATGAGCTTCGCTGGAATGTTCATGTGCTCCAGACGGGCGAGCAGCGCTGCAGCCTGCGTCGATTTCCCAGACCTGTCGAGCCCTTCAACGACGATAAACGCGCCCCGTCGACTGGTAGACATGATATTTGAAGCTTCGGTGTGTAGCACAAGAGCACAGTTTGCGAAGAAGTGATGAAGTCGATGAACAGATGGAGGCGGCTGTTTGCTCGTCCGCCTTCACGTGCCACTGGCATCAGCACCGGACTCTCACGGACGCGTCTGGTCAACGCGTCCCTTCCTTCTTCTTCAAGTTGTCCTCAAGCAGCCATGTCGACCTCTTCCTTCTGACAAAACACACACTCCAACAGCGCTCGCGGCAAAATACTCGAAACTCCGGTGATTTTACGTTTGATGGCTGTTAGGAGAACTTTCACAGGCCGGGTCCATGACTGCCTCTACACCCCACCAAGCAACTTGAAATTTGCAAACACAAAATCTTGCAACGTGCACCTTGTAAACGCAAGAACCTTGGGCCTGACCCCGGGTCTATACCTGATATGATCAAGAGCGGCTCTCACACTCCTCAAGCCCTTTGCACGCTCTGTCGTTTCTTGCATTCGGGTCCGCACATTTCAAAACAAGGAGGCGGTTCATACCGACCGAACCGGCGATCAATAACCTGGTTTAAATACTTTTGCCTCTTGTTTGAGACGACGGTCTCACGTCAACGGCAGCCTTGCAAGGTTCGGTGCCTTTAGAGCTCGTACACAAGCCATCACTTTTGCCCAAATTGGGATCCATCAGAGCTTATCTGTGAGTTGGAGGTCTTCTTTTCTTCCTTATCGAGATTCGATATGTTGCTAAAAGTCCGCATCGAGTAGATCAAGATTCACTTTGAACGATGAAGCCAGCGGAGGCCAGCGGTCTACGGGCTACCTCATAATAGACCTTGGTACGCATCTCATTCTCTCAGGTTCAGGCTCGATTTTACTCAAAGGATTGATCTTTCAGGTTTAGTCCCGAACGTCAATTTGGATCCGGTCATCCAAGGCGATGCTTATTGCTCGCTAAATTCCCCATTGTTTCGCCCTCCTCTTCGCAGTGGAGCCGCACTCAATGCATGAGAGTGCTACAACTTGCAACGCTTGCTTGGCATGACATGCATGACCTCCGAAGCTTTAGGCGCTGGATGACCGTGGGTTTCTCGATGGATTTTTCCGAGCCATCTATTCCGCATGCATCGATGTTACATTCTCCATGCTTTCGAATATCGGATTAATTACGCTGGGGCTTGGTCGCTTGATCGCTCTAATGCCAATACGCGTGCAACTCTCTTAGTTTTTCTCACCGAAGCTTGGAGACGACAATGATTCACATGCTTCCCGTACCGACGCCACCCAAACTACTCAATTTTCTAAGCATTCAAGTGCGAAGTACCGCAGGAAAAAGCGCATCATACAGGGACCGCAACACAGCGTTCAGTGGTTCTCCATGCGTCGGATGTCGTCACGTCTTGGAAGCGTATGCGAGGGTGTCACCGGCGGCCTCAAGAATTGACAAATTATCGAACCTTGGTTGGTAGCATGTCTCGGTCCTGGTCTGGCGCGGTCTACATGGTCGCACCCCACTGGCCTACGAGCCCGGGGCCGAAAGGCGCGCGAAGTCTTGGTCCATCGTGGCCAAATGGGTCGTCCGATGTCCCGGACGTGCATCCACCATTATCAGATATTGCCGCTCTCGGCACCGGCAGATAGCGCGCCGCCTGCACCTGGTCGGGCAGTATTTTATTCATTTGTTGGGCTCACCCGGACAGCCACTCTAACCCAGGTGTCAGTTACTGGCAGGGTCGGGGCGCTGCTTCTCCCGCGAAGCGTTGAGATGACCGTCTCTTAAACGTCCTTGCCAGGATTCTGGCCAGGAGATTCTTGTTCAAGTCCTAGTCCATCAATGAACATACACGACCCTCAAAATGGTTTAGATAGTCGTTCCCTGCATCTCTACTTTATACTAGTCCAACTGGCGGAAACGGAATAGAGGACCTAGGCTAAGAACAATTCAGTCCACCCTTCGGATTCAAAGATTTTTCTGTCCTCTTCAAGAGCCTCCCTCCGCTCCGGGCCTGGTGCCTCTACTCACCGATCGGCCTTTCCTTCCACCGTGAAGTCCAACTCAACTTACCATGCTGCTCCTATCTGAACCTAGACAGCGTCTATCAAATACGACGTGATGCTTGGAGTTTGTCTTGATGGGACCTTGATAATGGGTGCAGGCTAGTCTGGCACAATCTTGGACTATCGAAAGTTCACAACATTCTTGATTGTTGGCAACAGCGAGCGCCACAAAGTAGGTTATCTGTTGTATATATAACCTATTCTGGATGCTCCGGTGCCGAAGACAATCGAGGGTTAGCAGCAACAACAGATACAGACGGACTGGATAAGAATGCTGATGTACAGTATGTGTCCGAGCGCATGAAACAGCAGAAGACCACACGGGATTAGACGGCTATACTCAATTTCTGGGTCTGGATGTCATGGTTCAAGTTATTGCAAGACTTGTAGCCATTGACCTTCAATGCTTGCATCCGAATTCGAATTCCGACCTTAAGCACAATAAAGCTCAATTTGCGTCAATCAAAATAGCTTTACTTTCACCGGATTTGCCGTACGGGAGCTCGATGCAGGTCTTTTGGACAAAGAAAGGGTATGCGTTAGTCTATGAATCAGTCGATGGGTTCCTTCCCTTTACAACGGCCGACGATATGACAGGAGGCAGGCGGTAGCCCAATTTCGTCTGCGTCTTCTGCGCAAGCTCCTATCGCTCGATATCTCCGCCTACCGGAAAAGTTCACCCCGATCTGAGAGAACGAGACAGATTATTTCTCCCATTCGCTGACTGAAGCGAATCGAACTGGCCTTCTTCGACTTCACTGCAAGTTTCGGCCAAGCAGGACCGGTGGAAGAGATGGGAATCGAACAAGAACGTCTCTTCTCTTCAAAAAGGAAGTGTTTCATACAACCACTATTGATAAGGACGTACGTACATACTGTTAGAAGTGTTTGAGGCGTTAATTAATCCATCGAAGCTTAGGAATCTAGTGTTAATGCTCTTGCGCCTCTTCTCACCTCCCAAAGTTGATTGCTTCCGGAAGCTGTGGCTTATTTTTGGCAGCGGCTAATGATCGGCATTGCCTAAAGCGCACACATGCGTGTTGTGGGTCCCAATCCCGACGCGCACAAAAGGGCGTGGCGGGTACCAGTCTTAAATTACGAGCGACTCTCTCACGTCTCCGTTTGACAAACTAGTGCTTTTGCAAGCATGTAAGTTGCATGGCGAGACGTCCAGCTTCATTTAAGCCGCCATTTCTCCGCATCGAAGCGTCGCTTGAAATAGTTCACGGCCGTCGGGCAGGTTAGTGCGTGGCTAAGGGTTGAATAATCCGATGTTCGCTCACGCCCCCGCTTCTTTCTCGTGGCGGGGCTGCGCTCGTAGATATCTCGGTGATTAAGAGAAGCTCAACAGGCTAGATGCGTTGCAATCTTCTGCTTGGTTCTGTTCACAAGGACCTGCCTTCTCATGGCTTCCTGAAGTCCTGGATCGCTAGGATACTGGGTCCAACGGACCAGATGCACCTGATCACAGGCTCTTTGTGATCATAGACAAGTAACCCCTTTCACAAGCTAAACGAACACACGGTCATTGTACGAATTAGTGCGCCACGACGGCGCGCTGGGGGTTTGTCAGATGAACGGAACTGGGAAGCAATGATTTTCTCATCGTCAGAAAGACATTGCCCCTTTTTCTTCCAACTCCGAGCTCGCCACAGTTGTCGTTGAATCTACGAGCTGACTTTCGCATTCATAGCCGTGCTCAACCGATGTCAAGCGACGCTTTCTCAAGCTCGATAAAGAACGATGGCGTGTCGTTACACACTTGGGCGCGGTAATCGTCGGTTGAAGCGAAGCACAGCTCTATTTTGGGTTTGATCCGAGCTGCCTTACCACGAAAGGCTATTCCCCGACTTGTGACGTATGGACCAGACATGCCAGAGGCCATTGTAGGTCGGGGCAGGAGGGAACTATACCGCCGGCTTGATGAGGTTGTCCGCCGACAATATGAATAGCGTACGTGTGCAACATCATGTCGGTGTAATGATCATCATACGCTGAAATGCCACGGTCTCTCCTTTTGTTCTGCCAACGTTGAGACCATGGGAGTAAACTCACGATTATCGACCAGAAAATAGCTTCGGAGAGATGGACAGGGATCAATTTGTTCGAGAAACACCGGCCTTAGAGATCAGGCAGGCTGGCGAAGCCCGGCACCGCCAAGATCTGTCTGGACTATCCAATGCAGCAATTCTGCCAGAGGTCGCATGTGAAATTGCATTACGAATAGCACCGCTCCCAAGCGCGACGGTTGAGATTTCCTCAGGATCTTGACTCCGTGTCTGCTGAAGAGTGGCAGCTCAGAGCTCTAGGCCATTGGGGAAACTGCGGATCTTGGTAACATTTACACGAGCGCAGACCAGTCCATCTGCCCTCAGGATTACGCGCACGTAGACACACCGTACGCTGCCAATCTCCCGGAGGTCGAACATACACAGTCTGCAAATACTGAATGCTGGTGCCTTTGCGCCCTTCCCACTTGGGTCGGTCGTAGCGACGAATTAGGAGTGCCACCACACACGGTCGGCTTGTTCAGAACGAGGGACGAGCGGCTCTACCTTTTGGCGAACCTAACTTGTGTTTTGCATCGTACAGCCCTCCTGTGAAGGTCTGGACGGGGATACCTGAGACACACCGAAGCACAACCTGCATTCGGCATTCGCCTGGTCACCAATTTATGCGATGTGAATCATTTTTGCATGTCATCCTTGCCCTTCAATCGATTGAAGCCATTACTACCCCTGTGCAAGAGGTCCCCCTCTTACGAAGCATCTATTGTTCCTCCATATCAAGTTGATCCATACTCCTTGTCTGGAAGCCGAGATGTTCAAGTGCAGTATATCCCAGCATACTATTTCACTGGGCCCTGAAAAAGGATCGACGCCCGGCAGCCTGAACGTGAGACATAATTGCTTCGCTTCTCATCAGCTTCAAGATTGACTTTGTAAAACTAGACACTTATTTACGCACCCTCCAGAGATATACCGAGCGGGCCAATGAGCGTGCCTCAAATAGGTATATGTTTCAGATAGTTGAGACATAACAAGGTAAATCCTCCGAGATATTATGGGGAAGCTTCTATCTGCGGGGAAGTCTTACGTTCAACTACTTCCCTGCACCGTCGGACCGATTAAAATTCAAGTAGAGAAAAATCGACTTCTTTGTCGTCCTTCGATTCCTTTGGGATAAACGCAGAGACAAACTTGCCAAAAGGACTAGTTGCACGGCAGCGCACTGATCCGAATCGGATTATACAGCAACATCGTGAACGCCGTCTTTATCACAAGAAAACTCGTGACGTTGCAGCTGAGCTGTTCAAGTCGTGACGAAACCGCGCTCTCGCGATACGTCGCCCTTCCGGTTAGTCTTCATCGCAACATTTGACGAGCGGGAGCTGATGAAGACGGCATATGATGCACATAGGAGCCGAGCTATGACGCTGTCAAACCACAGGCCTTTGTATTTCCCCAGATGATACACGGTCATTCGGTTGTAGATGGCGAGAAGCACCAGGGACAGCAATTGCGGCTGCGTAGTTGCCTGCGAGAAAAGGTGCATTCGAGGCTTGTGAGGCGCGAGAGGGAAATCACGCAGTGCGATAGATGATCTGCGCGGGTACTTCGGTGCGGGGAAACTAAAGTAAAGCCGTAACCTCCTGGCGTCCTTACCAATGGCACGGCGCTTCTCGTGATAGAGAGCATAGTCTTGATATACATCGAACGGACGAACCGCTACAGTCCCGAAGCATGCTTTCCTACAAAGGTGTTCTCACTTACACGTCTAAAACAGCTCAATGAAGTCTCCGTTGTGCGGATAATCTACGGAGGAGCAACTGAGCGCCAGTTGCTCTGGGTGTTTTACCTACACAGGCAGTGCTCTCTCGTGGACTGGCTGTCGCGGACCGGAATACGGTCACGCTGGGGCGGGCGAGGAACGGGACCGTGCCTTGTGAGAGCGCACAGGTTGTAAAGAGCTTGAGGCAGCCCGGCTGTGAGTGTCTGCTGAAGAACGCCGTACATCTATGAACGAATGCGCTCCCGGACGGCAATCTCCAAGGTCTTTGAGCGGTTTGAGCGAGGTCTTACATACGCAAGAGTGATGCAGGTGGTTGAGCCTGGCTTGGCTTGTTGGGCATGTAAGCTTGGACGTTCCCACTGCTTGCCGCTAAAAGCAATTCCGAGACGTCGCGCGACACGTTCGATCACACATATAAATGGAGCCAAATATACCGCGTCTCTTTTGAGCTTGACGGCTGTATATATATGTTGTTTCGGAAGTGCCCGGTGCTTGACCTTACAGGCACTACGGAAACAGAGCGCGGCACTGGTGATTAATGAGCAACGTCGGCGCTGGGCGGTACCGAGACGCTGTTGGGCCAATTCAACAAATTTCAGTATGGGAGCCGTGCCTTTCAAGTCTGTTGGTTGCGCACCGCGTACCTTTGGCACTGAGAAAATGAGGGGAAGAGAAGACAAAGGAATAACGGGCAGGATGGGTTGCGGGAGACTGAAGGAAAGGAGGCTCGAGCCCGGGTCCGAAGCCCCAGGATATCTCCAGGACTCGGAAGATCTCTAAGGATCGAGATTGATATTCTGAGTTGTCGTTGCGTCCGATACACGATTACGCTTTTCTTGGTGCAAGCGCTATGCAAGTGGGTGCTTTTCTTCACACCGATCGGCTCTAGGATGCAAGGGATAAACAGGTGATGTTCTGGGCTGGGACTCAAAGTTCCATAAACCGCAACCGACCTCGATACATGAAGTAAGGATGTATGGCATCGCGCGGATGCGTGTAACTGCGCAAACTCTACGCAGGGAACGTTCGCGGCATTCACGTTCGCTTATGTATGCAACGGGCGGCACGCTCGTGCTGAATGGCCTTCGATGACTTGGATGCCGGTTTATCCAAGTTATTTTGACTGGACTTCTCAGCGAACGTGGATATATAGACGCAACAGACGTAAGATATCGAAGAAACGAATGAATTGGGTCGGACCGCATACAACGAGGAGGTGAAGCGGCCTTCGCATCGGGAATAATCCTCTGGATAGATGATACGAAGGGAAAATACCACTAAATGAGCTCCAGCCTCGCTGTACTGCCGTCCAAAAGACGCTGAGCGCTAACGCAGTGGAGGTGCAACGAGCAAGTAAAGAGCCCGATCCGAGCCGGCTTCGTTACTACTAAGATTTACAAATGTTTCCGAACGGTATAGCAACTAGGTAAGTGCATGTTTTGTGATATTTATACATTGTCTACCCATTGGCTCGCCTTTAGCATGTGAGCTGATGAAGCCACATACAATCGCAATTGGAATCAATATCATATCATGATACGATAGGGATAAAGCTATACGTGTGCATGATGTGCTCACAAGCCGATCGCGAACCGCCGAACGTAGGCAGAGAGTTGAGCGCGTTTGATCCCTAGGTCCTTCGGGGGTGATGATCTGCAGATGGAGATGCTCGCCGAAGGGTCGATGCTCTGATGCCTAAGAGCTACCTTGAGAATAAGACGGGCGAACGAATGCTGGAACCGCAGACTGAGGTGATGGGGGCTCCGGAGATCACCTTGAGAATGGGTTCGGAACAAGCGCATATGCTGCATTTACCCATGATCACCACGGGAAGGGTGGATGGACAACAAACTCAACAAGCAACGATGCAACGATCTGAGGGCGTTTCCGGAGCTCCGTTCTGTTCTCAGCTCCCAGCTCCCAGTTCTTGCAGACAAGGGCGATGCTATGCTGATATTGATATGCTATGCCAGATCTGACTATTCAGCAGCAACAGCGTCAGATGAACTTTAAAAAAAAACAATCTGCCACCGTCTCGCACGGTTCGGACTACATCGATCAGCGAGTTTGCGTCCTGGGCTACAGCTGCAGAGCTTTGGAAAAGAAATGGCACTAATGCCCTCCCCTCTTAGCTCCTAGCCTCTGGGTCCATCTTCCATGCTGGGTTTCGTCCGCTTGAGCTGCGTTCTCAGGTTTCGTCAAAGTGGAGGCTATAAGTACTATCTGATTCTGAATGACGTACGTAACATACCTTTCAGCGCATGCATGGATATTCACCGGTATACAGCTTCCATAACATATGCGTCGACGCCGGTCCGTTCTGATTCCCTATACCTTTTCCGTCGAGTCGCTTTTCGAGAAAACATAGAAACAAGCTTTTTTCCCCTCGAGTTCACTAACTTGCTCGATTTGTTGAGCTCGGCTACCCTGGCCATGGTACTCGACCCGCCATGCGGGAATTGCACGCAATTCACGGGGACACGCGAGGGTTGCCTGCGGGCACTGGCAAGTCAAGTCGAGCAGAGCATGGGTAAAAGAACGGGCACTGGCACACTGGCACACTGGCAGAAAATCAAATGACGTCTGCTCTGGATTCCGGAAGACTCGCATAGAGCTCAGAACGTGGGGTGGCGTAGACTCGGAACTCAGAACAAAGAAGCCTGGCTGGCTGGCTGCTACATGGTAAAGCTCAGCTGTATCACGTCTGACGTCTCGGTTGGCGCTAACTCACGCCATGGCTATACTATGGTGCATGACACACTGAAGCGGAGGGCCGCACGCAACAACGCGGCATGAGTACTACAGTATACCGACCGCATTGCAAGTATGTAGTACATGCTAAGTACGAGCGTGTGTGTAAAAAAAAAAAGCAAAAAAGACCCGGGTCGGCACTGCGCTGCGCTGGCTCGACACATATCGACATATCGAAGGCGGGGGCACGGAATTTTGTATTATGTGTGCCATATGTATGTATACGATGTCGTAACTTGCGAGCGACAGAAGGCGTTCTATCGGGATAAGCGACGTGTGCGGGACGGACGCGCGCGCGTAACGCTGCACGCATGGAGGAAGATGAGAAAGAACAACAACAACATCCAACAGGCAAGGACTCGGACCGTGACGGCATCGGGAAAAAAACATATGCAAGTTGCACTCAGGCTCCCACTTCGCGGTGGTATTCTTAGTTCCAATTCTCTATCCATATTTATTTTCCTGGGTTTGGGCGACATGATTGATTTTGATATCGAAGAACCCACCCCGAAAGAGTCCAACTAACTGTGACATAATCGCTCGGGACATAAAGCGGAGTCAAGCCAGCCTGTCGTGCGGGACGGACAAAAGCCATATTTTTGATTATATATACTGCATACGAGAACACGCACGGAAGTATAGAAAAGGGTACTGTTTAAGATTATATAACATCATTATACGGGAAAGGTTGTTGGATTTTATACGGGAGTGCACCGGAGACACGGTGCAATAGTAGTGTGTAGAGTAGAGCAAGGTAAAAAAACCAAAAGAAGTGTTACACGCGCAAGTTGAGACGAATGCCGAATAACGCTTTTGACGTGTACAAAAACTAGTGATGATGAGAATACGAACACAGTAAGGTTCAAAAGAAAGAAAGAAAAAAAGATCGCACGTATGGTGAGACATACATTATAAAAAAGAGAGTATATGTACGTGCGGTAGTAGAGCCTTCGGAGGCGGTAAATCGGACGGGGAGAGCGTTGCGGCAAATAAAAATACATGGGACTTTTTGCTTGTGTGATGTGCGGTGCGAACAGAACAGAACAGAACAGAACAGACGTTGCTGAGAGGAAAATAAAAAAAATGGACGAGAAGGAAGAAAGGTAAACTGATGAGTTTAATGAAGATGGAGGCGCGTCCTCCTCGGTTCGGTTCGGTTCGGGTCGGACGACGCGACCATGATCATGATGCGGGCAGGGCGCGGATCTTGAGTGGAAGTCATCGCGCCGCAGAGTGTAGTGTTGAAGACCAAAGTGAAAGAGCATGCGAAAAGCAGATAGCTTGAAGTTAAAATGGAAGGGAGAAAAGGAACAAAAAAGAAAGGGAAGCAGAAACAAGGTGAAGAAAGGGGGGGGGGGCGGGAAAGGCTAATACGTGTTGGATGGCTCGAGTTGCGTGGCGGAGCGAACGAGCACGCACATGCGTGGGTGGCGAACAGAAGGGACCGGGGGGGGGGGGGGCAACTCCTCCTCCTCCTCCTCTTTTCCCAGACCAAGAACCTGAGCCCGAGAGCCCGAGTCACTGCGAGGCGCAGACGCGGAGACGATCATGAAAAGTGAGCTGTCCAATCCCTTAATTTCATCGCGAGAAACCGCGAGTCCAGAGCCGTCCCCGTTGAAGCTAGCGGTAGGCAGTAGTGTGTGCCAGTGGGGGGGGGGGGGGGTTCCAGCGGCGCCGGCATCGTAGTGTGGGTACGCAGGTGGGTGAGAATGGGCGCATGCATCGGAAATGAAATGAAAAAGCTTCTCTCCACCTCAGGCTCCCCTTCATTCTCTTCAAACAGAAAGAGAGAGAAAAAAAGGAGCGAACACTTTAGTGAGTGAGGTGAGTGTGAGAAGACACTGGGCAGAGCCGCCCCCCAGGGTAGTCGCCTTGACGCATCCAGCCGCCCGCGCCTCCCACGCGCCCTCCACTCTAGGCTCCTTCAGGCTATGGGCATGGAAATAATCATCGACTAAAGCCGACCCGTACGTATACGTCCACGTTCCCCAACGGGTAATATATCGATGAATCGATGAATCCGGCGAATAGACCCCGCGTATCCCGTCGCGTAGCGTGTAGCGTGTATCCGTGTCGAGCGAGCAGAGGATTTCCCGTTCCGTTACGTCATGGTCAGAAACGACAACGACAGTCGCCAGACAACCCGGGTCCTCCGCTCGGAGCGTAGGAAAAGCTCGACCGGTCGTTCTCATCGCTCAGCCGTGGGTGTGCACGTCGTGGACAAGGGAACGTGTACGGCGCGTGCGGCGCGCACAGAACTGGGCAGGGAAGACTCGACTCTCGGAAAACACGTCCCGACCCGACACGAGCAAGAGAGTAGAGCAGAAGACGGCGAGGAGGACCAGAAATAGCATCCCCGGCAGCACGGTGCGAGTCGAGCGAGAAAGGAAGGGCGAGAAGGTGAGGGTGTGCGAAGCCGCCGCCACGAGCCGCTCACGAGAACAAGAATAGCAGACACGGACGAGCGAACGAACGTAAACAGAGAACTGTGGACGTAGGTTCATGGAGGGGCGCGTGGCGAGTGCGTAGGATCGTGGACCGTCGACCCGAGGCGAGGCGAGTCGAGTCGAGTCGTCGGCGTGTGCTTCTGCGGTGTCCACCCCCAGCTCACATCCCGTGTCCCACTTACGCCTTTCGCCTCCGACTCTGCCTCCGGATCGCCCATCGATTCAGATACAAGATTCAAGCGCTCAAGCGGTCCCCTCAAACCCATACTCAACCGCGGCGCGGCACGCCTCGTTCGTCGCGGGTGCGGCGCCATGGCGCTTCAGGCTGGAGGCGTCGGGAAAGCACGTGTCGCATGCGGAGCAGCTGTGTGCGCTGCGCGCCGACGTGGTCGAGACCGCTGTGGAGGACGTGGAGGAGGAGTTGCGCGAGCGTTTGGAGGTGCGGGAGCGCTGGGTGGTGCAAGAAGGTGGAGGGTCAGAGAGAGGAGTAGATTGAAAGAAGAGGAGGTACATACGTTGTCCATATCTGCGTCTGCGTAATCGCCTTTGCGTTTTGAGTTTGTGCGCGAGGGCGAGGGTGCTGTTGGTAGAATAACGAATATAAAAATGTGTGAGCGACATAGACAGCGAACAAAGAAGATAGAGACGAACCGAGCTCGGTGCCAACGGCCTTGGCATACGTCTCGCGCCACTGCTCGATGCGGCGCATGCGGGCGTTGAACGAGACCTCGACGCGGGCGCGCTCACGGGCGTCCAGCAGGCGCGGGTCCGTGTCTTCTTCAGACGAGCAGTACGATTCCCCGCCCTCCTCCTCGTCTTCATCGCCCTCATCTTCGTCGCCGGAGGAGGTGCACGTGGAGGAGGATGCGGCGCTGCTGGATGCCGGGACGGACGGCTTCGGTGCATTGGGCTGAGCAGTACGGCGGTGCGCCCGCGCGGGGCGGGTGGGGAGCGGCGCGGGGACCTCCTCGAGGGCGATGATCTCGATCGTGCGCTGCTGGCGCAGGTAGCACTCGGTCGAGGGTGCGCCGCTCGCGCCGAGGCGGGCAGCGGTGTACTGCGGGTACGGCGCGCCGCCGTATGCGGCGTAAGTGGTGGTGTTGTAGCCGTTATAGCCGTTGTAGCTGTTTGAAGCGGCGCCGCCGTAGAAGGACGCGGGGCTGCGCATGGCGGGTGCGGGTTTGGTGTGTGCGGGGGTGTATGCGTTGCGGTTGTACGGGCTGGCGAGCATGAGGACGGACGAGCTCGCACCGTTGTTGGTGTACATCTCTTGCGTTTGAAGTGAAGTTGTGTGCAGGAGGGAGAGGGAGGAGGAGGAGGAGGAGAGGAGGGATATATAGACGGCTGCGAGGCGGATGGGTGACGGGGAGAGATCTGAGGGGGTTACATCTTATGTAGCACTGTAACCTATTCCGGCATCCTTAATTTTTTTCGATAAAGATATGGGAGGGAGACACTAGAGCGAACGAACGGAGGCGTCACCCTCGCTGCAGGACACACGCCGAACCCCTGGGCCTCTCGGATAATCATCGGCCGCCTTTTGGGGCTCTCCCGGCGGTCGGGCTGCCCGTCTGTTCGACTGGTCCATGGGTCCCGGGACTGCCCACCGGTGCCGAAGCTCGTTATCCCCTTTTCGGCTGAAGGGCTGCTTACGTGACCGTACTTCAGTTGATGAGATCTGGCCTTGCCAATCAGACCTCTCGCTCATTCACCAATCTAATTCTGAAACAAAAGACATCCTCCAAAACCAACTGAGACCCCTCTCTGACTTTGACTGGTCCTTCTCAGTAGTTCGTCGCGCCAGCCCCAGCGCTCGCTCACAGAAACGCCTCATGCTAGTTCACGCTGCTTTTTCCTCCGTTGTTCTCCTACTCCGATTCGTCAGATCCAGAACATATATGTATGCTTTTAGAACCAACAGGTCAGTCCTCGCCATCAGCGCAGCTCGCCGTCTCTCCGTCTCTCCGTCCGTTTCTCCCTATTCGAAATCAAAAAAAAAAGACGAGAGAAGATCCATCTGCATCTATACTACTATTGGCTGGACCAGCGCTACCTTCACTCTATGAGCAGAAAGCGGAAGCGCGACTCAGAAGAAGAAGAAGAAGGAAAAATGAAGAGCAAAATCAAAATCACGCTACCCATCCATATGCCAGGCTGCCACCCATCACGCTTCCACTAAGAAAGAGCTCTGATCTGCATCTACATCTGCAAGACCTTTCCCTCTTCACGCACGGACGAACAAGTGCGAAAAAAAAGCTATGCATGATGCTACACCATCACTGGGCAGTGGGCACTTCCTGTCTACTTCACCTGTTGGATGTCAACCTTCGACCCCGATCGACTCGAGCCCAAGTACCCTCACTGAGCTCTCGCTTTCGGTTTTCCGGAAGTCAAAGCTCAAAGCTCAATCTTCTTTTCTTTTTCTTTAATAGCCGCAAATATCACATTGTGTTATCACTATAATCGGCCGATATCCTCTAGATACCTTTCCTTCCGTTTCTCAGTCCTCTTCTCTATCTTCTTCTCCGTTTGAATCCATCCTGGACGAGTTTTCGTTGTTTTCTGATGTCCGAAGGTCCCAGTCTAATAGGGTCCTTTGCGTGTCTAGGTATTGATTGGTCTTGTTGGATGCTATTGGTGCTTTATTGGAGGAACATACAAACGGACGGTATCGGACCCCCCCACTGTGACGGTGGGTCCGAATTTCAGGACCCGGCGCCCTCCAGTATTCATTCATTCACAATACGGTCTTCGCAGTGGACGTGACTTCGAACTCGAGGGTGAGGGAATGAAAGAATGAAAGGAAAGAAGGCATGGAAGGGATGCATGAGTGGCTTCTCGATGATCACTGGCAGGCAGATATTAAGAACATGCTCAGGCTCATGCTAATCTCGCCCATCGCCCATCGTTCCTCGCTCAATGCATCTGTAACTGTGTCTGTAACTGTAACTGTAACTGTATCTATGTACATATATGCATGTATCGATCAATCGATCGATTGGATTAACCCACTGCTGCACACACAATACCCGATCGGCCCTTCCGAGTCCAAGACTATTTACTCGTCGTGACTGAGTGTTCTCAGGTGGGGGGAATCGGGCCCGGCGGTCTTGCATCGCGGGCCCACCGTTAAAGTTGTGAGTTGTACATTGAGGCTTTGGCCAACAACAGAGAACGAGAACGAGAACGAGCACGAGCACGAGCACGAGCACGAGCACGAGCCTGAGAACGCTCGGAGAACCGACCGTTTGCATCGCATCAATCAGCACCCGATCCCGGTGTCCGAGTCCGAGTCCGAGTCCGCGTCCGAGCTGAAAGATAAAACTTAGAGAAAGGACCAACCGTGACACTGACGACTTCGGACTCATCAATCAGTGTGCGATAAAAGACATATGAGATGGTGTCAGATGACAATGTCATATGATAGTCACTTCACCACCCACCCACCGTCGTGAGCGCTAGCTAGCCTGCTCATGAAGTAATGATATATCCGAGTCCGAATCGTCGTCTCGGATCCGTACCGCCAGCAAAGCAACCCTTCCAAACTCTCATCACTTGGCACGTACTATGCACTGGGCCGGCCCATTTGCTGGCAGATCCAAGTCGCTGTTGACTCATGAACGACTTGTACCCCACATACTAGTACGTTATGTGGTCCGGAATGCTCGGTATCGGTATCGGTATCGTATTCCAGACGCCCATCATGACATCGAGACAAGTCGAATTCAAAAAAAAAAAGGAGTAACATTACTGAAAGAAAAAACTAATAATAATTCTAATAATTGTGCGAGTGCGAGGCATCATCAACTATGCGAATGCAGCATACTCACTGGCATACTAGTAGATAACATCTCAGACTCACTGGGGCAGACTCACATCAGTCTCGGAAGCACTGCCTTCGAGCGCCGGGCGCGCCAGGGCTCTCCAGTGGCACACTGAGAAGGCATAGATGCGCAATGCTGTACGAACGCATCGACCCTACAACATGGCCAGCCCGCACATACCGTGTCTACGCCTTTACTAGCCGGCTTCACCCCCACCCAACGTCACCCCAGGCGACTGCTGATTGTGTAACTTGACACGGTTCAGATCAAATCAGATCACACATATGTTGGGACAAAAACAATGGCGAAATAGGCGGCGGCGACGGAGCTTGAACACGTACCGCTCTTCAGGCAGCTAGTCTGTAGCAGCAAAAAGCGAACAATCACAATGAAATGGGTACGATCAAAGACCAGGATGCCTAGAATACCCGTATCTTGTGCGCTCGACTGAACACACGGATAACCCTACACACACAAAGACACTGGGCACACAAAAGAGCACAATGAGCGCAGAACATCCTACAACATGCGTAGAAAGAGACAAAGCCTAATCACGACCAGAAACAAGCAAACACGCAAACAGTACAAACCGCTCACGCAGACACGCAGCCTGTGTTCTCGGCTCGTCTCGCCCCAGGACCCTTTCTCCAGACTCTGAGCCTCCCTCTCTCCCATGGCCGTCAGACCGAATCCCTCCCTACCGCCCAGCCTAATCCAACCCAATCCAGCCGACCCAATCTTACCCATTCCAGCCCAACCCATCATCTAACCAAGACGAATCTCTCACCCACTCCTCCCCCCATCGCCGAACCCAACCCAGATCCAGATCGACAAGCACACTTGTATGCGATTTCTGAACGAGCCTTCGCGCTCAGGGTCTCATCGGGCGGAGCCAGACCTCAGCCGCCTCGAACTGTTCAGTCAGTTCAGGCAGGACCGCCTTCTCGCTGTGCATCTGCCGCATTGCGGTCAGCGCCTGGATTCACCCCCATTCCCCAGCACCAAGTAAAGCGAATCGAAAGGCCAAGAAAGTCCCCAATTCGCCATTTCCGCCATTCGTTCCCAGACCAGCGTCAGTGTCAGTGTCAGCGTCAACATCCCAATATCCAGTACGAAGTCCCAATACCAACCCAGCCGTTCCGGTTTGAATTCGAGTTCATCCGTTCGTTTTCAGTGAACCCGCAGAAGACGCGAGCGCCGACCCATGAGAAAAAGGAGGCGGTTGTCCAAATAGCCCAACGAATAGACAACAAATAGCAGGGAAAAAAGAAGAAAAAAGAGATGTCGTTTCATCAGTAACACATTCGTTTAAACCATTTTGGGGAAATAGGCTTAAAAAACCTGGGGGCGATGGAATGAATGGGTGAGAGGGAGGAGGGGATGTACTCACGCAATCCCAGAACCGGAAGCCTCGCTCGACTTCGGCTTTAGGGTTCTTGATCCCCGGGAACGTTTCCTCGCAGATGTCCAGCGCGAGCTGCTTCGCCTCCTTGACGCCTTCGGCATTCGGGTCCCGCACCCGCTGGCGGTTGTTGATGTGCGTCAACGCGTCCAGGTAGACCTTCGCCAGAATCCCAAACCCGGTGTTCACGTCTGTCTGGAAGGGCAGAGATAGAGCAATGTCCAGCAGGTCGTCCCGGGCCCGCTTCCCATCTCCGCGTAGCAGGATGTTCACCGACGTGACTTCGAGGAGGATCCTTAGCGCACGGGTTAGCGACTTGACAAAAGCGTTGAATACGAGTAGTTCTCGTGACAGAGGGCCGGACCAGGCTTGCGGCTGCGGGTTACGGTAAGTTGGGTTGGGTTGAGAATTCGAAGGACGTTCAGAATATCCAGTATTTTGCCATCGCGATTATCATGGAGATTGCGTAGCGGGACGGGAACGGCCACGGAATGCATGCCAACGGAACCGAGCGGGAACGCGGCCAAAAATAAAATACATCCGGGTCAGTGGTACGCCAACGCAGAACGCTCACACAGATATAAAGCGTGAAAAGGAGGGGTAAACAAAACAAACACGTTTGATAGCGCTGCTGGTCCGAAGACAAATTATTATGACAAAAAGAAGTTAGCTCACCTTGAAGTTCAAGGGGACAATACTTAACACGCGCATCACCAACAGCATGCACTGTTTCTCATCATCTGGCCGAGAAGTTGACAGTTAGGTCCCGGAAAAGGCAAAACGCATGAGAGCTAGAATTTCTCACCGGTTCCGAAACTTGGCCCACCGCTGAATGCTCTGTTGGACCAGAGATGGCCGTGCATCACACCCGCCCTGACCAGCTCCAGGAACAAATACAATGAGTCTTGGAACTTGTCGTTTACCCTTGCCTGCTTGATCGCCGCGTACATCGCTCTTGCAAGGGGGCCATGCATGTGAGAATTCATGAGGAATCTGCATGATTTTTGTCGTAAGGGGGACGGCAGGCGTGATGTTTGATGGGTGAGACAGTTCACCACAAGCGAGAATGAACAGTATCAGCATTACCATAGATATGACAAGAATTTCATAATTGAGGATAACTGACCCTCTTAGTTCAAGGAAACGCCAAATGACATTTGCGACAATCTCATCTTTTTTCTCGAGAGCCGCATGGTCCTGAGTGTTGCCGGACTTATCATTTCTGTCTTTTTTGGGACGGGTTCGTGCCGCATACTTCTCGGAGCTCGTCGCCCCGAGGCAGAGAGCGAAGTCAATAGTAGACGACTGAAGTAGAAATAACTCATTAGCAAGAAGGCACGAATATAGGAATGTAACAACCGCACGTTCTGGCTCCGCAATTCTTCCTCTACAATCGAGTAAGGCACAACCCATCCTGCCACGCGATCTGCGAGCTGTGCCGTTTGCGGCGAGTTGTGGTTGATGGGCTTCTGGCCATGATTTGGGCCCGCTGGCGGTCCCGTAGGCGTATCGAACCAGAAGCACCCTGAGATGCGTTTGGTGCCCCAGTGCTGGCTCAAGACATTGCTAATGAGCGCAATCGCGGTCGCACGAGGACCAGTTTGTCCATCAGTCACAACTTCTTTTACGAAGCGTCGGTATTCGGTAGTTTCGCCATTGTCAAGTGGGGGAGGTTCCAAAATTTGCCCCGAAGTAAGCCATACTAAAGGTTGCGGGGTCAGAAGCCCTCGAGAGAGATAGTAATACACTTCATCAGGTAGGCGATTCGTGAAAATTTCGTGGAGATCTTGAGGGATGTCAGCTGCGGTCGGATGATGTTGTGGATGAGGGTGGTGGGGAGGGTGGCCAGAGGAAGAAGGGGGAGTGGAGATGGCCAGAGGAAGAGGCTGTACTGTTCCCTCGGAAGTCAAGATCAGGGAGTATTTGATCATGCTTCGAGTTCGAGCGTAGTGTTCTTGATAGCCTACAGCTTTCACTGTCGGGTGCTCCGCGAACGCGCTTACGGCGGCGTGACCTGATTTGTAGTACTTGACCATATCAACAGTAGCCTTCAGAGTATATTCGTGGGACGTCGGGGGGAAAGGAGGTGAGTGTTCGCATCCAACCAAGATGCCTGTATCAAGAAATTGATCCTCAGCGAGTTGCAAATCATTCAAGATGCCACGTTTGGAGGTGAAAGTAAATGTCGGTGAGGAGGAAGATAGGTCAATGCTCGTGATAAGTTTGTCGACACCTGGGTAGAGAAGTGCTTCAGTAGGACCAAAAATTGCGTGGATATATGATTTTGGATGGCGTTGCAGATAAATCAGCTATCGAATACAAAAGAAATCAGCACCTAGGTGTCTCACAGTCAGGAGATTACGAGAACATACCTGAGCCCAAGCCACATAAGGCGCAACGATAAATTCAACATTGCGGTGTCTGAAAATGCGCAACACAATCCTCCATACGTCCCACTGCACAGGAGCTGCTCTCCCCTCGAAGAGCTTAGTTGCTGCATCCTCCTGGCCATGTTCGTACTTTCCCCATGCAGCCTGCCTATCACGCATAATTTCGGCATTCTCATGTGCAAGATGGGGTTTCATTTTTTTGTTCGGAATGAGGCCGGGAAATACGAAGACGGGTTTGATGCGAAGTTTCTCGAGGACGCGAAGGTCGGATTCTATACGCTGCACGAGGGCGAGTGGTGGCCCACCTGTCGCAGCAAGCAGAGGCTCACGCGACGGCGGACTTTCGAGAAGGAGGTGAAGGTAATGCGAGGCATCAATACCCAGACGAGAATCAGAGAGAACAGACAGTGGCAGGGTCTGTAGTTGCTTTCGCTCGGCCAAATATCCTGTGTCGAAGGAAGCAAGATAAGCAGAGTAAAGTCTTTCAATGAAATTTAAACTTGCCGTCCAGGTGTTTAATGGGCATTATTCGTTAAGGAGAAGTGCGTGCGTCGTGCTCAACGTTGTAACTTGTCGTTCACCCAACGTGCACAACTTGTCGTCTTCACAACCTTCAATTGATTATATAAGCAATGCTGTGCCAGATTAGACTAGACGCCGATCCTCTTTTTTCAGTCAACGCCTGCTCTTTTCCGTTTACCAACGACTGCCGCAGTGCAAGTTGTTCTCATGTCCTGCCAGTGCTGCTTGACTTCGCCTCATTTCAGTGAGCATACTGCTGTGTCAAATGAAGTCCTGGAACGCTTCCATTCCAAACCTGTGGTCAAGCGAACTATGTGAAAATCACAAGAAGGCACAGTAAAGACATCCGTTGCTTGTTGGCTTGGATCCCATCGCTTTTAGCCTGGGAGAGGCTGAATCTCGAGGGATAGTGTGTGGGCGCTTCATCTATCTTCTCTGTGGTCTCTCCGTTTCTCTGGTTACAGACGTGTTTGAGTTCAGTGTCCCCACCAGATAGAAAATTTCAATTAAAGTTGCTTGTGAGTCTTTCATCTATCAACTATTTTGATCGCTATATTTACATTATTTACTCTGATCACTAGCTGAGGCTGACTGTAGTGTCCTCCCAGAGAACATCCTTACCCATCGCGACGGCGCGGGAACGTTCGGGATCCAGGACGGGCTTGACCAATCTCCGCTGCTGTGATATGCGTTTCCAGAATAAATGTGAGAGCTTTCACGCGCTCGATGAACGTGCACTGCACGCTTCAACGCCTCCCGCCCCTCTCCGCTTGCTATCCATGGTTATGGTGCTGATGCGACGCAGCCACCGCCCGACATACCAGTACGCTACCTTGGTCTTGTTTCGCTTTTCTCGCCCGACGGCTACGAGCGCCCACGGTGCCCAACTAATTGTGGATGACTTTCTCACAACACCCGACATGAGTTGATCTGCTTGCTCATCACTGGCTCAATCATGCTCATCAGCAATTTCTGTTCACAGAAACTTCGAACAGTGTACACAGCCGTTTGTGCAAAGGTTTGGCTTGTGCTGTTGCCAAGCTCGACCGTTGCAGCGGCGCGAGAAAACACTTCTCTGGTTGTTTGGTCTATGGTCCATAGTCTATGACTACTTGACTCCCTAGACGGTGTCCCTTGTCCATCGGAATGCATCTGGACTGCGCCTTCCGTTCACCACCTTCAAGCATTCCGTTCCATTGATGCGTCCGATAACAGCGTGAAAATCTGCTGTCTCAAATTTCAGCGCCTTTGCGCCTGAAAGCTTCTTCTCTCACCAAATTTTATCCATCTCAAAGCAGCATCGACGATCTGACGGTCAAAACCTGCCTCAAACAATTAATCGACTTGAAATGAACTCGTTCTCTTTTTGCTACTATCGCGCTTCCAATGTTGTACGTCTCGTGTATCCGGATGGCTATGGCTTGACTCCATATCTGCAGGCTCCAGAACGGACTACTGTCAAAACACCGATGGCCTGTGTGAAACTCTGGGACAACATTAGCAGAATGGCATGTCAGTCTGTATGTCATACACTGTGCGCCTGTCGTATCCCGAACTTCTAGTGGACTACTGGTGCCACTGCGTAGGAAGTGCTATATCGGATGTTCTTTTCTAAAGGCGAATGCGGACCGACCAGCGATGCTGACCTTATCCGCCCTCAACACATAAAGGAGTTTATTGAAAACTCGGAAGCATCTGCGGGACGGTTGGCCGAGTCGTTGGGAACTTTTGCTGGATGGATGGTAGCAATCTGTCCGACATGACTTCGCCAGGCGAGGCTAACGTCTGTTTTGAGTCATGTTCCAATTACAGATGGTCCTCATAGTGCAGTGCGCCCCACCACGTTAGTAAGAAGCCTAATGATGATGTAGGTTTGTGTTCAATAACCTTGAGGCAAATGCCTCGTGCATATACATGCGAAGAACGAAGACCTCAGCATCCCCATATACAGGAAAAACAGATACACGATGAGCACGGACGATCAGCTCCGGCGCTCTAGTCGGTGATTTACTTCGAGTCTCGAGGAGTCCCCTCCGCTTCTAATTCCTTTTCGCGTCATATGAAGGCGCGAAAGCTCTAAAGGCATAGTGCAATGGATGTAACGATGCCTTCGTACATATAAAAAAACACTCTCATGACGCCTCCTTGCAGATTTGTTGATTAAATTCATGGGAATAATCTGTGTCTCGATCCGTTGCCTATTTTAATATCCCGCACCGTGTAATCCGTGTTGCTTTACGCAGATGGCAAACACCGGAATGAAAGATCTAAAATTTTGAGAGATAAATTCCGTGCCCTGTAAGAGACCGGAAGGACGAAGTGCGGAGACCAGTAAGGTAAATGCTAACTCCTTCAAGTTGTCAGGGAAGAGATGATTGCAGACGCTGGCGACAATACGGTAAATTTTCGGGTGAAGATTATGACTGTGCAAAGGCCAAGTAGCCAAATATCGTCTAGAGTTCAGGTTTGTGTTCCCTGCTCCAAACGAAGGGAGTCTTCTAGTAGAGTTTTCGCTTTCTTTCCCTCACATTGACCTTTCCCTGCAATATATTGTGCCCACGCCGAGACGGTATACTTCTCCAGCGTGGGGTTGTACAGCAATACATAACTACCCGGAGCCCACGAAGACAAATGCAATGGAGTCTCCGAACAGGACTTGATGCTCTCAAGGGTGTGGATACAATTTAATGTCATCGAGGAGCTGAGAAGAAGTTCTGATTCCTCGACGTCCTTCCTCTAGCAAAAGCGACCCTTCACGAATTATAAATGCTATCTGATATTAAATCATGTCGTTAGCCTATCTATCGCCGTCTGTAGAATGAGTTCAACATTACACTGCAGTAACCAGCCCGCGACAGCGTGAGGTCTTCAAACCTAACCCTGTTCGTGTGAGGGAGACAAATGGCACCTGGGCGCCCGTCGGACCCTTTAGACTTCCCATCTCTGGGCGACGGCTCGTTATAGCAAGTTTGTATTGCCCTCCCGCCCTCAATGGGAAACAGGGATATGGTAACTATGTTAAGTAGATCATGATCACCGTCTGAGTTCCGAAATCCGCGATAGCGCGGGAGAAGGACCAATTGACACGGAGAATTACAAGGGAACCTGAGTTCAGCCAAGAACTGTGTGTTGCCAGCTGGAGCCAAGCTGAGAGAAAGTGCACATATATGTGTTACATCTCTCCCGGAGAGACAGAGCAGAAATGTACTCTAAATCGTAGGCTATAATTGACAATTGAATGAACGAAATATTGAGATTACTGTAGACCTAGTGACGTACTTGGCATTTTCTGTAATACGGTGAACTCGTATAAGCAACCCGAGTGCATGAGCTGAAGGTTATGGATAACGGCTATTACTTATTACCGGTAAACCCACTATCATCCAGGTAAAGCAGTGTTTGTCCGGGAGTCCTATCGATAGTTCTCTACCATGAGTAAAGGAGATACACGGAAAAGGGCGGGTGCGGGTATGGGCGACTACGGCAGGTTTTACAGACTCACCGTCATAGTAATATCTTGGCGCCCTGCCATCTGGGAAACGCTTGGTGATTCAAACTCACTGAAAGCCCGTACACTCCCATCTTCCCGTGACTGCACCGACATATAATTCTCATACAGTCCGAGAATAAACGCATCACATGAATCACCCAGAAAGGAGGAAAGAGGGCCAACGTCTAGGGCCTTGTTGAAGAGGAGTGCGCTCCAGGGATGAGACCAAGGTCCAAGAGACCGCCTTGAAGGCGGGTATAATCGACAAAGATTCACGGGACCGTTCCGATGAGGTGGGGATAAGATACCATTAGGTTCGACATCGGTACCGCGTAGGCTTATGATCAGTGATCGCTGGCGAAGTTCACGCCGTCGAGCCCCCCTACTTTCTCCTCTTTATCGACCTCATCGCTGTGATGCAAATGGGGTTCTTAGCCTTCGCGTGACCGCGATGAGGAACAGCACATAGGACACACCTTTGACTAATCTGCGGTGATTGTAGGTGTCTACTCCGGATTTCGAGCATAAGCCCAGGAGAGACATATACATTGAAAATCACCATTTACCAAGGTTTTCTACACAAGCATTGTGTCAGAACAAGGCATCTAGGCGAGCCGAGTATGAAAGGAAGGGCGGCCTTAGCCACCAGACATCTGCCAGCAAAACAAATCGATGAGTTTGAGTATCTCCCATATGACATGAATTTATTGTCATATGTACACCTCTTTGCTGTAACATTCGGCGAATTTCGGTCGAGAATTATGTTGATCACCAGAATGCTATGTGCCAGTGGTTTTAGTTCGCCATGCTAGATGCTCCGTTCCTTTATGTTTTCTAGGGTAATTCCAGTGCGGTAAGCTGATAGACACACGGTATGTCTAGTAAGGATAAATTGAGGACTGCCTGCGAAGAGACAAAGTTTGCGCAAGATATTTCGGCGTACTAGGTTCTTCGCCTTTACCCCAGCTCATTGGGTCAGCCCCTGCAATACCACTACATATACGCGCCGAGACTACAAATTTCTCGTTGCCAGTATATGTCGATAATGGAATCGAACGTCTTGAAAGCAAGTGAAAGAGGTCTAACAGGTTACCAATGAGGACCAGAGAAGTAACCATCGGGGCCCCGATTTTTTTTGGAGTGTGGAAAAATGCTTCCATAAAAGAAATATCTCAACTCCGCTTCAACAGGGGAGAAGTCTTACATAGGATTCTTGTTTCGTTTTCTTTCCTACTTCCAAGGCATAAATGTTGTCTTTCACTATCGTCCAATTTCGTCCCTATCGAAGGCCTAGCGATAGGTACGATCTGTTACGCCTACCTGAAGACGAAGATAGACATGCCAGACTGTACCTGAATCAGACCCCATCGACCGGGAGACTGCGTTGGTGGACAGTGTCGTAAGCTACTGTATGTGAAGCTGTTTGGGTTCTGACAGACCTAGTCATGTCGAGGAACATATTTCCTTAACGCGTGCTGATATCTACTAGGAAGAAGTGTTGTGCCTATCTGCATAACACTTGTCTCACGGAAAGCATTGCTTTCGCTCCGATCTTCAAGGTCTCGATTCCGCCCAAGAACTGAAAGAGGGGATTTACTGTGCTTTTCCACTCAGTAGCATGGACACCATCTTTCCTGACCAATGGACATTGGCCTTAAACTCCCACTGCATGTCAACTACGCCTTTGACTGAACAAATCACGGTTTACGAAAACGCAATGGCCCAGAACCTTACGTGAAACCGGGACATTTACGCAACCACTCAAATTGCGCTAGAAATCTCGCAATCATTCGACCTTGGGCTCGACTCTAAATCTATGAATTGTTGAATAGGGCTAGTCTTGTAGACAACACCTCTCGAGTACGAGGTCCATCCGGCTCGAACTACTATCCCAGACTATGAATGTACATGTCTTGCTTGGTGTAATATACGGATCAGTGAGTGATCTTGTGGCTGAATCATGACGGATCACTTTTTACTCATGTTGACGACACAGGTTGAAAGCAGCTTTTGCTGCTTCGAACATTATCTTGCTTTTATCCTCTACTCTGTTCGTCTATGGGCCAACCCTGTCTTTTCCATCTTTACAACGGCTTGTTGTAACAAGTGGTACAAACTATTATCGACGAGAAAGTAGCGTCGCTGCACTCTGGCAATCTCTTCGATTGTTGTTCACTCGCTTCTTGGACGGTCGGAGTTCTCCCACGAGATGCTCTGAGGTAAGTACTGCAAGTGATTGATCGTTATGGCGTTCCTGCCAATATGGTTACGGCACCGAATCTGCGATCACTGTTACCCCGGAACAGAGTACGATTTACTCCCCTTAAGCAACACTTCTCCGTCTTTTCGCATGTCTGGTCTTCATGCTAAGCCATTTAAGTGGCAACAGAAAATGCGCATGGCGAGCTGGACCTTGATCCCTGACAACTAATTCTCATCAGGATACATCAAGCGAGTACCCTTAAGTGCCTCGAATGCATGGTGCAACCGACCTGAGCGGGGCTTTGGTTGTACGCTTACGTTGAGTAGTTTATCCGTCCCCTACATCCTCTCTCAGACTTGGACGATCCTTTCTAAAACTTCACTTGAACTCGGATCCCGTGGCGATACTCGCATACATCACCATTCCTATCTCGTGAGTGGCATATCTGCATCGCTCTTAATCCTTCTACCAATCCTCTCCGATCATTCGATCATTCGATATCTCCATTCTCGTGCACTCGTACTCTCATCTATCTACAAATGCACTCGTCGCACGAGATTTCTATCTTTTGCTCAGCTGCCTTTCGCTTATTTGTGTGGCATCGGATATACTCACCACCCATTTGACATTAATTTAATCCGGCCATCTTACTGTTGATCAACATCCTCAGATCTATACCGAAATATGTTCCTTGTGTCCAAGTCTTGTATTGATATGTCATCTACTCGATTCATCAGGGCAATTCTGACAGCTATTATTTCCAGAACGTGCCGATCTTTTCGGAGGTTTTCCAGATCATCGATTGTACGTTTTCAACTAATAATGTCTTCAGTACTCTAAACATGCTAATTCTACAATAGACTGCTACGGATAAACCGATCGTCTGCCGACCATCATTTGGATCTCGATATCTGCCATTCCACCTCACACGCTAGTTCACGAATCACTTGCCGAGAATAACTTTAGAACTAGCTTAAGCGATATTGCTCGCCGTTTGCATACATGGAACTTACGGCTTTCATCTAACCGTTTACTTCGTCTGACTGCACATTTGACATGACGTCTCCATCACCTTCGACCGGACGGCAGTAGCAGGAGAATTATGCACTTTGGATAACAAATGTCGAGATACTGTACGCTCAAAGCTATGTGCGCTATGCTGGTTCAAGTGGTGCACTCGTCCTTTATCTCCAGACACGAGTACAAACATGAAATATTGAAGCCTGTGCGCTTTACAACGCCCTATGCTCTTGATGTTGCGAAAAGACCCAATTTTCTATAGGTGCTCCCGCATACAATATGTTTGTGTTGAAGGACGGTGAAATGTAAGCTTCACTCCTTCTCATGTTTACTATTCTCAGGCTAATGACTGCCTTTCTGTTGCTGGATGTAGTCCATACCAGTGCCTTTCACGGTCCGGCCATGCGAAACCACAGTATCTCTCTGTTCATCATTGTTATCCCACCTTAATATCGAGCACGCGGAAGCCGGGTTGCACTTTCGCCCATGCCGCGAACTCGCGAACGACACCGTCGTTTATCCTACTCCTGTTACACAAACGAATGATAGGTATGTACGTATATCTGTGCGAAACGCCACAGGTCTCAGGGCGAAATCAGATCAGACGTGTTCCCAGCCACTCCCATAACAAAGGAGCAGATTCTTATGTTCTGATATGCGGCAAGGTAGCTTGTCATAGCAAGTTCGTCAGGCCGAGTGCGGCAATCTCCACGCAGTACGGATTGACTAACATAGGTATTGACTGTAGCTCACTGAAAGCTGAAGGTTAGCCAGAAGATTATCCGACTTCAGAAGCGGACAGATTGATACTCCACCGCATTCAAACACAGTTCATCATATGCATGCTTGCTATACTGTTAATGCGTGTCGTACGGCACCATGGCATTGTAACGTCAAGCGGACTTCTAGCACTTCGGCAAGACTCCAAATCTACGGTGATGTGTCTCGAACACAGGCATCCGAGGGTCTGTGAGGAGCAAAGGTCAGATACATTACGCGAGACGGGATGCCTCTGGCAGGACTGATGTCTTCGAAAAGAAAAGATGCAGATGTTGGGTTAATTTGTACTAAACGAGTCAGTTGTATCTGCATGCTTTACAGAGATGCTGATTCAATCGTATCACTTTGTCCTTAGGCCCGCCCCCTCCCTCAACTTCCCCCCTCCGCCACGATGGCAGAATTACCCCAGTATTCTGTACTGTCGGCAATAGTGCATTCTATGGTGACTTTTCTCCAATAATGTATCTCTGGGATGTCTCATTTACTGCCCCGACCTATTGACCGAAATACAGAAGTATTCTCTAGAAACATGGAGTGTAAATGTACTGCACTTTGGTTTAAAACGACGTTGATAGGGCCACTTGAGTGAGACTACAACTTACTCATACCATCTTAGGAGTTTGTTGGAGACTCTTCTTGGATGTTAATATCACGAAGGGGGTAGGCTTGCAAGAATGTTTTTCAAGATCGTAGCTTGGATGGAATACATGATTTGTCTCAGATATCGTTCCAGAGCTCCGCTAACCATAGAAACGCCTACTATCCTCACCTAGCTCAGACTTGGAAATGTTCGGATTGATTAAGATTTCTGCACTATCCAAGACCATGTATAGAACACCTCGAAAAGTACCGTAGTGTCTCCCCCCTTTCTTATAATTCTTTCTAGCGAGGAGAGTTGAGCAATCTGCCATATTTTACATGTGAGTACTCAGGCCCCCACTCGATATCGATCTGCTCAGCCCCCACTTGCCAGTAGCGAGCGCTATAGTTGCGGGTATCGTTCGTGGTCTCTCATTATGCTAGTAAGAAATCGAGAGCATACGTGAGGTTTACAGCTTACAGATCTACTGTACGAATGTAGTTTGATCCTTTGAAACATAGGCCTAAGTGGTGGAGAGCAATAAACTCATAGTCATTGGAGACGCGTATCATTACCGCGTTATTGTCACTTATTTACGCGTCCTCAAATTAATATAGTCACGTGCCAGAGGCGCGCCCGGGGCTTCAGCTTGAACGAGCCGAGTCGCATATTACGCAACCTGCAACTTGTGACGGCCCACGGGTGTCGGTTCTCCATAAAACTTTCTCGATAAGTCTTACTACAATGATGCACGAAGCAGCGCAAGATGAAGCGAAGGACTATTTGAAGAAGAAGAAGAAGAAGGAGGAAAGGAAAGCCCGTCAGACGCGAATGTACCGTCGTTTGGACTATGTTATACCGTCGTTTATACTGGCGTTCATACTGTGAGTTAGTCAAAGCTATGTAGCGAGCGATGTCTTGTGTAGCTAATAGAGAAAACATATTTAGGAATGGGGCATATTGGTGTTTAGTTGAAATTGGCTGTACTGTCAAGTCATTTAGTTCCACGTATTGCGCTTTATTTTGATAACGATATTATAGTCAACTATTTCATTCGAAGAGAAAGGCGCACTATAGTTGGTGGTAGGCAATCTTCTCTTATAGATGTATACTATTTCTCATCGCCGTGTTCAAAGCTATTTATCTTATGACAACTGGCTTCCTCCTATTCGATGTGACGTTCATGTACGTGAAGATGGTGCGCTCCCGTCATTACCCAGAATTGAAGGAGGTCGCGACTCATCGACGCTGCGCTCCTGACGTATCGCTTCTCGGCGAGCCTTACGAATGTGGCAATGAACTAGGAGAGCTAAGCTATTGCACGGAAATTGGAGCAATATGTGAGGGTTGGTGGAAGCCACCGAGGGCGCACCATTGTTCAGTATGCAACATTTGTCAAGAAGGGTTCGATCACCATTGCCCCTGGGTAAGCTTATTTTGTAAACGAATTCTAGAGATTATTCACTCGTTGATGCGGTTATTAGGTCGGATCTTGCGTTACACTCGACCTCCTATCGGCTTTCCTTCAGGTTATGGTTCTAACCCCGCTCCTCATAGCTGTGGCTTTCTTTCCTATTCTCTCTCTTATCCGGATACGGGTGCTGCAGGCAATTTCAGTATCGCAACAGAATGAATGGATACGAAGAAACTGGTGGGATAAGTGGTATTCATGGCTTTTTGTCGGTGGCCCCCCAGGAAGATGGATTGTTGGGACTGTCCTAGGGGTACGAGATCTCCAAGCGCAAGAGACGGCCGCAAGAGCTCAAGCTACAGGATACCAGCCTGGAGATAACGTCGTGCATGTTGGAGTAGGACTGCTTGCAACGTTCGGGTTTGCTGTCCTTCTCAGTCTAATCGCTTCCGTAAGTGACTTGGCGACCAGATAAGGGCCACATATTATTGACCTTGTGCTGAACTCACTCCTTTCCTACTCCGTTCTCCTCCCAGATAATGGCTTTTATCACAATACGGAACATATCTCTAGGGAGAACGACTTATGAATCATACATCCCCACGAAACCTCTTCAGAAGCTTGAAGCATCGGGGAGAAAAGCAAATATGTCAAAAGGACAGGAACATGCTCGTTATATGTGCATCCCAGGATCACTAAGTGGAGGAGATAAGATCGTAGCGCCTGTGCTTCCAGACGAAAGGTTGTATGATCTAGGGTTTAGGCGGAATTGGGGAGAATTTTTACGTGCATCTTCTTTCGTCCCTTTCCTTTCTTCCGATAGTGTATGGAGAAGGTGCGTAGCGGTATTGATGATTTCCCGTTAATCTTGATTCGAGGTTGCTGCTTCTAGTGACCGATACCGGAGGCCAAGAATAAATCCAGAAGTCTTACGTCGGTGTCGTGAAAGAATGCGGGATGACAGACAACTTCCATCACCTGAAATTCCAGGAAGAAAATATGTACAACAAATGTCCCAATAGTGTCCCAAACTGTGCGGCTGCTTATTCACAATGCGAAACGAAGGAGAATCAAGGCGCGGTTCCTGTTGAAATACCAACGTCAGACCTTATTTCTTCGACAACGAACCGACAACTTACCCTGGTTACCACAACCTGTGCCTGAAGGCCAAAGAGCTGCGCTTTCTCCAGAGAGACATGCTCCGTTCCAAAGAGCTCCGCCATCAGAGCCGGACCACTGGCTACAGGATACCTCGGTGAATGAACCGGTGAGTGCGCCATGTCCTGAGGGGAAGAACACATTTGAAGCGCCGGAATCGTCGCACAGATCGAAGCTGTCAGGAAAGGAACGGAGGAGCTATTGGTGAGAGGATTGCTAGTATTTAAAAGCAGACAAACAAAAGGAGGGGAGGCAAGATTTAGGAGAGTTTATCACTCACTGCACAGATGCTCCGTGCTGATTTGTCGGACTTGATGTTGTCTGACCACACCACTCCTGGTTACCCTGGTCTGGACACATGTCGGTCACCTTCACGATGATTGACGTGAACGGGCCCGTAAATGCTGGAGAGTACGGGTCCGCGTTGGCAGTCAACGAGAAACAGCGCCCACACGCATCACCTGCACCCAAACCGGGAGCGGAGCCGAATGCGAGCTGGCTAATGGCAGCGGTGTACCCAGACGCCGCTTTGCCACAAGCTAATGAACCACGGAGGTGAAAGGGATGCTCAATTCAAATTCTCTGGATACCGAAAACCAAAAGAAATTGGACGCACCCGGGGAACCACAACCTGAGTAGTGTGTAAAGGATGCTGAACCGGAGGGATTCTGTACGTATCCTCCTGTTGTACGCTTGTCAACGACATTTGCGGAGGCTAGGCCAACCACACACGAGATTGCAACAATTGTCTTCAACATGATACACAAAACTTCGACGCGGTTGACTTAAGACCTTGACGTACGGTTCACAACGCCTTTATACCTGGATCTCTGTGAATACTGAACGATTGAACACGGGCGCTTCAGATCTAAGTCAAATTGTCTCTCTTCAGCCCGACATCCTCCCGATCAATTGCTCGTTCTGAAGTATCTGGCGATCGTGACCTTTAAGCCCCCGAGGGCCCTCACCTTTGCAATGCTGCGGGTAAATGTGACACAAGATTTCAATAATTCTCAAGGCCACCTGGACGGTCCCGTGGTAGGCCTTCTCTTTGACCAAAATCTCCGGAATAATGCAGATTTTAAATTGTTTCAGTCCTCAATAGAACGAGTGAAAGTTGACTAGAACTGGCTAGTTATCGCCGAGCCTCGTATCTCAAAGCTTTCTCCATCATGGAGCGGTACCTACGCCCGTCAAATCGGTCAGCAACTCTTCTACAGAAGACAAGAGAACCCAAGGCAATACACACCTTGATTTCCACATCCAACGGCCGGCCAATTTGCCGCGTTTTCACCGTTCAAACAGGCACCGGTAAATTCAGAACTACCGTCCGACCCGGTCCATTGACTGCAAGAGACCTCGGAATAGGTGCCAATGAGAGCGCCGTGGCCTGTGATAACTTATTAGCGACTCATCGCCAGCACGGGGCTTTGCCCGTCCGATTACCGCAGGACGGTTGAAGGCGATGACGTACCCGATGGGAAGAATGCCGCGGAAGCGCCAGTATCCTCGCATAAATCGAAGCTACATAAACGTTAGAATAATCCGAACGGGGAGCAAGGACCAATCGCGGCCAACTGGCCGACAATCGACGGACGGATGAAATATGAAAGAAGGGACGCACTGTACTGCTTGTCCGTGCTCGTTGGTGAGTGTGGAGGTCGATTGTCCACACCACTCCTCATTACCCTGAGCAGGGCAGAGGTCCGTTACCTTTACGACGACTGTCTGGAAGGGCCCAGTGAATGAGGGAGAGAAGGGATCTTCGGTCGCTGTGACAGCAAAGCACCGGCCACAAGCATCGCCAGCTCCGAGCCCCGGAGCAGAACCGAACGTCAGTTGACTTAAGGCTGCCGTGAATCCTGTTGCAGAGATACCGCAGGCTACGATACGATGGTCAGCTAGAAATCATTTGAAAGTATCGAAGGAAGGCATACCTGGCGCGCTACAGCCGCTGTACATGGTGAAGGACGCTGACCCGGAGGGGTTCTGTACATATCCACCAGTTGCACGCTTCTCCAGCGACGCTGCCTGGGCAGATAGTGCAAAGACCGATACTAGAGTGCTGATGGTGAGCCACTGCATCTTCTGCGTTCTATCCTGACCTTCAGAAAATCCCTTCGCTTTATATGTTGTCCTCATTTGATGTGAGAACATGAATAACATTGGACCAGCGTATGATAAATCTCGGGTGACGCTGCGAAGCACTGCAAGTTGGCATCAGCAAAAACATCCCGGAAATTTGGCTATAGCAACTATGCCCGACTCCCCTGTGAACTCGTGAACATATGGAACTTAGGTATTCTTTCACACTCCACGGACACATTGATGTCACGGTACTCGAAGTGATACCGAGTTTTGACAACGGTGCTGTATGTATGTGCAGGTATTTACCCACCATCATCGCTTGCTCAATCATATGTGAATCTAGCGATCCGCAAGCAGTAATCTATTTTGCTCATTCATTTAAGAGCAACTGTCGACTTTAGGAGCCCATGAATCGATGCAAGGGTCGGACGCAAAGTACTCACAATGTACTGTACAAAGACACGATCATTCACAAAGTAATAAAACGTATGACCGTGTTTTTTTTTTCTTTTTCTTTTTCTTTTTCTTTTTCTTTTTCTTTTCCCTTTGAACAAGCAAGATGCAACTGTACCCAATTTAAATTGAGGAATTGAAACTGAAATGTTCCTCGGACTAATCAGCGCTTTGTTGATAGTACAAACATAGGGAAAACATGCACCACTACTAGTATGCCGAGGCACGTCCAAGTCCGACAGAGTCTATGGCTCTTTTCTGCACGATGTTGGGTCTTCGAGCCCGCTTTCCCCGAGCGTAGGCCACTGTAGGCCATAGGGTATCCAACTGTCGAGTTGCTAGGCATACTGGTAGACTGGAAGGCCTACAACGAATGTACGGTGTTGCAGAAGTTTGTCCGTAAGGCATCAGTATCATAGTACCAATCTAGCATTTTAATTCAGAAGACAATACACCTTTCGGATTCGACATTGACAGCCTACTTGGGTACCAGAATCCTCGGATAGTGCACTGGAATGTCCACCTAATCAACACAGCGACGTCATGCCCACTAAAGTTCTCCGCCTTAGTGAAAGATTCAAGCAAACCTGGAACACATTGGATCAAACGCACTTCCTGCGTGGTTTATCATCCAACATGCACTGCGATCAGTGTACTTTTGTTGTTAGAGCTGGGTTGCAGTATTAAGTTGTCTTTTAATAATACCGTATCAGCATGTGAAACAAATTCTTTTATACGAATTAGACCAAGGCTTACCGGTGTCAAAAGCCAGAAGGATTCCCTGCCGCGGCATATGGCGCACTTCTACCGCACCGCTACCACCGCAGTAAGGCCTCCTCATTTATCTTTCAAAGGATTATTTGAAAATGGGATGCTGTGTACAGCATGTAGTATAACCTACCTGGCCTTTATTGTACTGCAGGGTGAACGGAATCTGCATCTTTTAGAAGTTACCGTAAGCGGGTAATCTGCCCAGCCATGCTCTCAAACGTCGTTGGTGTTATGGAAGTACCGTGACGGTGTCTGCCAGTGTGCAACTTGGAGGCTGTTCTATGGCTCGGCGATCGCCTCAACCGTTTATTAGGAAGGCGCCTCCGTCAAGTTGCAGCACGAGCGCTACACGAGTAAAACATTCGCATACTTTCATCCGCCTGTCACTGTGTCAGCCTAATCATCATCAAAAAGTAGACTAAGAAAAGAATTTAATATCTTACTTGTGCAGCAAGTGGGATCAAACCAATGGGGTGCTCACCACTGGCAGGATCCTCCCCAGGGCTAGTCCGCTTGAGTAATTTGCGCGCGACTTGTTGGTGGCTTCGCTCCTTCCTCCTTCTAAGATGCCATCATCATGATGGGCTCACAGATGAAGAGAACAGGAAGCTGATCTTCAGTGCCCCGAAACACAGCACCAAGGCCCGGGTGCAGGCAGATAGTGCGAGTGTAGAAGGTGAGCACTATATCTTTGGCCCGGGTCAGAAAGATATTGCACGAAGCCCAAGCTAGGAACCCGGCAAGTCAAGTTTATATTCGTTCGATGATACGTTTCTTTGTCCTTAGGCTTAGCGTCTTAATGGCGTCCATCCGAGGCTTATGCTCAAAGAAGAAGAGGAACAAATCTCATAGACAAGAGCACAAGGACCGAGACGCTCGTTATAAAGATCGCTGACAATGTTGATTTCGGAAGTATGAAAAGAATCGAACAGCAACATTGTGCCAAGCAGCATGCTCAGGGAGTCTATAAATGTGGGGTCGGTAGTAACCATCGGAACCAGATAGAAACTCGAAATGGCCACCAAGCAATCCTGAATAGAGGTTGTTAGTCGCCGACCATCACAGATGAGATTATTGCCTAGCGACCGCACGAAATTACCACTGGCATTGGGTGACAATACAGTCCGATCCCCCAGACAATTTGGTAGTGAATTAAAACCCTACGCCGTCAAGAAAATTAGCATTTAAAATGAACGGAGGAAAGGTTAAACTAAGCGGCGACGGCGATCCATGTTCTTGCTTCTTGATAACGAGGCGACAGTTGACGAAGGTAACGGTATCTGGTAGACAGACCAGTCAATATAATACATTTGCATGCTGGCAAGGTAACAGAGTGTGCGATATTAGGGATTGGAGGATGTTCGATAACTGCTGGCAATCAGGAAAAGGGGAATTGGATGAGACTTATACAAAGGGGAAGTACTAATCTGAACGTATGCAATGAGAGGGAGCGGAGGACAAAAAAAGAGTGGAAAGAAAGAAAACTGGTGTACAACATGGACATAATCGGAAGAATTAGCAAGTACAAGGGTTAGCAAAGTAAATTGGCTTCATAAGATAAGGAGAGACGTGTTTCATCATCGCGAAATTCAGTTTATAATAATAATATGCAAGACCGGTGAGGCATGTGGTGGGGTAGTAATGCGTGACAGAGTAAGGGGAATGAGTAGAAAAAACACCAACAAAATAGATCGCAAAGAGGAGAAAATGATCTAAGCAGAACACGACACCTCGAATATGCTTCGCCAACTGTCCGATCGGCTCTCAGTCTCAAAGGTTTCATCACGGAAATCAATGAAGTTCGGGGCCTCGGCGGTGTTCGGCGGCGTCAACCAGTCCAAGCGCAGTTCAAGGACTGGTAACTGAGACCGCGAGCGGGATGAGTCAGAACGCGATTGAGAGTTCACAGACGCGGGCCGCGAGGAGGCGCCGTTGATGTTAAGCTCGGAGACGGAGGTGCGTGTGCTCCGTGAGCGGTGTGAAGAGCGCGACCGTGACGGCGATGAGGTGCCGTGGGTAGGCTGTGAATACACCGATAGGGACGAGACGGACGACGCGTTTGATAGCGGGTGCAGGTTCTGCGCGACTTTGGGACGAGTGTGACTCCTAGATACAGGATGCATCTTCGTACTGCTCGTAGGTTGCGCTGGCTGTATGTAGCTTTTCGTGCTCGAATAACCACTGATGCCACTGCTGTTGCTATTTGAATACCGCGAGCGCTTTGAGCTCCGGGGATTAGTGCCATCACTGTGACTGCGCGTCATGTTCGGGAGGTCCAACACCGGTGCATCCAACGGCCGGCCCTTCTCAATTGCAGCCTCCTCGTCCTCTGCTTCTGCACCGCCCGCATCATCGCCATAGAACATCCCCCACCCGCTCGCCCGCGGCGTCGCGCTATACCATTGTGCGTTCTCAACCGTCACACTCAAATCGCGTACTGCAGTCCGTGATCGGTGATGCGGACGCGAACCCGATGACGATGCCGGTGAAGCTTTTGATTGCGGTGGAGTTTTCCGCGGCACCGACGGTCCCGGTGTCAAATCCCATGTTACGTCTTCTTCTCTCATCGCCTGGTCGATCACGACACTAATGTCCGTGTGCATCGATATCCCATCTTCCTCTTCCTCTTCCTCTTCAAGAATATCATCCTCATCATCCGACATCGACATGAAGTTCTGAGACATGCGGGGCACGATCCGGCCAACAGCACCGTCTGCGCCTCGGCCTTCTAGTCGCTTCAGAGCATCGACACGTTGTTCCCGACGATAACCTGATGATACTGTTGATGTACGGCTTAGGAGGATGCTCGAATTCGTGGTGGGAGTAACTGGTGAGACCGGATCGTCGAAGGCCGGTACCAGCGGCGGCGAAGGAGGTGGCGAAGCAAATCGCATTGGTGACACTGAACGTCGGGACGTGAGGCCTGACACCATGGCTCGTCGAGGAATGGGTGAATGGAGGAACACTGTCCTTCTGTTACTCGGAGAAAACGTTAAGCCGAACGGATTTTGGTTCCGCTCGATATCAGGAACGCTATGCAGTGAGGTGGGACTAGCGGGTGGTGATGAAGGAGGTGGGGGAGAGTAAACCGAAGAAAAGCTGCATACAAATGAGAGCAGTTCAAAGCACACTTTGGAAATACAACGTACGAAGGAAACACTGTCGCTGACAGGTAACGTGAGCTCATACCGTCGACAGACTCCTTAGCCCTCAAGCTCGCAGACCGCAATGACTGCGACTCTGCAAGATCCAACGAGAGAAAAGACCGATACATAGACGGATTTCTGCGTTTCTTGAACGTGAAATAAAAAGACTCTCCGCTGGCTATAGATGCGTTTGTCTCTGCGACCGATGCGGAAGGGAGTGGTGTCGATGTGACCGACTCGGCGACGGAACCCGGTGCGCTACCGCGTCGAGGTCCAAGGTAGTCTTTCGCCCATGGCTCTGACCTATATCGCGCGGGGGAAGAGTCGTCGGTGAGCAAGCCAGATTTGAAGAGGTCGGAATAGTTTGAGAAAGCCATGAGCAGCAGCCTAGGAGGAGCGTGCCAGCACCAGAGGGAATGATACCTGAGATATATAGGCAGAAATGAGCACTCGTGGGAACTTGAGTGGTTTCACCAGTGATCTTGTCACAGTTTTAGTTTTGCACCCTTGGCGACTGTCACGCATGTTCCCCTTTCTCGCTTATTTTGTGGTTAGCTTTCGGGTTCTTCCGCAGTCAGGTACCACTGGATTTGAACCTGTCCACCTCCTGCTGCCTTTCGGCGAACTATTTTTCGTGGCCGAGCAATCCGCACTGTTCAAATCGATGCGCTACAACGGATCATGCTTTATTACACGTAGGACGCAGCTCAACAGCGAGCTCGGGACAAAAAGTTTTGATACCAGGTCCCGGTATCACCGGCACCCCTTGCCAGTCACGCTCTCAACACTAGCGCCTATGCATAATTACCCGACTACGATCTACATACAATAATCTCGCAAGCTTTTGACTCCGAATCTTTAGCTTGCGACTCTACGCACCGGAGTGCATCTACGATTTGCCACCTTTATTACTCCTGTCACACAAAATACAGTGCCATCGACTCTCAAGCGCGAGTAGCCCTGCATCATTCGGCTGTCACTCCTTTCGAGCATTGCGGAAGTTGTTGTCCTCGCGATTCTGAGCCGCGACGCTTGTATCTCAAGCGCATTTTACATCACTACCCGGAGGGGGCGGGTTCTTTTCGCTCTGATGATCTCTTGTCCTCTCGCTCAGTCACTCTGGCCTTTGCGCTCTGCTTTCGGTATTTTCAGCGTTATGGGAAGGAACGTGACGCCTATCTGTGATGGAAGGAACAAGGGATATGAGGGAAGAGATTAATAGATATTGGACGTCAAAGGTGTGTATTGTTAAACCTGAGCCGCTTGATCGACACTCGAAGCGCTGCAACTCCATTGGGAAGCCATTAGCCACGGCGTTACACGCACCCTCTACACGGTCTTCGCACAGGTTGCCGACCTCGAGGGCACGGAAGTCGAAGACGAACGCCTTTCTTTCCGCACCTCACCAGGCTACCAGCACACATCGCACCTGCGTGTTTCACTCGAGTAGCCATGCACCAACGGTTCTTGCGCCGCTTCCAGAGCTTCCATTATTCTGACTCACGCTCCTGCAGGAGCCCAGCGCCAGCGTTGACAACTTCAATCACATCCATTGCTGATTTTTTTCTCCGCATTTCCATCGAAGTGTCATCATGTATCCCATGACCGCTAGAACTTTTTTGTTCGTCGCGAACTGTAACACTTGCTGGCCCAGAACCGCATCTCCATCTCGAGTTGGACACCGTTTCGCAGGCAACTTACGGGAACTCGCTGATCGCAAAGCGCGCACACGGGTGGCGGTTCGCTGTTCGTTACCCATGCACATTGCGTTTGATTCCACCGCATCTGATGCTCCAGATGGCACCTGATTCTTTCGTACCCGCAAACATACTTATAGATACTATACAAAGGTGCAGAAGGCTTAGGGGATGTGACGGAGGAGGAAGGGGCTGCGCTTTCTTGTAAACGTGAACAAGCTTTGCGAGATTATGACAGATCATGCCCACTTTCATAAGTCTTCGAGAGTCACTGATACAGAAGCCCCTTGTGCTTCCTTGTTCCTACGCACATACATGAAGTCTTCCGGAAGCTAGACTTGAATCTAATTCATGTGATCTCTGTACAGATTTGACTGTGAGCCGTTTTCAATACTGCACAAGTATCAACATCAGGTCCCGTCGAAGTCCGTGCCATCCGGCCAGCAAGAGAAAAACTTTCCTGCACATGTACATATGTACGTGTGCACATCAGAGAACGCGAGGTGGTATGCTGTGTATATCTGTGAGTGCGTACCTGGAACAGCTGATATGTATGTTTGCTCTCATGATGTTTACTAAGGCACGACTGAACTTACTGCCACCAAGAACAGTGACAGTTCTTGACGAACTATCACATCATCGATTGACTCTCCCTGATTCCCGTAGAAATCATCATCAAGACAAAAGCTAGATATGAGTACCTTTCGATGTTCTTCGGCGAAAACTAAAGGGGAACGGCGTAACTTGATCATGAACGACTGTATTGACTTACGCAGTTTCCAGCCTAAGTGCTCTAAAACAAATGTCCATCGTAATATCAGCAAATGTTCGGCGAACCGCCGTGATGGGTGTCATCTGCTACCTCCACCCTGTAGAGTGAGTGACTTACCCGACATCCGAAACTAATTTGTCTAGATTTCTAGATGGTCAAGCTTCGTTAACTTCGGACAACAGAAAAATTCATCAGTTTTATCGGGAAAAAACAATGCATCGCATGCATCGTAGCTCATTAGCTCACCGTAAGTGGAAGTCGTATGTACATATTTCACGCCAATTTGCTTTGTTCCGGTATTGGTCTCATGATGGAAGACGGCTGAGCCTCTGAGGCATACCACCATAGTAGAAATCTTAACACATACAGTCTATCCGGAGCTAGAACGTAAGCACGGTGACTAAATCCGGGAGCGCATATACATGTATTGAACGGCGTCGGTGGTGGCTATGACGATGAGGTCAGATACTATGCGGCCGCACCTGAGGTCGAGACTCGTCGATATGGTCAATTGACTCACCTACGCAGTGATGTGTGATGTGTGCTATGCTTAACGCCGTGCGCGACTGATGGAAGTAGGTGTTTGGTGCGTATGCCACGACCAATCGTGCGCAAAAAGATATCTGGGTCTTCGTATTCGTCCTCGGGGTAGTTCTGCCCTAATCAAGTCACAATCTGCCCATGCCACTGGGCGCCTGCCTGTACGTTTGAGGGGATATTCGTATTTCGAAGACAAAATACGTGTCACTTGCGGCAATATTATGCCCGATCCAATACTTAGTATGATCCGATATGATCCGGTATACGGAGCTCAGAAAGTTGTCAGAAAAAGAATGAAACTGATACCACAAGTCAATTAAAATATAGCTTACTAGTTTTTCAATTGAACACGTCCATCAGTGAGTGACATGATGACTTTGTATATGACCCTACAAATTCAGGCATGAGGAGTTAAGACAGACCCTGCGAAAAGAAAACGAACGCTGTGTTAGTGATCCTAGGAAAGACTAGTAAAAGGGACATGCTCATCGCTTAGCACTGGTTGGAATGACCATGGCTGTGACCTCCGTCTAGGGTGTATCAGGATCTAGACATTCGTAGGTCAGACCGTCAATTACGGAGTCAGAACTTCGAAAGTAGAGGTCGCGCCCCTATGGTCCTATCTATCAGCTTTCCTCGACTTGAATCGTTCTGCGTAAGTCTCGGAAGGGCATTCCATAACAAGGAAACATAACGTACTCACGCACACTGACACCCATGCAAGGCGATGATTTCTGCATTCCAATCACTGAAACAAAGATCCTGACGGAGGAAAACCGGTTTGGAAAAGCAGAAGAGCAAGTGAACGGCCTAATTGTAGCTGGGACACTTAGTAGAGAAGCCCCTCGTAAAGCAAGCCAAAGGAGTTTCTGCTTTGGGATGATTCTTGGATACGATGAAGACTGATCATCACGAGATATTCGGCTGCTCTCGATGATAAGATAGTAAGAGAACGAGGGGCAAACATCTCGCGAAGATGGACAGAAACCACGACCAGTCGAAATCCAATCGCTCCGAGCTCTTCTTACGAGAAGGATTAGAATTTGTGGAAGCCATCGATCAATGCCCAGTCTGTTCCGTCTTATCTGATACCCAAGTGTTTGGATGGTCGTGCATATTCATGCTTTTACTAGCAATCAGATTATCAGTATAACAATAAAGTGCCCAAAAGTAAGAGGTTAGGCAAGGGAATGGACACCCACAATTTAGAAATAGAATCAGTCTGCACGAGGCCAATCGTATTTGCGAACGAAAAGCTCCCGGCACCAAGTCCATGCGCCAGAAGGCGACGGGAGAGCTAGAGCAATAGCAGTTGAAGCCTGCCGAAGAGTCTAAAAATTGATCAATTGAAGCTTGAAGGTTAACCCCTTGACTATTCCCCCGAGGGAGAACTCGCGTTGAAGATGACGTGGAAAGCTCGGAGACATGCGTAGGGTGGATCGGGTCATACTCCCTGTCGGTATCGCATTCCGTCCATTTTTATAGCTGGAGGAACTAGGTATCGGAGCTCGGACGATCTCGAAGCGCCTTTTCTTAGGCGCAAGGGGTGGATTACAGATAGAAGAGCGCTGGTTTTGAGTAGAGTAGTATCAGATACGATAAGATCATAAGACAAGGACACATATACATATTGCCACCAGATAGTGATTCTTTGAAGCAATGCTGGGTACCTATCTGCTTTCCGATAGCTAGCACAGTTATCCTTTAAGTGGATTGGCGGGCTTGGTGAGACAGATCAGAGACAACCAGCATGTAGCTTGCGTCGCCAAAAATTTGAGCCTGACGAACGTATCACTGCGTGTTAGAGGGCGTAGGTGATCGCGATGAATAGTGCAATGATGCCACGGTTGGACCGGAGGTCGGTGAACATGACGAAGCTCTTGCGATCTAGCCCGGGTCATAGTTGAAATCCATATGTAGCACTGATCCTGAAAGGGAACTTATGCACTACATTCAGCCTCGCACGAAGCGTACCCCAGGCTAAAGATAAAACATATCAGATAAGACAAATTTAAGAGCGAGGCACGGTAAACAGATGATAACTTGCGAATCCGACGAATGTATGTGTACATGTAGCACACACGCACCTCTACATCAATGAGGTAGGAAAGGTGCTCTTCTGGAGAATAGATCATGAGCGACTGATTGAATTATCATATTTTCTTTGCTTCAGCGTGTACAAGCGTCAGAAAAGAGCCGTATAATCATCCCGAGATTCAGTGAAGTGATAGACACGAGTTCGCCGCGAGGGGGGAGGTACTTCTATCGGAGATGCCATGGTGATCTCTATCAGATAAGACAAATGACATAGTTAACTATCATGGGCAGAAGTATAGACAGTAGATGACTTACTGGTCTGGAAGAACGGACCTATTCGTGCCGGGATAAAGACTCAATTCACTGCATTGACAAATGGATCAAAGGAGTCGAGATAGACAAGAAGAAGGCCGTAGGTTTTGGAAGGTATTGAACAATACATATCGCGTCGTAAGGCATACTGCGACCGGTAGCTAAGGTGCGTTTCAAAGATTCAAGCAGCGGTTGGAAACTAGTACAGATGGTAAGAAAATAGAGATCGAATACGCGACATCAATATCATAAACAGGAAGATACTCCAAAACATGAAAACGCAGGCAATACCTCGGCTTTCACATGATTTCGACGATGGATGGATATACTCTACATCACATCACGGATGAAAGGGCGGTTACAATAATGATGTCGGAAGCTGATGAGATCACTGACAGTAGACGAGTGAACTGATAGAGACATACCCGAGTAACCCAATGAGAGACATGATAAGCGCAAAAATTGGGGGCAACCAGCTAGAAGGAGAAACAAGAGCGAGAAAGGTCAATATAAAGTTCGTTTGTACTTTAATATCATGAAGATAGAAGAACGCAAACACAAAGAATCAAAATACATCCATGACACCCAAACGATTGATTCTTGACGAATTAGAGTTTGCTGTCTCTCTGGAAATAGGGCCACGAACTCTCCGGATGATGTGGTTCATCTCTAAGAACCCTCGAACTTACACCATCTGAAGATGCAAGTTCGAACTTCAAAAAAAAAGAAAAGATGCTTCGTTTTTAAAACCGAATTAAATGAGAAGGACTAGTTGAGAAGAGAGGGAAATAGCAAAAAAAATAAAAAAATTTAAGAGTGGCTCACGTGGACATATTAAATTTCCCGGCCTTGAACACTGCCGCGAGAACGTAGCCTATGACAGCAGACCCGACTACAGACCCGAGCAGGCCGGCAAAGAGGTACACGAAGAGAATGAGCAATGCGTACACTGCGCGTGTCCGATGTGGATTGACCTTTGGCGGCGTACGGCGTGCAGAGGTGGACGCCCGGGAAGGTTGATTCCGGGCTGACGGCAGCGTAGACGCTCGGGAGAGCTGAGGACCAAGAGGAGGAACGGGGGAGAGGTGCGAGGGACTAGCTCCAGTATTTATGAGTGTCTGTGGTTGTGCATGCAATAAAGTAGGCGAAGCTGTGAATTGCGCTGTTACAGGGGATGCACTCGTAGGCGAAAAGGAGGTCCGAAGCGCGAGCGGGTATGCCTCTGTGTTGGTCTTCCCGCCCGCCTGTTGTGCGTGCGCGTAGGAGAAGTGTCGGGGTGTTGGACCGAAGGCGATATTGAGGAATGCAAAAAGACCACATAGGGCAAAGAAAGGGAAGTAGAAGATGAGCGTCCAGTATAACGTGAATCGAAATACGTCTGATATCATTGTAGTTGATGATTCATGTCAACCCAAATCAATGCGCATTGCATAGTTCCCATAGTAAGGTGTCCAGATTGATTAATAGATAGCATAATGTTTTGAGTGGCCATGTTCAACAAAATGTCCAAGGGCGAAACGTCCGACATAAAGTTCGAGGGCATATTCGATAGGCAGGAGAATGAGCCCTCAATGTGAAATATAGAATGTAGGACCATGAAAAATCCAAAACGTCAAGGCACGTATCGTGACACCAAGATGCACATAGCGGGAAGATGAAGGCGTAGATATATCGCACATAGCAATTGAGGGTTCAGCAGAACATGGATTGCGTGAGTTTCGGGGCTGATAACACAAAGAACTGAACGAAAGGACTCACCATTAGGATCATACAAGTAGGAAGCACCTGGCTGAGTGTCATCCCTGTGCGCTATGTTTCGCAACTCAAGGAATGGGTCGTACAAAGCTGGCCAATGTGGTGTCGCTGACGAAAGGTTCATCCCGTTCATCCTTCCTTGCCCAAACGACCTTCAAACCAGCACCAAGATGATCGCGTGCGTACTTTGACCAGGCCTTCAGATTTGAGTCTACCCCGCTCAGTGTCCGAGATAGCTGGAGCTGATAACCAATGTTGTACGAAGAGAAGTCAGCTGGTTGGTGAATTCAGATTATTCGAGGCTGGTCGAACGTAAGGAGCCAGCACGAGTATGCATAGACGCTGTGATGCATCTCAGTACATTTGGTAAAGGGAGAGAGTGATTGGCCGTTAATGTGAGACCTGTACCCCTGCGCTCAACGAGCGAAGTTGAAGACGACCAGTGTGTCGTGGACTGGCAGGGATATCACGTGTATCATGAGCCACGTGGCTTTGAGTTTAGTACAGGTAAATTTACGCAGGAAACAGCTTCTTCAGCCTTGACAGGATTAATTTCAGTTGATAATCAAGCTCGAGAATATTATTTAGAAGGTTATTGGATTGAAAGAGGGGAAAGGGGAAAGGGGAAGAGTAAGAACAAATAGATTTTCGAAAAACCGTCGAATTACGTCACTGGCAGAGTAAGTCTGCAAATGTCCAGATTAGGACATGTAAAAGATCAAGCTCACAACGGCCATTCTCTGCTTCTAACCATCACCATATACACACGCAATAGTTTAGGTCGAACCATCTCAGCACTTCTTCAAATTTTTATCGTTTCCAAACAAACATGAAACAGCAGGAAGCTCTTAATTGCCTCCGTTCTGGGAGCAATCCGCCGCCGGAATATCCGTGCCGATAAGGATTTGGGGCTGGACACCCGGGAGAACCAAAAGACTGTATATCTCTTGGCTGCACCCGTGCTCGCGATGACTGAGATCAGTTGTCGCTGGCCCCTGATGGGCACTCGTAGCTCGGAAGAGGAGAGACAACTACCGATGAGCTTCGTTACTCACTTTGCTTTCCCAAATACATTAACTTTGACAATTGCGAACAATTGCGCGCTTCTCTTAAGCCGCTCTTCGTAACACGACGCAATCAGGAACTAAAAGAGCCAGAGAAATCTCGAGAGTTCTTCCTTCCTCCTTCCCGCAGCCCTGATTCAATTCAAACGAGGAAATTTGTCGCGGGTGGGGAGAGTGGAGGTGTCCGTGTCTCAACGTTGACGTCGAAGAGCCTCATTCTGAGCTCATGATCAGAAGTAGGCTTCCATTGCCCAGTACCTTGTCAACTCTGTAGCAGTATTGATTGTGATCCCTTTTGTAGCTCGCTTACCTAGCCTCTGACGTACAAAAGCCTCCATCGGTGACCAGCCTTTGGATTTCGTTTAAATCTCTCAGTGTGCCTTGCGAGTCGTGTCTCACTTTACTCCGACTCAACGACTCTACCCTACCACCCTTAGCTTTGCTCTTTACTTTCCGAGTCCGTATCATTTCCGGTCTGATATTAGCATCGATTACTACTGCTGTTACGGAATCTTCAGCAAAGTACGATAGGACCAAGCATCTCATTTCATTTCATCCCGACGTACCCTCACCGACCTCACTTGCCTCGTGCCAACTACAACCGCGTACGCTAATCCAATTGCAATCTCGCCTGCTCGGTCCTGAAGCCCTCTTTACCCGTCAGCCAATAATCTTCCGTGCATTTCGGACTATACCCGTTTGCTCAGGGACGTACAAACACACAGAGCTGGCGAATTGCGATTATAGAATAGCAAAGTGTGCATTCCGTTGTAAGATAAAGTGAGTGTTCACAACCTGCCGTCTTCACGTACCAGCCACTCATATCAGCCACCCAGTTGACTTAAGAACGGCCGCGTCCGGTACGCCCCCTATAACTCATTCGCCTTCAACTTACCTCTGACGAACCTGTCACACTGTCAGCCCAATCTCCTTACCGCCATGGCATCGTACTGGCAAGGTGTGCTCGAGTGGCTCGCCCCCTCCATGAACCGTACTCTCGGTGACTTCGACATTCAGACACAGCCCGACTGCATCGAGCTCGAAGACTGGGCATCACTTCCCTCTGCATCTCCGGCTTCTTCAACATCCTCACTCCCCATCACATTCACCTCTGACTTGTCGTCCTCAGTTCGTCAAAGACGGAAGGGTGCCAGCAGACACGCCAAGTCTTCCTCGTCGCCTGCTGCGTACCACGATCCCTCACCCTTACTGGCCTCACCACCCATGCCTCGGTCCTCATCAAAACTCCGAGCCTCCTCCACAACGCCACGTCCCTCTCACTCTTCGTTCTCGCCCGTACTCCTCATCCCGGGTCCGGGTGGCTTGACTACTTCCCTCATGTTCTTTCCACCCGACTTCTCACAAAAACCGAGACCCGCCAAACAGCAACGAGCTCAGAACTAGTGACGACTTTTCCGTGTCTGTTTATATTCAGGCCGGGCGATGACTATTCAACGAAGGAAGGAATAATAACGATCGATGACGTATTGCAGTGGCGCCCACTCAAACTCGCTGAATGCGTCGGGCGGTGCGGGAGTGCAGGCCGTTTCGAGTATCTCATCCACTTCGGGTCTGAAGATCACGCAGGAGTAGCAATGACGAAAGATGACAGGAATAATCACGGACGAAAAACAAGCGATAGCATAGGCAGCAGGCTATCTCTGTTCATTTCCTACTTGCGAAGATGTCGAGGAAGGCGGAGTCACAGCGTAGCGTACGATTATCCGAAGCTAATCTCTAGGATAATATTTCTCTCCGATCCATTAGCGATCTTTCGGTGATGAATGATGGGTGGAAATTAAAAAGTCAATCTCGATCGAGTCTTTTCCAAGGACAGCTCATGCATTTCTTATAGCTGACTTGGCTATTTCTGTCAACCAAATCCGATTTGCCTCGCTAATGCTTCGCATATCATATTTGTTGCCTTTTGTTATCATTTGTAACCTTAAAGACCGAGAGTAGGAGAGAATATATTGCAGCCACGTAATTGTGAGCGAAGCAACACTTAACTCTAGATACATGATTAACACAGTTAATGCTAACAAGAGGAGAACACCTTGAACAACAGTGTGATGAACTCATGAAGACGATATACAATATTCACTAAAGACGAATACTACAATCAAAAGCAGGGATAGCTGGCGCTTAGCTTCAGGAGAATCTCAATGACGAAAGAGATTCCTCTTGACTCTGGGTTCTTCCACTCAGGAGATAGTCCCTACAGTTAAGACTGGTAATAAAAATGGAGTATATGTGGCTATCATAAGAAGAAAGCGCATGTTAAGAGTTACAGGGAACTTACCTAGCGAGAAAGGAATTCGTGTACACTAGACCGCAACGAAAGGGCGTGATCAGCTGTCTCCGCTCGAGAGGGTGCAAGGACTAATTACTTACATCGACTTATGTTGAAGTAGAATGCCATGTAAATAAATGTGTGAGGCAAAACAGACATCTAACAGATGGTCAGAACGGGTTTTGAAACTCCAAGCCTCGCGATAGAATATCTCGCTCACCATTACAACAGCCATGATAGCACATAGACTGGTGAAGAGCCCGGTACACATGGTGAACGCGACTATGCGAATCGCGATGGACTCACTCTTCGTCCCCAATACTCCATGATCGCCCAGCGATTGACGGAGCAAGCAGGCGAGCGAGACAGTGATCGCCGAGTCGCCTATGGCGTTGAAAATGTCTATGAGTCTGGCAACTGTGAAAAGCTCGGCGGGTTCTGAAAGGTCGTTCATCTGTAGCCTGTACCATCACGCATCAATCTTATTGTAGTGCAGACACTAGTGTCAATGGGTAAGGACGTGGAGCTTACGCGCGATATGTGTACACTGCACAAATGAGTTGAGAGGTACATGAGTGTCTGCAATAACCAATCGACAGAAAGACTCACCCGCCGATAAGACGAATGAAACAATCGGAAACGATATCTAGTCATCGAGCAGAAAACATTACTTAGAAGGACCACATTTTTAAGGGTGAAATAGCTCACGAGTAGAACTGTCAGAGGGCTTGCTAGATATCTTAAGCTCGCAAGAGTAGCATTCCGGCGCATAACTTGTATTCCGATTGATAAGTACTTTATGCTTGGCTGATATATGTAATGGAGGGCGCTTACATCTCCATATGCGAAGAACGAAGAAACCTTGTACGAGCAGGGAGACCATGGCCTACGGAGGCTAATCAGTCACCACTTTAACTGAAGAGAATGCATGGTACACAAGCATACACTTATCATGATACAACTCTGATGAAATATCGATGCGTTAGCCCGTCGGGATTGAGTCGGTGGAAGTATGAAACTCACTTTGAGGGGGCTTGAAGTACCGGAGGTTAGCAAACCCATGAAGCTGAGCACTGGCGTATTTACTCACCCAGATATTTGCATGATCGTAGAAGGCGTATTGTACCCAGTGATCGTGTAGAAATATAGAACGTTCATTAGCACACCTTGCTGCACAGCATCCAAGGCCCATACAGTGACAGCCTGATAAGAGATGATGAGCATTGGAAATTTACGCATAGGTTTACGGCATTCTGCAGACCAGTGTCGTCAATTTCTTGCTGTCATTTGAGTTGGACTACAAGTTCCATAAATGCATTGTTAGCAACATACTTAATTAAATTGCAGTTGAGACAACAGACGTTAAGAAAGCAAAACATTTGGACGCAACCTGCTCCCCATAAGCTAAGCACACATTCTCTTATTAGTAAGGTGAAAAGCAATAGCGTGTACGATGCAGCTCTGGAACTTACACTAGGGACACTCTAAACATTTAACGAATAGCAGGACCGCAGACTATTAGCTGTTGTGTAAATCAATGTCAAACAGAATTCCTCACGCAATGCCTACTAGCATTGCACCTAGCTTAGATGGTTAAGTCAGCTGAATTAATACTGCGAGCGCGTATGAATGAGTGACTTACCGTCCCGTCGACCGATGTCTGATGAGAACTATCCATCTTGTACGCGAAGCGAGTAAGACAGTCGAGCACGTCGGTATTATTGCACATGAAGCAGGACTTCAGCAGCTAATGAAAGGTGCAACAGTGAGGCGTATACTACCAGCATTCAGTAAGTTATATATCCTCGATAGCGAATGCTTCATCAAGCTCAGGCCATTGAAAGAAGACTTTGCCATCAACCGGCGAGTACAAGGGCGATGATATCCGTCGATTCATGCCAGTGTGGTTTGACGGCATGGTAGCGCTGAACTCATGTTCGCCAACTAGCATCGGAGTTGCTTAGCGCTCTACACTATTGAGTATACAGCAGGGGCGCGTGGTGATTTGATCGAACCATCTTGCAAGTAGGCAACACGACGCAACTGGATGCGCGAAGTGCACTACAGTTACTGATGCCGGGGATACGGAGCTACACGGTTTAGGTTAGTTATACAATTCTCATGGAGCACGTTGAACGTACCAGTTAGCCATCAGCGCCTTTGTGCCCTTCGTTGACAGATTAGCGACCTCAAGTTCACTAGAACGCAACCCAGTGAGCAGACGGGTTCCACCGACGTCACATCGTGTGCATAAGTATAAACAACCATCAATAACGCGTCCGAACTACAAGCCACTCTCCCCTTTTTCAAGTCACAGACGGGCACAAAACAACAGTACAGATTTATGAGCACTGTTAAATGCTGAGAGTTGGAATCAGGGGTATGAGGCCATGTCTAAAGTGCGAGTCTTTCTGTGAGGGGAAAGTGATAAGGGGAATAAGCTATCAGGTCGTCAAAGAAGCTCTCTAGTCATTGACTGTAAAGTTCCAAGCCCTCGCGAAAAATTCTTAGTCTGTAGCAATCCAATCAGAATAGAGCACCACCTCAGAGGCAGAGACTCACAGGGAATCATGTCTGTCGGCTTTCTTTCTACCTCGTACGGAACAAGTGTACCAGGAAGACCGAAGTGGAGTTTATCGAATCAATAACATCGTCGGACGGATTGACTGTGCTTCTCGGGGGAAAGTTAGTACCGTGAATATCGTTCCTTCACCAGCGGGATATATGCAGACACACCTGCAAAGAATACAGTCCACAAACTTACCCCAAAAATAATAAAAATCCGAAGGGTAGATGTTTGAGAAGTATTTGAATTGCATGCGGTCGTTAAGAGAGAGGCGAAGCGTCTCCCCGGAGATTAAAGTCAGATCAGACAGAGTGGCATCCGCGGATGGGTACCACAGTGACAAGAATAGTAGGGCGCTAAGACAAGCCGCGGTAGATTGACTCCTTCCGATTGGAGGGAGCAGAGGGATTATTGACATATCACTCTTGCTTATACGAACAATGGAGATGTAGGCGTTTTCGTGAAGCAAGGATAGCATAATGCGCTATGCAAGACTCAAAATTTAGATAGGAATAGTTCACCTTAGCTTGACTTTACTTCCGATTCACATACAATCATGCAAGGTACGTAGTCCAACTACGTGTATTCGACCGTCCAGTAACGTTAATGCTTCTGCGTACAAGACTTTCATCGAATAGATCAAGCAAGTCATCGCTCGCATCCACACTTATTCGAGAAGATGTGTTTCGTCCGCGTTGAGAATTAATGTTGTGAAGAACCGAATGACTTCAAGGAAGCCTTCGGCTCGAATAGCTGGAAGGGGAACGCTTGTTAACAGATGCAAAATGCTCTGGATATCGCCAATAGCTACCTTCATTCACCGTATGCGCCCCATTGTAGTGATCAGATGCGCCGACATGTCCGTAGCGATAGATATATTTGGTGAGATTCCAGTAGTATCTCGTGTCTACACGCATACTGTTAGTTGATATGAAAAGATACTATGCATTTTACGACGCACCGGTATTTCCTGACACAAACGATACAGGTTAGTAAGCAGTGATGACATGAAGCTTATCACGTACCGAGGGATAAGCTAGGTGCAACAGCATAGGTTGCATCCTGGAGGCTGGACCTTTGAGAGCTTCCTAGAACCTGGAGGATAGTCCCAGACAATAGCTCCCAAGGTCCACTACCCGTAGTGGGAGAAATGGGTGCCGGATTCAGGCCAGAGCCATAAGCATCACTGAGAGTAAGATGTCCCAGAGCTTGACCTCTAGGCTTAGACGAGTTCCCAAAAGCATCAACTGATAAATTGAAGCGACTCGCGATTGGTGCAACGACATCCGCAAATCTCGCTTCGAGCTCCGCCACCGAACTGTATAACACACGTCAGAAGTGAGACCAAGCACATAGACAAACATGTGAGCCACACTGACCTATAATCGGCGATCCTATGATTTACAATCGCATGCACCAGCTCAGGTAGCGCATTTGATTTCACACCTCCATGGATAATGTCGACGGCCTGCGACGTCCCAGTGCTAGCTTTGAAATTCTCGAACAGTTTCTCCAACACGGCCTCGAGCTCCGTCAGGCTTTCGTCATCCGAGGTAGAGTCAATGATCAGCTTTTTGAGCGAAGAAGGAATGTCCGTGCCGTGCTCGGCGAAGCACTGGATCTTCTGGTAGTAGACGCCATCCCGTCGGAGAGTGAAGGGGTGGGGGTTATCCTCCAACTCCGTAATTAGTCTGGATAGGATACCGATCCCCTTTCATATGCCATTAGAAGGAATGTAATGCGTCAGAGCGAAATGGACTTACAGTATGAGCAGGTGGGACGCTAGAATGTCCACCTGCTGTAGCAACCTCTACCTTGACGTCAAGTTTCCCTTTCTCCGCAACCGCAGGCGTAGAGAAGATGGTACCAAAGGATTGGGAATAACCACCTGTCCAATCAAATTTAAGAGGACATACTTCACGCGAGAGCTCTCAGAATCGCTTACCTCCCTCGTCAACAAGTATGGAGAACGCATTTTCTCCATACTTCTGGAGAAGGAAATCTCTAATTGCAGTAGCACCCTTCGTAGGATGTTGTTAAGCTCAAGCATTATAATCGGGATTAGCAACTCACAAAGACGCCTCCGTGCTCTTCGTCAATCCCGAATGCCAGCACTATGCTTCGTCGCGGTTTGAAACCATTTGTCAAGAGAGATTCGACGGTTGTTCTGTAGAAAAATAGATATGTATAATATTGTGCACTGAGAATTTATTAGCTTACAAGACAGCGGTGAGACCAGCCTTATCATCACAGCTCCCCCGACCCCATATCCATTCGCCTGACACATATGAGAGTTGTTAATGAACCTATAGAAACATAGATCATACCATCATAGTATCCGGAAAACGGCTCATGAATCCACTCGGATGCAGTCTCGTTAGCGATAGGAACGACGTCTTAAAGGGAGATGTTTAGCTGAGGATTCCATCAAGGCCTGATGCTAACCTTGGTGGGCTGTCAAGAGGATAGGCTTCAGACCCACGTCTGACCCTTGCCAGTGGTAGATTAGAGCGTAAGTATTGACCTTAGTAACTTCCAATGTTGAATATCTGAGAATGAAGTGAATGGAAGCAAGCCAAAATTGACGAGTTTATACGTACACTGATGAGAACCTGCTTTCTAGATACTCGTGAAGCGTTTTGAATGGCGCCCAATGGTCAGGATCTTCGCTTGGGGGTTTCTCCTCGTCTTCAGTGACTGTGCTGAGCCAATTGTTAGCAAAGCCGAACAAGTACGAAGAAGAGATATCACGGTTACGGGATACGAATTATTCCTCCAAGAGATTCATATGCGTGAGCTTTGAAGTGGTCGGACTGATATAACCGCTCGAGCTGGTCCAGGAACTCAGAGTTTTCCGCAGGTTTGATTGGGCCACTTTGAGGACAAACATCAAAAACAACCTCTGATTGCAGAGGCCTGAGGCGTGTGATCACAAAAGCAAGTGTGGAGGCAATAGTCAAGGTGAATACCAATAGAAAATATCGCCCCATCCTGCTCTGCCTTTTGTTGGTCACAGGTACTGCATATCCCTTACGACAATGAACTTCAGCTGGAGTCGTCATCTTGTTCGTGGTTGACTTTCAACTTGAGGTCCACGTCTGAGAGATAATCAGACAAAATGGTTGCATTCCATGCGAATCGATTCGAAGACGATGGGAATCATGGTGCAAGTTAACACGATTATGGGTCATTCAGTTTGAAGAGACTGAAAGGGAAACTACTTCTCTACTTATTTACAACTTATTGTTACAAACATATATGTACATATATTTATAAGCTTACTAAAATCGTAAAATCGTGGCTTAAATGGACTTAGTAAGATAGAAGTTAAGTCGGATTTAAGCTCCAATAAAAAGGATAAGTAGCAGGCGTGAGAACTTGATCTTGGGGACAAAATTGTATAGAATTACCTCTCTTAAACATACTATCGTCTTCTCTGCTTTACCAACTATAACTCTTTCTGCTCTGGATGCATGCAGAGCTTCTTGCACACTTGAAAATAACTCCTCTTTCTGACTGCTGAGACTGTCGCTTGCTTGAGAACAACGCACCCCAAGCAAAATGGACCGTTCTGAACGATATTGATGCTTGAGGCGAGAGTCTTAATCGTCGACAACTTCGCTGTGAGTTTGCAGGAGAGAACTGAGGTCTAAATACAGCTTTTCTCTGCTGATGTTGGGCTTTTAGTGTATGCGGTAACCATGCCGCCTGTGCGATTATAATCGCTGAGCGCTGAGCGTCTATCTTGTCATATGATGCAATCACACCTTGCACAGACTTGCTGGGAACACGGTCAGGTTTTTTCTCATAGAAGCTAATTGTTCTGCACCAGATCTACAGTTTGCAGCGCCTAAGTGTTTTCTCATATTCTTCCAGTATTCTAACTCTTCTAACTCCTATCTATTCTTGTTTCATTCAGTGACCGGTCTGTTTATTTATAAACGCTCTATTCGATTCAAGTTGTATCAAATGTACTATTTCGTCTAACACAGTAGAGGTGCGTGATGTCTTTGCAATAGAGAAGTGTCAGGTCTGAGTCCGTCAGACAATTACAGAATCAACACACACAATGCAGTTGCTTGGAAGCTCAACAATTACAGACTTAGAGAAGGGATAGCGGAACCCGTTCCGCACAGCCCAGAACCACCGGCGGCCCCACATAAAATAGTCCGTTCAGCAGCTCTACCATCTACTGAATCGTTTTTTCATCAAACTCAATTTCACTGCATTCGCCGAAAGGCAATACCTGATCCCACTATTCAGCTCCTTTCTTGGTAGTCTTGGATTCGGGACCGTGTATGCGACGATCGAAATTCGATGAACACGCTGGCGCTTAAAACTTAGTGATCGTCGCGATCATGATGCGTTGGTTTCGTGTGAGATATTTATTGTCAGCTTTGTCTGTGCTAAACTTAGGACTCGGCACTGATAAAGTCTGTGGCCAACCTCAATGATCCGGCATCTTTAGGATAGGCTCAAAGCAGTGATTTGAGTATTGACCATTGATAATTCCCTTCTGTATAGTGAGGAAAACGGTTGAAATACCTGAACATACGCTGGCTGTAACCTGCTTTATAGTCACTCGTGAGCGTTTTGAATGGCGTCCAGTGGTCAGAATCTTCCCTTGGAGATTCTTCCTCGTCTTCAGTGGTGTGCTATGACGATTATGTGCTAACTCGACAATAGGAAAAGGATACGCCATACCCACGGGATATGAATTAGCTCTCTAATAAACTCCTAAATGTGAGCCTTGCATTATTCAGACAGATGTATCCGCTCGAGCTAATACAGGAGCTTTGGGTCTTTCGTAGGTTTGATCATCATGATGCCGCTTAGATGAAAAGCATCAAAACAGATACTAGTCGCTGATCTCCAGCGCTCTTACGCGAACAATAAACTCTTTCACGATAGCTATGTAGTCGGGACGAGTACCGATCAACATATCAACCCATCTTGCTCTGTCCTTTGCTAGCGCTGATCGAAACGACTCTGCATCTCTATATGACTCTTCGATGGAATGATGCAAGAGCTGTCATGAGGCTGCCTTGATGTCAGAATCGATGCGACAACGTCCAGACTCCAAGAAGTCGGGAATTTATCGGGTGGTTGGTAGTGAGCCATTAAATTAAGCGCCCAAGATAAAGGTGAGAATTTTGAAACTATGCCGCTTTGCTGAGTCAAGCCTTCACTATCGTCAACGTATTTGCCGCTGATACTCCAGAGTCCAGACACTTACACCATAGGCTCCTTGGGGTCAGAGACGAGCTCTTATTCTGACGAAAAAAGAATACCGATTAGCTGGCAAGGGCCAACACTCATCCTTGTGTCTGATTTCCCGGCAAAATGACCAGTTCTAGACGAACGTAAGCTTAAGCGTATATTCAACTTTATTATTTATTGACGATGAGATTCTGTGGTAGATCCGGGTGACCACACGAAAAGCTCCGTTGAGATACCACAACTGTTTGCAACAACAAACGTATAACGCCGAGCGTCTAATTTGTGATAAATGTAAACGTCGTATACTGCGATCGCTTCGTTCATCGACCCGGTAGGAATGCATTGGCACTCACGAAGTTTTCATCCGAAGAAGCGAGTCACCAATGTAGCAGATCGCCGCCCGTCTTTGCCTTAACTACTCCCTTTTGCACAATAAGACAGCTCTTGCTACTCTTCCTGAATCTGATGATCGAAAGATGTCATCGGCGTATCCTAGAATACCGCATTGCTTCTCCAATGGCTTCTCTGTGTAGTGGACTCCATATTCTAACGGATGAACGTTTCACCTACTCAACCCATCTGATGGGTCTCGTTTCCGGATCTCTTTATCATTGCTCCTATTTCTGCAGGCCAATTTCCTTCCAGGAGTTTCAAGATATTGTACACAGGATTGGTGATCGGGACCAGAGCCTGCTCTACAGTTCATAACCATAGTAGCTTTTTTCAATGCGCCGAGAATATAAAGGCGAGTCAATTTCCTGCAAACAGATCACCAGACAATCTCAATTCCATCTCACTTAAACTCACTCTTGCAGTATGTCGCTTGTTCAAAGGCGTAATGTCTCGTGCTCTGACAGGTGAGCGTCCTTTATTCTCTCCGTCAACTTCTACTGACTTATATAATGTAGCCTTGAGGGCCATCGGAAAGTCGAACTCCCGAAACTATGCGAGTCGCCTTTTGAGAAAAGTGACGAGAACAAGCTCGACGAGAACGACAGTGAGGAAGAAGAAGAGGCTTCTCCAGTAAATGCAGCTCATCAACTACCGCCCTTTGAGACTCTCCGGTCATATCCTACGAGGAGGAGATGGTCCGACTTGGTGAGCTCTGGAGAATAACATGCTTCGACGAGTCAATCAACGGTTCTCCTCTAGCTGCTAGACATTTCCATGACTACTACTTTCAATAGTCTACAGTATGTCATGGTCCTATCGAACTCTTATTTGCCCTGCTGACATTCATTTGTTAGAAACGGAACCGAAGTCGATGACGTCGAGGTGAGTGAATTACGGATTTTGCCTGTATACTGTATAATCTGCTAATCAGAGGCTACTAGACATGCGTCTCCTACATCCTCTTCTTCTCCCTCGTTTGGTGGATCTGGGCCTCCCAAGTATGCTACGACGTCCGTTTCACCAAAGCGGATTGGGTACACCGAATATCTGTCTTCCTCCAGTTCATTGTCTTTTGTGCGCTCGCTGCCTTTACCAAGGACTTTGACATTGGCTTTCAGATATCCCGCTCTGCCATAAACGAGGAGAAAGAGGCCGCATCGATACAAATACAAGATGGTTTCAACCAACAGGAGCTCGAAGCAAATCAATTTAGAAGTGATCGACTCCCTCTTCTGAATGCGCAAGGTGTTTCGCTAGTGATGATGTTCAGCAGGATACTGCTACTCCTTCAGTATCTCTTAACATCGTATTTAGCGGCTGCTAAAACTCACCCCCATGCCTCACCCATCTCTCGCTTCAGAAAAGCATTAACTCACAAATCCTTGAGGTCCTTCCAGATACACATATATTCGCTCATGCTTTCCGCAGTATCATACCTCGTTGCCTTCATCGTCCTCAATTCTCACGTTAAGAGCACCATGGGAGCTCAGATCGTGAAAGTCACTCTATGGTTTCTACCTCTTGTAATGGAGATAGGGGCACACTTCCTTGCAATATTGCAAAGCGGACGTGTCCTTTATCCCATTGATGGCGTGTTCGATCGTAGCTCGGACGCTTTCGTTATCATCCTCGGCGGTGGGCTTGACAAAATCACTGAAGGATTCCAGCTTATCGCCGGAAACGTGGCGCTGGGGTCGTCCGGCGCTGGCCTTATTCTCGCAGGCGCTATTATTTTCATTGCACAGTTTTCATTGTACTTTGAGATGACGAAAGGCCAAAGTATCTCGAGAAATCGGTCTCATTTTGGACCCGTCCGAGTCCTTGCGTGGTTCATTACCCATTTCTTCTACTTTTTGAGCTTGATCGCTTTACTGCAAGCGATTGCCTCACTATTGAAATTTGGCGTGCGTTTTATGCCTTATCAAGTCTATATTATACGCTGATAGGAAGTCCAGAACATTGGAAAAGCGCTCCAGCTCCCGGTCGATTTCCTGGAAGACGCGCTCGATCTGATCGTGACTTCAGATGTGCAATCCATCTCAGTGAATGACTTCAATGACACATTGAAAACGCAGGTCAAGGCGCTCGGACTTGATTTGGAAGACTTTGTGGTACCTATCAACAATAGCTACACCCTCGATGCCGACGATAGCGTATTCGATCCTCAAGATGAATTAGACGATGGAACACCCCTTTTTTCCACACCAGAACAGAAGGTAGCCTCTAATGCTGCTCTACAATCGGCCGCGATAATGATCTCCATCATTCTTAATGTAAGTGCCCTTATTTCCTTGCAAAGTCAGGCTTTAATGGTTCTCCTCAAATTCCTTCACGTAGAACTTCGATGCAACGCCGGACGACGACTCAGTGTTTGGCAGCACTCTCAGCCTATTCGTGGACATTTCGCCGAACGATACGACTATTCTCAACAACACATTTGGAAACACATTTGAAAATGTGTTTTTCGATACTATCGCTGTAGACGCTTTCACTACCGAAGCTGCTCCGGCACTTTGGTTCTATGGTTCTGCAGTAAGATCATGCTACTATCTGCTCTTTATACTTTAAGACACCTAATGTTTCGTAAAGGGCTTAACCCTGTTATGTTTATCCGCACTGAGCTTATTGGAATGGTGGGACAAACATATACAAGGTATGTACCGCATACAAAGCTGATTTCCCCTCAATTTATTGATGCATTTCGACTGAACAGATCGCTATCGACGCGCTGTGATCGTAATCCGTCTGATGGTTGGAATTGCGACATGTTTGCTGTCCTTAGCGGATATCAACCAAGGCAAAGAGCTCTTGACTTTTACTGGAAAGAACAAACTTAAATTCGCGATTGGAGGTTCAGCAGTCTGGTCCTTGGCGTCTAGCTCTTTACTGTAAGTCGCATGACGCGAGAGGTCGGAAACGATTGTTTATTTTCTCTTGTTCTAGTTTACCGATATTTACCATCATCATATTTTGCGAACAAGTCGCGGAATTCGTATGTCTACTATTTGCTCTTACAACCAACGAATATTCGAGCTCATCTTCAACATTTCCAGATTCTTATTTTTGTTCTGCAGAGACGCGCAAAACCCTCCATCGGAAGCCTTGAAATGATTAACTTAGACATAGTCAAAGATTCGAATGTCACTAATATCGGAGCTGTTGGACAGTCAGACACATTCGACCCTTACGAGCAGTCCCAGGACAACCTCATCAAGCGAGTGTACACCGCGGACTTCAGGGATGCATGAATGTTTACACCAATCGGCAGGATATACCTTGCCGAGTATTTATAGTCGAACGCTCCAGTAATCCCTTTGTGAACCGTTTAATTTATTATTTTAGTTTACACCTTGTGTCGCACCATTCTCTTACTCAAAGATGTTCTTTTGCCAACAATCGTTCTTTTACCCCGAGTCGCCACATTCCCTTTGCCCTGTTTTCACCTCTTATACTGACTGTTACAAAACATAGCATATGTACATATTGAATATATACTGTATATGCATGTGTGTTTCAGCGAGTGTGAGATACTTGGTTATTTGGTTGGTTTTGAAGTCGAACGATTACCATTGTGCATAAGAAGGCATTCGCCTCCATGTACGTAAAGCAATATGAGGACGGTGCTCTCAGGGCAGAGAGGAGAACCTGGTGACATCTGAGCTAATGGCGACTGTCAAATAAGTTCATTACATCAATCCGATCATTCTAATAGCTTCGTTTCGTCGGCATTGAGAATTAGGACTGTGAAGAAGCGTATGACTTCCAAAAATCCTTCAGCTCTGATGGCTATGGAAGGATAGATTAGTATCTCCCGACTACACATAGTTAGATGAATAAGTCACCTTCGTTGACCGTGTGCGCTCCGTTGAAAGCATCTGATCGTGCCTTGTGTCCATAGCGGAATATGTGATTAGTGAGCTTCCAATACCACCTCGTATCTGTGAAACAAATGAAACAAACACAATGAGTCAAAATCCCCTAAAATAAGTAAAATTTACCCGTATTTCCTATGATGATGGTTAGTCAATGAGGAGTTCGTAACTGAATGCTACTGTAGCGTCTCACCGAGTGATAAGCCTGGGGAAACAATGACTGCGCCGTCTTCTTTGCGTCTCCTTGAGGTATGGAGGGTAGCCTTGATCGTTCCCGAGAGGAAATCCCATGGATTGTTGCCAAATGTTGGGGTGACGGGTGCTGGTTGTAAACCTGAATTGAAGGCGTCTGAGAGCCGCAGCTGTCCAAGAGTATTATATACACCTGGTGAGTACACCTCTTTCCCAAACGCAATTACGGATAAGTTATGTCCCTTCGAGATGGGCAAGACAACGGAGGTAAACCTGTCTTGTAGATCGTCGACCGAACTAGCCAAGCTCAATATCAGCTTCGCTATTTTGACAACTGGTAGCCTTTCTCACCTGTAGTCAGCTATGCGATGATTAACAACAGCAAATGACAGTTCTGGAAGAGCGTTCGATTTAACGCCTCCGGAGATAATATCGACAGCCTGAGTCGTCGCTGTGGAAGGTCGGAATTCGCGATCTCGAGAATCCAGGAACTCGATTAAGTTGTCAAGAGCCTTGTTGCTTTTTCTTGACTTCTTCACCAGACTTCTTAGCTCGTCAGGGACATCCGAGCCATGCTCTGCGATGCACTGAAGGTGCTGGTAATACGTCCTGTCGCGGCGAAGTTCAGGTACATGGGGTTGAGCTTCCAAAGCTTGCACAACTGCGGCTAGTATCCCAATTCCCTAGGCATACAGTCAGATGAATATAATATGTAGGTATGCTAGAGTGAGTGTTACCGTATGAGCTGGTGGAATACTTGAGTGTCCCCCCGGCGTGGAGACTTCGATACGAACATCAAGGTACCCTTTCTCTGCAACGGCGGGCATCGCGAAAGTAGCACCATAGGTATCGTCGAGACGTCCTAAGAGAAGCTGTCAAGTTCTGATCTTTGTGATACTTCATGAATACCTACCGCCTTCGTCAACAATAATGGAGAATGAGTCTTCGCCAAACTTCTCAAGAAGGTAATCTCCGATTGGCCTAGCGCCCTATTATAGAGCATTCTGTGAATATGTTCTAGCCTGCATAAGATTAGGCTACCTACATGGTATCCACCGCGTTCCTCGTCTGTACCGAACGCAAGCACAATACCCCTAGATGGCTCAAATCCACTCTCCAAGAGGGTCTCAACGGCGATCCTGTGGAGGTTCAAATCAGACGCTAGACTCGCGGAAGAATATCAGTCGAATCTTACATGCTGGCAACCATATTCGACTTATCGTCGCAGGATCCGCGGCCCCAGATCCATTCGCCTGCATGATTTTCAGCATTTAAGATAGCCTCAAATTCGAAAGTGAAAAAAAACTACCATCATAATATCCCGAAAACGGAGGTTGGTGCCAGTCCGAAATGGTTTCCGGTTCAACGGGTACAACATCTACATGAATGTGTTAAGAAGATGTTGTCAAAGAAGATCTTTGCACTAGTAAAGACCGCATACGAACCCTGATGGGCGGTAAGGAGTATCGGCTTCAAATTGGAATTGGTCCCTTGCCATTCATAAATCAAGGAGTACTGATTGGCTTTTGTTACATTGAGGCGCGAGTGCCTACACGTTATTCAGTAAGTCAGCCCATATAATGAGGGTAATTCAAAGTCCATACATCAACGGAAATCTTTCTTCGAGATAGTCGTGAAGCGGCTTGAACTTTTCCCAGAACACTGGATCCTCGGCAGGAGATTTCTCTTCGTCCTCGCTTTCGGTTCTGCAAAGATATTCGAATCAGTCCAAAGAGTTTCTATACTAGTAGTGGATTAAATGACTGACGGAATTCTGACTACCCCTCCGAGAGATTCATACGCGTTTAGCTGAAAATCCTTCGTATGATACAGATCGTCAAGTTTTTCCAGAAGTGAGGAGTGTTTGACAGGCGTTATAGCATCGACTTGAGAGCAAACTGGATCGAAAGCGCTAGCAATCCCCTGCCTTGTTGTAGTCAAGTAGCTTGTCGCATGAGAACTAAACAGAAGATAAGTGGAAGAGCAGAGCAGAGCAGTAATCACTAGGAGCCGTCGATGACTTCGAGTTTGAGGTGTATCTCTTCCGTCGATAATGATACTAGGAACTTCACCTGGCATCCAGGTCTTTCCTCTACCCATTTTAGTGTCAATACGAGCCTACTAGACACAGTCGTTAGAAAGAGATTAAAGGGAAGGATGCACCGATAAATTGTGTTATCTTTCAGAATCGAATCGTGAGAACCATATCTAAACTCCACATGGGCTTGGTCAAACTGGCTCATTTGTTCACACATCCCTATGGGACCAGAAGTTTGCTACAGGAACAATAGAAGTGACAAGTATATAAAGCATAACGGACAAATAACTCAAGAATCGTACATAACCTCTCCATCGGTTTGAGTATAAGCGTTCAAAGACTTAAGCTGACACCTTAAGCTGCTTCTTCGCGGTTCCGAGAGTCGTATTGTTGACCTATATAATCATTAGCTTTGTCGAGTAGACCTTCTGGTCTTTCAAGCTCACCTTTGTGGCAAATCGCAAAGAGCACAGGCTTTCGCCAAGATGTGCGGCAAGGGGCGATAAGTTCAGCACCATCTTTATACAGAGCAATGATTAGTATGCAAATCGAATACATAAGATGTAACTCATACTCACCAAAGTTTTAGAGTTCCCGCTCAGCGAATTTTGAAGGAGATAGGTCAGCTTTGAGTTTCGGTAAGGAATATGCTTGTCTGCCTTCTCCCCCTTCTCCCCTAAGGCCGCAATGACGTCTGCCAGAGCACTCAAGCTTTTGTTAATGCTTTGCGTCTCCTTCAGGCGGTCTTTGTCACTTCCAGCACCACTACTGTTCAAGCGCTCGGAGCCAGCAAGGTCGACAAGATTTAAGGATCCCTCGCACGACTCTCCACTGTGGGAGTTTGTGCCAGAGATTCGTAGGGTGAACACGGAATGAGAGCGCGATGATCGTTCATTCATTAAAGTCGAAGCAACGGTTCGTCGCGAATGAGCGATAGATAACAAGGACCGTACTTGGCTCGGAGACTTTAGGGGAACTGTGAAAGTATCAAGGTTAGGCAAGTATTCCTTTTATGTTCGCGAATTATGCTTTACCAACAACAACATCTGTCACTCTTGTGCAATTCTTCTCATGCTTGATCTCATGTTTCTTCTTGTCGAATTCTCCCTTTCCGAGGAGATCATTGATGGTCTCATTATACTACAAGAAGTTCAGCACTTACTCAAAAACAAATTCACAAAACTCACGATTTCGAGGAATTGCCCTTCTATCTTATATTCCCATCCTTTACTTTCCATATCTTGAGCCACTCGGAAGACAGTTTCGACAGCGCGAGGGATCATGCCCGCCAAGTCTTCGGTCTTAAGGAAAAGTTAGAATAGTGTCGCTCACCACAATCACGCATGCTAGCTCACCGAGCCTCCTTCCATTGTGAAAGACTACATGTTTTCACGTTATTAGTATGCATTCAAGGACGATATGCGTTATCAAATACCTTTCCGCTGCCAGTCTGACCATATGCGAAGATACATACGTTATAACCGTCAATACAGCTCTGTGCTAATTGAGATATTTCCTCGAACACCTCGGCTTGCGTTGATGGAGGTTCAAATACCTGCAATACAAACATATAAACCGATGCTCTTGGAAACAGACAATGAATCACATACTCTGTCGAAACTGAAGTTCCACGTTTCTTGTCGCTCCTGACCCATCGCATTTTCACTGACGGAGCTTAAGACAATCTCCTTATGATCCCTCTTGTCAGGGAACTCAATTCTAGCCATACAGTCTCCCTTCAGCTGCTCAAGCTCGTCGGGAGTCGGGCTGTTGTGATTGGATAGCATTACGAGTGATGAGCTCGAAATCGAGCGCGCAATATCAGAAGGCAGGTCAGAAGGCAAGACCGGGCGAACACGACAGAACACCCGGATGTTACCCTTTAACTCTTGCACAGTGTTGTGAAGCTCTCTACGGATCATTTCGGCTTCTCTAAGCTCATCTTCGAGCTCTAGAACACGTTTCCGGGCGTCTTCAAGTTCAAGACGAAGTCCGGAGGCGTCGGCAACCTTGCATTCTAGTGTGGCATTGAGCGCAGAAAGTTGAGCTTGCAAGGAGCTGACTTGTGTGGTTAGTGTGATGTGGGCGTTGGCTTGGTGCTCGACAGTTGCTTTCAGGGAGGTTACGGATGTTCTTTCACGCTCTAAATCAGTCTGAGCAATGCGAAGGTCTTCCTTAGCGTCCCTTAGTTCTCGTTCTTTGTCACGCTCCCTCCGTCTACTGCTTGTTTCCAGCTCTTCAATTTCCCGAGAATGTCGTCGTTGGAGCTCTTCGATCTCCCTACTATGTCTCCTCTTGAGTTCATCAATTTCTTCCGATACGTTGTTGAGCTCTCGCCGACGCGCTGTCTCCTTCTCCACAAGTTCTTTTGATAGGGCATCCTGGTTCGCTTGTAGTTCGGCCACTTTCGCGCGTTCTTCTTCCATCTCAGAAGCGAGTCTCGCAGCATCAGCGGCTCGTGCAGCCTCGATTGAAGATACCTGCTCTTGAAGGGCCTGAAATCGTGTATCGTTAATCCCACCAGACGGCCCAGGTCTTGAAGGGCCCCCTGAGACGCTCCTTCCAAGATTTGCACGACCACGCATAGCTGTACTTGTCGTTGGAGGTCGAAGACCTCCGATGGTCTTCGGAGGCGCACTCGTAGCCCGTGTCTTTGAAGTCATAGTCGAACCAGTTGACTTCGACAAGGGTGGTGGTACCCCATTGCTGGCGCCCCTTGCGTGTGGCAAGTTCGTCGCCGTGCGCGAAGGGCGCAGTGGGCCACCGAATCCATTCCTCTGAACGCCGCCAGTTATCGCAGGAAGCTTGCATGGTTGGTCCGCCGCCTCGTCCTCCTCGTCCCTATCCGCCTTGCGTTTAAGTGTGTTCGTGCTGTTGTTCATGACGGGTTTTGTCCCTCTTGTTGTAATGTGACTCATTGCTGTCAGTCCCGGCAGCAATGATGATGAGGATGAGGGAAGCAGTCTCTCAGGTGAAGAATGTAAGCGTGGAAGTCGCGACATGTTGAATCCGTTTTACGTTTGTCGTGGTCGGCTACGAAGTTCGGGACGCGTCCCTGACTGGAACCATAAACTTGAACGCGTCGCAGTCACGTGATGGCATATTTAGAATAACTCAGTAAACACAACTTCAGTGTGTTTCAGACAGAAAATTATCAGATCTCTAATTTAATAACATATCACTATACAGTCTGTCTTCGAAGCTACTCTACGTCAAACAGAAGAATCTCGGCCACCCGATCACCGGTATTCTCTACTTTGAGGTCTTTACCAGCTTCACCGAACACGAAAGCACCATCGCCTTCTTTCAATTCAAGCTCAGCGCCATCTCCGGAGATGCGAACAGATGCGCCCTTCGCTGACGTCGGGTTGTATCCGGATGTCTGCACAACATGTAAGTATGCCTTCCGTTGTTTGGAAGCGCCACCGTTCTCCGTCACCGCAGTTTCGGGGAGAGTGTGCAACAGAGACGCAGAGGGCGAGAGGAGCGTTGAGAATAGCGAGACTGGTGACTGGACGGGAGCAGGTCCGGAGCCTTCGCGCAATTCGGAGACGGCGGGTGTACCAACCGGTGCGACGACTTGGACCCATTTATCTTTCTTTTCTTCATCGGTGAAATGCCTATAATCACAATTAGACTCTGCCTTGCTGAGAGAAGTAAAAACACAGTTACACACCGAGTGAAGTACTTCGGAGGCAGTCTACTTTTCCATGGCAAAGTCCAGATCTGCAAGAAGTGCACCTGCTTCGGACCATGTGCCTTCTCGCTATGTCGAATCCCAGTCCCAGCAGAAGTCAGCTGGACGTCACCACGCTTCAGGACTTCGACATTGCCCATGGAGTCGCGACTGTCGGAGCTATCGTCAGTGTTTGCGTAACTAGGCAAATGTTGTATCGACTTACTGTTCGAGCTCGCCATTGACAACATACGAGAAGATCTCGAACTCGCGGTGTCCATGCGTGCCAAAGCCAGTTTGTGGCTCGACCCGGTCTTCGTTGATAACTCGAAGAGAGCCGAACTGTTCAAATTCGGGATCTTGGTACCTGGAGTAGCATATTGCTGTCAGTATGCCGGGCAATCAGATAGTATGTGAGACTCACATTGCAAAGGAGAACGTATGGAACGTCTTCAACCAACCGTGGTTTGCGTGACCACGGTCAGTGCTCCATCTCGGCACAAATTTTACGACCATATCGCTGTGTGTTGCAGTAGCAGTTGATGCAAAACGATGTGAGCGAGCTGCGTTCAATAAAGCACGAGATGCTGCCGGTGTGAGTTTAGCGGATCGGAGGAGAGCTGAAGACACTTTGGCTGGTTGCAATGATGGATGTTCGGAAAATGATTTGATAGAGACATCGTTGGACGAACAGGAGGACTTTATACTGAGAGCCTATCCGTATCGGAAAGGGTGTTGCAATACGTCTCGGAATTGGTGACCAAATACTTTCGCCTTTGGAGGAGATGCACTTCCCACAGTCTCCCACGAATCGCCATCATCTACAGTGTCGGATGACGAAGCAAGCCTTTAGTCAATATATTTTGCATTTGAGCACAGTATTATCAGTCAGCTTCTGCAGCCCGTACTCGAACATACTATAAGACTCATCTATGAAGATAGACAAGTTTTCGGACAGAGTGAGAATAGGATTTCAATAATCTCAAATGGAAAACATGTCTAAAGAAACTACTATTTTCTTTATGTACTTGTACTTACATATGTACTTACACATCTGAGTGCACTTAAAGTTCACTAACTTAACTTACATACTTACCTTAATAAGTCCATTAGAAATATGGTAGTTTCCTGAATCTTCAATCACTTTAAATTTCTGCTTCTTGACTCTCACTGAAAGGTTCTGAACGACACTGAAATTGAGGCCCAATAGCGTCGATAAACTCACGGAAAATATTGCTGGTGCGCCGCTCGAGCTCCTGCGTGTATCGAACCCACGAATCTTAGGAAAATTATTTCTGCATGGCGACGCTGCTTCCACCTCCGAAACGCACAAAGCTATACCATGGCATTCCCGAGCCGGAGAAGCCTGAACCAACACCGTCACCGAACGTTGTCGTACAGTTCGTATCTGAGGATGATGGGAATAGCTTAGCGCCTGCCGTCCAGCTTCCGGCGAACGTGAGCAGAGAAGATCTCGAGCTGTTAGTGAACAAGCTCACTTCAAATGTGCGTACACATTACAAGTAGGAAAGCTAGTCGAATTCTGATTGACTTGGTTAAGGATGATGAGCCGACGCCGTTTCTATTCTACGTCTCCTTACCACCCCCGAGAGATGGGTCATCTAGCGCCCCCACTCGCGTGACGATCTCAAAATCGATCGAGGCCGACATCCTCTCGAACCCAAAATACGACTTCACCGCCGAAGACAAGCTCACGGTCTACTGCTCCCCACAAGCAGTCTTTAGGGTGCGCCCCGCAACACGGTGCTCGTCCACGCTTTCAGGACACAGCGCCCCCATCCTCTGTGCGGCGTTCTCGCCTACAGGTGATGCGCTCGCTACGGGTTCCGGAGACTGTACTGTGAGATTGTGGGACTTGAACGCCGAGGTACCCAGTCATACCCTGAAAGGACATTCTGGCTGGATCCTATGCGTTGAGTGGGAGGGACGGGAGCGCCGCTTGGCGTCGGGCGGGTATGATGGGCATGTACGCCTATGGGACCCGAAGACTGGCACGGCTTTCGGGGACGCACTGAAAGGGCACACAAAGTGGATCATGAGCCTCGCCTGGGAGCCGATACACATCAACGCCGAGAATCCGAGGCTCGCGAGCGCCAGCAAGGACGGGACGGTCAGGGTGTGGAACGTCGCGCAGCGGAGAGTGGAGTTCACCTTGGGAGGCCATGCGGCGAGCGTTAATTGTGTGAAATGGGGAGGCGGCGGTGTAGGTGGGAAAGGTGTACTCTACACTGCGTCGAGCGACCAGACGGTGAAAGTTTGGGATCCGAATGGCGTACGTTGCATTACCGCTGACGCTTGTTTCGAGCTTATCGTATCTATCTGCAGGGAAAACTACTGCATACATTAAAAGAGCACGCGCACTGGGTAACGACACTTGCGCTCAACACCGACTTCGTCCTCCGCACTGGACCTTTCGACCACACCACAAAAAAGTTCCCTACTGACAGCGAAGCACAGGCTGCTGCACTCGCACGATACAATGCCCTCCTCTCTACAGTCCCTGAGCTATTAATCTCTGGATCGGACGACCATACTCTCTTCCTCTGGTCGATCTTCCCTGGCAGAACGGGCACGGAAATAGCATCTGAGGAGGGGAAGGACCAAGCTGCTGGCCGAGGGGGGAAGCTAAAACCCTTAACGAGATTGACCGGCCACCAGAAGCAGGTTGCGCATGTTGCGTTTAGTCCAGATGGGCGGTGGGCGGCGAGTGCGAGCTGGGATAGTAGTGTGCGGATATGGGAGGGTCGGACTGGCAAGTGAGTCAATTCCACTTAGTCTTTGACGGCTGTCAGTATGAACTGACTTGATTGACCTTGTTCAGATTCGTTGCGACGCTCAGGGGCCATGTCGGAGCCGTGTACCGACTCACATGGTCGGCGGACTCGAGAATGCTTGTGAGTGCGAGCAAGGATAGTACGCTCAAGGTTAGCCGATTCGTTTCCCAAGTTTTCCGTGTAGCTAACAGTTATCATACCACAAAAGCTCTGGGACCTCAAGACCTACAAAATTAAGACAGACCTCCCTGGACACACGGATGAAGTGTATTGCGTGGATTTCGTAGCCGATAAAGTTGTGAGCGGGGGCCGTGATAAGACCGTTAAGATGTGAGTCAATCATCTCGTTGACTCCTATTCACAATATGCTGACTGGCTTTCAGATGGAAAAATTGAACAAGCAAATCGGCATACCGGTTTGGATGGCTTAACACCATCTTTCTAACATTATCTCACCTTTTTCAATCGGCCTTGTTTACATCTATATTTACTTACGTCCTTACACTCTGGCAAGATGGTTATATCACAAAGTTCATTGTATAACTGCGTTGTGATGAAAAAGAAGAGATAATAAGATATTATGTGGTACAAATACAGTCGTACAAATAGGTAGGTAATGAAATACAAGTTCTAGAAGTAATGAAGAAAGCTTAAGCACCGAAACCATATAGCGTGCGGCCAGAACGCTTGAGTGCATAGACAACGTCGAGCGCGGTGACAGTCTTGCGCTTTGCGTGCTCTGTGTATGTCACAGAGTCGCGGATGACCTGAAGTGAGAGAAAGAGCGAGTTAGGAAGGCGAGTTGCCAAAAGCGGACAGCGGAGAAGACGCACATTCTCAAGGAAGATCTTGAGCACACCACGCGTCTCCTCGTAGATGAGGCCGGAGATACGCTTCACACCGCCACGACGTGCGAGACGACGGATGGCAGGCTTCGTGATACCTGAGCAAAAAGTATCGAGTCAGAATGAGCAAAGGAGAGAAAGCGGTGAAGAGACATACCCTGAATGTTGTCACGAAGAATCTTGCGATGACGCTTGGCGCCGCCCTTTCCGAGGCCCTGCGAAACCTGGTAAGCAACTCCGAATTCGCTGAAAGAACAAGTTAGCTCACCTTGCCACCTTTGCCGCGTCCAGACATGTTGATTTAGGGGAGTTTGTTGAAGGTGGTAGAAAATAGAAAAAGTGTTTTGCTGATGCGCTACGAAGAGCGAGTCGAGTGGTGGGCGAAAGCGAAGGGTGTGTTGTACGGAACTTTAGAGTCTCGAATCCGTTTACCTCTTATATACCGGGAAGCGTGGCCAGGTGGCTGTGTCCAGTAAATAAGGTTCATGCACAACAAAGGCAATTTGACGCGGAAATCCACGCACGTGACCGACGCGGACGCGCTGGTATATAACGAGTCGGGCAAAGTGGGTAGCTACACACTCGCCCCGCAAACCAACTTCGGCCACCACACCTCTCTACCAACAACACCTAACTCAACAACAATGGCCCGTACCAAGCAGACAGCCCGCAAGTCCACCGGTGGTAAGTGTCTTGTGCTTCTCAACCTCTTCCGAGTCGGTTGCTAACAACTGTGCACAGGCAAGGCGCCGCGCAAGCAGCTCGCCGCAAAGTCGCAGGCTCGCAAGACAGCAGCGGCGACGACGGGTGGTGTGAAGAAGCCGCATCGCTTCAGGCCCGGAACCGTCGCTCTGCGTGAGATCCGTCGGTACCAGAAGAGCACGGAGCTGCTCATCCGCAAGCTGCCCTTCCAGCGTCTGGTTCGTGAAATCGCGCAGGACTTCAAGGTGCGTTCGCTTTGCTGTACACGACTTGCTACTCCTAACTGACACAAACCATCTTAGACCGACCTACGCTTCCAGTCATCCGCCGTCATGGCTCTCCAGGAAGCCTCCGAGGCATACCTCGTCTCGCTCTTCGAGGACACCAATCTTGCCGCCATCCACGCCAAGCGTGTTACCATCCAGCCTAAGGATCTCGCCCTTGCCCGTCGTCTCCGTGGCGAGCGCTCATAATTGTCCTCGTTTCTTTCCGACTTTTGTATTCTTTTTTTATACGATCCTATCTACCTATCTGTATTCTATTTATGTATTACTTTTAGTTGGCACTCTATCATACAGGCCTATGGCTTTACTTTCTCATTAAGAATGCTCGAATATCTTTATAAGTGGAAGGATTCCAATCCGTACGTTCAAGCTAATGTATTCAAAATACGATCTGTCGATATGTATGAGGCAACTTCGACATGCATATACATAGCTTCAGGCTGTATTTGCTTAACTTTCTATTATCAAGGAACCCCCACACATCGACCTCTGCCTCGGACATCGGAAAGCGCGCTTCCGTTTTACCGCAACATGTCGTATCCAGTAAACTTCGCTGCATCTTTCTTCCCATCCTCCTTAAACATATTGACCGACCACGACCATGACGTTTGTCATAGGAAGGCCAGAACATGTGCCAAGTTGGACCTATCTTGAGCTCATATGAGATGATTGGTGAAACCCTGTAGTAGGCTGTATCGACCCTAGGGTTTGCGGAGATATGGAGCGTCAGCTGGTGCCTTCTTTCGACTGAAGCGACTTCAGGAACGGAAGCCAGTTCACACTTTGGCTGTTTTGACTTGCTCGTCAATCTCTGGCTCGTTAGCCGACGCGTTTTGTACATGTTCGTCGACATGTCTTGCTGGTGCTCGCACACATTTCGCTCTGTGTCGAAGAGAATGGCCGTACCTGACGGAGAATGGTCAAGGCAGGTGGGAAGGGTCGTGGGAAGGATAGGCTGTCGGAGAGCGGCGGAATGAATTAGAAGGAGAAATCTCGAGCAACAGTCGGACGAGCAGGCGGCACATCCCACACAGACAACGACTACAAATCTCACCATGGATGCCTGCTCGCATCTCTTCTTGAACCACCACCATCGTCTCATCTCTCTGTCGTCTTGCTCCCGTCCGCTCAGCTGTCAGAAGAACCAGAGAAGGCAACAGTAAGGGTTGCTATAAACGACGACCGACGGGGAGATTCAGATACAGATCAAGATATGATTATGCTTATGGATATCGATGGCGGAAGGGCGAGTGCAAGCAGTGGCAGAGGCTCAAGGTTGCAGTCTGATGTTGAGTGTGACCGTTTCTCGCCTCTGCTTTCGCTTCCGAACGAGACGCTTCACACCGCATTCGAATACCTGTCTTCCACCTCACTTGTTTCTCTTCTCCGCGTCTGCCGACGACTGCACGGCATTGCTGAGCGATTGCTCTACACGAACATATCTGTTATTGATTCTGTCGATACCAATACCGTCGGGCCCTCTCCGACGACTATTATCACACCGCACACCACCCTCGCGCTCTGCACCTCGGTCAGCTCGCGGCCTTACCTCTCCCCTTGCATTCACCGTCTAGCAATCCGATGGACGCGGGACAGGGCTCGGAAGAATGAAGTTCTGAATCTCATGCCGTCGGTCATTCCCTCTCTGCACTCCCTTTTGTATACCTCACATCACATCGAGACTCTTGAGCTGCATCTGGCGGGGTGGCGCGGGGGGTACGATGAGCTTCTCTCCAGATGCTCCTTCCGACTCAAGTCCCTCGCATTAAGCGGTCCCCTGAACGCCCCCATCGAGTGGTTCCTCTCCTCGCAACCCGGCATCGTATATCTCCACCTCGGAGACCACCACGCTCCCCTGCATCTCGCCCCCTATGACCTCCCGCATCTCGAAACCTTCCGGGGCGACGCGCTCGCCGCAGCCTCCATCCTGCCCGGCCGACCCGTTCTCGGCCTCGCCCTGAGCGGCTACGAACCCAGTGAGAGGTCGTTGATCAGTTTGGCGTATACGAAGTTCCCCATTCGCTGTTTGGACTTAAGTGGGCTGAGCGTCACGCCCTCACAACTCATGACAATTTCGAAGCATCTAACGGCGCTCGAGACGTTACGGATGCGCCTCGCCTTAAGACATACGTTACATTTCACGTTTTCTGGCATGGTAAGTCTTCCTTCTCTCTTTCTCCCATCACACGCGTTCGACGTACCCTACTCCTGTCCCTCCCTTCCCCCTCTTTCTCACAGAGGCCTCCTATCGCTTATCCACCACTCTCCGCCATCCCCCCGACATTATTCTCCAATACCAAATTACTGAATTAAAGTGATGGGAAATTTCACCGACACCGACAACGATCCCGCAGTTACTCCCCTCCTCTTGTTCTACGTTCATTCCTCAATTGCTTTGCATCATTGTTTCCTCCGCTCGCCCGCCCGTTGTTGCTCCGCTCGCTGACTCTTTCCTTCCTTTGCATACAATTCTCACATGATGTTCGACGGCGTCTCGATAATTTAACCTGAACTTCGCACGCTTTCGGCACCGAATCTTCCCTCTACGTTACTATCTGGACTCGCAGATGCTCCTCTCAGCCCTAACCCAAGTCCTCGGGGCCTTCCAAAACCTCGAGCACCTCGACCTCTCACCTACCTCTGTCGTTGGCGTCGTCGGCGTGCACAACGAAGGCGAGGAGCACCAATTATGCAACTCGTGGGCGGCGGTCTGTCCCTCCCTGCGGTGCGTCCGGTTCCCCAGTGGAACGGAATGGGTGTTTGGTGGGCCCAAGGAGCGGATGGGCGTGGAGGACCTGTGGAGGCCACAGTTGCGAGATCGCCCGGGTCCGAACGCGGGTTCGAGCTCTCCAAGGCTTTCGAATCCCCCGCGGTAGCAGCATTCATTCGTCTCAGCGGGTCAGTGACCATTTGGAGACATCGTTTCATCAGCAATGACTTACCTGTGACGCACCGACGGTGCCTATCAATCTCCGTACAATTATCACGTTAAAGTTCTCCACTGCTGGTCTCCCAAGAAGTAAAACAAAATCAATCATTGTAACTGCATTCATTCAGTGCCTCGTGGACTCTCGTCATCCCCTCCTGCTTTCTGTCAATTTATTCAGGTCGTAAAGGCATTATATACCTCTTCCTTATTTACGATGTTCCTTGTGGTTCCTTGCTATTTCTCGCGGATTAAAGTTGTTCATTTTCTGTGTTGCGCAGCAGTGTGCTAATAATTCATTACCTTCACGCCTCATGCCTCATGCCTCATGCCTCATGCTGTATATAACTATGTATGAACTGTCAATATTGTATCTGTATACACACTTGCGACTAGACAACTTCAAACTAACTTCTAGCGTCGGCGTCTTCACTAATCGCCCGTTCCTGACAAATTTTCAAATAAAGCTTGTGCTGTGCATATAAATGATGAATGCGATTGTTTGAATGAAACACACAAGCCTTAACAGTCGCAAGCACGGTCATTATAGTCGCATATGATCGGGCGGAGATGCTAAAGGCTCTTGATTTTTTTGCGTTCTTCTCTTCAAAAATACACTGAGCAAAAAGTACACACTGATAAGGCACTCTTGCTCGCCCTTGCCACCGCTAAGGGTGCGAATAAGCGGAATAATGGATAAAGAAAGAGATGGAGGTGAAGAAGGATAGAATAAATGAGGTAGCAAGGTGACAAGTAAAGATTTAAAGAAAGAATTAAGTCCGTTTCTACGGACTCGGCGCACTGCGAATGAACGTAAAAAGAATAATTTATAAAATGTGATCCACTTGAAAGAGTGATAGGTAGGGGACAAGGGGGAATAATGAAAGGGGGGAATGCATATGTAACGGGTATACGAATAAGAGCTCGGGGGGACAGGGCGTTAACGTAGACAAAAGAGATAAAAATGTGAGCAAACGAGGCGGCGCGAAGGACGGCAGGTGCGGGTGAGGGCGTTGGAGAACAGAGAGTACGAGGTTGAATTTGAAAGGGGGGGGGATAGAAGAGGTGGTGATCAGACGGAGAAAAGAATGACCGAAATGAAGCAGGTCAGACGAACAATGAATTCTAGCCCTACACTTGCGTACACATCAAGCCAAACTTGCTCAAGCGCTTAAGACTCTTCGCTTTCGTCAATGAATATGTCGGCAAAGTGTTCCAAGATAGTTTCGACAGCCTATATACGTAACAAATATGAGCCGACCAGGCTTTCGAAGGTTCAGTTTCCATAGTTCGGAATCAAAATCTCACCTTGTTCTGGTAAGGGGCATCTGCCATGCCATTCGCTTGTGAACCCTGTACACCAGGCATCCCCGGAGAAGGCAGTCCGAATAACGTCGGCCCGAACACAATGGCCAGATTTGAAATCGACATGGAATTTTCGGATTCGTATTGTACCACCCTGTACAAATGTAATTTTGTGAACATCCTTGCACTACGTTATTATAGCATTCGCGCACACTCACTTGTGTAAATGCCCCAAGAAGAACTTTAGAGTAGCGTAATTGGGGTCTGGAAGCTCGTTCACTCGCTCGTGAAGACGTATGTGACGGAGTCTATCATTGTCGATCTCTATATTGCAGATTTTTCAAGTTAGTGAAGTGTTAATATATTTGAGACAGCCACAACGTACTCGCGGCTTCAATAAACCCTTGGTGCAGACTATGAGTTAGCAGTGGATCGGGTAGTTCCCTTAGCCAGAGTTTGAGGACACTAGCCACATTGTTAATGTCGCTAGACCATTCTTCAGCGTCGAGATCGACTGTATCGATATCTAGACAATGTCTAAGCATACACAAATTGCGATGATCATGCCCAAAAACAAATGTTTACCTTTGTCGAGTCGTTCCTTGAGCTTCGCGACCTTGGACACCGTGCCGCTAATCCGGTATATTCCCTGTGAACGGAGGCCGTATTTCTCAATCGCTTGACAACATTTTTCCACTATGCGCGGAATTTCGACACCGTCGCGTGTCATTTGCTCTGCCAAATCAATACCAAAAATCGGACGTCCCTTATCAGGCGACTGTTGAGCTTGTACATTGATGGGGTTAGCTGAACCGGACGATCCGGCGGCGGCGCCATTTGAATATACGCGCTCGGCGTAGGTCGGTAGAGGGGGAAGCTAGAAGAAGACAATCTTTATACTAACCGAATGTACTGATGAAAAAAATGCCCTTACGAATCCTTCTTCCCATGGGCCTTCTCGTCTAGGCCCCCGAGGTACTTGCCCTCCATGAGCGTATCCATAGTTCTGCATGTAGACTTTAAAGTCCGAGCGGTTGTCGATAGACTCAATTGTCGCCTTCAGACCAGGGGGTACTAGTTATGAATGAGATATATGGCACGGACGTAAGATCACGAAAATAGCGAATACATACCGTCGCGGTCCTCGACATTCGAGGGTGCAAGTGTTGATCCATCACTGAGCACGATGGTCTCGAATAAGTAAGCGTATCGAGTTAAATGATATTGCGTCCCGAGGTCAATCTCATCCGCACACTCTTTCAGTGCCTGATTAATAGAACGAACGGTATCAGAAGCATACAGCATTAGTCTCAGCTTTAAGAACGTACACGAAGAATACGTGGGAGCTGGAAATTGAAATACTCTTGGCGCAGAGTCTGCGTATCTTGGACGGCTTTCCGAAAGACGTCCGACGCCGTGGACATCCTCGCCCTCACGTCATCCTCCTGTCTTTGAATCTAAAAAGTTGCGCGACATAGGGTCAGATGGGTACTTCGTGAATTAGAGTTAATGCGCTCACGTTCTGAGGGTTCTTTCCCTTCAGTAGCAAGCCTCCTTTCTGAACGGCCTTCCCTAGGGCTCGTTTTCCTCCCCCTCCCCCAGGCGAGCGAGCTTGCATCGCGGTTTCTTTGATAGATTCGCCCTCTTTCTGAACTAGAAGACGTTCAAGCTCTTCTGCGGTCATATCAAACTTCGCTTTACTCTTCTCCATCGCGGTTTCGGATTCGTGTACGGCACGCTCATATCGTGTTGCGAGTTCTTTCGTCTTAACAGAAACTTGAGCATATCAGCTACAGAGAAAATCGATAGTTCATCATACCTGCTTCCTATTCTTATCCACTTCTTTTGCAAGATTGGCCAAATCTTCACTCATCTCATTCAATCGCTGAGCGAAACGTATTCGATTCTCAGCCATGACTTCATGAATTTTCATAGTTGATTGCCACGCATTGACAAAAGAGCTGCTAGGAATAAGCTTGCAACTCTAGGGTAAGATGCCAAAGCGTACCCAGCTTTCCCATCATTCATGGAATAGACTTCCGAAGTCATCTTCGAAAGTTTCTGCATGCTGCGACCATATTCTTCTTCTAGAACAGAACGTTTCTTGAAGAAAACGGACGCCTCCTATATTGGTAGATGTAGATTAGATATACGCCCGAGTGGCAAAGGGTAACGGTGGCCATACTCTGCAGGACACCATACTCTGCTTGATTCGGTCCAGAAGTAAAGGGACGCCGCACTGAAAGACGCAGTGGCATTAGCAATGTAGATAAAATACAGAATTATTATACGCACATCCATGTCACATAGTGCCCTCAATACATTCTCGTCGAAGCTAGGTTCCACGAGCTGCACTGGTTCTCCTACAGTGGACGAAATTGTATTTTGCCGCTCCAGAGTTGTTACGCTTTCTCTCCATCTCGAAGGTGCTGCCGAGGACTTTGATAGGGACTCTACACTCGATCTCGGGGGTGGAGAGCCGGATTTTGAAGGCGCTGTCGGTGGCGGAGGTGATGCATCAGTATTTGGCGATCCCCTGCTCGAGCCCTGTTCTCTTGCTGGCGTAGACATTGATGGCCTGCCGTTAATTGAGTGCGATGCATAACTCGCCGTCGGTGACACGCCGGAGGCGTTGTCGACGTAGTCCCAGGACGCAGATGAGTAGTGTTCGTCGGGCATCTGCCTCGTCGTCAACGTCGAAGACGGCATTGCCACTGTAGCCATCCTTCGCAAGTGTGTGAGGACTGGCTGCTCGAAGTCACCACCGGCCCTTCTAGGGTTGCCACTGGCCCCGGCATCTCCCGGCCCGCTGGTTGTCGTGCACGTCGCCACGAAACATTTCTTCACCTCTTCCACCACTCATCATACATGTACACTATGTTCAACAACGTGTATAACGCGCGTTAACTCTCCTTGAAATGTCTTCCACGGATAACACATTCAACATCCTCGGACTTGCGTAATAATGATCGCTAGGTGAACTCCATGGGCAAGGGACACTGTATGGGCTAAACTCTGTAAAAGTTTAGGATTAACCTTCGCTCCTAATCATGTTAATCTGGGTTCTACAACGCATCAAGAGCTTGGCTATTCTATCTAGAGAAGATAAGGAAGAACCCCCAATTTCTTCGGAATCAGTACCTTCTCCAGGGTTCGCGACTTTGCTCATGGACACAATGATTATCCAGCAAGTCGAAACATACTCGTTGACTCGCTGAGTTTGCCTTCTATTCGTCCCATTATCTGCTTCTGATGCTCAAATCCTCACTGGCTCCACACTCGCACCCAAGATCTAGTAGTAATGGGTGTAAATGGTGCAAGATCTTAAGTTGGGACTACTACGGAAATTTGTCCCGCCGCGCTGCTTCTGCATAGACGTGAAGACCTTCTATAGGTTGATTCTGGCAGTGATCCTCTGCAAAGCCTTTCCCTCGGCTCGATAACCCTTACCCAGGCCTTCATCACCCTGTCTTTCGATCCGTGCGTGTCTTCCTCAGGAATCTGTACCCCAGACTCTTGCCATGCAGAAGGGGCATTTTTCGACAGCAAGGCGATTATCTCCTACAATGCGGCGAATAAGAGCGAGAATAGCGCTACGAATGCTATTGTTCGTAAGACAGAAGACAGAAGAATGGCATCAGGGAGCCCATTCTAGCAATGGCTTGCATTAAATGACCACCATCTTGGCTGTTCAATTCTTACTCTTTTGGTGAGTCATTATCATGCGACCTTTGTCCTCAGAGCATACCTGTTGCAGATTCTCGGAGATACTATGTGGTGCTAGTTGAGCATTGCCGCCTAACAGGCATCGGGGGGATCAATCGACGTCAGGCTTTACATTGGGGACAGCGTTTCAGCACGCGGCTCGGTCCCTTGTCATGCGTCTGCCTGAATCAATTCACGAATGAAGGGGGGCAATTTCGTGCGTATGGTTGCCTTGATTCTAAGTTAATCTTTGCTTCAAGCATCGGACGTTTTCGCTTCCATCTCCGGCTCGTCCTTGCTTGCTAAAGACGTAAAAGCTAGGCCATGCGGATGTCACCAAGGAACGGAAGACCGGAATCGTAGGCTCTGGGTTTCAACTCTGTGGTTATCAAGTCTATCCAATCAGTAAGTTTCGTTCACTCAAGTACCCACGGGAAGGGCGGGAGTAAAATGACTCCCAGACTACTATGCACACAGTTCCAAATATCTTGAGGAATTTGGAACATTCGAACGCCATTTTCGGTTCCCACTCAGTTTCATCTTAAATATCTGATTTGATCGCTGAGTTACGAGTTGCTTGTCTACGTGCTGCTTGTTTTAGCTTCTCGAACCTGCTCTGCTCGTGGCAACAGTTATAGATTTCTGAATGCAGATGTTGCCAAGCTGCCTCATCGCCTCACGCAGGGTTTAATCGAAGTTGAGCTCGGCTGCCTTCCGCTTAGATCCGTTACGAACTTGGTGATAGCGCCCATCGTCCCCGGCATCCTATACAATCGCTGCAGCATCGTCCCTGCACAACTTTGCGGTGTTTAAAGCCTTCAAGTGGGATGATGGGAGGATGTAGACCTCGACCAATGAGCTGTGGGATCTAAACAGCCAGACTGGTGGACACAGCATCCCAAAACTCACATCACGGGGATAGTCTTGTCTGGGCACAGTGATCGACTTTTGACGTATTCGTCCACGCAGGCAATTCGAAGTTCGAAGTAAAGCGATCGAAGTTTTGGCGAGATTCGAGGATTAGGATGGTCGGACGATCGGGCCTTGTCCGGTGATAAACCCCACCGAATGGACACTGCTTTGAGTGTATCCCGCCCCTCCCAATCTCTTTGGCAATTGCATGTTCGTCGAATGAAGATAGAACTGAAGAAGCCTGGCTGTTTGTCAGTGGCGTTTCATTCTCTCACATGCATGGGATCACCCACAGAGCTGATCAATTATCCAACATCTATTCCAGCCAATGAACGCCTAGTACTGGGTCGTGCGATATGTATGATGTCGTTGAAGGACGCCCCTCTCGTCCTAACAAACTCCACGACCGGAAGGAAAATATGTGCTCATAGCTTCAGCGTGGACCGAGCGTGGAACAAACAGACTGGTACTCAATACCAAAAGCGTATGCAATCATACGGCAGGCGCCCACTTTGTCCAAAGAGAAGTATCGTTCGCCTTGGCTGGCGAATGATAGTGTTCTCATCTCCCGCAGATGTTCTGCTCGCAGGGGGTTCTCCGATTCCCTTTACTAGTACCAGTGTCACGAATTCTAAAACGGCCTAACGGCGAAAGTAAACACGTCATTCCAGGTCTCGCCTTCGATCTAAATGCGTTCAGCCATCAGTAGCGATCCTGGCAAGAAGAAGGTAATTGTATCGACTACTAATATATTAAGTCCATTAAATCATTATTACAGTGAAAGCGTGCACATTGATGACAGGTTCGGGGAAAGGTCCACAGCATCGTTCAAGCAGAAAGGAAGGCTTCTATACCGAGGGAAAGTGTCTCTGACGAAAGTGAAGCATACAAGGCGACCAGAACATTTTAAGAGCATCTAGGACATGGTCCTGGTCTTTCTTCATTGACGAGTCCATTGGAAGGCTGAAGCCTGTAGTGTACGAGATCAGGGGATCCGAGGCTCAAATCCAGTTTGGAGTTTGATACTCACTGTTGCAGGCAAGTTGTACCACAGTCATGATTTTGACGACCATGCAATTGACTGAAGATGCATCGGCGGTTGTTACAGTCAACCTTCAAATCGCATACACATTAGCTGAAAACGATGTGTCGAAGAAGTAGGTCCGGGAACATACCCGCTGACGGTTGACCTCGACACGGTGTCCACAGCCGCAGTCCGCGTAGTTCACAAGATCGAAACACATAGCTGTTGTCTGTTTGCCGATTTTAACGACTTGAATGGGCGGCGCAACACTGATCTTTTGGTAGAGGTACTAGGGAGTTTTTTGGGCTGGATTCTGATGGAACATTGACAATCGAGACCGTTCTTTATACCTCTGCTCAGAAATATAATGCAAAGCAACATGCCGGCGCCTGCATAACTCCTGCCTACAAGTTTTAGCTGATCGTGGTCCATATGTTCGAGAACCAGAGACTCGTAATGTCCTATGATTCGCTGAAGTACAGTTCAGCTTCGTCTATTACGAAGACTAGCAGCACTCCCATATCGAGGATGGTAGTAATATCACCTTAGCCAGTTTTCTGGACGCCATTCAAGTAAGGAGCGGTGAAGCGCACGCACTGTGCTGCCCTATAGATCAATTCATAGAAATAGTGTCTCAGAACCAGTGATCTGAATCGGGCCTGACCGAGAATTCGGACGACGGCGAGGCTGATATGCCAGTGATGATTATGTATGCGCACCTAAAGTTTTGGGGGGCCAGGCACTGCTAGAGTTCCATTCGTGACGTGCACTGAGGGATGGAGAGGCCCTACCGAGACATGGTCAACTGTTGTTCTCGAAAAAACACTGACCGTCATACCCTAGGCACTGACTCAGCTAGCGTAAGATCCAATACAGATCTTAAGCGGAGGTGTAATTTCTCCCCATTTACGAAACTGAGGGTGTTCTTCTAGGTTGCAAGTGACTGAAGGTAAAGCGTTGTTTATGTGTCTATGTAGTGTAGATAATTGCTCTTCTGGACTTCTGCAGGCTAGCCAAATTGCGATAGTCCCTGGAATCCTGTAATGAATTCTTAAATCCTAAGGCCGAGTCGCTCGGCAACGTGCCACTCGGAGCCCGTTGAAGTCGCATGCATAAGACATCGGAATAACCGTCCAATCCGTCCATACGAGAGAGCTACAGCTGCTGGCACCCTCACGGTTTACAAACCGAGGTCACCAGATCAACCGAATTCAGACACTTGTTTTGTTGTAGAGAATCAGCAATCGAAAGAGGCAAGGTTTAAATCTGCAGCTTACATGGCAGATCTGAAGAATGAGCCTGAGATCAATACCGATACTGACAGGCGGTATCAGACTTGAACCCAGGAAATGGCGCACGCGGACGGCGGTATTCAAGGTTCTACTCCAGGATCGACATCACGCAACTGGAATTGACCCACACAGGCGGGAAATTCCAGCTTAAATAATTTAGGTACACGCCGCTGTTTCATTTTAGTGTCGAATCATGTCGAAGGACATGTCTTAGCATTCTAAGGTGTTCAAATATGTTGATGTCCCTTTAAAAATGCAACAATTGTCAGGATTCTCGAGGCGTAAGGGCCCTTCAAGAGTGAGAACCCGACGACGCGGAGGAAGGAGCACAGCTAGGGCCAGGTAGTTTGTGGGGACGGTTTATTTGCACAATACAACACTACTCATATACCCCCCTCAAGGGGCGTTCGCAATCGCGCATCTCGCAAGATATCGTGCAAGTGCTAGTCTCAGAATCTCCAGGCGCTTCAGCGCCTCTTTAGGGCCCGCGAGTTTCAATAACCTCGCAAGAACGGTAAGATAGTCCTCACCACAACCTTGTCCAGTTCTCAGGCTAACCTCCTCTAACCGCTTTAGAAGCAGATAAGCCGAAGACGAGGGTATATATAGGTTTGTCTCTGCGAACAACGTCAATGGCCAACTAAAGGGGAAACAGTCATTGCAACTTACCGTCCTGAAGAAATGGGGTTATGTCGTGCAGCAAGACCCCCCACCAAGACCTCGGAGCCACTTCTTCCTCGAAAAGAGAGACGAGGTCAAGAGCGGCGTTTTCTGCATCACCTTGCGAATTGCGCTGGTGGAACTCGGCATAGCGAACAGCGAACATGAGTCGTTGTATAAAAACACCGGAAGCACCAGGCTCGAGCCGAAGCTCTTGGAGGGCCGGTGCTATTTCAGCTGCGTAAGGCACGAAACGGGTCGAACCTATATCAATCAATCCGACTCAATGTAAGCTATTATTTTTTATACAACACGTATTCATAACACTTACCGTGAACGATATATTCATCCATTAGACTATTCACAATGTGTCCTAAACCTAACCAGTCTTCAGCTGATCTACAGTATGATACAGCAAGACCATATTTTTTGCGTTCTAACAGCTGTCGAGCTGCGATCTAAACAACAAAGTACACTGTAAGTAACACAGTTAGCTGTTCCCGAGGTTTCACGCACGCTGCATATTATTCGTCGAGCATTCTCTCTTCCGTATTCATAACAAGTAGCATTCAGCTCTTTGACAACCTCTGATAGGTCTCCATCATCAACCTGATCATCCGTTTCGATAGCCATGAAAAGGGGACCTTCATCTTCCTGGGATTTACCCTTTCCTATGCGTGACACATTCAGACCCAAGGGGACCCGTACCAATACTTCGTCTGCCATTTCTTTCCCAGCTTCTCCGCATGTGCAGAGGTAGTCCACGGTAAGACGCCATAACCCAGGATCTGAGTGCAAATAATTCGCATGTGCAAGCACATATTGGTCGCGGATTGATAACCCGGATCTGCACAAAATGTAAGGATCATCGGGTGCAATGGTATGAGAAGATGCCGTTTACTCTTCGTCTGTTTCTGATTCAAGTAGGTCCAAAGCAACCATAATGTCAGCGAGATGTGCTGAGAGCCAAACATCCATTTCTTGGGCAATCGACAACACCTGGTTCAGACGACCCTGGCACAATTCAGCATGCAACGAGTCTTCTTTATCCGTGGGATCGGGGGGTGCGTCGAGTAACGTCCTACTGACGATATCTCTGCAGAAATGGATGTTTAGCAATGAGGAATTTGGTTCTTTATGAAATACGTACGGCAGATCGGCTCTTCGTAAAGCTACGTCAATCCATATACCATACGTACAGACGATTTCTTTCCAACCACCACCCAAATCAACGCATACACGTTGTAGAATATCCTCACGGCCTTCCAGAATACCAACCAAGTCACTGACGTTGTCCCACCAGTTTTCGTAACCGTCATTTCGGTCATTTTCAGGGACGCGATCAAGCTCAATTCGGAGTGCTTTTGCCCTCTCTCTCCATCGTCGAGAGGAAGTGAAGAACTCCTTTTCTGTCGTAAATTGCCTTTGACGGGGGTGTCTTTCCAGTAGGTCAACAAGACGCTCCGCAATGCGACGCATATTTTCTGATGGGTGACTATCAAGACTCCGTAAGAAGAAAATGGATGACTTCAATAGGCCACGAAACGTTGCCCTGCATGTAATAAGCCAGGAGTTTCAAGCGTAAAATTGTTTCACTGAGCCCTACCTAATTAGATATGGCCAGAATAGCTCATCCTCCCAAGGGCGTTCGATGGAGCTCAGTTGATCACCCTCTTCCGTAGACGGCTCGATGAAATGCGTGTTCAACCATTCCAGAAGTTCATCACCTACCGGGACGTCATCAACGCCATCCTCTGGGAGATACAGCAGCTGAAAGAGGGAGAAAGATGTATACAGAGTCCTGTAATGCTCCCCTAGGAACTGGGGACCATTCGAACTTGATACCAATTGCTGCCGAGGATATGTCACTGTGGCTCCTTGATGCAATGGAAAGTGACTTACGGTAGCATGAACCCAGCAGTCCTGAAGGTGAAGAATATAGTCGGTAGCAAGTTTCCTAAAAGTTGTGAGGTTCGCGGGCGAGCGCATGCTAATTATGGAGAAACCATTTCGAAGACAATAAGTATAAAGCAATAAGGGGGAAATGGAGTGACGACACATACGCGTCTGGTCCAGCCTGGGTAGCATGGTCTATAAGTTTTCTGCACGCTGCAAAGATCACAGAAGTATCTGTAAGGAACTGGACTATTGTGGTTGGTACGACGATCGTCTTCGTAGACGCTATGGACTCACGATGCGCCGTTCTTGAAGCGGAGGCTTATCCCAGCTAGCAATATAGACATCTTGCTCCTCTGGATAGCTATCCGTGCCGTATTTAATGAAGGACTATAAAAACTCTTCAGCTTCTAAAAACAACGCGCTGGTTGGACAGATTTACATGTGATGGGGCTGCAAAGGCTGCTAAGGAATTGGACGAAGGCGATAATGCATGGCCAACTGTTTGTCTAGACTCGATGAATTCGTCAAGGCCCCCTTCTTTGAATAGTGCTGGTAAGAGATGCAAGTGGGCCGACATCGCAGCGGTGGAGCGAAAGCCTGCAAGACGAGCAGAAAACCACGACGAAGCCCCAGTCAAATTTGCGAAATACCGCCTTCCCTTGATTTACAGACGCTTCTCTCCACGATTAGAAAACGTAGGGAGGACTCTGACACGAAATGAAGGATGAGAAGGAGCGGCGACCTCGTAAATTACGGTCGTGAGTGAAGGACAAGTTCGAAACACGCGTCGAAGAGTTGATGTCACTACAGCCTGCGTGGAAAAATTGGGACGCGTCGAACGCGTCCGAGTCTCTCGCTCTTCTACTCTCTTCCTCTCTTCCACCACCATTGCCACCAATGCCGTTCTGTCGCCACAACGAGGGATCCCTCATGCCTTCAGTACAATGTATTCTGTCATCAATGGGCGTGACCAAGTCGTGTTACAGCGCTTTTGTGTCTTTCTTGTACAAAGCCAAAGGAGTGGACAAGCTTTGAGCATCTATTTGCTACACTCGGACCTGGTTCAACCACGATTCATTACCGCCACCGTTGGAATAGTCTTATCTCTGGTACTCTTACGTTCGCGCTACATGTTTGTTCACTGAGATATTTGGAAACGCCTGGAAAGCGTACTGAAGAATCTCAGACGACTATGACGGACGCGCTAGGTACGTACACGAACACGCGTTATGAGCTGACCTCCCCGCCCAATGTTCTCAGCGCTCAATGGCATCATAAGCCCATGTTCTCACGAAGCTAGTCCATTCAAACCCTTCCCCTCCTCTGGGTCCCTCGTAGATCTTTCCGCTGCTGTGCATAGCCGAGCACTTCGCCTCAAATCAAATCACGTAGAGTTCAGTCTAAACAACTTCGACCCATCCTTTGACCGATAAAATGAGTGTCAGTTTGCGTCCTTACGTCGATCAACACAGACGCTTGTCTTTATGAAGAGCATCATCTACGCCTACAGCTTACAGCGCGAATCCGCCCATGCCTCCGTGAACTTCTTTAAACTAAGCGGAAATGACTTTCAGGCGAGCAAGCGGGTCTAATACGGTCTAGTTCTTTCACTCTCCGGAATCTCAGATGCGAGGGTTTCAACGTTCCTTCCAATGGCATGCAAACTATGTGCAGGGAATTCACCAGGACAAGCCCGTCAATTGACTTCATCTTGAGTTCTCAAACAAAAAAAGTTGCTTGATGGTGGTGTTTCTTTTTCAGACCTATCTGTTCTCCCGGCGGTCGAGTACTGAATGGCGGATATTGCCGACGGCCACCGAGTCTTCCTATAATCTTCCCCGCGTCTTATGGTGGCCCAAGCTCATGGTCATCGCCGTTCCGTGTCGTTCGCTTGGGAAGTTATGTCCTGCCAAGTCCAAGCCCCGTGCACGGTATGTCCCACAATCGCTCTTCCTTGACATCCAGAAGCTTTCTATGATTCTGTGATGGTGACATGAAATTTCATAGGTGCGAACGGTATTCCTCCGACAGGACCTTACGTCTCATTGTTGTTATACACAAGAGAACTCTTTACGGTTGTCCCCCAAATGGATCTAGGGGATCTCCGTGGATGTTACTGTGTTTGCTGACGTGCTCCGACGCCACAGAGGCTTGCGAACCACGAAGAGCTGCATCCTTTGCGTTCTCCCGAGAACACGACCGAAACTTGCCTTGCCATCTGGGGCATATCCTTACTTTGCATTATCCCAAGCTTGTTCTCTAGAAGGGCTATCCCCGTGCTCGCCGATCGCTGATCTATTAAAGACTCACACCTTTTCTCCGAACACAGCCGTTTATCTGGGACTATCTGGGGCACCTCCTTCAGACGCACATATCTATTGAACCAAACGGTGACGGACATGTACATTTGAATCGTACCGATCCGCGAAATGAAATTGATCAAGATAGATTGACCACCGCTTTTCACCGCTCACCGCTAGGCTCTATCAACGCCGGATGTGTGGACGAGAACGAGAAATCGGCGGAAGTCGTGTATGCATTTGGTATAGTTAAAACAAGACCCAACTAATTTACAGTGCCGCAAACGAAAAAAAAAAGATATTATACAACCGATGGCACAGTGTACTAAAGACAGACAGACGATCATATAAATAGAGTCAAAAGGCAAGTCGGTCCGCAAGACCTCAACGAAAATCAATAACATATGGCGAAGATAAATCAGTCCTCTTCATTCTCGTAAGGGGGTCCCTTCATCATTCGCCTTCGACATCCATTGTCACTCCAGGGGACTCAACCGCTGTGCCCCTCAAAGCGCTAATCGCCGACGACCTATCAATTGTTTTGATTTCACCCGATAGCGATTCGTCCTTGATCGTCTGCAGCTTTCTCGTCGTGTATTCCCAGTCGTAACCAACGAGCGAGGGTAGGCTCTGGGTACTTGATCTGGGAGTGAACGACGATAGCGACAACGCATCGATGGAGGCTGCTGCGATTCCACCGGGTGACGGGGCGTCTGCGGGGAATGACCCAGGCGAAGGAGGGAATGAGGTGAATGTCGAGGCTGTCGTTGCGGAGCCATCCCGGTCCGAGCCATTTTCACGAGGCGGTAGCTCTCCAAACTCAACGTCAGTGTTTTGCTGTCGATTTATTCCTACTACACGAAGCCGTTCAACCCAGCTAAAGTAGGTTAAAAGCAAGATCAGCAAACATATACCGTAAACGGACGGAACTCTGAGCGAATGAATCTACGTACGTTTCGGCCCGATCTAAGCTTTCCTTGACTACTCCCGTTACACTACGCATCATGTCGAGGCTTTCTGTCGCGAGAGTCAATACGCGCTGAGCAGCCTGTGTCGCCGAACCAGCGGTTGGTCGTGCTATGGGCCCGCCCCTATATGTGCTTGAACCAGAACCAGTCGGCAGAGGAAGATCTCTATAGGCGGAAGGACTCTGCAAGGGGGACGAAGGAGCAGTGCTTGCAGCTGATCCAGGTTCAGTTGCACCATCGCGTCGTCGGCGCTTTCCGCTCCCTTTCGGTTGGCCAGGTGTATGTGCTTGCGCAGATACGTGTGCCTGCCTATGTGCAGTGTTTGCCCATCGCTGGGGTAGGATCAGTATGAACTGTCGGACGCGTGTGCGAGCTGGCTCAGGTAACGCTCCTCCGGCATATTTTGATATGACATCTACGACCTGCCTGATCGTATTAACAATATCGCGTTTCACATTCGTCAACGTCTGCATGTGCGAAGCTGATACGGGCCTTTCCCCGCCACCTTCGTCCCCCTCTTGCGAATTAAGTGACCCGATGAAATTTCGGAGAATTAATATCTGGCCGTCTATATGATTTGTTGCATACTATACACCAATCAGCACCCAAATATTGGCGAACAGCAACTAACGTACCTGCAACCATTGAAGGCTGTATTTGAGTCTTCTCATACTTTCGTCGCTGACCGCTACCCCTAAACCACCAGCTTCATATAGAATGTTATGCCAGCGACTCCGGTTTACAACGTCCTGCGTATCAGCTTGCGCTGCATCTAAGGAAACAGTTATTCTATCGGATTGCAAGTAATCGAAGCATCGGCAAACCTTGCGCATATTGGTTATCATCCTCGATCACGCCAATGCTTTGCGTTTGCCTATCCTCGGTCTCGATGCGACCGTTCCGGTCTTGATCCTGGGACTGCCTGCCTTCGCTACGACTCTCGCTTCTATCGCGCCCGTTAGTTTTGCCATATCTTCCGATCTGTCGAAATCTCTTAGTTCAGCTTAACACAGTCGGTATTTCCGACTTACTCTGTCTAATTGCCTGCAGGCGAATTCGTCTATTTGGTTTACAGGAAGGCGGTCGATAACCGGTTTTGATATGGTCTTTACGGACGATTCCATCATTTCTGCGCCATACTTGAGGTGTATAAGCACATGTGCTAGCTCCGGTAGAAGCCTAACATACCTTAACAACTCTGGAGCTTGCTTTGCTTTGTTCGTATGCTCGCAAAGCCGTGGTAACCAGCGGTAGTCCGGACATGCGTGTGACGAAGGCTGACGATGCTGCCTCATCCGAAACAGCAATCTGAGAGACATTTGATGTAGGTGAGGATGATGATGCTTCTGCGTTAGTCTGTGTTTCTTGTGGAGCTATAGACAGCGATGTTCGTAACAATCACCATAAGTATCGTAGCGAGACAGAGCATGAGTTGACTGAACGCCTTACAAGTGCTGTATTGGTATGAAGTTCCTCCTCCTGATGATGGTGCTGCCCTGCTACGCATGTCATCCAGCGCACGCACGGCAATCATCACATTCTCGTCTTCCTCGCTGAGCGAGGAGGACCGTCCTGCGCGGTTTCCATTTGCACTGCGCGAATCGTCAGGAGATGAGGGCGCCGACGACGAAGGTCCAGATGGTAAAGGATCGTTGCTCATCGCTTTGGACGACGGCGGAGACGGGCTACAAAGCTCTGCGAGGGAGAGCCTGCTGGTAGCAGGAGGGTGAGCGGGATTCATGAGGGGAGGTGCTAAAGACCATGCGGGGTGACCATTGCTTTTCGGTGTAACTTTCAGCTGTTTATCTTAGTCCTATATTAGGCAATAATGGTACTCCATACACTTCCGCTCAATTCATTTCTATTTTTCAGCGAATAGCAAAACCTAGAATTTTTCCTACCTACACCACTAGGATCTTGTTCTTTTCGAATGTCCTAAATTCCATAAATTCTATACGGTGCATTGAGCCTCATGCAATCAGGTTGAGGATACAGGCAGTGAGGCTGATCACAAGTCGACACTGTGATTATGAGCCATATAAACAGCACCATGCTGTGGATGAGACCTTCAAGCTTGGGCAGACGGCGCCGCAGTGCACCCAGAGCAAGTATCAAGCGCTACATCAAATCTAGGCAACGGAATACATGCATGTCCTGAACAAAGAAGCCAAGAAGGGCTTGGGGCAGACTTAGGGTGATAGGCTTCGCCACAGGTCGGCAAACTCTGAAACAGCCACAACCCTATCCTGTTTCCAGTCGATCTTTGGTGGATCACAGAAGAAGATACTCCCGCGACCATCATGCAAGGAAGCTGGCTTTTTGATATCAAGGTGAGTCGGCGGTGCGAACGGGTCCGTCAAGCGCATCTATCAGGTAATGATCACCAGGCGAAACCCACGTTGTTTGCGCCTCGCTAAACCGCTAAAGCGGGTCCCCCCAAAAGATAATGGTGTCTATCATCAATCATCTAAGACCGAGGAGGCTTAAATCAAAGATATCAGAATAAGAGAATATGCGGAGTGGATGAGTTAAAGAGCATGGAGCAGAGCAGTGGATCATTGACGAAAATAATAAGATACATAGAGTAACAGTAATGATAAGCCAAGCAATAGTAGATGTGCCTAAAGTTGAAGATGATCAACACCGTCCCGCAAAGAAAGACACGACATATTAGAGGAAGATGGATATTAGGGATCATAAAAAAATCGTATCGTGCCTATGGTTGAAAAATAATGCGAGACCTCAAGTCGTGCTGAGTCAACAGAAGTAGGTTGGGAGTGAAATTTTAAGTAGGTGGGTGAGGTCTCAGGAGGAAACGTCCATTTGCCGATCTAAAGCCATAGTTTTGCATCGTTATAAGTCAATCGCGTTTCTGGGAATCTTGAGGTACGGTTGGCCAGACATTGGTGCCCTCTCTGCGCTCACTGCGAGATGACAGAGGTAACGATGGGGCGGCCGACGATGACGCGGGTGCATTTCCCCCACCGCCCGGCTGACGCATCTCCTCGATGCCGCGCTTCACACCCACCATCATTCGATCTGTCTTGTCAAGCATATCCTGCATGATACGCCGCTGCTTTTCAAGTTGATGATAATGATGCTCGAGGTCGCCAAGCGTAGGGATGCCCCCGCCGTTGCCGCCATCGCGTAAAGGTGATGGGGCGCGAGGTGAGGACGTTCGCAGTGGACCTGGTCCGCCACTCCCGTAGAAAGGTCCATGGCCTGACGTAAGGCTGTGAGGAGGTGGAAGATGATACCCTCCGCCGGAGGAGGCAGTCGCAGCACCTTGTGCAACCGTGTGATGAGATACGGGGGAATGCGTGCGGCTCGGCGCCGCGCTATCTGTGCGCCCGTATGCTGAAGAAGAGGCTCCTGGCCCCTGATACTGATAACGCGATTTCTCCCCCGCCACTAGGGCAGAGTTTAGGGGAGGAAGCTCGTATCCAGAGCCAAACCTCGACGTTTGAGCGCCCGACCCATCCATAGTGAATGCCCCGAACGGCGAGCCCTGACGCTGCTCATCGCCCCACACCTTTGGATCTCGCTCATGCCTCCGCTCTCTATACAGTCCCGTATCCTCCTCCATGTCCATCTCCGCAGGACCTCTTCTCGATTTTTTCCGTGAACGTTGATCCTGCTCGTCCTCAGTCGTCTCTTCACCGCCGCTGCGGTCCTGCGCACTTCGTCCTACAGATACGAGAGCTTCTGCAGCAGCCTGGTCTGACATGCGACTTCCTTGGCTACGTCCTGCGCCTTGACCTGGGGATGGCATTTGTGGACCAGTGGTGACTGCAGCGGGAACGCGTTTTCTCCGCTTGATGACACTCTTCTTCATTGAATTCGGCCGATGTGTACCGTGGAGTTTGTAGTAGAGACCTATTTGGCATAGAGTACACGGGCGTGGCAATCGCAGTCAGTAAAAAGTCAAATGACAGTAAGAAAAAACCAGAGAAGATCAACGACGCGAGCAAGCCATTCTCCCCATTGGCTTATCAGACAAGATAAGATTGATAAGATGCGTGAGGCATTTTTGTTTCAAACTCCGCTTGTCCGTGTAAGGCACGCGCCGCCAGCCGATACCAACGAGGCAGGGAAGATAAGATTGGAGAAAATTCTTGGAACTCGCACTCACCACACGCGTTACAGATGTTGTTGCCCGCATCATCGCGACGCCAGAGAGGCGTAGTGCTCGTCCCGCAGTTGAAGCAACTGAGAGCACCCACCGCTGCGCGGCCGCGCCCTGACCTGGACATCGCTGAATTGTCGTTGAGCGGAACGCTGTTCTTTGCTTCACTACTACCACCGGTTGTGATTCCAATATCTGATTGCGAAGGATCCGAAGAGTCAGCTAATTCCAGCTCAAGGCCTTGCAGCACGTTGTTGTAGGTGGGACAGCCGGCGCAAGCCGACGTACCACCCATGCCGTTACAACGCCCGTCGCCGGGACACGTACCCCTGCTAGCCTGTGCCTGACTTTGTTTTGAATGAGGCTGTTGCGGAGACATAGAATGCTGATTTGATGTTGACGCCGCAGGCGTAAGGACTGACGAAGGCGAAGCAGACATTTGTCTGCCAGGGGCGGAGAGTGGCGGCAATCCAGAGCCAGCTGGAGGGGGAGATGGGCGCGAATTATTCGATGGACGAGGGATGCGTCGCGATTTAAGATAGAGACCTGGGTGGTAAACAGACGTGAAACACGTTGTAGAAACGTACGATCAGCACGATTGCATCAAGATTGAATGAAAAAAGAGCGGTAAGGCAGCAGACTGTGTTAATAAACACGCTAAGGCCGGCTGTATGTTGCACAGCGATCACAGCCACGTGTTCAGAGCATATCATGAAGAGAGGTGTAGGTGTAGAGCAGACAAAGAGGTTGTGCCGTGGTGAGACAGAGAAAGCTTAACTTACCACACGCATTGCATATATACTTGCCATCGCCGTCACGACGCCAAAGAGGCGTGGTTGTAGTGCCGCAGTTAGCACACTGCATAGAGGAGGAGGTTGAATCGTTCTGGTTGATAGTATCGTGATATATGGAGTCATCATTATCCGTCAGTGTCGGTGATTGACCAGAAGTATAAGCACCAGAGCGGTGCATGGCGGCATGAAGAGATGTCGGAGGTAAAGATGTCGGATGAGGGTCTGACCGGAACTGATCAAGAGTTGGCGAATTGGATGGGCTGAGCTGCATCCTGGATATCGCACTGAGGGCGTTTTGGTGAAAATTCATCACCGGGGGTTCGAGGACTATGGGCGACATTTTCATTCGGAAGAGGAGGGTAGACGTGAGGTGAGATCTTATAGCTAAACTCGTCCCGAAGTTCTTTTCTGACACTGTCTGCTGTGTAGAGACGAGTGTGTAGGCTATGCGGGTGTCGATATCGTGTCCGTCGCGCGTGTCGTCGTCGTCGCTGTCGTTGAGTTACGCGGTGGAAGACAGAGGGGCAAACGGAGGAAGTTGAGTGACGAAGTAAGCGGGAAGCGGGACCCTTGAACCTTTGTGCAGAAATGCTTAGTCATGCATTCGCACGGGGAGATAGCCAATAGAACGAAGGGAATTAGGAGATACGATAAGATAAGGGGTAAAGCGATGCAATAAAAATGGGCAGCCAATTTGAGTGATCTCGGCTTGCTCGCATGATCACCGCGATATGATATGATATCGTTTGATACTGACTTGTTCATCATTTTCCACAATTAGCCGCCCGAACACTTTCTACATCTTATCCCCATACATTCTGCTTCCCCCCTGCGCAGTCGAGTTAGCATCTCTTGCAAGCCGTGCATGGGAAGTGATTTAATGCAGATCTCTTCGAAGCAAGAATTCCAGGGCGTCTGTCTTGGCCATGACGAGCTTCTTGTCAGATTACCCTCTCATCCTCGGAACAAGGCCGGGTGTATTGGTGAAGTAATCAATCCGCCCCAATAGGCTTTCTCCGCTGCATTCCAGTGTCAGCGCCCAAATCCCGCACGGGGCGGTCAGAAAGTCGATCCAGCAATCTCCTCCCAGACACTTTCGGTCACAAGTCTCAGTCCATGCTTAAAATCACCGTTCCTTTCCCAGGGGATCGTAATATCTTCCGTTTTTGATCTCATTGTTGAGAATCATCCTCCCTCATACAATTATTTTGTCTCCATTTACGTATGAAACTATGGGGCTAATAACTAGGGCGGTCACAATTGCGCATCGTGTCCAATCCATCAACTTTGGGTCGATATGTATCAATAGGAAAAGCTATCGGAGTCTCATGTCTTGCAACGCACGGCCTTCCATCCATCATAACGTTGATTCCTGTTCCTGTTTCAAGGTTCCGGATCGCGCAAAGAAGAGCCTCGGTGGCCGCATCAGAGAAATCAATCTGCTCCTTGACTCCTTGATGCTTTGATCGAATATCACTTTAGAACCGTCTGGGAACCTACTGCAGATAGTAAACCCGATAACTAGAGCAGCCCTTAGATAGGAAGGTGGAAGCTAATCTTGGCGGTGTTTAGAGCTGACAATCTCTGTCGGCCGCATCTTCCGGTTGCTGCGTCTGTATGGCAGACTTTTAAACGTTGACGTACGGCGCTGATTGAACGGAGAACAGTTGCCTAAAACAAGTCATCTATGCGATATGCCCGAAATGGAAGATTGCTTGGCGCGGGTCCTGGAACCAAACAAACGAAGTTTATTCTGACTTTATCAGAGCTTTCGTGGCTGTTCTTGCTTCTACTTCGACGACGACCACGATGGCGACTACGATGGCAGCAAGTCACATGCCTTTGAAGCAGCTACTATCCACACTGGCACCGCAGGACTCGAATCAGGGGCAGAATAAAGTACCTAGGGCGCTTGCGAGGGGTCCTTTCTGGGCGCGTTTGCCGCCCATTCGACCTCAAGATCCATCTTCTCAATCCAACGAAAATCACAACACAAGTGCTGCAAGTGTGGGAGCTACTGCTGGCACACAAGGAGCGTCGTCTAGCGTACCGCCGATTGTCGCTCCAGATAGAATTGGGACGACACGCGTGCTGTTGCAGGACACTCAAGCTTGCGTGCAGAAGTTTGCGGCACGCATGGACAAGCTCGGCGCCGCTGTCGAACAGGGCGCAAAGGATGTGCAATTGTGTCGGACAGCGATGGAGGGATCGGGCGATAAGATTGTTGCGGAGGTTGCGGATGTAGGTGAGTTGCTACAAAGTTGATTTAGGGTGCATATATGCGCATATATTGACGACATTCCAAAAGTTTATAAGAGCCAAACAACTCTTTCGAAGGAGATCGAGGATCAGAGGAGTCTTTTTGACAAGTCTATCGAGAGGGTATCACATCTTATATCCGTATGTCACCTGCCTAGCGCAGATCTGTTTAGACTTACATTTTGTCAATTTACCCCAGGCAAACGAATCATTAACCAGACTCTACGACACCCAATCCGCCTCTCTCCAAGCACTGACTCAAATGTACACGAACCAACAGGTGACACTACAGACCATCCAAGACCAGCAATATCGAATCATTCAGACTCTATCCCCGCTCGAGCCACTGATTAAGGGATTACCTTTACAATTAGAGGCAAACCAGTCGAACTTAGCTGAGAAGCTGGTAAAAGTTATGAAGTCCGAGATCCGTAAAGCTCTGGGAGAAACTTATGAGAAAATGGATCTGGAGTCCGTTGTCTCTCGACTGATATCTGGGCTGAATTCTAGGCAACCGGTACTTGCTCAAGCTACTCCGCCGGAGGTAGATCCTGCACTACAATCAGACTACTCCGGATCATCCAAACCTGATCAATTACCTCAAACCTCGAAGAAGCGCAAGCGCTCTGACGATGAGAATGTAGATATTCTTCATTCCAGGCGAAAGACTTCCCCTATCTCGGATCCTGTACAAGCTGATTCTGTTGTGTCTGATGATGCTCGGGCTGCTCTTACTGTTGCATCGTATTCAGGGCCATTGAATCGATCTTCCTTAAACGCTGGCAGTACAAATCTATGTCGATCAAACCCAAATCTTCGTTCTCCTGATGCAGCCAGATTGCCAGTGCAGGAGCAACCAACTCATGTTTCGCTGAACAATGTCGATCAACTGTATGATGATACTGATTTGATGCCTCCGAAGAAGCTTACTCAAACACGGTTGAACTTTGCAACTCAAAAGTCTATTTCGCGCAAGCCAGATTACGGGTCCCTTAAGCGTGCGGAAACAACATTGAAAGTTCCCAACTTGCACCGGGACGAAAGTCGCTCTATCTTGGCGCTTACAGGCTCACCTCAGGACACCTCACCTAGTGTAACTTTTAGCTCTGGTAATGCAGTCCCTAAACAGACTGTTCCAGGATTGGTGCCTACCTCAACGGAGTTTGCTTCCTCACATTTGACAAGCAACCCTTCCAGTTCGACCGCAGCTCCGAGCAAGAGCACGAGCGCGAGAAAAGCCACATCAAAGAGTAAAGCCACCAAGAGTCGTCCAGCCAAACCCAAGCCAAGTGGAAAGCGGAAGGAAAAAAAGCGGGCAACGCCTCCTGGCGCAGTTCAAGATCAGAATCTCAATGCACACAATACCGCGAAGGAAAGGGAGAAACAGAAGGCAAAGGCAAAGAGCGCTTCCCCGATACGGCTGAATGCAACATCGTCCAACGAGATCAGTGTCTTGTCCGAGCACGACCCTCCGAACAGTCCAAAACAGCTGGAGCTTCTCAGTCTCCTGTCAGACACCAAGGCTCCCCGTCTCGATTCTGACGAGCAAAAGCGGAAGCCGTTTGCAACCCTTCATCTTGGACAAGGACCATCACAAGAGAGCGCTAGATTATCCACTCCGAGCCCTGAGCGCCAAGAGCCGTCATCGTCCACGCTCATCGACCTCCTCGGCGGCAGTTCAACACCCGATTGGAACATGGCTGGCGCCGCGCTGGCGATGACCAAGGCGGAGCAGGATCTCGATCCCCTCTCCGCAATGCCAGCTTCCGATGGATTCCAAATGACTGGAGATCCGATGTCCTCGGTAAGATATTTGTTATGCAGAGAGCGTATCGTCGTGGATTAGACCCTGACGACTCTTCTCTTGCAGGTTATTCAAGCTGGAATTCGCCAGAGACGGTACCTTGTCCTCGAAAGCGACTCTCCGGGCGTTGATTTGTGGTTTGATGATCTTCTAGACGTGTAGGAACTTCTTTGTCTCCTTTGCCGAAACATCTGTTGAAAAGCTCTTCTGATTTGAGAGCGTTGTTTTCATCTACTTCCACCGCTGTACAATCGTCCCATCTCCTACTGAGACATAACGCTAATAGACACGATTATGTATGATTAGATATGCTGCTGAGTGATATAATGTACTCATGTCTCACCATTTATAAGTTCATAGTCTCTTTTCCTCTATGAACTTCCCTGCATAGATTTCAATAGGATTTCCTCCCGCCCCATCAAGCCTCGCAACTTCAGAGAATTGGAGCCCAATCTCTAACGCCATGTCCCATAGCTTTCGTTCGTCAGGATCTCGCTCCTTGTATGCCAATAATACAGCTGGAGGGACCGGGCTCCTCTTTGAAAGCCTATTGATCGTGCCGATCAAAGAAGGAAACGATGCGGTGTTGTACGTCACATCAGCCATCCTATCGGTCGTTGCGACGTGCAACGGAGAATTCAAAGGATTGACGTGCGGCGCGTGCATTGAAACACGATCAATCAAATGTCGTTGATTGTTCGAGCGTTCGTTCATTGATTAGTAGGTGGGTAAGATATATTAAGTCAAAGATCGACTGATGGATGATAAGCAAGAACTCACACTATCATGTCGAAACCACCCTCGGTACTAGGAGGCAGCGCTTCGTTGTCCCAGTCGAGCACAGCTGCTTCTAAGCGCAGGCGATCAGATAAAGCGCCGCTGCTAGATTTGATGTTTTCGCCAAGGATCTCCATCGCGGACGCTAAAACCGGGTCAATCATCCCGTTCTCGACAGAGTTTAGCGAGCACAGATCGCTCACACAGGTCGGTCGCGACTATAGATACTTGCGGTTTCGAAGGGAGATGGCTTAGGAGCGTTGATAGGATGATCGAGACCAACCCTGTTCCGGTACCTGTTTGCTGAAATGAGTAGATATTGAAGACTTCGGTGAAGAAATACCGATTACCTAGTTCTAAGATAGTCAGTGACGGTTTTGTCATCATCGACTGTGTTAACTCAGGCGCTTTGACAGCACCGGTCAGAGTAGCCGTAAGCCAGTAAGAGAGCTAGGTAGAATTATCAATGATTTTTCATGCTGCAAGTTTTTAACTCGATACTTACGCCCATCCCACTATCCCAGACTTTCTTATCAAGTATCACGATTAGTTCTGCGAAATTTTAGGCATAAGATTGATTTACCTTATCCAAATCATAAGAAGTATGCTCTAGAATCCGTAATGGACTGACAGGTGCATTCCATAGCAGAGGAAGTTTGATAATCCGTTCATTCTGCACTTGCTTCTGTATTCGGCCAGCACTACTATCCTCTTCAGATCTGAAGGTATAGTGTACTGGCATAGACAAGACAGGAAATGGGTCGGTTCCGAATGTGTCTCCAGACATATCAACAGAGGTCAGATATCTAGTAGCGTCCGCGGGTTTTGTGCATAGAAGTAATTGCCAATAGTCCCCTTCTCGAGTATCCTTTGGCGGGAAGACCAGCAACTCTTTGTAGGCGTTGATTTCTGTCCATGTTGTGAGTTTTAAAGGTGGAGTCATTGGTCCAGGACCAAGCGGTCTTCCGTCATCTCCTGGTTTTAATGACTTGACCCAGGCATAAAAAATATCTTTCTCCCCTCGCAAGGATTCTGTCCGTAAGTCATTCATTATAGATACTGAGATAGCTATAGGTTGTGTTGGCAAGCATTTTCGAGGTGGGGGTCGAACAAAGTGAATGTAATAAAACATTTTCCAGAGCGCGGAGTGATGGTGGTACAGGAAAGAAAACGAATAGCCTCCATAATCGGTAGTAGAGACACCCTTCGGCTTATCCCGAAAAAAAACTTGAAAGCCCTGAATTAACTTTGCCTTTAGAATTACGAAAAGCAAGATTTCCATAATAAATACTCGGGGATTAATGCTACCTAACGATACATATGTGTGTGCAGAAGGAAGTTATTCCTTACTCTTAGTCTTCTCTAGCATGCTATCCCTCTCTTGATCAATCCGGACATAGCGAGCCCTTGTTTTGTTCCATAGATCCGGTCCATACTTGAAATACACTGCTCCAAAAGCAGCACCGCCAAGATGCGCCCAATGGTCGAACATCCTGGTGGTTTAAAAGAAATGGACAGTGGGAATCAGCAGATATTCAAGGTCTTTAACTCTATGAATACTTACTTCCATCCCCGGAGCACGCCAAGGACATCCATCGCAACCATGCCGCCTACTCCATACGTGATCGGCAGGGGTATCGGAGGGAAGAGTAGAAATACTTGAGCGTCCGGAAATGCAAGCGCGGTCATTGTCACCATCGCGTAAATCGCCCCGGACGCGCCCAGTGAAGGTAAGATGTCTATATCCTTCGCAGAAGCCTCTGCCTTCACCGTAGCATTAGCTGGCGGAGTTTTACGGAATCGACGAAGGGGCGCTGTGAGTGTGGATGCAGTTTCTGCGGAGGGGGAGAGCTGGGCGAGCATGCGGGGAAATGTGATGCGGGCGGCGACGACGTGGGAGACAAGGCCAGAGAAAAGACCGGCTAAGGGAGGATTAGATCCAACGAAAATAAGGGGAACTTCAACTAAGAAAGACGTACCACCGAGGTACACAGCCCAGAAGTGATATTTAGGGGTGGACTCCTGGAGCCGCTCCTTATTTTCGGATTGCTTGCGGACTAAGTATGCAGTAGCAGCCGAGCCTATTATGTCGCACATCCATGAGACATCTGAAGCGACGGTTTATGAATTCCTTACCAAAGCTGACCAAAGCGAAGGAGTTAAAGGCAAGGTGGATGAAAGATTTGTGGCTATTCACGAGTCCGCGTCAGGTTGACCAAAGGGCGAAAAACACAGAACGTTCTCACCTGAACATGCTGTACAGCAAGGTGACATATCTTCCAGAAAGTGGGTTATGCATGAAGAAAGTGTTCATAAAAGGCTGCAGCCTCGAGAATTGCCACATCAGCCATACAACGCCGTTGATGGCACATATCTGGTATGCGATGCGCTTTCCCTCAGGAGCATTGATGTAGCCATTACAGACTTGAACATACGCCCATAAGAAGGGGTAGGTCAACGCCTGAGGTAGGTCTGATGCAGCCTCTCGCATTTGCTGCAATTTCTTCTTCATATTCTGGAAAGCAGTGAGTCAGAGATCTGCTGCAATATTGACGAAGAAGTAAGGATACCTCTGCAAGAATAGCGACTTTGGCCCCGCGCAAGTTTTCGCTGCTGGCTAGCATGCCAGATGGAAATACGGCGGTCCACTTCTTCGTGTCGTAGTTTGTACCCTCTACTGCTTGACCATACACGAATGTAGAGAATATCAGGACGAACTGTAGTTTGATACATTAGATAAGATGAGATGGGAGAAGTATGTTCAACAACGCACAGCGACTTGCTTCCAAATGCCTGGCCGACCGACAAGCTGCTCAAACTTCTCTACACGAAGCGCCGGATCCTCTTTGATCAGCTCCTCTCGGAAAGTAGGTATCTGTGCAGACTCTTGTGTTTCCCCATCCTTATGACCTCCAGGGGCTACCTTATGTACTATTCGAGGAAGAAACCGTGCAGAGCCTGAGGTGAATTGCTGTAAGGCAAACGGGCGTACTACAGCGAAAGGACTACGATAGTGTGCGAGTCGAAGACATGGTGAGCGTAGTAGCAGCCTTGTCGACGCAGTCACTGTAGATAAGAGCATTGACCGTCGTCGTCGGCACAACGACGAACGGTAGAAAGAGTTCAAAGTATCGTATGGTGTCAAGCGCCTGCCAGTGAGCCAAGTTGATGAAGTCAAAAGAATGCCAGTGCGCACCGGACGCGTCGCCCGTCGGCAACCACGTGGTTTCCTACCAAACAGCTTCAATCTTCTACACCCTCTTTGTCTCTTAGACGCCGTCGGACACCGTATATCTATGCCAGGGGACTTGCAAGAAGAGATACAACGCTTCCGAGATCCCTTCGGCCTGGTGAACCTCCCGAGGGGTTCAGAACGTGTCGAAGATCCAGAGGAAGAGGTATTTGTCTCCACACTTACTTTAAAGACCTGGAGGCTAATGCACTCCCCAATCCATTCAGGTGTTTCTCCTATATACTCAACTCTCTTCCAAGGGTGTTCAGGACGGATCAAACGCATTTACTGGGCTGGGGTTTGTTGATTCAAAACATGACGAACTGCTCTTAACCTTCGACCTCCCTCCTCCTAATCACGAGCTCCCGAAATCAGAACAGAAGCTCTCTTCTTCTCCATCTTCGTCATCAAAACGACAACGAAAACGTCACCATACGCATAAGGCACATTTAGTCGAGCCTATTTCTCTCGAGATCGAGCTAGCGCAAGATAATACTGCTCTACGATCGAAGAAGGGGGACACTGGCAAGCTGTTCTATTCCGTTATAGCTAATCAAGCTGGCTAAGGAAAAATGTTGAATGTGCACTTAGGAAGTGTGGTTTGGCGTGTCAGGTGCCCTAATCTCTTATCTCGCCCTAAGTCTCTCGTTGGAATCTCATGAAGTATTGTCACCTCGTTTTGTTGATTAGCGTCTGGCTGTGTCAGCTACTCCTCCACCAGCTGTGCTGGAACATTGACTCGTCGTTGTTTGATCGAGACAAACTCAGGGAAAGCACTGTTCTAGAACTAGGGTAGCTCTATTGCTCTTCGGCTTTTCACGTCAAATCTGATTGTCTGCTTGGGACCGTAGCGCAGGTACCGGATTGCTTGGCCTCGTTATCGCACCTTGGGTACGACACTATATCATCACAGATCTGGATTATCTGTTGCCACTCATTCGGAAGAACATCACGCACAACAAGGTGAACATCCTGCCGGAGCTCAGCAAATCTAGCAGTTTCGTACCGCAGCCGGACACCATAACAGTCGATTCCCTCGACTGGATACAGCTCCTCCATACAGCTCCCGCTTCTCGTCATCAACTATTTCGCCTACCTCCACTTAATCAGGCCGTCGGTCCTCCTGAACTGCAACTTCTCGACCTGATTTTCGCTGTAGATTGTATCTTCAATCCCTCCTTGTTACCCGGGCTTGTTGAGACAATTGACCATTTTGCCGTACCCGGTCGCACGAAGGTGGTGGTTTCTGTGGAGTTGCGGTCGGAAGAAGTGATCCGTGAGTTCCTGGAGCTGTGGCTCGGCAAGGGTGGGTGGGAGGTGTGGAGAGTCGGTGATCTTTCTGATGGCAATGGCGAACGACTTGATGTAAGCTTTGCGATATGGGTTGGTATGAAGATAGGCAAATGATGGTCACACAACTTGGAAGCTGTGCGTTTCTCCCTCTGACTGAAAGCTGGATAATCCCCCTATGATTTATTTCGGTGTACATATTTGATTTGAGTAGACTCGATCGTCCTGGGGAAACGTGATAGCGAGGGCTCAAAAAGACTTTCAAGGCTTCTCTACCTCCGCGTCGAAAATAAATTCCGAAGATTTGTGAGATCTCTTGAGGCACGCGCATTTGCATTTTTACCTTTTGTCGGTTGTGCGGGAAGAAATGGAGAATCCGGAGGTACGTCACCATAGTGACATGCCAACCAGGATCTGCCACACATAATTACCTAATACAAGACCTTTCCTGCGTCGAATTTACGCCGAAAGTGCGCAGACGTCGGGCGCCGAAGCATGGCGTCCGATATTCGCTTGCCCTCAAAGCCCGAGTCAGATGCATGCGCAGTTAGGAGGCAAAAATGTCGTCCTTGGGCCGTATCGCCTCAGAGTCTGGGCAGGGTGACGTCGCCATTGCGTCCACGACCTGATGTCAGCCTGCAGCAGACTCAGAATGACATATGCTTCCTACAGATACAGCGCTATGTAGTAGAACGCATTATGTCCCAATCTTACTCCAAGGAAACCAAGATGACGCCGAGGTAATGAGATGATTGCAGCTTGGCATCACACTCAGTCGGCGAGCGGTTTCTCTGAGAAAATAGAGAAAATTTATCGTCATGAACACGAGATAGCTTGGTCTGTTCGGATTATTCAGAATTGTAAACTACAGGAGGTGCGGCCGGCGAAAGAGGCAGAGAGCGTATAGATGCGCAGTCGTGCATTTAGATCTGGGCGCCTGCCGAGTAAATGTGATTGGCTGTGTTTGCTTGTGCACTGCCAAATTTGGCAGGGCTGCCGGCCGACTGAGCTGAAGGCCTGTTTCAAAATTCCTTGGTTCCTTCCCCCCTCGTCATACAAAAACTCGCTGGCCGAGCCGCTCCCCCCCATAACGCACTTACTCCCCCGACTAATTCCAGCAACTAACCTCAACACTCACCTCTACTCGCAATAGAGCTAGCAAGCACTAGGTCAGGTCTAACGAAGGATTCATCAAGCTAACGACAACCTCCACCCATGTTACCAACACATCCGGCATGCACGGTCGCATTTCTCCTCGCCCTCGCGTGCGACGTCCTCGCAATACCCAACCCATACCAGCCTCAGGGAGACATAATAAGACTCAGTCGGAGAAGTATCACGAAGCGGACAGAAGAGGAGTGGGGAACGTGGGCAAAGAACGAGCGGGAGCGCCTCAGCACTAAGTACACTGGCGGGCTCCCGTCGTCCAAGTTCAAACGCGGAGCCGGTACAAACCTCATCGTCAACCAGAACGCAGACTCGACGTATTATGGCTCAATAGCCATTGGAACGCCCCCCGTAGCCTACGATGTCATCCTGGACACTGGTTCCTCGTGAGTGATTTTGTCTCGCGCGCGTTATTCGGCTTGGGCCAATGCTCATTGTTCTTTTTTGTTAGTGACCTTTGGATAGCAGACCAGAATTGTATCACTGGCTGTGGTGACGTGCCTACGTTCGACTCCTCAGCGTCCTCATCATTCGTCAACCTTACCACCGAATTCTCCATCAAATACGGAAGCGGTCAGGCCGCGGGTGTTCTCGCGCAGGACGTTATTCAGATGGCAGGATTTTCTGTATCAAATCAGACTTTTGGTGCGTTGCCGATTCTTCCCCCGCGCCATCTTCTCTTTTGATGTTGGTTGCTGACCATCCATTCTATCCCTGATGTCCAGCCGTTTGTGATGAGGTCTCTGACGGGCTCCTTAGCAGCCCGGTTTCTGGTCTGATGGGGCTTGCATTCCAATCTATCGCTGCCTCGGGGGCGAAGCCTTTTTGGCAAACGTTAGTTGACGATGGAGCCTGGGATTCACCTCTGATGTCTTTCCAATTAACTCGCTTCGTTGACGAGCGTAAAGCTCAGGCTCTCGAGCCCGGAGGAACATTCACTATGGGTAAGCAGTGCGCTCTGATCTGGTCTTGATTTCCGAACTGACCGGGAGAATTTATTTATCTTGACAGGATTCGTCAATCAGAGTCTTTACACGGGAGACATTGATTATCAGGACATTCCGGGCGGGCAAGGATCATATTGGATTCAACAGCTCTCCGCGTTAACTGTGCAGGGCAACTCGGTTACGCTATCATCAGGCTCAAGTTCCTACGCCGCGATTGACACGGGCACGACGCTCGTTGGTGGACCTACTGATGTCATCACTGCCATGTACGCGCAAATCCCTGGCGCACAAGCTGGCACGGGTAATTACGAGGGCTACTTTATCTACCCGTGCTCGACGACAGTGACGGTCACGATGGCCTTCGGTGGTCAGACGTGGTCGATCAGCCCAGCAGATTTCCAGCTCACGGCGCTGTCGAGTAGCCAGTGCCTCGGTGCGTTTTTCGAGCTCGACATCAGTGGGAGCGGTACCCCAGCTTGGATCGTGGGCGATACGTTCCTCAAGAACGTCTATTCTGTGTTCCGCTACAACCCACCTTCTGTGGGCTTTGCGAACCTCTCGGACGTCGCCACAGCCATGTCGGGTAACGTGAACGCTGCGGTACCCACTCCAACGTTCGGCTCGGTTGCTGCGCAGGTGACCGCCACCGGCTCGGGCAATAACCGCAAGTCGAGCGGTGCAGCCCTTGTGTCCCCCACGGCGGCCGGCCAGTCCGCGCTTGCTTTCATGTTCTTGACGAGTCTACTGGTTAGCCTCGCCTGGTAACATGCATGGGCACCGGATTGTATGTCGTTTAACGAATATTCTTTTTTATGCGTTGGACCTCTGCTTGTTGTGTATCCATAGCTTTCACATTGCTTACGCTACATTCTCGTTATTTACGCTCATTGCTCTTGCATTGCATTTCACTGTTTTGGATCGACCTCCCATATCCTGTCATATGTTGTTCTCATGTATATACACCAATACACGGACTTTTCTGGCTTTCTGACACCCGGACAGTCTGTAATTAGTGGCATTTACAATGTGACTTAGTATTGGTTATAATTCAATAAAACACTTATCCACCTTTGTACATCCTACTCTGACTGATTATCCCACAGAAAAGACAATGGGCTCACAAGTCAATTCACTAGCATCACGCAATATTGGGTCCTCACTTCAATGCAATGAATTGAAAAAAAATTATATGCATACGGCATAAAGACAAGACATAGGACAAGTCTATAGTAGAGACAGGGTAGTCATACAGAAGATAGTATTACAATAACCGAGAGCGAAATATAAGATTAGATGAGGATAGAAGAAGGTTTATGAGCGCTCGCCACGGAGACGACGGGCAAGGGCGAGATCCTTGGGCTGGATGGTGACACGCTTGGCGTGGATGGCGGCAAGATTGGTGTCCTCAAAGAGCGAGACGAGGTATGCCTCGGAGGCTTCCTGGAGAGCCATGACGGCGGAAGACTGGAAGCGCAGGTCAGTCTGTAAAGTGAGAACGTTAGCAGGTGAAATAAGTGGTTAACTACGAATCGAACACACCTTGAAGTCCTGCGCGATTTCACGAACCAGACGCTGGAAGGGCAGCTTACGGATGAGCAGCTCCGTGCTCTTCTGGTACCGACGGATCTCACGCAGAGCGACGGTTCCGGGCCTGAAGCGATGCGGCTTCTTCACACCACCCGTCGTCGCCGCTGCCGTCTTGCGAGCCTGCGACTTTGCGGCGAGCTGCTTGCGCGGCGCCTTGCCTGTGGACAGTTGTTAGCAACCAACCGACTCGGAAGAGAAAGCACAAGACACTTACCACCGGTGGACTTGCGGGCTGTCTGCTTGGTACGGGCCATTGTTGTTGAGTTAGGTGTTGTTGGTAGAGAGGTGTGGTGGAGGCCGAAGTTGGGTGTAAAGTGCTGTCCCGACTCACTTTGCCCGACTCGTTATATACCAGCGCGTCCGCGTCAGTCACGTGCGTGGATTTCCGCGTCAAATTGCCTTTGTTGTGCATGAACCTTATTTACTGGACACAGCCACCTGGCCACGCTTCCCCGTATATAAGAGGTAAACGGATTCGACTCTCTAAAGTTCCGTACAACACACCCTTCGCTCTCGCCCACCACTCGACTCGTTCTTCGCAGCGCATCAGCAAAACACATTTCTATTTTCTACCACTCCCAACAAATCCCCTAAATCAACATGTCTGGACGCGGCAAAGGTGGCAAGGTCAGTTAACTTGATCTTTCAGTGAATTCGGAGTTGCTTACCAGGTTTCGCAGGGACTTGGAAAGGGCGGCGCCAAGCGTCATCGCAAGATTCTTCGTGACAACATTCAAGGTATGTCTCTTCACCGCTTTCTCTCCTACTCACTCTGACTCGATGGTTTTTGCTCAGGTATCACGAAGCCAGCCATTCGTCGTCTCGCACGTCGTGGCGGTGTGAAGCGTATCTCCGGCCTCATCTACGAGGAGACGCGTGGTGTGCTCAAGATCTTCCTTGAGAATGTGCGTCGTCTTTCCTGTCCGCTTTTGGTAACTCGCCTTCCTAACTCGTTCTTCTTCTCACTTCAGGTCATCCGCGACTCTGTGACATACACGGAGCACGCAAAGCGCAAGACTGTTACCGCGCTCGACGTTGTCTATGCACTCAAGCGTTCCGGCCGCACGCTATACGGCTTCGGTGCTTAGATGTCCTCACTCGATTTGTTCTCTTGATGTATTATCTATTAGCCTTTGTATCAGGTGTACTATTATCATAATCTTATTTTTTCTTCTTACTCTAAAGTATCATTTAGTGTTAGTCTGATCACAAGTCTGGGTTATCGGCATAGTGCATCTATGAACTGCGTAAGTGCTGGTAAGGATGAATGCACTGTCAAGTTTAAATGAAATGACTTTTTGCTTCCACTGGCATGCGAAAAGCATATACTCCTGAGATTGTTCGCCAGAGACTCTATCCATGAATCATGTGCGATACGTATTCAGTGCGCAGCTCAGTAACTAGCTTTTTCATAGCATTCGCGACCTTGAATACTATGATTTGTCCACATAACCACAAACTTGAAGAATAGACTGAATCACAGTAATTTGACGGCAATCATTGAATAGTTACGATTAATCGTATGTTTCACTAATAGATACCTGGTCAGAACTAGGAATACAACCAAACAGCTAGCGATACAAAACGGAAACACAGATACAACAACCCACACGTAGACTTTATCTACGGCCAAACACAAGTAGACCGCCGTCCCGCTGTCGCACCCGCCAGCCTTCACGCTCGAGGGCGTTGCTCACGACAGGTCCGAGGACGCCGATCCCGTTCGTCGAGTGCGAGCCACGACCCGTGATGATGCGCAGCGGGCGGGCGGAGCTGACCCAGCCTTCCTCTAGTACTTCGTGTACTATCGTCACCGCCTCCGCTGTCGTACAGTAGTGTAGATCTACCACGTCGTGGTCTGCCGTCGCGTTCCTACAAGGATTATGTACGTACACATAAGTTCAGTTAGCGGGGAGCGTAGAAACGTAAAAAGATCAAACCCACCTCTTCCCTTCCACCAACTCTCTCGCTGCATCTAGTTTGAGCTGGCGTCCTTCCTCCTGAAGCCTCTGCGCCTCAAGCGCATAGTGCCACGCAACCTCCCCACCGCGATTGCGAACGCTTCCTTGCGCCCAGTGACGGCTAGCCTGCCGGAGGGCTTCGTCCCTCCGCGCTCGAAGTTCATTGATCGACCGTTTTTGCGACCAAGAGATCGCACCGTTGACCAGCCGAGCCTCCTTCCTAAAGGAAGGTGATGGAGGGGGAACACCTGCAGGGCGGACGACAGGGCCATATTGGGACTTGAGCTCGCCCACGTCGCCCTTCCCGCCCTTGCCATTCGCGTTCCCGGAGCCTCGAACTTTGCGCCGCGGGACATTGTATGGGTCATAGGCTGGGATATGTGCAGCGAGCGGATGCGTCTCATGTGCCTTGGGCCGAACTTTAACCTCTTGCCACCCGTTGCCATTTACCGTCGTAATCTGATTCGGGGCGGGAGGTGGTTTGGGCTTTGGGACAGTTGATGTAGGCGGCTGAGAAAGTACAACACTCGAGGAAGTCGACCAGGCGGGAATTGATGCATTTATTTCAGATGCTTTGTTTGTTCCATTCATATAGACGGCGGAGGGAAGAGGTGAAGCAGGTAAATGGTAAACACCCATTTCCCGCGAGCCATCCCCGTCCACGTCCAGGTCCTGCAGAAGCTTGACGATTTCAAGCGCGAAATCCGGTTGATCATTAGTCGCCCTCAGCGCTAAATCAGCATCTTGACACAGGCGCTCCCGAGCGTCGTCGCTGAAATTCTCGAAGTTTTCCCTTTGTTCCAAGCACAGGAATTCGATGAGGGTGAAAAGTGTTTCCTCATTGCTCGCTCGGCCGAAGCTGGACGGAACGACGCCGCTTGCAGGGTTCGAAGGTTGATCCTGAGCGATCACGGCTAGAGCCGCGCGCAGTGCGTCCGCAGGACCAAGATATTCCGGTTTGTGGAAGTACGAAAGGAAAAAGGCAGATGTGCAAGGTCGGAGCAGACTTTCGAGATAGGTCGCAATAGATGAGAGTTGATTCCAAGGATCGCCAGCAGGGTGAGGGTTCGGTGCTGATTGTCGGGAATGTTGCTGCTGTCTAACGTCAGACAATGCGATGGTCCTGCTCTTTCGTTTCTTCTTCGCCTGAGATGGTGACTTCTGGACTACATGCCAGTGGCCCGCTGTATCTTCGACCTCCTCTTCACCTTTCGCTTTCCTCTGCGGCTTCCGCTGGACGACATGCCACTCATCCATCTTCTCGGCGAGCTCATCTTCATCTTTCACCCCTCGTTCCTCCAGCTCCCGGACAAACTCCTCGCTTAGTATCTCCTCGACAAGCTTCTCCATGTCCACCTCCTCCAGCTCTGCAGCCTGCGTTTCGGCGTCATTGAGCCTCGCCTTGAGTTTCTTGACATCGATATGTGGGAAGGACGCGCGAAGGAAGTCCAGAGCTGACTCGGATGGGGTGGACTCCGAGCCTCCAGAGCCGTTCGTAGACGTTGCAGAGCTTCCTTCGCCATTTCCTTCGAACATACTTCCCGATTCCTCTGTGGGAGCTGACAGCGATGAGTCGCGGCCGCTGTCTTCTTGTGTTTGATCCGCCGCTGCATCGGGAACCAAGGCTGACAGCATTTCCCTCAGCTCGTTCAAGGCAGTTGCTCTTTGCTCCTCGGTTTCTTGCGGATAGTCTGCTACGCAGGCTGCGATTAATGCAGTGTCCAATGGAGGACAGAATTCCTCCTGAATGTTCGATAAGATCGTGTGGATTCGATAAATTCGAGTGAAGCGTTCACCTGTAGGATTTCCTGGACTGTCGATTCTCTATCTGACATGGTGTGGGCGTTGGTATAGGTTTTTTGATAATTATAATGCGATAAAAACTAGAAGATGTACAGGCCTATAACAAGGGCAATGGTAAGGAGGAATGAGTGAGTTCGGTGAGGTTGAGGCATGACGCAAAATGACTTTGCTGACTCATTGACAGCAACGTTTACTACCGACTTCCTTATTCGTCCGTAGCGTCTCACTCATTGCCGGGTGGTGTCGGCCGGCCTCCTTTGCACAGCTTGCTCACTGACGACAACGTTGTCCATGTCGTATCTCATCCGCCCCCTCCCCTAAGACATCCACAGCGACATACACCACCCGCTATCCGAATCATATCTACTCTCTTTTTGTCTCTTGCATCTCTCTGATACATATCCGTCTGCAGTGCAGAGCACTTATAACCACCATGTTGTTCGTCCTGAGTTTCCTTGCGTTCACCTCGCTCCTCATCTTGTGTAAGGACTCCCGTTTGCAATGATGCGTAGCGCTTTTACTGACAACGTATATTGCTTTCTTTCTTTGCTGTGTTTACGTGTACTATGCTCCGACATTGTGGGGTATTGTATTCTATAACCGTGACGACGTCTCCATGCCGGCAATCCTGAACAATATCTAGTGGCGGTCTACTATCGGGCAACGGTCATCCCCCACCTCCCTCACAGGATACGCCAGATGTTCCCTCAAGTGCACAACTACATGCCGCTCGCGAGCTTCTCAGACCAGGCCTCCGCGGGTCTGAACAGCGCTGCGTTCGACATCGAGGCCAACATTCGCGATGGTGACTCGCGCCTCGGCTTGGACGATCGCGGCGTGAGGGAGGTTCAGGAGATTATGCGGAGGGAGCGTGTCAAGTGAGTTTTGTCTAGAAGCAATTACACATAGGAATTCAAACTAACTTTGCGATGTAGTTTCGACCAAGCAAGGTTGATCAGGCATAACAGAATCCTGGCCGCAAACGGGATTGATCCTTCAGGTGCGTTCGCGTTGCTGAAACTTCTCGTAAATGCTGTACTAATTTTCTATGCAGGCATGCCTCTTGACTCAAAGGCTGTCACTCGGCTATGAGTTAACAAGATATATTGGCCTAAGAATCGCAAACTATTCCTCTTCTACTTGTGTGTACTTGTCCTGGTTCTGTTAACAGCTGATTTTAGCCAATTGTCCGCTGCATTTATCGCCCATCTAAACCTCTCTCTCCTCATCCATCATCAATTTGTTTTTCCTTGTCATCGGGGTTTTGTGCAGTAATTCATTCTTCATCTGGACCCACTTAGTGTACACAGCGGAAGCTGGCAGTATCATTTCTGATATATATTCCTTTGCAACAAACTATCGGACTCCAGAAGTTGTGTCTCTCTCCCGAATCCATATCTGGTTTGATATTCATCGTTTATTCTCTCAATATAACCTTTGCAATATCAGTATATGAAAGTGAGTTGCAACAAAAGATAGCTTGGCATATCTTGAGTATCACAGACAGTACACAAGTAAGAGGCTTCGGAACAGCTTGAATTCACTTATGAGTACATGTTCGAAGGCCGGTATAATTGCTCTTTCGCTTCCTCCATCATCTTCTACCATTTCTCTCTACTTTCATATACGCTATGTATCACATGCACCCCGCCTACCTCCTTCGAGCTTTCATATGCACCAACCTGCAGGGTGACCATGGTACACCCAAACACTCTCAATTGAAAACAACCAACCCCCATGCCCCATCCCTGATGGATTGATTCCGGCACAATTACCCTTCATATCCTTGATCATTATCTACAATTATCTCCTTCGAAAGGTATCTTCGGCGTGCTTGTTGTGCATTTGGGACATATTTGAATACTTCGATTTACAGGAGGCTCAGGATAACTTGGCATGGCCTGAGTGCGCACTTTAGTTTATAAAGGTGCGCGTTCTTTTCTCTCGAGTTTGCGCTCGTATACGGACGCCCCTCAGCTGCTGGTATCATAGTTGTCCTCTCTTTTCATCCTCTGGGCTGTGCAACGCTTTCTGCGAGTTGCCTACTGAGCGCGCGCCTCTCGCCCAGTCTTGTCCTTAGCGTGCCTCCCCGGATGAGCTGACTTTCATCTCAGCCCACGATTTTTATTTTTTCTTCTCTTTCTTTTCTTTTCACAATTTGTGATATTCTCGGGACTCACACTAGTCCTTAGTACCCTTCTCTTCCGCTACGTCTATTTAGAGCTTTTGCTACAGCTCACAACTTACGAAGGCGAACACGAGTGTTCTAAGTTTCGGGCCCATGGTGTCTGTATCTGCGGATAGATTTGACGCGACGTTGACGAGCGTGGAGGTACGCTTCCTTCATAACGCGTCTTCCCAATGTTTTTGTTTCAACTCTTTTGCCCTGCTTTATAGTTTCCATGGCCAAAAGGTATCACACCACTTGAGCGGGTTGTTCTCTCCGCCACTGGAGACCTCCAACGTATACTGAGGTACGTACTCCGAGCAGATTGCGCTTCGGTTTAGAAGAAGTAGCTCACCGCCATTACTTCACCGCAGCGCATTCTTCGCCCGCCCGATCACCATCTCCCTCGTCTTCGCACAGACCACACCGTCCTCTCCCCCCGCCACGCAGCTCTCCCCCACGCCCTCGCACCCAACCGTGCAAAAACGGCAGGTCAACCTCCTCTGCGACGGGCGCACGCTCTGCTACGCCACGTCCGCCGTCCGCATCACGAACGCGCAGTGCGCCGCGCTCTTCCTGCAGGACGGCTACGCCATCGGGCAGATCTTCCGCAAGCTCGGCGCCGTCCCGCAGTTTGAGCTCCTCGAGGCGGGCCTGATCGGCGATGAGGACGTGGAGAACAGAGCGGTGAAGGACAAACGCAAGATGTGGCGCCGCTATACACTGAAGATCGATGGGTTCGAGGCCGACATCGTTGAGGTCTTCCCGGACCGGGACATGTTCACGTTGGGAGAGGCGTGGCTCAACCCAGCGTCTTCCCTGCTCGCCCCAGCGGATCACCATGTGCTCTCCACTAACGAAAAAGACGAGCTACTCTCAATGGACGAGCCCGGGCCCTGGACACCGTGCCTCTCAGCGCAATCCATCGCATTCTCAGAGCGCGGCCTGTATGACAAGTACGAAAGATCGCCGGGGACGCCGAGTAGCGTCGCATTCGACTTGCCAGAGGAGTTGGAGCGGAGAGGCGAGGGCGATCATGTGAGAGGAACGGTTATGTCGGCCCTGACGGGCAAGGCGGAAGGATGGGCGGACTCGAATAGCGGGTTGTTGCGGTTCATGGCGGTCTTTCTCGCTGTGCTCATGCTGCTCGTCGTGCCTCGAGATAGTAGCGACACACGATTATTTTAATCCCCGCAGTGCAGAGGTGCTTGGGTGGATTATCACTATATTACTGCTCAACCAGTCGGAGAGGTTAGATCTATCACTATACTCTTGCTTTGTGCATTTCGTTGTATAACAGTTATTAATATTAGACATGTAGATAGTAGACACCCCTCACCCCTCACTATAATTTCTGCAGATTCCTTGCGATGTTTTACTCAAATACTTAAAATTCTCCTGGGACTGAAAACCTACTGAAATGTATTAGGGGGGTTTAAAATGTCTAAGGCGGGCATTGCATGATGGCCTCCAAACGACTCAAGTCGTCAATGAAGTTCCAAAATACTCCGTTCAGTCCCCAATGGCTGTCTGACTGATCAGAGCGCCTGGACAGAGTGTTTCTTACTGCTTCGAACAATTGTCCTTCGTAGCAAAGGCGTAAGCATACTTAGTTGTGAAGTAAGCTGGCGCACCAGTAGTACAGCGTACCAATCTCACACAAGTAGAAGCATATGTATTCGTCTTTGTTGTGAAACCGACAACATCGCCTTCCGTGTGTAGCCGTGGCCTTAAACGAAGTTCAGGAAACGATGTCTGAGAACCCATTTGACAAGTGAGGCCAAAATCAGAAAGCTCAGCGGACATACGGAACGAATCAAACCAATGACCCTTCTCAATTCCGACCCCCATGCCGAGCAATATTGTCAACGAGTCAATGTAGAAAGGCCCAGGGCCACCATTTATTTCGCAGGATGTTCTCTTTTCATAATCAACAATTTGTCCAAAATGTGAGGTATCATCCCTGTACGGACTGTAAAAGGGGGTATTGAAATGTCGACCGCCCATTCGTCGATAGAGCTTTTCTGCGCTCGACTCTTTCCCTTCATCGCGGGTCCTGGAATTACGCGAAGAACGGAATCGGGCGTCTGGTGCCAGTCTATGCACAGTACGCGGGACGCCGAGATGGTTAATTGTGCAGCAAGGTGGTTGCCACTATCTGGCACGCGATCAGGGTTTCTATCTTCGGTGCATCATCTAGGAGCCAAGAGGTATCCGAGACATCGAGTAGGTTACCGTCGTAAGCGCAATCGGAACGCATTCTTACTCGCTCGTGAATGGGAGTCTAAGTAGTCTTCATAAAACCCGACGATAAACTCTTCTGCCTTGAAACCGAATCGGTTGTACAGTAGCTATTCCCGAATAAGCGAGACTTCCGTCAGTTCTGTCAATAAGAATCTCACCATTGCGGGATTGTTGACAGATACGTGCAGCAGGATGTCCTTGGAAGGATTGCGTTCCAGGAGTGTGTGCAGCATGACGCTGGTAGATACTTTTACTTCAAGGTGATCATACGATGGCCTAGTACGTGACTTACGTCGCAATGTGAGAACTTTCCCAACCGGCTCTAACAGCCAGATACGTGATGTATGTCTCTTGAGGAGAGCAGAGGAAAGCTGCACCTACGACGAGCTGTCTGTAGGTGGCTACGACTGTGCACAGGTCTGGCGAGTATTGCAGTGCGTCGCTTACTACAGCGAGAGAAATAAGCAACGTAACAATGAACTCCCGTAGAACGTACCGTCGATTCCCGGCCAGAAGGTCCGAGATAAAAGCTCGTGCACCTGAGGAAGATGTGACGAGTGAAGCATCTGGTAATCGATAGACGCTGGTGTTCGGATGGATTGTTCCCTTTCGGGGCTTTGGCACGATGAGTCTGTGCACACATCACTAGCATAGGATCACAGCTCACTGAAGAAATGTGTAGTGCTCATGGATATCATCCATGAGGTCCATCCAGTATGAGCGAGCGGACCAATCTCGGTGGAGGAACATTGGCTCTTCTTTCATGTTGGGTTGTACGAGGCGTGCCGCAAACGAGCTAGCGAAGGGTGTTGTTCTGATCATTGTAAGGCCATCAATGATAGAAGGATCCGGAGATGATGCAGCCGGGGTCGCCAGAGGGGCTATCAAAGCCGGTATAGCAGACTTGACTCGAAGCTGTGGTTGAGGTAGGGAATGCCGCCGTCTGTACTGGAAGGTAACTAGTCAGCAAGTTGTTCTAGTTTACTTCTAGAGGTAGACTCGATCACCTTCTCTAGTTTGAGTTTCCGTGCCAATAGGTTATCGAGGGCGCCATTACCTGCTGAAGCAACGGAGTCTTCCAGACGAGTGGCAAGTGATGCAGCCTCCGAGATAGTCAATGGCCGCAGACGTTGACCCTATGTTGAAATAGACATATGCAAATGAGTGTGCGGTGCAGAAGTGGAGAGTGCCTCGCTCACCAAATAGTTGACTTCTGTCAAACCCGCCAAATGTCTCTGCCTGACTTCGAGTAAAGCAGACAGGTCTTTCTCGATGGTATCCTCGAACGTATTTAACCCTACGCTCGACTCCAAAGCAAACATCGGTAGCCAGAACCTTTCTTCCGAGTCTGAATCAGTTTCTTCATCTTCTCCGACAGCTTTCCTTCGCTTCCGAGTCCATTCCTGGCCCGTCTTCCGCCTCTGCCGACGAAATCATTAGAGAGCAATTGAGATGTAAAGCTAATGACGACTATCTACCTTTGGCTCCTGATATTCGTCTGCATCCTCGGATACCTCAGAGTAAGCTGACGAGATTTTCCGACGCGCCATAGCAAGGAAACGTGCTCGTCTTGAAAGTATGTAGTAACTTAAAGAAAGTAAGTGAGGATGCGGTCAGATATTGTCGGCACTGGTGTCCATGCCGTGGAAAAGTTGTTGGTCCATGTTTAGGGCTGCACACTCTGTAACCATCGAAAGAGCAAACAGAAGATCATTGCTTCACTCTATATTACAGGTACAGTGCAAAGCTCATTGGCAAGTGCAGAGTCACTAACAATGCAAGGGTAAGGGCTATAGAAAGTTCGAGGTAGAAATCACATGGATGGAGCTACAAATGCGTGTTTCTACTTGATGTCATTAGTTGGGAGTTCATGAATCAGCAACGAGGATCAGGAGTTGAAAGTTGTACAGTAAGTAGCAATTTCAATTCAATAGACTGGAGGGGGACCTATTTCATCGTCCACGGCTTTCTCCTAACGCGAATTTTGCCATCCTTCCGGAACACCCATATACTTGTCCGGCGACTCGACATCTCCTGCTTCTGGCGCCCGAAGAACGAACCCCAGCCCAGTGTCTTGAGTTCTCTGAGGGTCTGTGCGAGTTCGAGTCCCGCCTGTAGTTCCGCAAGGCGCACAGTGGTTGCATGGCGCTCGAAGCAAAGTAGACACCATTCCGGTCCAAAGGGTCTGCTTGCTTCCGCTTCCGCTGCAGCATCGCGCTCGGGAGAAGACGAGGGTGAAGTGATTTCTCCGTCGATGGTTTCATCATCGTCGATAATTTCGCCTTCGCTGTCGTAATTCACCTCAAAAGCAGGGTAAATAACTTGTTCCTGTGCGTGCGAAAGGTGTTCATAGACAAGGCCGGTGGAGGAGAGGAAGAATCCGAGGTGCAAATGCTGAAGCTTTGTAAGAGGGCGAAGGGCGGTCTTTACGTAGGTCTGCGACAAATAGAAAAAATGACGGGGCAAATTAGATCGGACAAGCCAAATAGTCTATTTGAGTGAGCATATATCCTGTGATTACGAACCGTCATATCCCCGACAGTTGCGAAAACATCTGGAACTGGCGAATGGTTTACACAGCTCGCACTCTCTTCGAAGCAGCCCCAGCAACATGAGTCATCGAGTCTCTCCGTACAGCTGAGCTCTAAGCTAGTGAGACCTGCAAATTTCTTCGCGATGACATTTAAAGCACCTGGACTGATGTCAGGGAGGTCGAGGAGACTGAGTTCGTTAACAGTGTCAGGAAGATAGTCTAACAAGGTAAAGAGTGCAGGGCTGTAGGTGACGATTGAATGGCCGTGGAACGTGATGTGTACGGAGCGTAGGATGTGGAATGAGCGTAATTGGACGGCAGCAGGGGCGACTAAGGCGTGCGCGGATGCGCTGATACTCCTATGAGGATTTTAGTTTTGCCCATGTAATTTGAGATTTGATGCACACCTTGTCCATCCGGACAGTTTAGCGGCGTCAGGCATACCGTCCCATCGTTTTAAGGAGCATATATGCAGATGTGAGCAGAAGCAGCGGAGAGCGATTTGTCTTAAAGCATAGGAGGCAGTTGCGAATCCAGATATAGAGGCGAAAGAGCGGTCAGAAGAATAGGCGTATGATACAATGGCTTCTAGGATTTCAGCGGGTATAATACAGCCCTTCAAAGGAGTTCAAGACGACAAATCAACAGGATTGGACATAGGACTTACAGAATAGACAGCAGAAACTTTAAGAGGACGAGGACTATTGATACATTTCGAAGAGAGAGCAGATGAGCGACGGCGATTTAGCGAAAAGAGCGTTCGGACAGGCATTATGAAGGTTGAAAACAATAAGGATATGAGGACATGGAGGGAGGGAGGCAGACGTGGGCGCGAAGAGAAGTACGAAGATATTTGAGCGCGTCTCACGGTCACGCATGGTCCGTGCACTACCTCGATGAAATGTTTCGGAACTGTTCTTCTGACATTGTGAATAGTTAACGTCTCGGTGCATAAACTATGCTTTTGGAGTAGAGTAGCGGGATATTGTTATCCTCCATCTTGAGCAAAATAGTTATTTTTCTTCCTCTTTTTTGTTCCACAAAGAATTGTTTTTTTGCAGCTTCACACTGCCTCCGAATGATAAACCAATTGCATACTCTATACCGATATGTAATCTATGTTACAGATATTCTTCCTACTCCCTCTTTACCATAGAGAATTAAAAGTTGCTAACATAAGGGGAGATGGGGAATGAAAGGATGACAGGGCCAGCAACAGTTGTCTGATCCGAAAGAGTTGAGTTACTGGACATGACCATTGCATAAACAAAGCCCAAAAGATCACTCGGGATTGTCGCTGTCTTGTTGCTAATCGCAACGACGGTTGTGTTCTTGCCAGAGAAGAAGGCAAGGTATTCCGTCGCATTGCTAGTTGCATTGTATACGAGTTCAACTTCGCTGCCCGGAGCAATTGTTCCGGCACTGGACGTTATGTTCAACGCGGGGAAAGCGGTGAGAGGGAGTTTAGCGTTGGACTCGGGGCATTCGGTGATGAACTGCGATGCGAGAGAGTAGACGGCATTAGGTGTGAGAGGCGTGTCGTAGGGGCTGGACCACGGGTAGGATTCATTGACCGAGGACTCGATCCAAGAAGAATGACGAGCTTCAACGGCGAGAATTTCCGCAGCAGTAGCGAGGGCAGCGGTGTCGTTCACGAGATATTGAGCAGCTCCGAGGTAGGCAGATACACCTACGCTCTCCAGCATAAAGGAGAGGGCGACGAAGGTCTCCGGACTATCATACGGGCTACATGGCGAGTAAGAAACAGTAGGCCTTGATGAAGTGAGGAAAAATAGTGACTTACAAAGAGTAATTGCATGCGGCGACGGAATCGTTGCCAAGAGCCTCAGTGAGGAAGGCAGTATGAGTCTGCTCATGGTTGCCAATCTGCTCGAAGCGGCCACGAACCCAGGCGGAGAAACCAGCCGTTTCAAATGCAGTAGGGTCGTATTTCGCGAGTGCTTCTTGATAGAAGGTGCTTTCAAGATGCTCGAGGGTGAGGGCGAACTGCAAGACCTCGGTGATGTTCAAGGATGTCGCTGTCGAGTTCTCCGCGCGTCCGAAAAGGGGGGTTGCAGAGACACGGGAGGCGGCGAGGAGAGCGGAAGAAGCGAGGATGAATGAAGTCTTCATAATTGTCGTTAAGAGTCGTAAAAGTCCTTGAGTGTGAGAGATTGTATACGGCGGCGTATGTGATGGTTGATTGTGGTTGTTCTTTCTCTGAATTGATGCAATTATATACATTTCGGCAGCTCAGTAAGCTGTAACAGCGGAAGCAAATTGTCGACCATCAGCGTCATGCCGAGCGTGTCTCAGTGATCTGCGTCCGACAGAGCCGAGCTTTCCGACACCAAAGAGCCGGGGTAATCGGTCACTGGAGTCTCAGTGTTTGCGGCAGGCGGGTTCTGCATTAGCGAGCAAGTGATTGTTTCTGAGACCATTCAGTATCATGCTCTTCTTGCAGGGTTCGTCTCGGGCTGAAATAAAATGGTGACTTTGGTTTGTTTCGGATACAAAAAAAAGTACAAACAGGGGGGATGAGTTCTTGCGATCCAGTGCAGATAATACCTCTGAGATAATGCAAGATCGTGAGGTGAGATAGGACAGTGGCAAGAAAACGGATACACAACAGTTTGTCGAATTTCGTCTTCTTCCCGACAAGAATGCATGGGCGCTTGTTCAAAGCCACAGTCCTGGAATAAGATAGAAGGCAAGAACATTAGTTGATTTAAGGAGATCTGACAGGAATCCCTTATCCTCATTACTGAATATGAGATCAAGACGACTACCTTCGACTTGACACAACTCGGAATCGATGAAAGACTCGGACTTGCTTGTCGTTAAAGTGGAAAGCCAAGTATAGCAATCTAAATTTCCTATTGAGGAAGCCGGGCGCTTCAACTTCAAGTTGCTGATTCATGCGTATCAGTCGCTGACGCAAGACTGCTCAATAATATGGAATCAGTCCTGCTCACCGTGTCTTCCAGCTCTTTCTCATCCTCTCTCCTCCTACTACTTAATTCTCAGAACATTATAACAAATTTATTGACTCTCGCCCAATGAACATCACTGTCACTTTCCGCGGCACATCGCACCCACTATCGGTTCTTCCGGACACCACGCTCGAAGCACTGCAGCTACAACTTGAAGAGCTTACATCGATACCTCCGTCGCTGCAGAAGCTGCTTTACAAGGGCAAGAAACCTCGCCTGCCAACCGATGCGACGTTAGAGGAGGCGGGTTTGAAGGATGGGATGAAGGTCCAGCTTCTCGGGTCGACGGAAACGGAGCTGGGTGGGATGAAGAAGGCGGAGGACGAGAAGCGCAGACGAGAAGAGATTCTGAGCCAGAGAGCTAGACAGAAGCTGCCGAAGGTTAGCAAAAGCTGTGAATCGGACAATGGTGCCTACTCACGAGCTGATAGCCCCGATCAACATCATCATCAAACTTAGCTTCAAGCCAATACAAGTTCCATAACATCGTACCCTTAGCGCACCTCCCGGAACCACACACCGCGCATTCTATGCTCTCCAAACTTGCTGCAGACCCGGCTATCCTGCACGTCATGTCAAAGCACCAGTTCGCTGTTGGCGTGCTGACCGAGCTTGCCCCGCATGAGCAGCCGCATCTCTTGGGCTTGAATGTGAATGCCGGTCAGGCGATCAAGCTACGTATACGGACAGACGTGTATGACGGCTTTCGTCTGTACTCGGACATCCGGAAAGTTTTGTGTCACGAGCTGGCGCATAATGTCTGGGGGGAACATGATAATAATGTGAGCATGGCCTTCGAGTGGGTAAAGGAGCATTGGACTGACTTCTTCATTCCTATAGTTTAAAGCATTGAACTCCCAACTTAACAAGGAGGTCATCGATTTCGAGAATGCGCAACGTGTCGGTGCACACACGCTCGTTGGATCTGGGCCGGTATATGAGCCGATCTCGCAACTGGAGTCGGAGGCACAGTCGTATATTCTTGGTGGCTCTTCTGCTGTCACGAGTTTGGACACGAGGGAAGAAAGGCGGAGACGAGCGTTGGAGGCTGCTGTAGCTCGATTGCGCCGGGAGGAAGAGGAGCTTGAACAGAGTTGTGGAACGGCTGCTGGTCCTGGTCAGGAATCGAGTTCAGCGCCAACGGTCTGATATCTCTTGTCCATTTTTGCTTGCATAGTCCATAATCAGGAAAGGATAGGATACGCTACAATTTAATATTTTAATGATTGTCTGTGATGCTCGCTGGGAAGTAGATACGCACTTGAAGGTTCATTCTTCCTGTTTGCGTTTATTTCTTTTCATTGCATGTAGAGCTCCGTTGCGATTGCGATTGTCCCTTCACGAGAAAACTTGTGAAGGACAGAATGAGAAGACGCGACGAAGTTCGGTCGACGGTATCCGTTCGTATTTGCTACCAGCTGCTGAGGAACTAAAGTGCAATATTTCAAGGAGAACCGAAATACGAGGATGCGAGGAACCATACAGTAGTGAGGTAGCGAAAAGGAGATAGGTAGCATTCGGTCCGCGTTTCTCATTTACGCCATTTATTTTGAGCACTCGAGGTGGTGGAAGGTTGTCAAGAGCCATATCATACAGCCACTCTGGTGTGTTGACGCGTGCTAGACGCGACGCCGTGAAAGTAACTGCTGCTTCGCATATTACCACCACCTCCACCGCTACATACTTTTACAGAGCTGTCAGCTGTCTATAAACATCTATTGTGTCGTATTGTTGATGCCCAGTCGCAGATAAGAAAATAGAGCTTGAAGGCGTTGGACAGTATCATCCGTCCAGTAAGTTTCGCTGAATTCTCGGTGTCTCCTTTCACTTCTGCAGTCAATTCACAATCCAGAGGTCATTCACAAGCAGAAGTTCCACTGGCAGGCGTTAAAATAAGTGTCCTCGGACGATTGTCAAGACGTGTACGTATGCTATGCGCCGTGTAGGAGTTCCCTCGCAGATCGTCAGCTGATAGCCTTCCTGGTTAGTTTTGTCAGGAGTTTAGGCATAGACGAGTACGCAGCATATGCTCAAAATACACGAAGTTCAATATCGCCAGCAATATTCGTACCCGCGTGCATGCCGATCCAATGCACTATTATACTTGACCTGGTCATCCTCCTGACTTTCAACTTCTCTCTCGCATTATTCATTTCTGTTCCATATGCGAAACAAGACTCATGACCTGCGCTTGAGCTTCAATCCATTCATATGCGCACTGGTGACTTGCATAGGCTGCAACGCTTTTGCATGCATCGTGGTCGACTCTGCGGTTGTAAGTAATCGGCTCCGTTTAGACGACACGGTTATTCTCGTACTCCGTTAGGGGCTGTCTTGAACTTACTGTATTTGGTCAGGCTATGATAAACACCCAGTAATGATAAACACATTAATTCCTCTATGAAAACTGCATCTATAGACTTCATACCTTACAGATATCTACCTTAGTGTCCGATGATCATGTATGCAAAATTATAAGCCCAAAAAATCAATGAAGAGAAAGTTATTTAGCAAAGATGTCTGCATATGCTATTTTTACCTGTTTTGCTAAGTAATTCTCTCTTATCGAATTATTATCACACATCAGACTCCTCGGATTCACCTGATTTTTTTGGTATGTACTCTTGGTAATGGTATATATCTCTCTGTAATATATTGCAATTAATGGGCTCCATTCAAATAAGAGAGAAAGGAATGTTTAAAAATGAGTGAACTGTGACATTATGAGGTGGCTCAGCTTCATTGATTTTTACTGCTTGCAGGAGACAACGGATCAGCCCAGATTTTTTACATATTGGAGATACATAAGCATCAAAGGGAATGGCGCATATTTAATTGCTGTCCCAATGCTGGGAGAAGTAGAGGAGTGTTGAAATAGTTAGGAAATGAGGTGATTACATGCATGTGACTTTCTGTGACAAACAAAATTGTGACACAACTTTGGATCAGCTACGAAGTGCAGGATTATTTCTTCCTCCATTGAAATGAATAACTTATATGCAAAAATATACTACTTGCATAGACTGCATGCTTTATCTCCAAATTCAGAAGCCCTGTGATGCATATACAAATGCTCAGGCCTTCGACAACAGAGATACAGTAGTGCGGGAACGTGGTTCCCACGCTTTATTGTTTGTATGCAAAAGTAAGATTTGAGGGCAAAATGACAAAAAATCAAAGAGATATTCATTTCTGCACATTTCTGCTTTAAACCTTGTACTTATGATTGCAAGATACTGATGCACCATATTATAAAATTTTGAGTGCTACTTATTGTTGAGAAACCTCTGTGCAAAATGAAAGGTCTTAACTTTATCATTACTGCACCAAATACAGTATGGCAATATGCAACAGGCAACTCACCCACAACATTCCAGCGTCGACTTGCAAGCTTCTTTTCGGGTTAGAGTCATACACTCGAAAATTATGGAAATATGGAGTGCAAGACGAGTGCGCCGAGTATCCCGGACATTTTATTAATACGTTTTCGCTGAAGATCAGCAGGATTTTCGGGGATCTCTGTCCGGAAGATGCTTTTCTTGACCCCCTCAACTTCTGAATTGTGCTTCGAATCCGCGAAGATCGTCTGTCTGACAGTTTGGTCGTCATGAGCCAGCCTTTGTCGGGTCTGCTGATTAGAGTTGACGCCCAGCCACCTCGAAATATAAAAACAACTCTGGCTCTTGCATGCTAGCACGCTTCAGCCTGGTCTTCGTCCTGTCCTGCCCTCTCCTTCGGAATGCTACGCCTACTTTCCTTACTTTCTCTCCTTTCTGTTCTGGTGTCTGCTGCTTCGCCGGGATTTCCGAACGGCAAAATATATGGTGTCAATCTTGGTATGCTTTACATTTTAATTATTTATGGATAGACCACTTAACTATTCACGCAGGATCTTGGCTTGTTCTTGAGGTAGGTTCTCGGGATTATTCTGACTCTTCATCAATTTTACTAATTGTCAAGAAATTAGTCATGGATGCTGCCGGCTGAGTGGCTAGCTATGGGCGGTCAGCAATGTGACGACTGCTCCACCTGTATTGCCACGGAGTTGTAAGGATTTCTTTCAAAACTCTATTGCATACAGCATCGCTCACAAGTCCTTTCAACAGCGCCTTTGCGCAAGCGTATCCAAAGACCGTCGACCAAACTTTCAACAAACACTGGTACTTTTACTGTCCTTTTCCCGTGTGCATCGGAAATACATAGCTGACCGAATCTTTAGGACAACTTGGTTTTCACAAGACGATGTCAATCAGATGTCTTCGCTTGGTATTAACACCGTCCGCATCCCAGTGCGCATATAACTCTGATAAGAGAGGAAGAGTGTTCACTTACAAGTTTAAATTGGTAGCTTGGATACTGGATCGTTGAACCTCTAGTCGACCGGTCAACCGAATTCTTTCCCCGTGGAGGTATAAAGCAACTTGTACGCCTCCCGATCAGCTCTATCGCATGGAAGTTCTGACATGAAGGATTCAATGATAGAAACGAGGCTTGAGTCAACTTAAGGCCGCAGGCATCTCTGCGATCCTCGACCACCATGCCCTTCCAGGCGTACAAACCCCCGGACAGATGTTCACCGGAAGGCACGTTTCTGATACACTCATTATGCACGTGCACCACTAACTAAATCATATCTCGGCGCGTTCGTTTTTAGATGCACGAGTGATGTCGAATTCTATGTATGTGCAAAATCGCCCTTTTCTTCACTAAACGGGAAGGCCGATCAATGAAGTCTATCTGACTCGTTTCTCAAAGACTTCTTACAATTACCACCGTGCACTCGTGTGGACGACCGTGATGGCGGCGCTAAGCCATCTCGACCCAGACTTCGGGAGCGTGTTCGCTATCGAGGCTGTCAACGAACCGATTATGGATGCCGCTCAGACGCCCGGATATGGGGATTGTAAGATCTCACCAACGCCCTTTAATACGCATGCAATGCCTAATTACTATGCGGCGTAGTTCAAACAAACTTTGTCCTCGTTGTGCGCGCAGTTGAAGCAGCTCTGGGAATTGGAATCTCCGGGTCGCCTTTTCCAGTGTCGCATAATCAGAACGCCACCGCCGCGCTCCTTCAACTCTCGCAAAGCGCGAACGCGATGGGCGAGACGGACGTGGCTCAGGCGCTCGCCGATGCAGCGCCGATCCTCGTGAATGTCGTCGCTCAGCTTGGTGAAGGCTCCATCCTCATTGGCGGCCACCCTCTTCGAACGCCTTTGGTCACTAAGTAAAGTCGTCCGTACTTCTTTGCTGTATGAAGCTGAATTGTTTTCATCGACAGCTTTATGGACGTTCACTGGCAAAATGACAATCCGCCTAACCCTGCCGATGCAGCGATCGGGCCCCAAGGATATGATAACCATCTCTATTACTCGTAAGTTTACCAAAATCTCTATACATTATGTCTATATAAATATCAATGCATTAAATCTCCTTAAATCACAGATTCGGCGGTGTCGCAGACGCCAATCCGGATGCATATATGACAAGTATTTGCAGTACGTCCAGGGCTGGGCGACAAATACCTTATTGCTAATGAGGCGCGTATATCAGACCTCAACCGCGTACAGGCAGATGCAGCAGTGGGCGATCGTCCCTTGTGGTTCGGCGAGTGGGGACTGCCGACGCAGTTCGATGCAACGGACGATTTCCTTGTCAACTGGGCCGACGCTCAGAAGCTGGCGTATAGTCAAGGCGCAGGATGGATCGTAAGTTGTCCGGGTATATATGTAATGAAAGCAAGCTAACAGGGCGAAAAAAAATTAGTTCTGGAACTTCAAAGTAGAAATTTCGGAAACGGCAGGCGATTTGGCACGGCAGTGGTGAGCACATCCGTAGAAATCCTTTGCGACAGAAATTGCGACTAACAATATTCGCATAGGTCATACTTCGAGGGGGTAAAGAGAGGTTATCTCACCAAAGATCCGTCCAAAGTCCACAACCCTAATGTTTGCTCCCCCTTCGTTGCTAACTCGACCTCGAGCTCTTGAAAGCTCGTCTATTTATATTGAAAACATGCCCTGAACGTAATGCTGGGCGCATTTGTATCCACATTCTTGCTTTCGTGGCATGTTCAGCGAGAACATGCATATTTGCATTCCACTAGAAATAACAAGAAAACATCCAGACCACGAGATGCGCAAGCACAATAGATAGCATTTGATTTCGTGTGAACATGTCCACTTATCGCCCAGCTGACGCTAAGAAACTGCGGTATAGTCTGTCAAAACTGTGAATGAACGAATAATTGTCAAAGATGATTTACCTGGACGACATTCCAACTTGAGCGCCTCCAACTCAGCTTCAAGTGCCTTGATTCTGGCTTCGTGAGCTTCCGTCTTTGACTGCGCGGCCTTCTGCGACTCCTCCGCAGCGATGCATAGCTGGTTATGAATCTCTCCGATCCGCTGCCAGTAGTTCCGTCGCGGCAACAAGTACTCCAAATCAATAGAGAAGTTTATCTCGGCCCAATTTAGGCTCCAGTCTGCGCCATAGAGGAGCGTCATACTTTTATTCGGCATAAGCTTCGCAAGCCAACGAGCAATCGCCCCGTGCTCGTTTTGAGCAACCGTAGAGATCCCAACGTCAAGCATTAACAACTCTTTGAAAAAGTACTCGGGCGGCTCGCTGGGTATGTCTCGTGTTGCGTCGATGTAGAGTTCCAGCCTCTCTAGCTTGGGCAGGCAGCGTGCGAAGGTCTGGAGGGACCCGAGAGTCAGATCAGAGTCGAGGGTGACTCCTGGTGAGAACACCGGATCTGGTACGAGTCGAAGACAACGCATGGCGGCGTCGCTCCATGCGTGCCCCATTTCCTCGATGTCGGATTCGGTGAGTACTAGCGGTCGGTTATGCATGATATGGAAGCTTCGTAGCTTGCGTAAGCGCAGAGCGGGCCGTAAGATGTCGAAGGTGGTGCGCGGAATGGTCTCTGCGAGAGCTTGGCCATCGTTCCCTGCGTCGTGCAGACCAAGAGGTTCAGGCGGCTTGATCAAGTACGCAACACCGAGAAACGTGAGCTCCGTGAATTCATTCGCGATGACATCGAGTAAGGATTTCAAGGAGTGTAGAGGATCACCATCGAACGCCGAAAAATACAAGCGTGTGAGCGTACGCGGCATGCAATGTGCAGAGAGTACGGTTCGCAGAACCCCAAAGCCACCATCAAGATCGAGCTCTTGCAGGCCGGGAAAGCAATCGTGGGGGAGATCAGACACATCGATTGTCTTCACATCATCCGAAGCGCCCGAGTAGCCTAGTCCCCAGAATGGGCGGGCGTACAATTTCTTCAGGTGTCGGTGCCCCGAAAGTGCACGGATTACAAAAGAGGTGATCCCAAAGGCAGGGAGGTTGACTTCTTCGAGCTGCGGAAGGGATGAGAGCATGGTGCTTAGCACAGGCTCGAGCGCCGAGATGCGGATATTCGCGCTGAGGTCGAGATCGGTAAGCTCTGGGCAGAGCTTAGGCAACTCTCCCATGAAGTCGCGCAATCCGCTCGTCGTCACATCCGAAAGTATGATGAGCTGCAGTTTCTTGAGCTTGCTATGCATGAACAGCCTTGCAAAGGCAAAATGCACATCTTCAACTACAACCCAAGCAAGACGATTGAGGTTCGGAAGTAGTGAGATGCGAGGACGCATTGCTGAAAGAAGAATAAGTGAGTCTTGAGATATAATCTTCTGGCCCTTGTTCGCATAATCATAGTCAAGCTCTTTGACCCTTTCTGCTTGATGGAAGAATCGGTCCCAATTCTTTTCGGCAAACGGATGAGAGAATGTCTAAAGATCGTACATTCAGCATACAAGACTTGAAGTTGAGATGACACTATAACGCACCGTGCCCCGCTCCCCGTCCTCCAAAGGCCCTAGCAGCTGCATCAGGGTCCAGACATTCGAGACAGTCCTCCATAGCTTGTCGTTTGCTATCTTCTCCCATGACCGACAAACGCAAGCTGCTCGTGCTATGCTTCCCGTTGTGCAGTTCTCCAAGATTGTATTCAATATATCTGGCAGCTGCAGAGCGCGGTGCATAGTGTCAAGGTGTGTGCGACGTTGTGATGGCGGGAAGAAGCTAACAGGCGCGGGGATCATGAGGCTGGGAGTATAGCATTTAGGCGCCCATGCAGGAATATAGTACCCCGACTAGGAAGGAGATACGGACTCAAAATCTCACAGACCCAACACTGAACAGTGTGCCAACTCTTATACTTAATATCGTTTGTGCGCGAGCTCCAAAGTGGTTTATGTGTTTGTCCGGTTTTATGTTTTTAGAAATTCCTGTTGTAGCCGACACCATGACCTCCATGGACCGACAATTGCAAACACACTTATATATGAAAAGACACACCCACTGTCCGTCTGAGTTGGTAGCTATCATGATGTACACTGATAGGGTATTTTCTGGCTTAAAGGTAGCTCATTGATGCGGAGGACCATTCATGTTTAATTAGGTCAATTGAAGGGTAGAAAGAAAAGCGAGATAATGTACATGTGCTGATGCCGTTCAGTTCAAATCAAAATCTTGGTAAAGGGAAAAAGACTGGAGCTAATGATGGGAAGTCACTTTCACTTGAATACCTACGACATGGTCAATAAACACAACTAGCGACCAAGGACCCGCGCAGAGTCGTTTCCTGAAATGGTCGTGGTGTATTTCTGTGCTTGAATAGAGACGTGATAGGAATACGGTATTGTTCCCGACCATAAAGTCGAGAATACGGACTATATAGCGTTGCGTTGGTAGCGAATGTCTACATGATAACTTTTAGTAACGAAGGACATGTATTTGTTGCGGAAAGGCTCACATAGGGGCTTGTCATCGGGTCTCTTCGTGCGGATGAATCTGACACCCATTTACATTAGGGTCGAACGAATGATAAAGCGGCAGCTCGAGAGAGTTAGAACTCACGTATTGTTCCTGGATGGCTCAGGCAACTTATGAAGGACTTGATCGCTGTCATCAACGACATCGTAGTCGAAGCCAGAGAGGAACATGGCCGTGATACATTTAATCTCAAGTTTAGCAAATCGCATTCCAATGCAGGGGTGACGCCCAGCGCCCCACCCGACAAAAGCAATGTTTTGCTTCTTGTCCTCGAGACGTTCGTAGCGAGAAGGGTCAAATCTAAGTTGTAAATTAAATACATCAAGAAGGCAAGCTGATTCTAAAAGGTATTGCTTACTTGAGAGGGTCAGGATAGATCGCCGGGTTATGGTGAGCATCGGCGGTCGGGTAGATGACGAATTCCCCGTGTTTAACTTTATGGCCTCCAATAACAAGATCTTCACCAGTGTTACGCCTTATAAGGACAGAAGTTTGGACAATGCGTATTGTCTCCCTTAGGCAGAGGTCGATAGCGGGCATCTCATTCTCCCATACATTCGGCGGAATATGAGAGAGGCGAGTGCCGAGGCTTTCAGGATGATCGCTGTCTGAGGTGTCTGGAGCGTACTTGGTGATGAAGGACTGTATTTCCTGTACGACTTTAGCCTTCCATACTGGGTTAGTGTGCAGGAACATGAGCATCCAACCGGACATAATCCCGGAGTTCGCTATGAATCGAACGTTAAATTATGTATGAGAAGAGACGTAACAGGAAACGAACTTTGGCCGGCGAATAAGGTCGTTAAAATGAACTGCAAGATATCATTGTCTGTGCAGCCTTCATCCATAAGCACTTGCAAAGCATCTTCTTCTTTCCTACCGCTCGTCCTCCGGTTGGTGATGACCGTTTGGAACATATTCGCCAACTCTTTCGTTGCGTTTAGCTTTGCTTTGCGAGACTCGCTAGGCCACCATTTCATGAGCACTGTCTTCGCACTCGTTGTCCTTTCGCATAGCATGAAAAGCTTTCGCATCCTGTCAAACTCAGCCTCATTCTCGGCGATTTCGCGGCACGCTCCTGCACGGACCGTGAGCTGGAAGACGATCTGTAGCAATGTAAGTGAACATAAGTAAACTCGATACTATTGAGAGCACCAAGACAAAGACTGACCCGATAAATCTCATCGAGTGGATCGAATTTGCCAGATGTGCCCCAATGCTCCATCATTCGTTCAATGTCCTCAAAAAGCTTCGGAAGGACTTCATTTTTAAGAGATATTAGAAAATGTCACCGGAAGCAAAGAAAGGATCTACATACGCTTTTCAAGACGATCCTTCCTGAGAACGGCTATGAGATGCTTCGAAAACCTGGCGTAGCGAAGTTGACATTAGTCCTCGCACAGGATGGAGTAGTAATATATCCACATACCAGACACTATCGTCGGCGTTATTTCTCTCGGCCTCAAGGCCAACATCCTCTACGTTTGGAGCCTGTGCCAGTGGTAGAACTGTTATCAGTTCATATACGGCCACATTCTTAGGCTTAACGCACAGAGCCATGTAATGTAGTATAGCCGGCTCTAAAGTTGAGAGCGCTACTGGTCAAGAAATCTTTTCGGCTCTGTTCTCCAGAGACTGCGATGACCCTGTACTGTATCGATTAAAATGACGTGTGAGATGTTATGAATATAGCACATTGATATACAGAAAAAGCTCACGTTGAGAATCTTGAACTGGAAAGCGGATCCGAGCTTGCGTAGACCATCGTTCACGAAGGCGTATCTTTCGCTGAAGAATCGGAAGTGGCCGATGATCGGAGGACCATGCAAGACAGGAAGGTCGCCAGAGAGAGATCTGCGGTTCCAGGCTGCTGCAACAAGTAAGCCAAAGACGCCGACCACACCAGCCAGAACAACCTGGTTGGATTGCCAGATATCTGGCACACTATCTGACCACGACACATATGGAGACTGAAAAGTATCGTTAAGCATGCTTGGATGAGAGAACAAGGTGTCTGTCTTTTCCGACGTAGCCTGCTCTTGGTTTATATAGGCTCGATGCTCCGCAATCTCAGATATAGTCGAAGAAGTTCCATGTCCCTGCACACAGAAGCAACCTTGAGTATTTTTTTTGAATTGACTCCGAGCTCCTTGCGCACTACTAGCGAATCGCTTCCCTCATTTGATATTCAGACAAGGATCAAGAACTTAAGAAGCAACCCATGTGTATTGCTCGTGACCGATGTGACGTGTATGAAAATGGCTTGCATGCAGTCGTTCCACTACCTCGGCATAAAGAGATACCTGTACGAGAGTTTCAGTACGTGAATTCCCATGAAGAACGGGGAATAAGAGAGCCGATGACATGATGCACTTGACTGAGTCCACGAATCTCCGTTGTTCTTCAAGTTAGTGTGCCTTCGCTTGGTGCATTCGAACCGACAGAAGTTTGTGCCACAATGATCTTGGCCCGAATGAGCTCATCATCATTATTTGGCTTCGATCCAGCACCAATAAATACATGAATTTTGATTACAACCTCCTCCATATCAACGTCCTGTCTATAGGATAGCTTTACGTCGTGAAAGAGGCCGTCCACGCTTGCGCTTCTTGCCAGCCGTGAAGGCGTTCGCGCTTTTGAGATCACGACCTAATAGGTCTTCCTTCTTAACTTCGTAAATACGAACCTGTTACAATAGAGACTTAGTGCGCGATCTTGGTACATCTAAAATGGGCTTACAATCCAGTTCTCTGACGTAAATGCCTCATCTGATGAAGTTCAAAAGTTAGATGTTAAAAGTTACAATAACGTTACAGGAGGACTAACCAAGGTAATCAAGAGTCGGGCCAGCTTTAGGGAGCTGTTGGTTTCGGACACGGTCTACAGGCTGACTGCCCATGAACAATTCGCTGTACCTGGATATGAACACAGTCGATAAGCAAGTTAGAACGAGATTTATAATGAAAAACTTGCCTGTAGTAAGACATCTTATACATCAAGCTATTCTTCATAGCGTCACTAGCTTGAGCATCGACCCTGTATTCTCCACGAGGGGTGAAATATTGAGGCTCTTGAATTTCCTCTGGCCAAACACCTTGTGCGATGCGCACCATCCAAAGGAACTTGTTGATATCGTCACCGGAGTAACCAAGTAGACCGCCGAAAATGACAAGGACGTAATCGACGTCATGCTTGCGCAGAATGGGATAAGACTTTTCTTCCGGACTAGACATAGCACGTCCGACGGTGGCGATGTGAGTATTGTTCCAAGTATTGTTGTCGACGAGCGTTGTACGATCCGCGAAACCGGCAATTTGGTATCCATAGTCCCACCAACTCATGATCACGGCATTCTGGGGTGTATTTTGACGAAGCCAGTAGTACGCTTCACGATAATCATCAATGATATGCTTTGAGCCGTCGGCATTGTTTGACGAAAGGACGACGGACGGTGAAGAGTACGCGTTGGCAGTGACCCATGTGCAGTGCATGACAAAAGCACTAAGCATCATAAATGCGTTGAATAGCACCACAAGTCGCGTATCGAGTCCGAAAATACCGGATTGTTTAGTACTTTTGTGCGAGACCAAATTCGCGATTTTGTTTTCAATGCTTTGCGAAGACGCGGAAGCAGAAACATTCGCCGATACGTTCACAGCGACTTTCTTGCTCCTCTTACTCTGGTGAGAAGATGCAGAAGCGCCGCTTGCGTCGCTGAGGCCGGCGTCACTCTTCCCATCATCCTTGATTTCAATTTCTTCGTCGGGCTCGACCGGATCCATGTACGTTTCCAACAGGTTCGACAAAGCTACGGCAGCTGCAACACAGACCACCGGCGTAAGTGTGAGCATAAGACGCACCATGACGCCTGCGAAGTAACTGGCGACTACGGCATAGATGATGACAAAGACATGCTCGTCGCGAAGCTCTTTGAAGCACAAGTACACGCCTGCGGGGAATAGTACGATAAGCATGTGCAGGTCCATGAAAAAGGATGGCCAGGCTGTCGGCTGATGTTCGGAAACGGAGGCAATGATTGGGATGTACTTCTTTGCATAACCTGTATCCCAAAGTGAATAGAAGCGACCAGTCCAGGGGGCGATCCAGCCCTTCATAGTAAGGACGCCAAATACGGCTGCACCAAGAGCACCGAAGAGAACGACGGAGACCCTGAGCAGCTGTCGGAACTGCTTGGAGGACACGTGGGAGCGGACGAGGTCTGTGAAAGCCACCAGCTGCAACAGCCCGAAGACGCCTATCGATGCGAATATGTCATGTTAGAGTTAGAGTTAGTAGATTACAGACACTCACCAAGAGCGGCCATATGTTCACTCGTGCGGACAGGTTGGAAGCCGACAAAGGGGACTTGCATACTCGAAAGAGTGCCAATTGCATACCAGGAGGAATATGCGATGTATAAACGACTTGAGTAGCGACCCATCAAAAGGAGAATCAAGGAGTGTAGGGGAATCATGTTCGTAATGAATGCATAGCCGCCCCACGCAGCAACCATGTAGAAATAGAAAAGAGCGGCGAAAGTGCCAAATAATGCACTACCTGTTTTCAATGCCTTGATCCAAAGGTAGAAAGTGAACATGAGCAAGAAGATTGCAATAGCTTCGTTGTCATAAGATCCTGCAACTGAACGCGAGATATAACCCGGTGCGATGCCGATGAACACAGCAGCCAACAAGCCCGCGCTTTCGCCCTTCATCTCCTTTGTAAACCTTAAAGAGTTACGTTAGAATCGAACAAGAGAAAAGTCAAGACTTAATAAAAATAAAAATGGGCTCGTAATAACGGTAGTGGAAAGGCGCTAAATTTCGATCAGGAACATAACAAAAAAAGCATCACATCGAAAGCATTCCCGATCAAAACTTCGTGCATTTTCACCTCCGAACCAGTAGTATTCTGAATTCCTTACACTCACATATATGTCGACCATGCAGTCAGAGCGCTAAAGCCAGGAGCCAAGAGGACACAAATATTCCGAATGTCAACGGGAAGGTTGAAAAAATGGAGGACATTATAGATGACCCCGCTCGTTGCCATCAAACCGGGGTAGATAGTACCTCCAACGACACGACCCAGAGGGTACCATGCAGTAGGATCAAACCAGTTCCAAAATTCCTATATACCGATGAGCCATATATTGTAACAGAGTCGTTGAACATATACTGACATAGAACCCTTGAGAGGTTAACACTTTCGTCGCTCGGCTGTAAAATAGGACATTTAGATGTCTGTTTGACCTGTTGGTAGCTTATAGCTTACTAGTTGAACCATGGGTCACTGCAGGTTTCGTTTAGCACATACAACAGTATGACATGCTGAGAGGACTTACAATTCATGGATAATACTCTCATAGTTGATGACCGCAAACAGTCTTGACGATATAGCAGCTCCAGAGATGAAAAGAAGGGCAACGACGCGCAGTAGGGAGGCAAAATTTGTCACCAGCGAAGGTGGCAGCCCCGAGGGTAGTGAGTAGGCCAATGCCATGGCCGCTCACTCAAAGTTTTGTCGTCGAGTAGTGTTGTTGAAGGAGAAAGAGAATGTTGAGCACGACGTGTTATATCAGGTCGACGTGTCCAAACTTGACGCACTAAAAATAGATTGAACTAAAATAAGAATGGAAATTATTTCAACACATGTACGGACTTATTGCTCTCTTCTTTCACTTCATCTTCTCACATTTCCTTCGTTGATACTTTATGCCATTACTGTCCAGATGATGGCTACGGAGACTATTGTGGTAGCTCCTCCTCTTCTTGGGAAACGCAAGAGAAGGGAAGACTTGGTATTACATCTTTCAGGCGGAAGCGAATCTGAAGGTAGCAACAAATCAGATTCGCTCTCAAGCCCCATCGCATCGTCAAGCAAAACAAGGCTTGATAGAACACCAATAATCATAAACGGAAGGGTTGTATTCGATGCGAAAAGGAGGTATAGTTGCATCTTTGAGGGGTGCGACAAATCCTACACGAAGCCATGCCGCTTGGAAGAGCATGAACGAACACACACCGGCGAAGTTAGTATGTCTATAATTTTGTACATAAAATGTATACCTGACGCATCAATGACTGTTCGTAGAGGCCTTTTATTTGCTCCGACTGCGGGAAGAGCTACTTTCGCGAATGTCACTTGCAGGCACATTTTAGGATACATTTGCCGGACTCCGCTCGCAGTTACGTTTGCACGCGTGAGGGATGCGACAAGAAGTTCTGGACAGCACAACATCTGAAGAGACATGAAGCGCTGCATGCGGGAGAGAAGCCGTTCAAGGTTCGACAATAAATACTTCTACATCTGGTTGGTTGACAGTCCGTTGCTTGTAGTGTCTGGAATCAGGCTGCGACATGATGTTTTCTAAACATCATCAGCTACGCACACACATTGCAGAAACTCACTGCCCCATAGGAACGAAGCCTTTCATATGTGAACATAGCGAATGTACGAAGAGTTTCATCTCGGCGCAGAAACTCAGGGCTCATTCTAAGACTCATGAAGGTTCGTTTATCCTTTCTCTTTCTTTCATATCTAAGACACATGTTTACTGATGCACGGACAGAGCGGCGCTATATATGCTCACATTCGACTTGTGAGGCCGTTTATTTCTCAACTTGGACGGCCCTCCAAGCCCATAATCGTACCGCGCATCCCGCAATATGTCCGTATCCGACTTGTAAGGGTAAAGTATTTTCACAGCAAAAGGGTCTACGTGCACACTTGAAAATACACGAGCAACGGGAGGTGGAGAAGTCTTTGATAGCTTCTATCAGAGCTGAAGACGGAGACGCGGATGACGAAAGTGAACATGGACCGATGAAGAGACGTCGAGGAGGTGAGGTTGGAAGGGACTGGAAATGTAAAGCAGAAGGGTGTGGGAAAGACTTCAAATCAGTGAGCCTAGGATGAATTGATATCGTATAGTCTCATAGTTAACATAACATTTACAGAAAAATGCACTTGACACACACCATAAAGTTACCCACTTGCAGCGCCGCGACTTTATCTGTGACACAGAAGGTTGTAGAGCAACCTTTGGGTACAAACATCTCCTGCAGCGTCATGCGGCTCGCGTTCATACATCTTTCAACGAGATACGCGTTACAGAAAACATTGATTCATCGAATCCCTTGACCGGACCAAGCGTCATTGATATCCTCACGGGTGTGGCGTATGCTGACCGTGCCCATACACTTCTTCGCAACCGGAAAGCTCACCCATGTCCATTCCGGACGTTCATGCCGCATGCCGACGATAACATAAACTGTTCCTTCGTATTTTCAAGAGCATATGATCTAAAGCGTCATCTCAAGTCTTCTCATGACATAGAAGTCAGCCGGGAAGACGCGGATAGATGGATCGTATACGCCCAAACCTCTCAATAAGTATCTATCTATCACCCATCTCTTTCTTACTGGATTATCCTCTCATCTTTATCCTATTCATTCTGGATGTGCGCGCATAATCCTAGTTTTTTGTTTGGTAGTCATCATTTATTAGTTTAGTTGGGACTTATTATATAGTAGCAGGTATCGATTTATCTGCTTTCCCTTTCTAATATTTGTAGATACAAATCAGTACGAGCTGCTAGAGCACGATTGAATCTATATTCATTGAGCCGTAGTCGCCGATGTTGGAAGTTCAAGGTCTTCGGGCATTTTAGCCAAACTTGGACAAACAAATTCTTACTTACAAAATTGGTTTTCTGGAGTTTGGCCATTCCTCCTCATCCCTTCTATTGTCCTGCTCTCATGTACAACGTCGTGCAAACTGCTCAAGACTCTCTGTATCTTGGATACTGCTTGCATATGTTTCTCTCTGGTAATCCACGCAGGTCCGACGTTACCTACTTGTAAAGGAAGGTGCGCTCGTCGGGATGGCGTTCTGCTCGATTGCACTTCTACGCTGTGGATTGCCTCCCGACGTATCTCTTTCCCGACGGTATATAAAGATAGCGGCGAAGTCTCTAAGCTTTCATTAGCCCAACACCCTTAAGCAACACCCTAGAGCATTTAGCGTCACCTGCTTGACTCTCACTCAATTGCCGCATTCCAAGAATGTCTTGCGCAGTCTTCTCGTCAAACTACACCAACTTTCCTGCTTCGGCCTCTTCAGCTTCTCTGCCTAGCGCCTTCTCCTTTTGCGCCCAGTCACCCCGGGACGCGTACTATGCCAACGACGCATTCACCCAAGCGATTCGCACTCAGCCAGCGAGTCAGAGGCGTCGGAGGGACAGCGGTATTTACCCCTTGAGACCTACCTGGAAGAAGCTCCTCGGGATTCATTGAAAGGTTCCCAATAGGCCTTAAAAGGCTCTTTTCCTTCGACCCGCGCCTCGCCGCGCTCCAAAACCAACGCTCTTGCCGAAGCCTTGACGACACACTCGATCCTTAACGTCGATCATTCGTTTCCGCGCACCTGAAAGTCTGCTCTACTCAGTGGACTTTTTACAGTTCGCGACGGAAGGGATACGGTGTTCCACTGTTCATCAGTTTATCAAAATCATGGCCGTACATATAGATGGAGCTTTCATCTATTAGTCCTGCACATCTATGTGCTCTAACCTATGCCAACTCTTACTGCATTCGCATCTTTCCTGTCCTCTTCTTACCCTACTTCCCAGCGCTTCTGAAACCGTCCCTTCAAACTAATAACCTTAGCATACTGTACTTATACATCATTCGACCTAGCACCCTAACACTGCACTAGAACTGTATCGGTACTCATTCATTTATTTAATTTAAATATATTTGTTTGTAACGTTATTGGGACGTTGATATGAATCGAGCACCACTTGTCGTCCCGTATTGAGAAGCCTGTTCGCGTTTATTATAAGTTAGGAGAAACCATTCACTTTTAATCAGTGTCACGTGACTGAGTCGCGTACATAAACGCGCTGCTATAATGTGCTATGAACGACCATACATAAGAAAGAGAGATACTTTCTCTCTTTCCAATACAAGTTTTGATATACGATCAACTGTGAATACGGCCCAGGTGATCAGGAAGCCTTTAAGTTCAAGATTACCCCGATACATTTCGTCCGCAGTGTAAACAACATAGGATTCGAACAGCGAGAATTAGTTTAACCTTGTATGTCATTTGAAGACTGGAAGATAAGTATTGGCATACCCGTAGATATTTCTTGCTCAAGATACTGTCAAGCTCTTGGACAAACATCTCAGTAGTTTAGCGCCCGAAGTCTTCCCCACAACTGGGCTGCGTAAAAGCAGAATAATATCGAATTTTGTTATTAGCCAAGGTATCGATCCAGAGATGCGGCTCGAAGGGTATTAGAGGTGTCAAAATGAAGAAGGAACATGCATATCTTTCAAGGGAAAAAATCCGAATGCATCTCAGTCATGTCCGCCGGGCTAGGGCTAGAGACACCGAAGCTCAACGTACATAGTTCTGCTCCAATTCGCATTTCTCCCAAGGTTCACAAGCTCGTAGCAGGTTCTTGTACAGTCATTCCGAGAAGACTATGCCGTGGATTTCCTAGAGGATATGATGGTACTGCTGATATTGAGCCTTTCGCTCGAATAGCCATAGGACACGCCGCGGTTCGCACGTTCTCGAACAATTCCGCCCACGACGTACTATTACTTGTCTCCCACCGTGATGGACTCCCATCTCTTCCCCTGCGAAGGCTGTTCGAAACAAACGGCAGAGCAGTCGGAATGAGTGTATATGTGAGTGTGCGAGCGAATTGGAAACGCTGAGAGTCGGCCACGTCAGCTCACACGCCAGCACCGACTGACTACTTATAGCCACGGTCCCGCTCCTGCATCTCGAAACTTCGCATCTCCCTCCCAACACCCTTTCTCCTCCTTTCCTTCTCCTCTGCAGCGTTGCAGGCGACTTTGCTGTCGTCAGGGGCTTGAACATGATGATGTTACCAAAACTACTCGCGCTGTCGTTGGCTGTAGCGCCGAACCTGGTGAATGCGGCTATATTCCCGCAGGACTCACTTGTGAAGATGTTGGACCACAAGGGATTCAAGCAAGCAATGAAGGAGAATGTGCGTCTTCGAATCTAGAATTTATATATGGAACTACCGCTAATAATTTGCATCAGTTGACCTCTGTTGTCGCTTTCGTTGCCCCTTGGTGCGGACACTGCCAAAAAATGGCACCGGAGTACAGCAAAGCTGCGCTTGGATTATATCCTCTTGTACCTCTCTATGCAGTCGACTGTGACTCGCCGAAGAACAAGAAGCTCTGTGCGGACCAGGGCGTGAAGGGCTTCCCCACTGTGAAAGTGAGTATTGAATTTCAGCTACTTATATGCAATCATAACTAAGTTGTCGATTAGCTATTCCCTCGCGGTAGAGACCAACCGCCCGTCGAGTACCAGGGTGACCGTACTGCTAGTGCATTCTTCTACTGGGCGTCGCGCGGCATCCCTCATAAGAACAAGAAGATCAACAAATTCGATGATATTCCGAAAACCATAAACGCAGATGACATTGCTGTAAAGCCCCGTGCGCTCTTGATGAACAAGTCAAACAAGATGCCGCTACTTTGGTCGACTCTAGCGAACAAGTACAAGGACCAAATCATCTTTTTCTCGCACCGTGATCGCAAGGGCAAGGACTCGGTCAAGATGGGTTTCGAAGCTGGTGAGAGTGGTCAACCGAAAGTACTCGTCTACCCCGCCGGCCAGACAAAACCGGGCATGTACCAGGGCATCATGAAATTCGACTCACTCTCGAAGTTCTTTGACTCGATTGTTGATGGTACGGCAGACCTCGACCAGCTCAACGCGGCGGCTGCAGCGGAGGAGTTCGTCCCGGACGAGAAGGAGCTCGAGATTGAACGCCAGCAGGAGGCAGAGATGCTCAAGCTCGCACACGGCGGCTTTGCGGATATGATCGACTTCGAGGCAGCAGTGCTGGACGGAAGTGCGCAGAACTTCCACGCGCAAAACGGCTATCCCGGTATGATGGGCTCTCCCCCGGACTCGAAATATATCAAGAGAGACGAACCGGAGGCTCCGGGTGGAAGTGCAGGCAACGTTCATGGCAGTGCACAGCAGGAGGTACCACATAAGTCGTCCAAGGGCGGCATGCCGGCGACGGAGGACGCGAACCAGGCCGCGACGGAGGTACCGACCAACACAGCGACTGAGGAAGCGCCGGCTGAAACACCTTCACCAGAGCCTGAGGCATCGACACCCGAGCCCGAGGTGAAGGGTGAGGACGTGCCCGCGGAAGAAGCCATTGTCGTTGAGGCAGAAACTCCTGCTCCTGCCAGTGAGGCACCCGCTGAGCCTGCTGTTGAGGCGGACCATGTTAAGGATGAGTTATAATTCTCACTCCAAATAAAAAATGTATCATATATTCGTGTTTTCTGACTTATTCGCACTGTTGGGCATAAATATATTATTTTTGTTTTCATGATGTTTGTGTGAAATTTTGGTCTGTCTGGTGACAGGTTATTCAAGTATGCCAAAGTTGATTTGCAGAGTCGATTTGATACGTATACGACCGTAATACAGTGAGAATAATGCTGATATACATATGATTGGTAAACAAGTAGGAATAATAATGATACATTGGATATCGATACAGTTGATACGGGGTATAATATACGTTATGACGTCCAGCGATGGTAGAAATGTGATTCATTTCAGTGTCTCTATATTTCCTCTGAGGTCGAAGGGTAGTGAGTCGATGGAAGTGTGTCGATGGAGGTGAATGGTCTATGCATGTAGCCGATCTCGAGAATGCACAGCGCCGCCCTTTGTTCGATGGTAGAGAATGTACGGGTCGTTCCGTAGATATATTGGATGACTGCGAATCCGAGCGCAGCGAGGCGCTGATCGATAGAGAATAAAACATGATCAAGGTTCGAGGTGTTAGAACCAATCATGGGATTCCGAGGAGTTTCTTCCAGGTAGGCCTCAAGGGGTAAATGCCGCTGTCCCTCCGACGCCTTTGGCTCGCTGGCTGAGTGCGAATCGCTTGGGTGAATGCGTCATTGGCATAGTACGCGTCCCGGGGTGACTGGGCGCAGAAGGAGAAGGCGCTAGGTAGAGAAGCTGAAGAGACTGAGGCAGGAAAGTTGGTGTAGTTTGACGAGAAGACTGCGCAAGACATTCTTGGAATGTAGCAATCAAGGTGTAGAAGTCAAGTTTGAGTGAGAGTCAAGCAGGCGATGGTGGATGCTCTAGGGAGTTGCTTGAGGGTGATGTGCTGATGAGAGCATAGTGACTTTGCTACCATCTTTATATACCGTCGGGAAAGAGATACGTCGGGAGGCAATCCACAGCGTAGAGGTGCAATCGAGCAGAGCGCCATCCCGACGAGCGCACCTTCCTTTACAAGTAGGTAACGTCGGACCTGCGTGGATTACCAGAGAGAAACATATGCAAGCAGTATCCAAGATACAGAGAGTCTTGAGCAGTTTGCACGTCGTTGTACATGAGAGAAGGACAATGGATGAATGTTCACTTGAGATATTATGCATATTTGCATATGTTTATTGTCCAAGTTCTGCTCTTCCGTTGCATGCCGGAGAGAATTGTGACTTCACCTGCAACTCCTTCCATCCCCGTCTCTGGCCATACGATTTAGTATTGCCCCAAGCATTATCCAAATGATGCGATAAATCATTCTCAAATACATATGTAGTAAACTATCCTTTCAAGTTCGTCGTTGGAAACACGCGATACCCTTAATTGTGAACTTCACTGATCACATCTCCGCGCCTACGTTCTATTCTTTCTTTCTTTCGTTCCTTCACCTTTACCAAGATGTCCGAAGACTCTTCGTATGTACGCGACACTCTCCCAGCCGAGTTCGAAGAAGTCGCTTTGGTCATTGCTCGCGCATTCCACAATGACCCGTTGATGAACTGGATGGGATCTGTTCAGCAGAAATTGGCCCTCCCGCCGCGGTCGTCCATGGAGCCAGCGAAGCTAACGAGTGTATCAAAGGAGCTAGAGATTCTTTACTACTTCCATCACTCTTTAGTTTTGGCAACTCACATGGTGAATGGGCGAGTCATGGGCGTCTTTAGAAAGGATGACAATGGTCGCGAGAACGTCTTAGCTGCGTGCCTCTGGCTTCCTCCCAACGTACGCGTGGATACTCCGTGGATAATACTGAGGTCAAAGCAGTATAGGACGATGTTTGGAAGCTGGAGAAGACCTGGAGGATGGGGGTTTACGGGCTTGAAGGTGCGTCGAATACACAATGAACAAACTTGATTGGTGTTGGTCCCAATGACTATTGTCAGCGCGCGGCATTTCAATACGAAATGCGCATAGATAATGTGCAGAAAGAAGCGCTGAAGCTGAAGGCTGTGGACTTCAAGGCTGCATGGCATTTGATGGACGTGGTGACTGACCCAAGTGAGGAAGGGAAAGGTGTGTACTTCTCTCTCTATAGCGTTTGATTGTCAAACTTACCATATAGTTAGGTTATTGCAGTCTACTTATCCGTCAAGGCCTCGAAACCATTGTCAAAGACACACCGGTATACATTGAGGCTACCACCCCTCACAGTCGCGAAATCTATCAACACTTTGGCTTTGAGGTACTATGGTCTTTAACCTTTTTGTGACACTCTTTGGCTAAATGAATATTAGACTACGGATAGCCCAGTATTTGGTCGCAAGGAAGTCACTGAAGCGGGCTTGCCGCCTGTTACCACTCGGAACGAGACAGCGACGGGATTTACAGTATGGACTATGCTGAAGAAGGTAGAGGTGGTACCTAAGGAAACCTGATTCAGAATCTCAAGCTCCTACACATTTCACGATCTACTACTTACGATCTCTAGTGAGTTGAATTCCTTTGATTCGTTACTTATTCTAATCGCAGGAAAGTACAGGAATTCATATAATCCCAACTAATAAGTAATACAAAGGAGGCTCTGGGAGCGGAGCGCTTTCTCCACTTACAACGGAAACCCCGGTTTTTTTATCTCGAGTCATGGCCACTGTGTATAAGTCATTTCGACCAGGTTGCGCTGCATTTTTGGCTTAAAAACAAAACACGATCAGAAATGCAATACCACAACCTGTGCACTTGGACGCTGTGATGCAAATGTGGCTCTGCTTTCGGTGAAAATATCTTACCGGCCTTGATTCTTCAGCTTTAAGAGATCAAACATGTCGTTTGCGCCGCCTCTCGACTAGTGAATAACCGCGGTCTTGCGTGCCCGCAAGTTCGGGCTTTCCGACCCGCGCTAACATGGCACACCACCTATGAAACATAGGTCGATTTCTTACTCCTTAACTTAACTGTCTGTCTGATTTCGATATAACGCAAGCGTGCACAACTCTGCTGAATCTGGACATGGATTGAAGTTCCTTACAATCTTGCTCTTTCGACAACCGATCTATGGGATTGCACGGTATGAAGCATATCATGCAGACATATGCAACCGTATTGAATGTCAATTTACATGAGAATTATATAAATTTTACGAACTACATCACCGCATCACTCTGATCAGCTTTCTAACTTTCCAAGTCGTAGATCGACATGTAGCGTATCACTGTGGGCAGAATGCCCATGGTAACGAAAACAAGGTTTGATGAAGATCTCGGCTTTATCAAGCCGCATGAGAAAGTTAATGCACAAGATACAAAACTGGATCTTCTCACGGATACAAAAATATTTCCACGATTAGACATAAGCTGAAGCGCGCTGGACTTTGGGCGCGACGTTTGAGCGTAACGCCAGACGCAACTTTGACTTATACCACGTTGACGGTGCTCACTACCGTCGTCCCTTCGTTTACACCCCATCACACCGTCGGCGTACTGCCCTTCCTCCAACTATCTCCTAAGTCGCTCCTTTGAGACTTAAAAGTATGTGAAGAGCAGGTTTCTGGTCAGAGGCTGACACTAACCGACCGCCCAGATTTTTCCTGTTTAAAACCTACAGCATCTTCTATTCAGCAACACATTTTATCGATCATGTTCAAGGCTATCCTCTTTGCCATCGCTTTCCCCGTTCTCTCTGCTCTTGCAGACCCAGTCCCGGATGCACCTTCTCCTGGTGAAGTCTTCAATGAGGGCTCGTCTTGCCATATCGAATGGGCACCTGACACGACTGGCCAATGGAAGACTATGAACATCGAACTTATGACAGGCGATAACTTCAATATGGTCCACCTAACGAGTGAGTACGACGAAAGCTACTGAATCTCATTAATGCAGACATTATTTGGTTTATAACTTTCTGCCTCGCGCAATCCACCCCGTTCCACTACACTTGGAGATCGATTGTCAACCTTTGTTCGTGGCGAGATGATCGTTCGAATATACTACTTTCTACCCATTGTAGTGATGCATGACCACTTTTGCGCTATGGTTATTGACCATATTTTCTGCATTCTGCGTCTTCCCCGTCTAACTCTAACCGAATATGCTAACGCATCCTCTTTCTCTTAGCTGTTGCCACCGTCGACGGCACTGACGCCACCAAGAACACCTTCGATTATACTTGCCCTTCAGTTACCCCGAATTCCGCAATTTACTTCTATCAATTCTCTTCTCCTGCATCATCAAACCTAACCTGGACGGGTAGGTTCGCAATCGCGGATGCCAGTGGCAATACGACCCCTCCATCTGAGTCTACTCAGCCGAATGGCGGCGCTGCAATCCCGTGGGGCAAAGGCGCGCTGACGGACCCGAGCAGTGCTACCGCCGCCCCTTCGTACCTCGCGACAGGTGGTGGAAGTGCCTCGACTAGTGCTGCGGGTTCGACTGTCGTTGTATCAAGTCCAGCCGCTACTTCGACTACTGCTTCCTCTAATACGCCTTCGACTTCGACTTCCAACTCGCCCACCCTGACCACCGTTCGTACGAGCATCCCTCCCTCATCAGCTACTTCGACGTCGACGTCGACGTCGACGTCGAGTGCCAGCACATCTTCCACGACTGCATCTACGAACAGCGCGTCGCCAGTTATCCTTGACTTCCAGGCGCGCGGTCTTCAGGCCCTAGTTGCCCTCGTCGGGACTGCGTTCGTATTTGTGACGATGTTCTAAACGACATACACATATGCAGTCATGAAAGTGACTATTGTGGCGCATCGCATACTCTCATCATTGATTTCTCGAGTCTAGTCAGCTATGCATCTCATTGGGTTTTGGAGTTTCGTATCATAGTCTTGGACTTTCATCCATTTGTGCATTTGCATTTGCGCTAACGTAGTTTCTCGCATTGTTTAGCATGGAAAATCATTAATGCAATCACAGTTAGTACATCACACCAGTCTTTGACATGAGATTGCCTATTACTATCGATCGACAATGTTTACACTTCTAAGTCGCGATGGTTGTCAGTTGAAGTGAATGGTAATTTTCGCGACATCCAGGGGAATCGAGTGGCCTTCTAAAGCATGTCCAAGGACTTTCGCCATCTGTGAAAGTTATTGATTTTAATATCATGTATGTTTTTATCTTTCCAACTTATGACGATGTACTTACCTTTTCCTTCGTATAGCGATCTCCAAGCACAATCATAGACGGTCGCTCGTTTACTGTGGGACGTTCTGAATTCGTCAGCGAGGTTGAAAAAGAGCTTTGGATTAGGTCCACTAACCCTTTACGCGTTTGGTACCGTTAGACTCAACTATCATCAGATCACTTCCGACAAGAGTACTCGAGCAATTGCGCTCAGGCGCACTGTCATACTTGATGTCGACGAGCTCATCGATGTCGAGCACCGAATGCTCTGGTTCTGAATCCGTCTCGACTGATGATTGCATCCCCTCGTCGGAGGAAGTGGGATTTCGACGCTTGGCATTTCGCCGCTCCTGGTATCCCTCGAGACTGATATGGTTATAACCATGTTTTTTTCTTTTATGGAGGTGCCACCCACTCAAGGCATACTCGAAGCCTAGCTTCTTCCATGCGTTGCATGGAATGCAAAAGACGTTATAAGGTCTGATCGTGGAGACGAACGGATCCGCCTCGAGAGTCTGCAAACGTAGCTCCTTATTCAAGGGCGAGTTTGATAAAGCGGCTTGGATGTGGGCTGTTCCAAGCTTCTCAAGCCTGAGGCTCGTTCTGCGGGGCAGCTATCAGTTGCGCATGCTTCCAGAGATCAAATGAACAAGATACATACTGATATGCTTCACACAAAAGCTGGTGGCACAGAAGCTTCGAAAGGGCCTCGAGCTGAGCTCCAGTCGCATCCATTCCGATGCGATTTGAGCACTTCTTGCATGTTCTGTCCGATCCGTTGACTTCAATTTCAGCATGGTTGCGAATATAGTTCTTCACTAGGCGGTCAATGGAATATTGGTCGAGAACTTTTATATTGCAAACAAAGACAGCTTCGAAAGGAGTGTAGCATCGTCGGCCTTGCATGAAGACTAAGTTTCTTGAATCGACGTAGAAATCACTTAGGGCAAATGGTTACTGTTATTAATGCAGAAGTCTTGTCTCGAGGCTCTTGACACTCACACATCTTGTACCTTTCCTTCTATACGTAGTAGGGCAGAATCAAGCTGTGTAGCCTCCTGCCTATTATCTGCATGTTAGATTGTATATCAGAAATTTAATGTGTTCTTACATTCTCAATCAAGATAATAGATGAGAGAGGGGGGACACAGGGGGAAGTAAGTGATCAAAGAGACAGCTTTATTTTATTATAAGAAGCTTAAGATTGCCTCGGAGATGTAGTGACTCAGAAATGTGATTTTAGCTAATGAATATTGCTTCTGATCATGATGGAGTACATTATTTATTCACAACATCTAAAGATTTGACAATAAATAGCACAGCTCAATAAACACTGGAATTGGCAGGAGCCTATGGTTGTTAATTTAAACCAAGGAGAGGATCTCTGACATGTAGACAGAAGTTGTAAGATGAGTATATGCTATTATGTGTGTATATGCATAATTTGAAAGGAGGGTGCAAGGGTGCAAACATAGAGAATACAAGTAGTAGATCTGTATATTTACAGCACCAGGGCAATAGAAAATTGCTTTACTATTCTGATGAAAAGTTGGAGCTGAAGTCTGATGGAAATTGCAGGCAGTTGTAGAAGTTCCTAATATTTATATGTTGTGCTTTAGCATTCCATTTCTTTAAAGTCTTAAACTATGATCAGCAGACACCCTAAATGGGCCTGTCACGATTTGCATCCACAGAGCAGATCACAGATATTTATAGAGATATTAACATCACTAACTAAAGTTGTGTCATGCTTTCTCCTCTTCTACATGAATGAAGAAGCTATGTCACTCAGAATCTTGTTAATACATATCATAAATGAGGAACATGCTTTATTAATTGACATTCAAAAGAAAAGATTGTTTCAGGAAGTACATTGCAGAATAACACTAACATCACTTTCTTCTTCACGGAACAAATTCCACTAAGATCAGTACAACATATTTCATCTGAGCTTACTTGTTTACAGTAGGTTCTGAAGCATGAAGGTCATGATGCCTCGACTATAGACGTAACATACACTTCCATTGCCACAGATTACAAGTCGAGCAATCTCCGACGGGTTTTGAGGGGTTGCCGTGTTGCTGACCGTAGTAGGAAAGCTAACGAAGTAAGATTAATTAACCGTTATAAAATCAGCTAGTCTGCAGTTCACATGATAGATTGAAAAGAAACATAGACAAGGAAGAACAAAAAAGGGGGAAGGACAAAAAAGTGTCATAGCAAATCCGATTGACTGAATCAGACCACGGTGTCGGAGTCAAAATGGATCTTGGATTAATCCTCGGTGAGGTGTAGCTACATAACGGAGAGCATAGGCCATCAGAAAGTGCGACCCGGAGAAGAAGAGAATTCTTTACCTCACTGCTCAAGTTTATCCATTCATCCAGCGATTGGATGTATTCTTCTCTTCCTTCGTCAACGGGAAAGTCTGCATTCCAGATCACCAATGAAGAAAACAATTGCGAGGGAGTAAGCCGCTTCGCCGGCGCAGCATCAGACTCTTCTCGCATCCCATCAGTCGAGTCTTCCGGATCCAAAGAAGCATTCTCCTCCTTCACATCTTCATCGATCTCAACGACGGCCTTAGCACCTCGGAGATTCCTGAGCGAGCGTCGGCCACCCTTTTTGAGATTATCAGATTTCTTCTGGGCTATCGAATGCGACGAGCTAGAAGAAGCTTTAGGTCCTTCGGATCGTAATACAACTCCGCTATATCCTTCAGGAATAGGCACCTCAAGTCCGTGAATTTCCCTTCCACGGAACGTCGCTAAAAGACGCTTCTTCAAAGAAGTTCTTGAAACCAGGTTTGATGGAGCTTCAGGAAGTGTTGATTGTGCGTTACGGGGACGAAAAAAAGTAGAAATGGGGGCGGGGCCCGTGTAAGAGACGTGGAATGGCATGAGTTGAGGGGAACATGGAGAGAGAGCAGATGTCATCGGAATAATTTTCAGCTTTGGTTCTAGCATCGAGAAGATGAATGGGAAGTGTCGATTTCACTTGACACAAAAGTGAAGTTTCGGTAGTACCAATAGAGAGACTTAACAGAACCTTGCAATATGTGAGGGCCAAAACGAAGACAAACCTGAGACAGACAGTCCGTTAAGGCTGCGCTCGACTCGGATGATGTCACAGCACGCGTAATTGTGACATGACGCGTTCCGAGTTCTTTGTTACATACAATATAATCTTCTTTCTTCGAAATGTAAACACTCACCTACATCACAAGAAGCGGATCATTCGTAAATCAGACGACGAAAATGAATCATACGGCAGCCAGTTTCATTCTTCATTCTTAGTCATATCTTATTTTAACAATTTAAAAGCAGGCTATACTCCGATGAATCATGCAACTTTCAACTAATTCATTCTTGTACTTCAACATAGTTTGCTGTTTCAGATGTCAGATGGTTGTGCTTCTCGTCAAGAGCTTTCTCTAGAACTTACCAGGAAACAGACCGACTTGTCCATCTTTGTCTTTCCCTTGCCACCAATCCTCGGAAGCAGCTTCTATTTCAACGATCCTGTCACCGGCACGGAAGGAAAGTTCGTTATCTTCCGCAGCATCGTAGCTGTAGAAACGGAGGTTCAGTTTAAGATATGCGAAGAATGGTTGGTTACGCACTCATATAAAGCAACAGCGCAGACACCTTCGTCGCTCGCAGAAGGAGGTGTCGGTGGCCTTGGTGGTGCTGGAGGTGCTTCTGGGGTCACGGGCTCAACAGGCGGAGGCGGTGGTGGCGGAGGCTAAGAAGAAATCAGAGTCGGAGATACTGGAACTGAGAGCCTCAAACTTACAGGAGGTGGAGGGGCGGCAGTTTCTTCGCCTATCTCCTCAGACTGTGCAATTACCTCCACGTAATTTGCTATGCCAGACATAGTTAGAATAAAGAGAAGAATGATGGAGGAACAAGATACCTGGGAATAAGCCACTCTTCGATCCGTTAGCTCCCACGCCTGACCACCAACCTGTAAGATAAAATGGTTAAATTGAGAAGTGGACGAAAAAAAGAAGACTATACCTTCATCGATCTCTTCGATCTCTTCTATCGTTTCGCCCTCCTTCAGGGACATCTCATTCTCTTCTTCCGCTTCGTAATCATATAGTACAGTGGCGCAAATGCCTCGACCTTGTGCTGCCGCAACTACTGGTGGCGGAGGTGGCGGAGGCGGTGGGGGAACAGCTTCAACACTAAGTGCGGCCATTTCAGCGACAGGAGGTGGGGGAGGAGGCGGCGGCGGAGGGGGAGGCTACATAGCAAACAATCATCAATTAAAGCGCTTCCTTAGGCGCGCGAACATTGACTCACGGGCGGAGGTGGGGCGGCGTCTGCAACATTGGGTTCCGGCTCCGAGAACGATGGAACAGGTCTAGAAGTGGCAGAAGGAAGAGGGGGAGCAATGGGGGGTGGAGGTGGTGGTACCGGGATAGCCTTATCCTCCTCTGGATCCGCCGCCGTTGAAACGCTAGTACCAGCTCCGAAAGTAGCACTTCTGCTTGCTATACTAGGAGGGGTCCATTTCGAGCCAGTCGACGCAGGCGATATCGGCTTGAACGAAGCGGCCTTACTCCGTTCTTCTTCCTCATCCTGTTGCTTTTTAGCGAGGGCTTGACGTTCACTCCAGGTCAGTTTCTGCGAGGCCCTAGGAGGTGGAGGAGATGACTGCTCCGACTGCTGCGCCATTTTCTCGAACGGATTGACTAGTTTCTTGGGTCGAGGAAGATGAACTGGGGTATAAGCGGTTCCCTATGACTGTGTTAGGTGATTAAAATTAAATTGCTTTCGTCCTACTTACAACTGGCCCTATCTTATCATCGTCAGACGGCTTGGTAGGTGTCGCTGATGAGGCGACAGGTGCCGGTTCACTGGGAGCGGTGTAAGAGACAGGCTAAAAGGACAGTCAGTCAAGATAGGGAGCTAGGCATTATAATGCATCATACTGTCGGCCTTGCAGCAGTTGGGAGAGCAGGTCTTGAAGTTACGGGTGGAGGAGGTGGTACAGCGGCAGGCGCTGGCTCTTCCCATGATGGAGCCGCAGGCTTCGATGTTGCAGCAGGTCTTGGGGCACTGGGGATGGGAGGGGTGGCAGATGCTGAACTCGGTCCCTACCATGGATTGAGAATTACGTCTGAATATATTCAATTTTACACTTACTGGCCTGGCGCTTCTCCGAAGTTCGTTTAAATCAACGTTCCCGACAGGTGTGTAGTTTGTGCCCACAGGAGCGATAGGTTCGAACTTCCGCGGTTGCTCCTTGTGTGCAGAATAGTTCGCACCAGATGCAGCCTCGACACGCTTCATAATGAGGGCAGGGGCGACGTCCGACTGCATTTTCCGTTGAGTGTACAGTGCTGCACTAGTAGCCATAGATCATACCTCATTTCGAGCATTGATCACAACATGCGTTCCCTTGAGAAAGCGAGCTACAGCGCTTGAATGCGAGTCTACGCAACATCAGTCGGTCAAAATGCGTAGAAAGAAGAAGAGATTTGCATACAAAACAATCCCTTCCTTGACCCAGGGACACCATCTCCACACCAATTGATTTGAACGAACTTTGGCAACTCCGTCTATTCGGTAGAAGATGAATTAGACTGGGTCTCTCTCCGAATAAAGTGCATACATACATTAGGATCTCGTACTCGGACAAAAGCATATTGCATCCTAATTTGCAGAAGTTTAATCAGTTGGTGTTATCAGATTTTAATCGGAAGGACTCACCGTCCGTCTGAGAACTCCTCTTCGAGCTCTTCAAGACCACCATCGCCTGTTGCTTGTAACTTGAGATCGTTTGTGCCCTTCTCGTAGGTAAACAACGCCCAGTCTATTCCTTTCGCATCTAAAACGTCTTGATATGCCTGAAGGAGATCTCGTCCTGTGAGGTTTATCTGCAATGACATCGTTTCGTGAGTGAGAGCCTGAGGTAGGGTTTGCGCAGTTATCCTCCTCAGAAGTGACGAATAACCATAATCGTGTCACAACGATCATGATGATGATGCCGTAATATCTAGTTCTTGTCACTCCTTTTCCCTTCAACGCCTACCTTCAGTTGTCGTGAATCGTGATGATTGTTATCGGATACTTATAATTGCTACGTCTTACTCTCTACTTGTAAGCATGTTCTGGACCAAAGCACTCGTAAATCACTCATTGAGTTTGACAAGATAATTTCTAGAAGTACTGATACGTAGTAAGGCGCACACTGTTTACAGAAGTTGAACTTCTCGCTACTACTGCATATTGGTATGCAGTATCTTAGTGAGATACTACGCAGCGCAAGATATCGAGGTCTGGCGCTTATGCGCAGCCGCGTTCCAGTCAGGCATTATGTCGTCACTACTACTTAAGGTGTCAATGCTACGCTTCCGAGCAGCAGTGCTACAAGACTTCACAGTGCTTGAGTGTCAGCACGGAATATTGAATGATACATCTGATACTGTGTCCACTGACCTGGGTAGAAGAACTATTGGTTACTAAAACAATGTTGCTGCTCGCACCAGGATCGAATATGTTGAAAAAGTTGCCTTGCAGCCCCGTTGAGATGGTGAGTTGCTCCTGCAACGTGCTACACACTTGACCCCCTGATACGGTCGATGTCAATGTTCCAGTCGATGTCGACCCGAACGTAACCTCTGACGTCCCGAACCCGCTCCCTCCGCTTAAAGCGAAATTAAACTAGATAAATCCCTTTAGTCTTTCTGAAATATACGTGTTTTTTTCTTATCAATTGGGAATCTTACCATCGGAGTGAACGTATAGGAGAAAACAGCGTTTTGCGTCATGGAAGGATCAACCCCTAGGCTAGCTATACAGCACAAAAGAAACGAAATTAGCCGGCCAAGCACGAATAGCCAACAATTCCACGATATTCCGGAAACTAAACACGTACGCGCATTTGGGGTCACTGATGCACTATGCGAACCAGAGAACGTTGGGAACGTGACGCTCATACTATTGATATTGTATCCAAAGTTGGCGCTCATGTCGACATGCGAAGCAAATTGTCCATTGGCTGTAATGCCGAGGTTGAAGCTCGGAGTAACGGTGAAGATTCTGTCGGAATACCTTCAAGTCAGCACAAGAATATACCTGATATGCTTATTGATATTTAACTGACCCAGCGACAGAAAGTGCGCGCGATACGGCGAATGGAGTATTGGATGAGCCACTGAACGTACCCTAAGCGGGCGTATTATGTTTTAGGACGGGAGTAAATAGTAGAGGAACGAATAACTAACCGCCGTATGTTGGGTGGAAAGTTCTAAATGACCGAAAATTTCTCCGGTATTAACGACTATTAGCGACGCACTGTTTGTTAATTCCGGGGTTTAGACAAAGATTACAAGATACCTCACCGGCCGTGATGATGAATTGATTGAAATCGTCCAATGCAAGTTCACCTGAGGTTGTGATATGATATGTCACGTCGAAATCCAATGTTACGGTTGCTTGAAGGAGGACGGATCCGGCACCGGCTGGGCAACTCAACGACTGCTGGAACACGTTGATGACTGGGCTGATCTGGATAGGGACGAGATCTATTGCGGAGCTTAATTGAAAGTTTTCTTCACCTATGGTCCGAGCCTTAAGCTCTGAATTGTTTGTTAGTTTTCAATGAGTAAGCAAGGTGAAGGACGACTTCGCGCACCTGCGTCGATCTTGCGGAGAAAGTTCTCGGTATGTCGCTTGCTTCGCGATGGGGACCACGAACGAACAAGGTGGTCGACTTCCTTGATAGCCTTGGGAGAGGAAGAGCTAACGACCAGGTAGTGGACGTCACGTCTGGTGAAGAGCGCTCAATATTAACTTGAAAAGAAGATCCAAGATTAAGTACACACGTTGATGAGAAATCAATATCGATTGTCACGGCCATCACTTCTGGAAAACGCCCAGAGTGCTTTGCAAGTTCTTTTTTCAGCCAAAAGGGTAATGACTGGTCGGCGGACCGCTCGACATAGACGACACGGGCGAAGGGTACATTCCCGCACTACAATATACATACATAATGTCAGTCGATGTCGAAGATCTGAGAGCTACGGACATGGGAACTTACTCTTGGGGGCAGACGAACGACTGTGTCCTCTGCACCATCTAAGAAGAGATGGTCACAACTGGTGGTGTTTCCTGTGCAGACAATCCGAATTTCTTGTTGTTCCAAACCGGGCGAGCAGCTTAAAATCTCCCATCCGGAAGCCGTGGTAAGATCGGAGATAGCATTAGGCGGGCCAGACTATGTATGTTCAGAGGGTGTGTTAGTCATATATTAAGCAACTTGCCAAAGCAGGTACGCACCAAAAGGACTGTGGCTCCCATTGATTTCTGGGTGGGTGGAATGTCATAGGAGCAGACTCCTTGATGACAGGGAGCAGACCAGTCATGGTCAGCTCTTGCGCTCGATAACAAGAGCTGGACCAGACAGAGAAAAGAGATTACTAGGTGCATTTCGATATTGCGTGCAGTCCAAGACGAGACAGAAGGACAAGCCACTAAGCCAAATCAGCGCAAGGATGGGCGACCTTTTTAATGTACCATCTCATCCTTAGCCGCACGAAATCATCGAATATTTCTGTACTCGTTTCTTCCGCATCAGATCCGGCATCTGGGCCCTCCTACTAAGAGTTCTCGATGCTTGAGGACATCGCTTCAACGACACGAATATCGATTTAGGCCGGAAGTAGACGGCATTTCCCATTGATGTCAACTAGAACATCACGGACGAATGACCATCCGTAAACTGATACAGCAAAAGACGCAGTATATCCACTTTGCGCGCTTCTGTGATGCGCGGATGTATAGATTGTGGTCTGGCCAGCTGTCCACCCCGATGGGCATGAGAAATTATTCGTTCGAACAGCACAAGAAGTACGGCATGGAAGTCATGCTTGAGGCACATTGTACTAGGAACAAACGTCAGTAACAGTTATAATATCTGGAACGACATATTTACCAGTTCTTTGCACCGAGAAGGTCGGAAGAGTCGATCAATCAAAGTCGGAAGAAGCACAGAAGTCGGCACAGAAGGCTCGGTGATAGCCGAAAGCTTGGTACTTCCGGACAACGAGTAGCAGTTAAAGACGATCGTTGAAAAGACAAGACTAGGTGAAACTGCTCAAGTAGGAATCGGCTTCATGTTAATCTAAATCCAATATCCATTCCTTCCCGTAAGAGAAGCTCAGTGTAGACTCAATCAGTCGATGCAATCTGAGTCAAGAGGCAGTCTGGGTTCTGGATGGCCATATACTGGGATGCAAGCGAGAGAAGCAGGAGAAGAAGCAAGAAGTGTCCGTATTCCACGAAGAAGTTCGATCCGGTGGGGATTTTCCAGCAGAATTTGTCTGATCCTGTCAAAGAGAAGGAATTGTTCCTGTGTCAGAAAGGTACAATGTCTGATACGAGGTGTAGATGTTACCTTCAGTTAAGTAGCTAAAATATTGTCGACCTAGTTGCTTGCCGGATGTGCTGAGTTTACCACCATACAAGTCAACGACAATCAAGATGAGTAGTCCTAGAGACTTGTACACGGTCTTGAAATCACAGATATAGCATGAGAATGAATGCGTCAAAGGGACTGACAGACATACCCTTGTAGTTCTAAGAACTCTGTAGTTATCAAGTCAGTCGCAACTCCTCGAAAAATCTCACAGACTAGTAAGTCCAAACGCATGGTGTAATGTTTTCGTGATTCGGTGAGTAGTCCAGATTGCACTGAAAAGGTACGTGTCAGCGAAGAGATTAAAGTGGGTGTCGGAAAGGTCACACTACTCAGCTGAAACCTCGGACGTTCCTTGAGGAAACTGTCCACGATCAAAAAACGTGTTTGCAAACCTCCGACTATCCATAGCTCCTTTTCGCACAACCGTCGACGTGTCGTGCGAGCAGAAAAACCTTTTGCACCATATCTTCATACACAACCCACATACCCGCACCATGTGCACCGTAAATGCATTCCGATAAGCTATGGACAGCGTATCACAGGTCCTCTGCGCTTGAGGGTTCCGAATCCCGATCACCAGCGGAACCACCGGACTTACTTCTCACCGGATTCAATTCCCTTCCGATACTGCTCAAATGGGTGAGGTGGTAGAGCTTTGGCGACGAAGGGGAAAAAAGGAGGATAGGGAATGATGGACCGTTTGTCCGACTGTCTGGTCTATCTGCTCGACGCCCCCGGAGTGTCAGAAATTCATTGTTGACTGAGAGTTCCGGCTCATCTTCCGCAAGTCATCCGTTAATGCTGAATGACGATTTGCTACGAGGAATTTGGAGGACGAAGCTCATTTTCCGTTCGTAAGAATAAAGCCTAGACTTCCACTGTGGTTCGGAATGTTTCAAGCAGACAAGTCCAGCAATTAGTCTTTTCGTACACCCTATAGTGCGCAACGATCAGGGGAAACTGACGATAGGAGTATACAAGATGCCTCGATCATACGCAGCGCTTCAAAACCATCCGCGAAACATATCTTGCTGCGCACTTCACAGCGATTCAACGGTATCATGATCAAAGGCCGCATGTACTCACCTGATCCACAAGAGTCTTCAAGGCTGCTCAACCAATAGCGTTGGTACATGCACAGAATGCCATTAATCTGTTGAAAGGTACATAATGCGAGTAGAATACATAATGAACAAGTTATAAGTTACTTATCACAAACAGTGTCCTGTCCAACCACATTGTCATCCTTAGGCTCTCAGACCGACATGCAGCTTCCCAATCAGCTTCCTTTAACGCGAAAACACTTGTCTGTATCGGTACCTTTTCGTGTGCGCGTTGAGGATGGTAGGGTTCAGCTCGGATGATTCGCAGCCAAACCAGAGTCGGAAGTTTCATTTCCTCACTTGCTCGACATCACATAACCAGATGTATCAAGGATTTGTTTTCCGCATATCGAGCATATCCCTTTCTTGTATGCGCAGCCTGTCACGGTGTTATAATTTCAGTCTTCCGCGAGTCAACCACAGGATAGGGTGAAGCGGAACGTACCATGGCAATACTTTGCTCCGTTCTGCGTCGTCGGCTGCTTGCAGTCTTTGCAATTGCTACCGTAAGGCTGCGTGATGAGGGATAGGAGTCAGTCTGTGCACAAGAAACTCGGCCTTAAAGAAAGGAGAAAATCGGAAGGCGTAATAGTTATCAGGGGATTACGAGACAAGGACAAGAACAGAATCGAAAAGCAAGCAACGCAACACACCGAAAATCGACCCTTCTTTCCTAACTTGTTCTCGCCCACTTTTCTTGTACCCGACTTGATACTGCTCGAAGACGAGGTGAATGGGTCTGGTGCCGCTACTTTCGATAGTTTCTGATCCATAACACAAAAAGTCAGCGAATAGTTTTCCTGATTAAGCAACAGAGAGAAATAGTACCTTTTCACATTTCTTGCAGACCATTCCGACGACTATACAAGTTTAAGATGATGGAGTCGAGCAAGTGAGTTGATGAACGTCGAGGTCAGGAAGCTGTTCGAATTGGATCCTCTGACAGATGACTAAGAAGTGCTGTTTTTAGGTGATGACTCATTGTTTCAGGTAAGAATTTGAGTCCGGTACGGCGTCCGCGATTTCGTATCTTTCGGACAGATCTCACTTAGAAAAAGGGCATAAGGCTGTATATATAACTCTGCACTTCCCTGATGGAGCTTGATTGAACAACTTATTTGTAACTTTACATGAACATGCGGAGATCACAAACTTCTTCGAGGATGTGAGGTGTTCGGGAGCTCGGCAGGTTCAGTGTCTTCTGTTCCACTTTCCTAATGCTCCAACGGTTGTCAAGAGAAGAATCAAGGACATGAGACGGAAGAAGTAGCATTTGATGAATGCGCTGCCGAAGCGTAGCCGCATTGAGGCCAGGCAGGCGAGCGCAGCAGCAATTTACCACCAAGGTAGGTATCCTCCTTGGCAGATGCTGAAAGTGCGGGTGCCGGACGGCTAGAGGAGGCGTGAATTCACCGTCACAGGCGAACCGTGTCAACGCGTGTCTTGTCAGATGGCCTAGCGCACCGGAAAGAAGACAAGTACCACAGCGCGAAGAACGGGGAGAAAACGCATGCATCAAACAGTCGACGGGCTAGAAAAGCATACAGTAGACCGGCGCGGATAGAACGATGTAGGATCAAGGAAATGAGATGTATCATTTTCTGCGCACCGGCATGGGGGGTAGCATATCTCTCAAGCATGATGCCTGGAACCAATGAGAGCAAGTACCTCACATACAGCAGATAGCGCGCTCTATCAATCGCAGATGAAAGCATGCTGCAAGCCGTCCGTAAGCTGTGCGGTAGACCAGGAGATGTGATGAATCATCGAGCCCATTAGCTCCCCTTGGGCCGCCGTACCTTCGAGTATTCCTTCTTGGTTGTTGACGACAAAGTAGCCTCGTCGCCACAGACAATCATGCAAGATTTTCAAACAAAACAGAGCGCGTGTGGTCTCCGTTGTTGCGCTGACGACGGCCACGGCGGCGGGCAAACAGAACAGTGTTGTTTGCGCGCGGAACAATGGTGTGGACGAGGGACACCGTGTCCGAGAATGGAACCGATCAATCAAGGTGTCTTCGGCACCTCGGAGGGAAGTGATTAAACGTGTTGTAGACCCCGGAGACCCTTACCGGATCGACGATAAGCTTTCTGTTGCTCTTTATGCTGGAGACACATCCTCTGTTGAATACCACGACCACACGATACCAAAAAATTCCTTTTTCTTTTCATAGTGAGGCACATGGAACCTCTACAAGCCTCATACGAAGTAATATCGAAGGAGCAACCTGCAGACTTGGACTATCGGCGCTTTCAAGTTGAACTTATGGTGCTGCCGCGTGCCTTTGGATATGTTCTGAAACTATTTTAAATTGTTTGGAGTAACGCTAATGATTCCTAACAGAACTTCGTGGAATTATCACTCCAAAACCCATACTTTCGATGAGGAAAACAGCATGGCGAACACAGATCATTTTCTTCAGCTTTAGTTAAGCAGCTATGACAGCGATTAGGAGACCTCATGGGGTTATCAAGGGATGTCGTTCGAGGCAATTCGCAGCTAGGCGCATACTGTGTCTCGTAGACGTACGTATGATATATTTTGGGATTTTAGTGTTGAAATATCTGACGTACTTCCCGCCTGTGACTCGCTATGCTCTAGGCAGATGCGAGCTTTTCTGCGGTTATCGTTATTTTACATTCCGGTGACTCTCGACTGCGCTTTCTCCTGAACGTCTGCGAGAAACCCGACTCCTTTCAAGAGGAAAATGACAGCCGATGTCCGGCGTCGCGTAACTGTGGTTGCATAGCCACAAGTGGTTAGGGGTGTCCAGGGACCGGACAATAGTAAGGCCACAAGCGCCAGGGCCTGCCACCGGCCTGTAGACCTCCGCGACTTTTGGGCCCAGAGGACGCATAAAAAGGTCAACGAGTTTTGTCCTTCATCCACCACCTTCCTTTCTCCCTGCCCCTCTTTTCTTGCTGTTGCGACTTCAGCTCTTCCTCCTCTTTTTATTGCTCCTTTTCCGCACTGCAGAGCTTCGCCTACCCAGTAACTTCACGAAGGAACATCAACGACACTAGATATTATGCGTTTCTCCGTTTTAACCTTCGCTTCTTTGCCTCTAGCTGCCCTGGCTGGCAGCGCACACGGCGCCGATCATCTTAGGCAACGGATGCACAGCAGGGAGTTTGGGCTTCAGAAGCGTGCCAAATCGTTCACGCTGACCGACTTGCATCAAGGAGATTCATTCTTCGAGTGAGTAACACCTAACACCTTAGCATACGTCGAATCTAACCTTTATGCCAGTGGATGGACTTTCTTTACTCAGAGTGACCCGACAAATGGTCTTGTGGACTTTGTGACACAGGACGAGGCGACATCATCCAACCTTGCCTTCGTTCAGAGCGACGGCACTGCTGTCATGGGCGTGGATGATACGACTAAACTCAGCGAGGGCCAGAACCGCAAGTCTGTTCGCATACAATCCACAAAGTCTTACGATACCGGCCTGTTCATTGCCGACATCTACTCGATGCCGCACGGATGCTCGGTCTGGCCGGCGTGGTGGATGGTGGGCCCTAACTGGCCTTCGGGTGGTGAGATCGATATTGTTGAGGGCGTCAACTTGAACACCGTCAACCAATACACTTTGCACACTTCTACTGGCTGCACCCTCGACACATCCCCTGCCGCGCATCTCGTCAATAATGCGACGGGCAAGGTCCAGGCTTTCACATCCAAGGTGCTCGGAACCCAGTGTGCATCTGGCCCTTCGAACAACAACGGTTGTGCGTTCCTTGAGAGTTCCACCACGACGTACGGCCACGGATTCAACGAGCAAGCCGGTGGTGTGTACGCGACGCTTGTGGACTCCACGGGTGTCTCGATCTGGAACTTCGATCGCTCTTCGATCCCACAAGACATCGAGAGCAAGTCCCCCGACCCGACTACCTGGGGATCGCCCAACGCATTCTGGAGCGCATCTACCTGCAATGTCGGCAGCCATTTCAACAATCTCCAGATGGTGTTCGATATCACCCTATGCGGCGACTGGGCCGGTGCTTCCTTCAACAGTGATGGTTGCTCCGGTTCATGCTCTGCTTTGGTGGCCGATCCGACTAACTACGAGCTCGCAAAGTGGAAAGTTAACTACGTCGCCGTTTACCAGTAAAAGCCGACGTGCGTATACGTTGCATCAGTCCGACAGCCCAAATGCCTCGATACCCGCAACGACCCTTTCATGATTGATACACATTCACCAACCCCCTTGCTTACTTTGGGTGGATCCCGCTAGACCCAGCCTTGACGGCTTATCATTGTACATCCCTAACGCATAAAAGAATCTAGACGTCGCCAGAAGTGTCCTATCGTGTAAACATACTGTATCACCATCCTCGTTCCGTTTTATTTCATGCATCCGGGGTTCCTGCTTTCGGCATTGTATATCAGCATATCGTATCTCGATTAAAACGCATTATTGCATATACCGTTAAGCACACCCTCACCGGGAGTAATCTGGTTATTCTGCCCGAAAAGTTGCATTCATATTCTTACACGCTCATTGCTCATTATCACACTGTTTCATAGGGAATACATAGATTTGTATCGGTCATTGGAATTTATTGAATAAAGCGGGTCTATTGCGCTACATATGCGCGTTTGTATAAAGGTGTGGATTATAATACAGCGAATGAAGCATTAAGGCAAGCTAGGTCTGGTTTGGTCTCTCGATGTTAGGGTCGATCATTGGCATGTAAAGCTGTTGTAGTGGTCGCGGACCTGACGTGAATGGCTGTTGAAGATCCATAGCAGACATTGGCATGGACATTTGATTATAGAAATGCATTGTCTCGGAGCTTTCTGGGTAAGGAGCGTTACGACCAGCGGAAATAGGACCATAGCCCGGAAGTAGATTTCTTGCGGAGCTTGTGCCTGAGGTGTACTTGGGCATTGCACCAGGATGGGATTGTGCCGATGTGGTGTTTGGAGGGAAAGACCCGACGGGTAGGCTAGTCAGAGCATCTAGTAGGCTACTGCTTGACGACGGCTGAGGTGGAGAAGCTGTTGCGTTCTGAAGAGGGTAGTTGGACGTGCGGGTCACTTGCATAGGAGCTTCAGACTGTGACAATGAAACCGGCTCTGTGGGGCTGGCGTAGTCGGATTGCCCAGTTTGATGACCGAGGTCTGAAGAAAATGAAACGGTGAGATTAATTCGTCACCTTCATTTGTGGATTAAAGCTCACAGGTGTGTATTTTTAAGTCACCTTGCACTTTTTGAGTTCGACATATAGCACATTCGTGGCCTCTTCCTTTCTCTGCACATGCACAGGTCCGGTCAAGGCAATGTAAACCTCGCCGGACACAGCCTCGACAAGGACGCTCGGTTTCACATTGAATTTTGTCACGTCTGCAGTGAATGCATGCAGCCTTCACTCTCTGCCCGTATCCGCGCCCCTTTCGCGGGATGTCAGAGCAATGCTCGCCTGCATCTTCGCAACTTTTGCACGGTCTACGGTCTTCACACTATATAAGATTATCCAGTATTGAGATGAACTGTGTCAACGCCACGAGCATTTGGGCAAGACTAACCTTCTGGTTCTCTTCCCTGCATCTTTTGCACCGCGTTTTCACAATCTTCGGACCGCGCTCGATGTGCACACAGTCTTCCGATCTCGCCTTGCATCGTTTACAAGGACGCTCGTCATTGCATTTCTTGTTATCGCTGAGTATTTACTATCAGTACTGCCTTGCGATATCGCAGATGCTGCTCACCGTCTGCAGGCAAGACAGGCAAGCTTTGCTCTGTCCGTAGATTTAAGCTTCTCCACTCTTGCATGTACATCGGGTCTATTGCTCGAAGGAGACGTGATTTCTTCTGTGCAATCAATCTGCAACTCGACACAGGTCGAGCATGGATGTGCTCCGTCGCATCTTGTACGTGCTCGTCGACATTGAAGGCACCCGTCTATGCATTTCTCCGGTGCGAGTCCTTTTTTGAGACAACCTTGAGAGATGTTACACGAAACAGACAAGTTAGATGCTATTCTCAAGGGGGGGCAGAAGCTAATGAGCCCACCTGGACAAGGCCGTGTACCGTCACACCTGATCTTATCTCGTCTTCGAAGGCACGAACATTGCAGTTGAGTTGCGAAGAAGAATACGCAGCGCACGCGTACCTGCATGAACAACACGCCTTATTGACGCGCCTCGGCGCTACTTCCGGCGCCCCTGGCCGAACAGCCTGAGATGCGCCCATCATCACTGCCACCGATGTCGACGATCCCTCCATATGTTGATGTTGATGCTGAAGCTGCGACGACGAAGGTCCTTGGTCCACGTTTGTCGTCCTCGATATCGAGGACATGGCGATAAGGAGCAAGAGGGCGGGACTCACGAAACCAGTGGCCTAGAGCAAGTGACCTCATACCTTTTAAAAACTCGTGCCAAATCGTGGTGCACCAGAATCTCAGTCCCTGCATCGTGCATTCTTCACTGTTTGTGCCGGGCACAACATCCCGGTCATCGTGCACTGCATAGCACGGTGAAGTCGTGATTGCATCTATCGATTCTTCAGGACAACAACTCAGAATTAAAGCTGCTCTGGGTCGGCCTATTGGCGATAAGAAAGAGATCAGGGTTCATGAGGAGGGCTTACAATTTGACAGCAACCCAGAGACTGAGATTACAACTCTGCGGATGTTGTGGGAGAGAGCGACGGTGCCGATGGTGAGTATGTAACTCATTCATTTGTATTGAGTGAATGAATGGGGCAATTTCTCAACCATCGTTTCTTTAACGACTCTGTAGGCCTTCGTTTGTGTGGTACATAGATTTATATTTGGAAGGTGATCAAAAACATTCGGATCCGAGAGGCACAATTTTTAGGCAACTTTACGACTATGTATTCATTTTGCAGAGGACTCGGAGGAGGGACACTCTATCGCATAATCCAGTATTTGTATCCATTCCAAAAGCTCACTACAATACCTGCTAGATGACAATCGATACTGCGCCGCAGTAGAACGAGGACTTTGGCGTTGAAGCTTGAAGTGGCCCGGTCCAAGCAGTGTTTCTGTTATACAGCTTTTCTCCTGTCTAGCAACAAAGATGAACACTGTAACTATTCGCGAAGCTAAACCCCAGGAATTCGATACCGCTGCTCTCATCTTCGCTTGTGCACTTATCAATGATCCAGCGTTGCGATGGATAGGCGCCGTCCCCGGACCCACTACACTTCCGCCTAGACACGCCTTAAACATCAACGACTTATCAACATTCCCAAAGCAACTCCGGATGCTCTACTATCTTCACCATTCTGTCCTTCTTTCCGCTCGATTACTTAAGGGGAAAATCTTGGTCGCCGTGAGGTCTGAAGAAGGTGCGGAAGACAAGATTCTCGCCGTAACGGTTTGGCTCCCTCCAGGAGCGAAAGTGGACGGCGCATTAACAATATTGCGGTCAAGGAACTTCAGAGCCATCACTGGAACATTTCGACATCCTGGAGGGTGGGGTCTCACTGGGTTCAAGGTAAATCACAGATGTATGCCGCTGTGTTTAGCAAACTAAAGACTTTACAGAGGCTAGCTTTGACGTACGAACCTCGTATAAAAGCCTTACACAAACAGAAGATGAGAGACATAGGTATCGACCAGAAGCGTGCGTGGTATGTTATAGCCGTCGCGACGGATCCTGAAGAGGAAGGAAAAGGTAAATTAAGATGCATACTTTTCATGTCGACCTCTGTTCACAATCCTTCAGGATACTGCGGAAAGCTCATTCGACATGGTCTCAAGGAAATTGTGAAAGATGCCCCAGTATTTTTGGAGACATCACTTTCTCGCAACAGAGATATATATCAGCATCTTGGATTCGAGGTATAGCGTTGATCCTTTTTGTTTCTCTATCAAATTTACCTAACGAATAATTCAGCTTACTGGAACAACGGTGTTTGGCGAGAGCGAGGTAACTGCGGATGGTTTTCCTCCACTAAAGGGCGAGAAGGACCTAGCAACGGGCTTTACGGTTTACACAATGCTGAAGGCTACATCAAATGTTTAAGCCACCTTCTGCGATGACCCCTTTTTGTGTTACTTTCTCGGATCCTGAAACCTTGGAATTGTCATACTGATACTGTCTTTTGAGCTTATATAGCTTCTCTCCTCTTACTTGGATCTTATTCAGGAATGCCAAATATTCGGGTACCCTCAACGATTAGTAACGGTTGTTCCTGTGCAGTTGATTGCGTTTGAAGAAATCCCGTCATTCTGTCCGCTACGGAGTCCGAAGTTGGCTACCATCAATTTATTCGCCAAACAGGAGCACACAAACGCCGGATTTAGCCACTGTTCCGCAGTTTCGTATTCTTACGGTTCTTCCTTCTTCATCGCCATTCACATGGACACCAAACTTACTGAGATTCTTATTTATAACGAGCAGGCTCTGGCAGTATTCTTCTTGAATCCGCGTCTCTTGGTATAACGCCGCTAGCCCCAGCCTACAATCTCGTATTCTTAAGTCGCGTTCACGATAAATGTCAGACACCGCATATGTGCGCGATGCTAAACCCGGCGAATTCGAATATGCGGCTATTGTTTATGCTCGGGCTTTTGTCTCCGATCCGTTACACACTTGGATGGGCTCTGTCTCTAAACCAGTTATCCTCCCTTCTGGTCAAGCTATTGACCGGGACACAATTCTGACAATGCCAAAACACATCAAGACACTCTTCCATCTACATCATTCATTGATTCTTTCCACACAATACGTAGGCGGCCGAGTGCTGGTGACCGTTCGACCGGAGAACGGCGAGGAGAAAATCGTTTCTGTGACACTGTGGATTCCTCCGTTGGTGAAGGTCGACGGACCCTTGACCGTCATGCACGCTAAACAATATCGAACAGTCTTCGGGACACTGCAGAGCCCCGGAGGCTGGGGACTCGTGGGTTTAAAGGCGAGTGTTTGTATGACAGAATGTGCTTAATACCTTATATTTATTTTCTTTCGAATGTAGAGAGTGGCTATCTCGTACGAAAAACGCATACAAAAGCTCCAGAAGAGGCTCCTGAAATCCAAAGGCATAGACCACTCCCGTGCTTGGCACTTATTGGACGTTGCAACCGACCCTGCCGAAGAAGGCAAAGGTGAGTTATGACCCCTTTTTAAAGCACTCGCAGTGAAACCTTCCTTAAGGATACTGCGGAAAGCTCCTTCGCTACGGTCTTCAAGAGATAGTAAAAGATGCAGTATATCTTGAGGCAACAACTCCTCGAAGTAGAAATTTGTACTCGCATCTAGGTTTTGAGGTGAGCTTAGTATTATTCCTCACGACCGGATCTAACATTGACGTTACTTTCCTTCCTGTGCTCGTTCAAGATTACTGACACCCCGCTGTTCGGAGTCAAGACGGTCACTGAGAATGGCTTGCCTCCTGAAAAGGACCAGAAGGGGAGCGCAACTGGCGTGCCTGTCTGGACTATGGTGTATCTGAAGACGTCAAACCCATGAACAATACCATTCTCTTCTTCAGTCTTCATTTTGCAAGGTACAAAATCTGTTGTCATCAGTACATCCATGCATGAAGTACTCAATCTGGTATATAGTGTATCTAATCTAATCGATTCCTCGTCATTCGCGCCTACGGTGTCACTATTTACTTATTGTGGTCATTTGACTGACTAAAGGTGCATATCGCGCGTGTTCTCAACCTGGCTTTCTCGATGAAGGGGCACCTTGAACCGCCTCAGATTTCGGAAACTTGAATGATTGCTTATATCATCATAAAAACACGAGGTACACACATGGATACTGTGCTTTGGCAACGAGCAAAACAACGAGCTGGGCTTGCTGGCCTCACAGCTTACGCAACTTCTTCCTCTTTGCTCTTGAGTCTCAAATACGTCAAGGAAAGCATGCCTAGCTCGACATCTTCCCCATACTGTGACTGACGTCTTCTTACTATGGGAGTCACCGGAATAAACCTTGGACACGGGAACAGGCGCTTACCTCTTACAAAAAAAGAGAGTATACCTGAATCTAATTCGAATGAAGTCCTTATCAACTCTTCAAGCAATTTGAACGCCGCCTACCAATCGAGCAACGGTGCCTCCTTCTCCATGTATTCTATTGGAAACACAACAGACCCGCATGTCCCTTTTTCCCTCGGAAATGTGGAAAAGTCTTTCGCGGAGATCGTTCCTTCAATGGAAGAGAGCGTGTCCAAGATAGAGGGTCTACTTGAAAGGATTGGCACTGGCCTGGAGACTTTTGCGTCACAGGAAGAGTTCGTCTCCGATAGTTTAATGGTACTTCATCGACGCTGGGTGTCTATTGCAAAGGTATCCGTCATCTGTGAGTATTCTTAGAGCTTTAAGTAACCTTACGGCGCATCAGCGTGTCGATCATATGGTTCGTGATTCTAGACGACTTGCAGCTGTCATTGCTCATACAATTGGAGGTACTTACGACAGAGCTAATTTTCAATCTACGACGCTAATGACAATTTTGGCCTTAGACTTCTGCGGAGACTTAGCGACATTCCTCCTCGAAGTCAATGTCTCGAAGGAGGATAAAGAATGTGAGATGCGTGCTTTTAAGATGGTGAGATCTGTTTTGTTTTTAGTACGATGGGCAGTCATGAAGGCTGATAACGTTTAGAGACTCCAATCTTCTGAAGCCCGGTCACAATCCGAGTCTCTGAAGCTGTCTATCCAGGATCTATGCAAAGACTTGGATGTTCACGAACAGACCTGGAATTTTCTCCGGAAACGGAGGGATTTGGCTGACCTGATCAATGACATTGACGAGCTTCGCAGAGAATTAAAGCAGTACGTTTCGAAGAAATTTTGGAACGATTGTAGCTTTTAATGAATACTTGACTCTTGCTAGGGCCACGAACGAGGTTTGTCTCTCTGACGATATACCCAGGATATCTCACCTTACTGCGAACTTGCACATACACTTCTAAAGATTTGTTTGCTTCTTGCGAAATTCATTTTCAATGCCGCCTGTGCTGGTGCTGTTATCGCCATTGGGGTCCTGACCGGCGATCCAAGTAACTTTATCTCTCTGTTTGGGGTAAGCTTAAGCATTAGAGATCAACATCCCTGTGTATCATAGCTCACACATACTTTGCCGTAGCCGATAAAGGGCGGAGTGGAGAATGCGCGGGATGCAAGACTGGTTTGGAAAAGGCGTAAAGGTTGGTGATTTCTGAACCAATGTTAAAACTTCAAATAGCAGCAAGTGTATGCTTATTCCATATCCATACAGAGGTAAAATCAAAGCTGAAGGGAAAGATACATACGAATCCTACGCACGATTCTACTCCAAGCCAAGCCTCGTCCCTCGTTTCTTTTGGTAGTAAAGTCGGAATCATGGCCGACATTTGGTCTTCGGTGAGTAATTACGCATTGTAGAGATATTGGGTCTACGCTCACCTAGAATTTCAGCTCGCCAATGACGTTGATAGACTTCTATCCAGTTTGCAAATGTCCTCAGGGAAAGATGTCTTAATGGTGAGCATCGTGCAGCTTTCCTGGACATATACGTTCAAGTGTTAACATTCTCTAGACATTTGAATCTAGTGTTACGGTTACAGCTTCTTTATACGATCAACTTGCTGTAGCCTTCTACCAATACTCGAGCGGTCTCTCTGTTCCAGTTTGATGAAATCCACCCAGGCTCACTACAAGAGGAAGGTTTTCTCCAGGGCGTACTCTAACTACGACATTTTTTTGTTTAAGTCATGAATGATATTTATCGAGATCTCTAGCTATTATCATATGTGTAATCAATAACCAATAGCAAAGATACTGTTTTCCAAGTCTTTTGAAGGCTGAAAGATTGACAATTTAAACTCCGAAACGAAGGCGCGACACAGCGTCTACCTGTCACTACAGTAAACTCAAGCTATACTGTACATACAATGTTCCTATCTTTCTCCACCCTTACTGCTCTGGAATTATCAAAATATAATGTACGACCAACAACTTCCACTGCTCATATTGAATCCCAACACGACCAAATCGATGACAGATAATGTCCAGAAGATGGTTAAGCCGCTTGTTACTCGTGTGGTAAGTTGGCATGTTTTCTGAGATCGCTTGACGTTTCCTCACCATGCATGGACGGAATCTAGGAGCCAAATTATATGACAGCTCCTTCGGGACCATCATCGGTAGACAACGAGGAAGACTGCCACGAAAGCGCTCGCATACTTTTGCAAATCTTAACCGAAACGAAGGCCGACTATTTGGCATCCCACTCTGGCTTCCTCGTTGCATGTTACAGCGAGCATCCGCTCGTACAAGAGCTTAAAGGCTATACAGACAAACCTGTCATGGGTATCCTGGAAGCGTCAGTGGCAACAGCCATCTCCCTATTGGGGCCGGGCCAAAGCTTTGGTATCGTCTCGACAGGCAAGGTTTGGGAAGAATTGCTATCGACAGCTGTGCATCATTTACTCGGAACGGAACGATCAAAGCGCTTTGCTGGTGTCACTACGACAGGCTTATCTGCTACGGAATTACATGATGCACCAACGGATCTCGTCCATCGTCGTATCAATGAGGCCACACGTCTACTTCTTAGGCGCGTAAAGGATATTGGCGCAATCTGCCTTGGGTGCGCCGGCATGGCTGGAATGGATGATTGGGTCCGGGAGGCATGCTTACAAGAATTAGGAGAAGAGAAGGGTAATCGAGTGCGAATTGTCGATGGCGTAAAATCAGGGTTTGTCATGTTGGATGGACTGGCAAAAATGTGAGATCTTTATTGATGATCGATTTCAATTAAATGAACTCCTTCCAATGTCTTTGCTTAAGACCCGAAGCAAAATAACCATCTCCTCCAGTAGTACGGACATAGCCTGACCGCGTGTCTAAAAGGCAGTGCCAACTTTGACAGTTTTCATTCAGCACGAGGCTACTTTATCAGAAAGCGTAAAACGTGATCGTCAAGCGCCCGACCGCCATTGTTTTCTGAAAGATACTATATCATCATTTGCTATGCATCGGAACGTGTTCGCAATGCGTCGGCAGCCAGGCTTTCGTGCGGAGACCTTGGAGTACATCGCGTTGACTTTCCTTCTGAACGTGCATCAGGCTCACTTTCCTAGTCATCGTGCTAGCAAAGATCTGCACGACGCGGAATCTCAGTGCAAGGTTTCAGCTTCGTCGAGTAGAATATGACCTCTATAATCAATCGGAAGCGTATGGAAACAACTCTTTCCCATTAGAGCACCATCAAGTGCTGCGCTGTTCGATAATAGCCAGTCATTCTAACTAACAAGTGAGCACATGCCTTATCATACTGAGCTCTCATTGACCGTACCGTACCTAAGCTTAGACTGGGACTAGGAGACCATGGCAGAGCAACGAGAAAACATCATCTCTCATAACATTAATGAGAACACTGGGACTTTTGGGCACGTACGAGTACCAGTCGACACCGCATCTACTTCACTGGCTGCATCGTCGTACTCTGAACGGACCAGCGCTTCTCAGCGTGTTGGAAACCCCAACTTCTATCCAACGGATTCAAATGACGCTCGTAGAAACAAAACTAGCCCATCGCATTGCAACGGGCTCGGTGGTGGATATTCGGATCGACAAGTTCGTACCAAAATGACATTATTTGACCATAATCATAATTCTGTTTTATCCAGCGCAATCGCTATACCGAGCCTCGCACACAGCAGAAACAGGGAGATCAACATGAACGCACTTTGGACTATGAATCATCTGCGGACCTGCAACGAATTGCGACGATGGTGAAAGGAATCAGGGCCGTTGAGACAGAATTCGAGGATGTTTTGAGGCAACTAAACAGTTTACTCCGGACGACAGGTATTGATACGGAAAAAATACACCCACTCTGCAATGATTGGATCGTTCTGCAGCGAGTAAGAATTTTATAGTTGAGCATACAATAGGTTGCTCATGCGATATTAACTACATATTTTCAGACTTTCTCGAAAATTACTCAAGATTCAAACAAGTTGGCATCACGGGGAGCGCAGACGATTGAGGGTTAGAATTTGTCCTTCTCTGCATGACGACGCGTATCCTTATTTCGCATCAGAATTCTGTCAGCACTGCGATTTAGTGGCCAGTGCTGATTGCCCTTTGGAGGAGAGGATTCAAGAGTTGCGAATTTTTAAGCAGGTGAGTGTCAATCCCTAACCATACTTATTGCTATTGATGATCCTATTACAAACTAGAAATTGGAACGCGAGGGCAATATTCTCAGTGCAAAAGGAGAAATTATGTATGACATAGACTCCGCCATCAATGATCTACGGAGGGATGTACAACATTTCGGCTTCAAGTTAGCAAACATACGTCAACCTATCGATAAAGGCCTCTTCGACCGAATCGACTCACTAGAGGCGGAAATTACAACGTGCGTGTTGAGTTCATTGTCTTTCTTTCTAAGTAATTCATAATAATTTTCGATTCTTAGATTGTTTGAAGAGGTAAGTTAACAGTATCTGAGCCGTATTCTATTTGAATGCTGAACAGATCCATAGGTGAAAATGATGAAGCGGAATTTGTTGCAAAGGGGTGGAGGCATTAAGGTCTTGTTAAGGTTTTTCTTCGTAGTCGATTTGCAGAGAATCACGGATGATGCTGAGCCATTGGTAAGCTTTACATGATATTCTTGCAAGGATTGACGTTAATGTCTCGATCTAGACTGACGGCATAAAAAATCAAGAGGTTCTTGAATTAGACAGAAGTATGTCAGTTTTACCTGTCGGAACAAATCACAACGCTCATGCCGATCTCATGTTAAATTAGAACGGGAGGACTTAAAAGGGGCACTTAATAAAAAGATAGACGCCGAGAAGTCTTGGAACTCTGTGAGTTGCAAATGCTCCGAGCAAATCAAGCAAATCAGCGGGCAACTCGGGGCCATTTCGGATATCTGGAGGGGTGTAAGTGATTATATCGTTTGTACTTGCTACTTTGCCATGGCCCTGACTGTTGTCTCCTATTAACAACAGCTCTCTGGCGATGTTCTGATGTTGGAAAAGCAGCTCGAGAGCAATGTCAGACAAAACATGAGTCCTCGTGTGAGTCAAGCTTATCGATATTTGGTACCCGCAAACATTGCTTATGTCGTTTACACCAGCTCTTTGAAATTAAACTGCAGACGACGAAAAAGATGTATCAAAGGCTCTATCACGCTTTAATTGCATATGTTCACAATAAGGAGGTTAGACCGTTCTTTCAATGCACGCGACGTCAAGTCTCATCGTCGTATGGTTCATAGACGATTCCTATTGTAGTATCAAAGCCACCACCCGATACTCACATTATTCAAGGCCCTGTAAGCTGCATATACTCCTTTTCTAGCAATCAGAACTGATCAAAAGTCCATCTTAGGCGATATCTGTTGCTGTCAGCCGGAGTCACCATAGCGGTGAATCCCGCACAGATAACCGTACAACTTCTCAGCACCCTAATCTATCAATGTCGAACATTCACGTACCGGTGGAGAGGAAACCTAAGAAACAACCGTCACGAAATTCAGTGCGTGATGACGATGACCATCCAGTCTTGATACAGGCTTCACAGAGTTATGCTCAATCATCGCATGGTGCTTATGATCCTCCGAAGGTAAGCTCACATTCAACACAGTCACAAAATACGCCTAACTCAAAGCTGATGGGATAGTCAGGGAAGCCTTCGACTCCATCTCAAACTAAAGAATCTATTTCGATCCAAGCTGGTGATCAGCCAATCCGAACCAGTATGTCGAAGAGGATCCTAGGGATAATCTGTCCTTGCTTCGTCAACAAAGCTATCGACTAGTGTATTCTATATTCTCCCTCCTCTTTATCTAGCTTCTATTTAGCATGGCTCTGTGAGCTATTCCTTCCCCTTTATTAGCAATGAATGAGGCATGTAAACTGTAGATCTCATTCTTGTGGAGAGGCGATCCACCTTTGTACATTCTCGTATCGATTCACCTATGTCTTATGCATAACTATTCAAATGTTGTTGCTTAATTCTCTCCCTCTTCTGTGTCAAGGGCTCACTCTGCAGCTAACTCTACTGCTGCGAAGCTCGTCCAGTAAATATTAACTTTGCATTTGGTTTACTCTGTAAACAACCGAGTACTAACTTACGTGCGACTCCCGGCATGTCCCGGGACGGGCGCCGCGTACTATACTATAATTTGAACTTCAACGCGCTCCTTACACGTTGGACAACATCGACTATCGGAATTGACTTCAAAGCTTGGCAATGTTTCAAATCAGCTCAAGCTGCCTCATATCTCATTCCTCATGTTCTCAGCCGGAGGCGCTGAGGATTCTCTGGTCAACGTTTCTACCTGGGGTCACTATCACCACGAGTTTCGCGTTCATTTTTCATGGAACAACACGAGTTTTATATGTTGTTGTTCATGCGTATCAACGGAACAATATACACGGCCCGAGCACAACAACAATGTCGCCTTTGTTGGAGGCTTATAGCTGTTGATATCTTAGCAGGTCTTGAACGCCCTTCCATTGCGCTTTCAGTCCACCATGCATACCTCAAAGACTACTTCCAACGCCACTACCAAGCCCAAAGGCAAGGCTCCCCCAAAGAGCAGTGTGAAAAACTGCTGCAAGGCGCTCAATGAACTTGCCCTTAGTTTTCGTACAACAAGGTTAGCCATCAGGACGGCTCTCTCGCAACCGCCTCAGGATCTTGAGAAAATTCCAGGAGGGGCATCTTGGTTTGACTTACAACATGTACGCCAGACGAACCCACTCGACTGCCTCCAGTGTATAACGATATTTAGGAGTTCGAAGCCTTAGCCATAGAGTCTAACAAAACAACTACCGGTCTAATCAGCACTTTTGAAGGTACGTGTTTTTTTTCTCGTTCAGTAGACTCAAAAGGATCTCATTTCATCTCTTCTCCGTGAGCCTAGACTTTACTGGTGATTTATACACATTCCTAAGTGAGAAAAACACGAGCTTTGATGCGAAAATCAAAGAGTTGGACGTGTATGTTTCGGTGAATCGCCCTCTTCATTTGTAGTAGCTGTTGATCGTTGATCACTTCCTCCAGCATTTAGCGGAGCTCGCGGGCGAGAAAAGCTCGCTACAGGCGTCGAACAAGCTAGACAGCTTACAAGCTCTTCTTTCCGCCGTTACACCCCTCAGGAAAAGCCTCTTTACCAGTGTTTTTGAATGGTTTCGAAGCATATTTGCTAGTGGGAGGCGATGTGAGTTGGGTTGGCTCAACTTGGAGTCTCTGATGACTGCCTTATAAAGCTCTCATTCAAGATCCCCAATCAAAGTATAATAACCACCGGAATCAAGAGGCAAGAAAGAGGGACGCAGCGATCAAGGCGACCGATAAGCTATTGAAGAAGCTACAATCTGTGGACTTCACAGATGTTATAAACATGGTACGATAATCACACTCACAAATATGGCGTACGACCTCGGTACTCATACACTCGTCTACGCTAGTTCTCCCAAGAAGTCGATAAGGCACGAAGAGCATCAAGACAGTGTCAAACCTCCAAACCAACTCAGACTGGCGATAACAGGGTGATTGGGTGCCCTTTATATTGGTCAATTCTTGCGCTGAAGTCGTAACGATCCAATAGCTTCTCTTTTATAGCACGCTCGCAGCAACGCACAAGAATACTTTAGAGCTTCTTAACGCGGTTCGAGGGTACAAAAATGCGTTAGAAGATAGTTCTCCGGTTCGAAGATAGTAAAGGTCCTTTTTCTTCTGGGTCTAAAGGTCAATGGCTTCAGCTGGATAGAGACCAGTCGGTCGCTTATCGTCTTCTATACAAGACGCATATCGTCTCAAAAGTTGCCATCGTTGTGTGTTATGTAACATTATGTTATGCTTCTATGATGTATGCTTCCTTCATGTTCCCTCTATGTTCATAAACAAAACAACATAGTATGTAGCCATTAATTTATCTATTGCTTCTCATATATACTGTAACATATGCAGAGTGAGATCTCTCTGAGTTCGTAGGCTTGTTATTTCACATAGTGTCGATAATATGCATTATGACAATGATGTTGTATGTACATATCTCGAAGTCAATTAACGAGGATGATTATTTAGTTAACTTTTAGCTTCCGGGCTGGGCCGGGCACTTCAAGTTGTCACCGCGGCTACGGCTAGATATACACTTTCAATAGACGTCCACCATCTATCCCGCAACACCTGCGCGCTGATTTCACGAGGCTTAATTTCCCATTATCTAGTATACGTCTATTCGACAGGGAATACGGTCGTAAAGTTTCATGGACTGACTAAAACACGTTCAGTACTCAAGGCATGGAGCAACATCTGTGAAACGCTGAATGCAGGCTGCACAATAAAAACCGAACGTGCGACATGGTTTGAACGCTTTGCAGCGTGAAATATCCGGCACACCTTACTCTTGAAGCCCCAATGGCTCGAAAGCCCTCGAATTCTACAGCTAAACCTGTCAGTAATGTGAAGGGCAAGGCGACCAGAGCATCCACAAGGATCACCTTGAGTGCGAAAAAAGCATCAAAGGTCCTCGACGAGCTTACAAGCAATACACGCACGGCAAGATCTGCCATGGGTATGGTGCTCTCCCAACCAGCTCAGGATCTGAAGCAAGCGCCGGGAGGGGCGTCGTGGATCAACTTGTCACACGTACGCTAGCCAATTCTTCATCCATCGACATAGCGTAACGTTTCTCAGGACTTTGAAGCATTAGTTATACAGTCGAACCGATCTGCTACTAGAATTCTTAGCACTTTCGAAGGTGGGTAGTCCTCTTCTCTTGATTTCGAAGAAAGTCAGATTCTCAAACTGCTTTAATTTTACGAATAGAATTTACCGGAGACTTATACACATTCTTGACGGGAAAGAGCATTGGTTATGGTGTGAAAGCGAAGGACTTCGATGCATATATCTCGGTAGTTTTTCCCGTTCGCCCTACTAGCTCGTCGTCTACTGATTCTTTTCTGCAGCAACTAGCGAATATTTCGCGTGATCAGCAGTCGTTGCAGGCTTCAGACAAGCTGGACAACCTTCAAGCTCTTCTTTTAGCAGTTCAGCCCATTAGACAAAGCCTCTTTACGAGCCTTTTTGCGTCGTTTCGTTCCCTGTTTGCTACCAACAAGAGGCAAAGTATGCCGTTTTGTTTTTGCCGTTGGATGTATCCAATTTTATACTGACCCACGGCATATATAAAAGATCCTCCTCAAGGTCCCAAACGTCCTAGGGCTCAAGACAACAGCCGCTTAAAACGACAGGCCAGGGAAAGAGACGCAGCAACAAAAGCAATGGATCAGTTGCTGAAAAAGCTGCGTGCCATGAACTACGCAGACGTTGTGGACACGGTAAGATCTCCCACAAACTGCGAACCAGTAAACTGAACTAACTTCATTCTACCCTCCGGCACAGTTCTCCGTGGAAGTTAACAAAGCACGTACTGCTTTAAGACAGTGTGAGAATCCCAGTCATACCGTTAACTCTGAGGTAAATCTCACAATTCGTTGAAGTGATTGTCTTTACTGACTAACTACAATGTCATTGCGATAGCGTCACTTCCAAATAGTTCTCGGAGCAACGCACAAGAGCACAATGGAGCTTGCAAACTCCCTTCGAGGATATAAGAATGCTTTGGAAGAAAAGTCTCCGGCTCGAAGATAGTACTTCGACATCCTCCAATGTTCTTACGTCCCGGGTAGTTTACTTGACGAGTGATGCGTTCCATGTACAATTTCGCGTTGAATAGTATAATTCACTTTTATTTCACAACAGTTTGCTGTGCGCAAAAAGACATCCAGTCTGTTATACCCAAAACAATTATAATTATGTACAAAGTAACCGCTACAAACAATGTGTTACAAATAGATGAATCTTACTACAACTACGTTATTTTGCGCTTTGTCCGTTGTTCGAATATTTCAATGTCAATAGTATTCCTCGTGAAAAAGCGCCATATATGGACGAGCTTCGTTTGTCCGAATCGGCGAAGTCGACCAATGGCTTGGGTTTCGCAGGCATCGTAGATTTCCTGTGACGGGGTTAGGAGCGGACTGAGGAATATAGCATGGTTAGCTCCTGTCAGATTGGCACCGCTCGCGCTCTCGTCCATCACATTCAGCAGAAGTACACGTTCGACCGAGTTATTCTGGAATTTCTCCAGGTTCTTAGACTTCTGTGACGCACTGCCCTTGATCTCGAGATACTGGACCTTATGGGCATCGAATGCTTCCGCCACCTTCTTCATAAGATCAGGGAACTGGACAAACACAAGAACGCGCTCGCTCTTAGGGAGCTTATTTCTGTGGATAACGATTGATTAGATGGAGAAAATCCTGTGAGTTTTTTACGTGACCAGCTTACTTTATAAGATCGACAATTCTTTCAAGCTTGAGCCCGAAGTGCCGACCGCGTCCATCTCGTACATCATCAACGCCTAGCGTGTCGCCTCTGACAACGTTCAGCACTCGCGCTGCTGCCTTACACGCGCCAGAGCGTGCATAGACACACTCCTCGCGAACCGCACAGTCCATAACACATTCCATGCACCCGGTGTGACCACATGACGATAACACAGCAATGTCCTCGATCGAAACCTTTTCCTTGCCGCAGGTAGGGCAAGAAATAGTGGGCGGGACTTCCGTTTGGCGCTGCAGATCTCGAACAACAGTAAAATAGCGTAGAGAGCGAACACGACCAACAAGCTCCTTCGTTAAGCGGCGGATGCCATGTGTCTTTTCACGAATTTCCCAAATAAGATCCTTCATCTCGGTCGAGATATCAGCGCCTGTATTCCTCTCTTTCGCTGGTTTATTACTTCCCTGAGCAGCCTTATGTGTTAAAGTCGACATTGACCCAATAATCCCCGATTCCTTTAACAAATCGAGGGCTATTTCGGTAGCATCTGTATCACCTATGCCTTCTTCTCGGGTAACGCGGACATACTCCTGGAAGTAAGTTTCATCGGGTGTTTTCCCAACGCGCTTCTGTAATGCGAGCGTTTCTTTTAGATTCTGGACTAGCTCCGCTTTACACTCTTCCAACTGTCGGGTGCGTTCCTGGACAATGACGTCGCATGCTTTCATCGCATTTTCTTCATCGGTTACATCAAGATCAAAGTGAGAGCATCGTTTGAGCAATGCCTCTTCAGCGGAACTTGAGCTTAATTAGGCATTTCATTCACGAAAGAGTAGAAGGTAAGTACATACTTGCTTTCGCCAAGCGCCTGTGCGAGCCGTTTCTCCCTGTCGCTCTCAGTTTTCTTCCCTCGTTTAATTGTCATGTCTAGGGCACGCAGATGGTGCTCAAGTTCTAGATAAATGGCACGTTCTGCAGCAGGAAGGTTTATGAGTTCGATCTTCTCAATAGATGGGATCTCGTCGATCTCAGCAATATTCTGTGATCCATTTACATTAGTCATGTACCATAATAGCCTGCGAATATGCTTACTTGTCGGACAAACTGATCCAAGAAACCTTGGCCTACTTGGTGACGATGAGCGTGCCATTCCAAACTATGCACTTCCCTAAACGAGTGAAACTTTTCGACATCTAGGTTGAACTTAGCAAACTTGAGGCATATTCAAGACATAACTACGAACCGGTCTGTTCCCGTTTGCGCTTTTTGACCTGAGCAGTTTGACCTTCTCCGTCATCATCTACGCCGAGATGAATATCAAGAAAGGCGGCAATCGTCTTCAGGGAAGCAAAGTCATGAATAGGTGGGGTACCGGAAAGCACCCAGCGTCGCCTTGCGGTAAGCTTTTGGACCATGGATAGAATCTTTCCATCTAAGTAGGTGTATTCATCAATCACAAGACGCTCGAAATAGAACATTTCCAGAGGAGGTGAATGCATTTGTTTCCAATCATCTTCGACAGACTTGGTTTTAAGCTTCCATGGATCGGTCTCCTCGCGGAGCTTTTTCGGGGCCTTGTCCTTTTCAACCTTGGCTTTCTTTGTCCCCGAAGGTGCAACGCTCTTCTTCGCCTTCTTCATTGGGCGTGACGGGACGCTAACTTTGGACTTCTTCCCCTTAGTTGTCGGTACATCGTCCTCCGACTCATCGAACAGACCATCATCATTATCTTCAAACTCTGTCTCTGCGGAGGAATCGTCGTAATCCGAGGATTCAACCTTTCTCTTCAGGGACTTTCTGATTTTGAGCTTTGACGCGGTGTTGCTTTTACCTTTAGGAGCAGCACAAACATCCTCGTCGTCCGAAATTATGATGGCAGTCCGACCGGTCCGTTTGCGAAGTCTCGGTTTGTCATCCTTTGAATCGGTTGATTCATCTGCAGAAGGCGCCTCTGACGTCGGGGGTTCTGTATTCTCAACTTCAGAACTATACTGAGAAGAGATTACGCTTGCAGAGGCAGAGAAGTTCCGACGAGGAATCTCAACATACACAGTCTTCCCGGATGGCGGAGAGATCACTTCGTCGTCATCTAAATCCATCGTATCATTCTTTGCCGCTTTCGCCTGGACCATAGATTCTGCAACTTCTCGAGCTTTGGCACCCTTTAACCGCCTCTTTTGCACAAAGATGTCCTTCTCTTCATCTGGAAAGAAGTCAGTGGTTTACAGCAATCACCTGCTGTGTATCGTACCTTGTTTTCTTGCGTCATGGATCGCTTTCATTGCTGCCATAGGTCCTTTCTCTTGCCTAAGGCGATCCACCTGGGCTCGTAATGAAAGGAGAATATGATCAAGCCTTGCGTTAAAGTATCGCCCGTCTTGATTGGGGAGGGAACCTCCGGCAGCAAATGCCTCGAGGTTAGAGAGATAGACACTGCTATGGAATAAGTTTGACGCGACCACAACTATGTCAGCGTCTTCAATATCTTCAACAGTGACTGAGTTTATGTTAGACGCGGTAGAGATAATTACAACCTGGAAGTGATCTCCCGTGAATTTCTTGATCTCCGAGCCCCATTGCCTTGTCAAGTGCGGCGGGACGACAACCAAAGTGCCCCTAACATAAATTTTTCCATGCAAGTGCTCTTTCGGGGGGCGTGGATCTTGCCTGACCGACTTGGATGAGCAGTCGATTAGTCCGAGTGTGATTGCAGTCTTCCCATATCCGACTTCATCAGCTAAGACACCACCACGCACTCGCACAGGGCGCTGAGCTCGACCTTGAGCTCGCCAACCCATTGGCTCTAAAATTGCTTCTGCAATCTCTTCCTCGACAAAAGGGGGTGCATCAAGGGATTCTTGCGTCAGCATCCAAGTAAGCGACCGTAACTGCTCAATACGAAGTGGTATCTTGAAGTGCTTCGGCTGCGAATGCTCCTCGTCTCTTCGATTGCTGTCCAAAGCAAACTTTGGTAAGCTCAGCTTCGCGGGGTCCACAAAGTCCGTGTCCAGCCTCCAAGCAAAGAGAGGATTTTCCGATCGGTTGACTGAAGGTAATCTTGAACACGCTCGGTGAATTAGGGACGGGAAGTTCACGCCAATTCGAACTGTACCTAGCCCAGATTTTGCGTCCAAGTTTAGCTGCGTTACGAAAGGGCTTGGTCGGTTCTTGAGGGCTCGTTCAAATGCTCCAGCCTGCGAAGGATCTTCGATAGCAATGACTTTACTTTTCTCGCCTTTCATCCAGCGAATGATGGGAGCTGAAGGTGCGCAGCGATCACACTCACAGAAGGTCGTAGGAAAAGAGACTTCTGTCCAAGCACTGAAATTGTCATTGATATTTTTGATTCTCTCGACGAGCCAAGCCAAAGCCTTGAATGTAAGACGTTCGTGAACTTTGTCCACTTCCGCCCATTTGTTTCGCGGCCATTCGGGCCCTGCCTGCTCATTCAAAGGCACCTTGCAGACGAGGAGTGCACTGGCGCTCCTGCAGTCGTCATTCGAGACGCTGATTTCCAGTGTGCGTCCGGGAATGGCGAATTTCGCTTCTCGACTTTTCGATGACTATACTTCTTTCAGTACGCGTAACATGAACTTCAGACTAAAATAGCTCACAGCAAGTACGACTGCGCTGGCCTTCGCCCATGCGCAAGAAATATTGCAGACTGCAGAGCTCGCTTCATCCTTGACCTGCTTCTGCCTCCATTTGGGATTAAGCTTGGCTACTATAGGTCTTGTCTCACCAAACTGATACCTACGAGTGCTAATAGAGAATACGAATGGGTCCTCGTCTGCAGTACCGCTCCGGGTAGGATCAAGGAAGAAGAAAAGCGGTGGCAGATCACTTTCTTCCGACTTGATTTCTTTCTTGTGAAGAGCGCTTGTAGCGGTACCGCACTTATCGAAAAGGGTGTATACGCCGGAAATGTCGCGGTCGAACAAGGGCTTCGCATCCTCGGGCAAAGATATTTCAATCTGCGAGTAGACCATACGATCTTTATACGAGTCTTGCAAGCCAAGTCGGGCCTCCCAAGATGGAACTAGTTCCCCAACGCCTCTGATGTTAATGTTGACAGTTGACGGCTTCGGTAATGAGAACTCCCATACGCCATCCAATAGTCCATTCTTGCATAACATACGTGCTATTGGGAACTCCAGGAGGCGACGAATCTCGCTATTTGCAGGAACGGTATCCTCTGGCTTTGCAAAGAAGCGCCATTCTGGCCGTTGCGGGTGTAGTTGAAGTTCAAGAAGACCAACAGGCGAACTGAATATCGCAACCCAAATCTCCTGTCGCTTTAGTTCTACGAATCGTTGTTCGACCGAGCACGCTCGCAGCACAGCATCGCGCCAGATACCCCACTTCTTATCCGTTATTCCGTCCACGTTACGTACTTTTAGATCTTCCAAGAGGTCTTCCGTAACGTTTGCGAAAGTCAAGCTCATAGGTAAGACTGACTTGAGCTCCCGTGCGAAGATTGTTGGGGCGAGGCGAGGAGAGCTGGTGAAGTCAATGGGCTCATAGTTGTGCTCTGGTCTGCCTCCGCACTTCGCACAAGTAGACGTACTGCAGTCCACGCAACGATTGAGAACACGGCTCGTCATATCAGTGCGGCCCTCGCAATCACACAGACGGGCACTCGCTTGTGCCTTAGCCAATAAGTCTGGTAGCGAACTCTCATGCGCAGTCGATAAATCCAGAGGTTGCTCATTGAGCTTGTCGTCTCCAGAGATGTGAGATTCTATGCTTTCCCTCTGTGCCTCATCCACATCCATACCATCCGCATCGTCATGGGCTACCTCCTCATAAGCATTACCCGCCTTCTCCTCGTACGTATCTTTATCGTCACCCTCCTTCATTAAGTTCTTTCCGACTACTAAGGCGGCAAGTATGCACGCGCCGACGACAGTCGTCGACATCGCGTTTCCAGCGAGATCGGCAAGTTGATCTTCTGTCTCCCGCGTTAGGAGCAGTTTGTCGATAGGTAAGCCCTGCATTGCGAGTGCCTCCAGTCCCACCATTGGCCCTCCTCGGTTTGTAACATAAGGGATCATGGAGGGCGTCAAACATGGGCACACACCCAGTCGCTTAGAGCTGATTTCTCGATCAACGTTCTGTGAAAGATTCCACACGAGCCTATCACTAAAGTCAATTCTACGACTGACAGAAACGAAAAGTGAAACGCACGTTTTAAAGGACGGATCCACACCAATCTTAGCAGAGCGCAGAAGTGAGATATCCATGAGATCCCACACGCGCTCTACTTGACCGACGCCCCAGTCATCCCAAGCGAAATCAGGAAGTTTGCAATAGCCACCTTGAGAAACATTAGCATTAGAAGATAGAGATAAAAATTAAGCTTACCATCGTCCCAGTTTGTTAGAGGACGTTTAGAACCAAGTTCTTCCTCTAGCCTAGCGCGCTGATGTCGGGATTCACAGCGGCCCCAATCTGTGCGACCTGTTCGGCGGTCGAGTGCACCGTAGCTCTCTTGTACAAGCTTCTGACGTGCCTGGTGGATGCGTTGGTCGTCCGTTGGAAGAAGCCAACTGTCAAAAGTCGTAGACGCGGGCCGTTTGAGCTTGTCCAACACGCTCTTCCATTGAGTAGGCATCGAGGAGTTTCTCTGATGAACAGCAAGCAAATATACACGGGTGCGAGTATGCGGGACGTAGTAAAGTTTTGTGTCAACCCGCAAGAAACCAGCACTGTAGTTATTCTTCTCAAAATACCGTGTCACCTTATCCCATGGTGCACCACAGACATTCTCAAGGATCACTAGGGGAGGGCGATGTTTGTCTACCCAAGACATCATTCCTCGAAAAGTACGGCCAGATTCACCGTTTGCATCTATGTCCTGCTTTTCGTTGTTCAATGTAGAATAATCAACGCATGAGGTACCAGCGATGAGCAAGTCCACATCGCCTGGCACTTTCATCATCGACCCGTAAGCTGTAGTACTAAGACATAATAAGTATCATATAAAGATAAGCCAGCGATAGAGCGTACGCTTCATTATCTCCTAGCTCACAGATATCTCGGAACAGGATTGGAGGTGAGAAATTGCGTTCGATATACGCTTGCTTGAAAGGCTCGATCTCGCAAGAAAAGACGTGCTCAACATCGAGCTTCGTTCCGTATAGTTCCTCTATTGAGTCCTGTATGAGCTCTAGCGCTAGGAGCGGAGACTCTGTGCCCGAGCACATTGTAGCAACACGCAATTTCCGACCCTTGACGCGTTCCGCGACTTTCTTGATGTCTGGAATATTGTGAACGAGATCATTGAATATAGCTGGAATGCTACTGATCGGAGGGAGTGCAGAGTTGGCCGGGGAGGCTTTTTTGTCGATTACCGGGGTATCCTTAGAATCTACAGCATCCTCTTCAGCTTCGTCCTCCTCATCTTCGACTGCAACGTCGGCGATCTCCACATCTTCCTCAGATTCAGCAGCCTTCTTCTCCGCCTTCTTAACCTTTATAAATGTGTTGAGTGTTGACTGGCCCTTCGCTTTGGCGGAAGCCTTTGGCCTAGCCATGTCGAGTCCTCGACGAAATTGAGGGAGGAAAACAAGAGTGTGTGCATGACAAAACGCGTGTCTGACGTCTGACAAAACGCGCGCTGTAACGCGTGACAAAGCGTGCACGGAGTGTTTTACGTTTCCGCGCCTGTCACGCCGTCGCCGAACTTGATAGTCAGCGGAAGCAAAGCGTCAACGCCCAACGCTGAATATTCTCTTCAAAATCCTCCTCGGGACATGTCTGCTATCTTGCATTGGGCCAAATCTTTCTTCCACGACAGCTCGTTCGAATGGCTTGACACATCTCTAATTGGCGACTGGTACATATACTGTTAGATCAGCGATACACATACTGAAACTTATTACTTCACTCACATCAGGGCCATTGCAACATTTCTCTACATTCTATCAAAACTTATCGACCGGCTTCCGGTATTCGAGCGAGAATTCGATGTGTCTGATCCCTTGATAAAGCACCATCACACTAAGCAGCAGTAAGAGAGAATGCATTACCTGAGATGGCTGATACTGAAATGTGAATGGGGTGCAGAATCAGTGGCTTCACAACCAATCTCTTGTCTTTCGTTTTACCGCTATGCATTCTAATAGCTGCCTCGTGTGTCAACAGGTCAGCCTTTGAGCTGCACCATAGCGCGTTAGGACTCTGGACTTCTAGGTGATTGATTCATTTTTGAGAAGCCAGCTACTTGACACTCAATGTCTTCGGGCAGTTCGTTGTCTCGTTTGGTCACCGAGGCTGTCAAGAATCGTGTAGGTGAGAAGAAAGGAGTATTCTCGAACATCGATTCATGTATTGACTCTTTCTAGGGAGATTACGACCGGACTTTTTGGCTCGCTGTAAATGGGGGAAGGCTATAAAGCAATGCACAGGGTGAACAGCCTTGCAACTAGGAAAATCGATTTTGTCGTTAATTTTTTTCTTGACGCAGAAAGATGGCTGACGTATTGGATGGGAGGAAGTCGTTTCCGTCAGGACACTCGTCGACTGCTTTCGCAGGGATGACTTTCATGTTTCTATGGCTTTCTGCAAAAACTGCGGCGTGGTGTTTTGCTGCGCCTTTGCCACCACGCAGTCCTTGGATTGTCACGTCAAGATTTGGCAGAGTTCTCCTGACAATCCTACCTTTAGCTTTCGCAACTTGGGTTGCTATTTCTAGGGTAGAGGACTACGTACGTGAACATTGCACTTTCATTCTGACGAAGCTAATTTCATGCGAACTGCTAGCGTCACCATAAAGAAGATGTGATAGTTGGAAGTCTGATAGGCATCATTTCCGGTGCTATAGGCTATCTCTCGTTTTGGCCAAATCCCTTCTCCCATGTCAATCATAGACGAGGGATTGCACACCAACCGCGACTACTATACAGAAATGAAAATGAAGACGGTTTGCAAAACAGAGGTTATGAATTAGCAAATTTGGAGGAAGGAAGAGATCGTGTATAACAAGACAAGAGGACGAATGCAAAAAAATCATGACCGTGACCCCTCTCTCACAAAAACCCATCTGTCTCCAACTTTCCTCATTTGTCCACCAGCGCCTCCGCTTGCAGCGGCTATTGGGATGTCATCCGTTGTCTTCGGTAAATCTAGCTGCTTATTCGTTGGCGCAGCATTCCAGCTCTCCGATTTTGATGAACTACCCTCCCACCCTGATTGCATGGCGTTTCCATAACCTTGCGGGTGCATCTGGTCGAAGTTCGATGAATCTTGGGGAGGCATCGGTGCGGATCCCATACCCATACCCAAGGTCATCATCTGGGCCATGATGTACTGCATCAACTCTTCCTGCGATGGCAAATAACCATTCGTTACTGCGAATGCGTCACCCAGTGCCTTCCAGCTCGCGGGGTCCGTGGGACTGAACGAACTGAAATCAAAGCTGTCGAGACCTCCCGCTTTCACTGTAGACGCCGTTACAGACTTTTTTTCGCTCTCCAATGGTTGACCTGGGATTCGTTGATACTGGGGCGACCTATCTCGACTCCAAGTTGATATTTCCTCTGTCGACTGACGCGCCTCCGAGGGTGCACGTAGTGCTGGAACCGAGCTCGCTTCGACTGAGGGAGAACGGATGTCGCGTCCGAACTCATCCTTCCCGGATCCTTTTGGTGGCGATGCTCTTTTATTAGGTTCCCTGAGGCGTTCATTATTATCCATAGACGCAAGAGAAGGTCGACCAGGTGGGCTGTAAGGCCTAACATCTCTCCGTCCTGAGGGAGTTTCGAACTTCCTTCTTGAGGACGGACTCCGCGATCGGCTGAACCGCTGGCCGGTATGAGGTCCCCGATCATCCTCCTGCCTATAGCGATCCCGATCCTCGTATCTTCCTGGCCTAAAATCGTCTCTTCCATATCCTTGCTGAGCAGAATGCCCGCCACGGCTCTGTTCGCCGCGGTAACCACCCCGTCGATTGTTATTGAAGGCTGACCGCTCATGGCCTCTATTTGATTGGCCATTGTACCCATTATACCCCGAGTCCCTATGATCAGTACCCGGATAATTTGTTACATTTGTCAGAGAGTGAGGACTCGGTCCGGGAATGTTTGGACCCCGGGGATAAGTTGGTGAGGGAACAAAAGGGATTTGTTGAGGCGCAACGTGCATTGGAGGAGCATTGGCGACATTATTCGTCAGCTGGTGTAGCAGCAGCTTCGCAGGATCTATTCGTGGTTGCGAATGCGCACCGGCATTAATTGGTGGTGCACCGCTTACGTTCGATGTGTTGACGGCTATTTGGCTAAAGGATATTATGAATTTCTGCTAACGTATTCCAAGGATATACCAAGTGCTCACCTGCCTGCAGCGGCTGCTGTAGCTGAAGTCAGCAAAGCTAACAACGCTGCTTGCGCGGAGTCAGGAGTCGTCGTTGCAGTCACTGGCGAGGCGGAAGGAGGAGGGGCAGGTGGTGTCGATGTGTTGACGGTCGGAGGTGTGGGATGCTTTTTTCTTGGATCAGCCGTTGTAGTCGACTTTGTGTTCGATGAAGCTTGCTTGATCTCTGACCCATAGAACCAAATTTATATTTCAGTTTAACTTCAAGAGTGCATGTACGATAACCGCAACAAGTTTGGAATTGCCAAGAAGAGGTACTTAGCAATACAAAATAAAGAACTCGATATGCACCTTTCTCTACCACATTACCCTGATCTGCGAGTCGAGATAACACATCCGGAGGGAACGTACTCGCTTTCGTCCATATGTCCAGCACCTTCTTCGTCTTTTCCTGTAACCCATGCAAGGTAATGCAAACAAAATGTCAGGGTTTTTATCTTAGGAGAAAGCGTTAAAAATGAGAAACTTCGGCAATGCCTCTACGCCATTCATGTCGCCTTTGATCACGATCATGTGATAGCCTCGCGCACAACTGCAGATTTAATTTTCGGCTCAATGCGTGTCACATCTTCGATGATGCATTCTATAACGCTCTATCGCAAAGCGAATTATCGTTGCCATTATAGCGGAGGGATGTATAAAGCACCTGATGAATACAGGCCAACATGTACTAGGCTAGGCATACGGTTAGATGGTTAGCACATCTAGCTATCAGTTTCGTCATCAAGCTTGGTTACTTGCAACTCTGGCTAAAGCTCCGGTGCTTCGTCCACGCGAAGGGTCTGTGTCAAATAAAGAATGTCCTAGCATCTTTTTGGTATAACCTCGTCTGCGGCCTGGCACATGTAGAAGCACCGGAGTTCGATTAGTCGCACAGCAGTTGACAAGCAAGCAATACGACTTGAAGCTTTTAGCTGATGGCATTGCCAGGTTTCTTTCTAGGAATGAATACGCATAGCAGCGAGGTGCGCGAACGTGACGCTTCTAGATATAATCAGTACCAGTCTCCACTAACCTTAGCTTCCGGGAGACCAGTCGCAACCACGTCCTGAAAGAGGCCATCAAGGACACCCTCTATCTTCAATAGAAAGGTTGCTGCGTTCCCCTTCTCTGCGTTGATAGTACCAGTCAAGCCTTGTTTGTTGACCTGACTGCGAGCGGCGCGGCATAGGGAGTCAAAGACATAAAGACTAGAGATCTTCGCCTTTGTTGGCAGAGACTTGTGGTTACGGTATAACACCGAAACAAGCTGAGTGTCACACTATCACAAGGAGGAATACGGGGTTGAGTCGACAACAAAGATGGCATATTTGTTAGCTTCGCCATACACAACTGTAGCTTGCCACGTACCTCCATTAGTTTTAAAGCCATCTCCGTCAGGCTCGACATCTTCGAAGCTGATAAACGTTTTCCATTAATTATATCCTTTAGAGTGACTTCGAATCCCTGACACAGCCATGTGTAAATTTGACCGAACGAAGGGTTCAAAAGACTACTTACATCAACAGTAGGTTCAGCAGAGCTAGAGGACTCTCCCTTTCCTGTCTCAGGCTCCTTCGACATGATGAACGCGTAGCGAGGTGCGAGAGATGGTGGTCGGTGGCGGGTGGAAAGAGTGTTTATTTGCTATTGTTATTTACTAGCATTCAGTTCCATCGGAGTTTCAATTTCTGTATTATTTTTCGATAGGACACCGCAGTGCTGATAGTTGTTAGTCAAATATCATGAATTCGAAGCTGATATCTTGTGAGATCATAGCTAATATTCACTGTTACGGTAAGAGTATGAAGGGGGGACAATATATATGCGCTGCTTTATTTCTTTTAAACTGGAGAAAAGGACATGACATATGTAAAACATAAAGAATTCTCTGAATGGAGCAAGACAGGTTGCAATATGAGAAGGTTTTATAGACTAATTATTATCAAGCACCTCAGTTTTTAGGTTTGAGTGCGCTTTATGTCATATTGTTCTCCGACGGTCGACTCCAATATACCGGAACTCTCTTCCGAGATGAAATTGTGAAGGTACGAAGAGTACAAGTTTATCGATAGGAATGTCAGAGAGAGCCTTGAGAGTAGCAGAGACAGAGAGATTCAAAGATCCGTCAGATGACTTTGAAGTAGAGCTAAGTGAGAGCCAGACGTTTGAAGGCAAAGAGACCCGAGAACTGAAAGGATGTTCAGGGTAGCGTAAATTCGAAGAAGAGATAATTTACCTGGAATGAAGCAAGTCTTTGCCTCGGTTTATTGTTGTCTTCTCGGGATAAATAACGAGATTATCACCAACTTGAGGGGGTTCGATGCAGAACGATTGATAGTGAGGTTCACAAGTCTGGCCCTCTGAATTGCAAATTTCTGACCCCGCAGCATATGCGTCCGATTGAACGAGATCAGAGATTGGACATTGATTCATGTGCAGAATACGCGCTGCCCTGATTAATTGGGGACCATTGTGGTAATCTGGGATATTGCGCTCTAATTCAGTGGACCGAGGACTCGTATTCTTTAAGGGACGATGCGGAGGACCTAAGTGTTCAGGTGACATGGGCCGACGGCGCTTTGTTAGTCCCTGTACTCCCTGGTGTCCAGAAGAGTTGGCCGCACCGTTGATTTCGCTTTCTGCCTGTGAAAAAGCGGAGAACGAGCTCTCCGAATCCACTCTGTGGCCCGTTCGGGTGGACGGGTACTCAGATTTGTTCAGAGCTCCGAAGCTTTCTATGATCACCTGTTATCATTAAGGTTTCCCCGCTGTGATGGATTACATACCGTCCAGCACGAAATCTGAGAGAGGGATGGGAAATCTCGAGGAGACCACGGCCTGAATCCAATTGGCATGGAAAACCTTGATCGAGCGCGGAGAACTCAAATTTAGAGCGATTTTGATATCTTTTGTCTATACCTCACTTACAACGATTGGCCTCTTCGATAGTCTTCGGGAGGGTCATCGCGAAGCCCAAACGTTATCGAATCACCACTCACTCGAGCATCCACGGGTCTCCCATGCCATCACAGAAGAACCAGTCCGAGTACTGCTTCTCTTTCATAGTCCTTGCCAGTGTCCCACCGTGCTCGGCTATGTGGTGTCGGATCATTCAGTCAGAGTCAGCGGGATATCTGACTCTATGCGCCTCGGGTATACGCACTCCATGCTTCCTTGAGCGTTGATGAGACGCTGGGGCTAAAGCAGGCTGGTAGAGCCGCGGATAGTAAGATAAATATATATACTCTATGGGAAACATACCAGTTCCCCTGAACAACTTCATGGCACGAGATATTGAACGGTGTGAAAGTCGTTCGTTCACGTCGGCGCGAGACGCGATTGTGGCGGTGACTTGAAGCCTGAGGCTATTTGGCTCTGTTAGCCATTGGCCTCAATCTTACTACACAGCCACTGCTTTCAAGCGTTGACGTTGCGTGCGCAGGTCCTGTTTGCAAGTACTGCAATGGCGGAAGCCAACCAACAGTTACCTTCGTCCGCTGGCCCTGCGCGGTCGACCGCAAAGGATATCGAAGGTGTTGGTAAATTCAAAGTGAGTAAGTATGCATCTGCGCAAGGCCTTCGTCTAAACTCATGAAGCACCCAAATACGAACAGTTAGCTGCGGTCAAGGGAAATCGGTATAAGGACAAGTTCGTGCACTTGCTTTGTGTCGCCATCGCTCCTTGAGGATCTGAGCTGCCTCGTATAGGTTTCACGTTACGAGGGAGAGATATGATGCCGTGACAGCGGTATGTTGCTCTTTCTAGCAGCCCGAACTCTTCAAAGTAGTAACGACCGGCCGGTTGCCCCAGAGACAGAAAGACCTGCAGAAGGAGCTTAGCAATGCAAGCGCGAAGCTCAAGAAACTGCAGGCGGAAAATGAGTAAGGTCGCTCTCTGCCCTTCGTGCTACGACTAGCTCATTCACATATCTACGATTTTATCTTGTTGCGAATACTCGGGTTTATTCGTTGCCAACACGTACATTGTTCCTGGAACGATATACTAAACGAACCCAACACATGGCCACTAGTCTCCTATTGGACGCTATGCAAATCGTCGTGCCCAGCCAACCGACCCTCCAGGACATACTGGGGCAGCTTTCCCCACAGGCAGAAACACCGTTGAACGGACACGGACATACATATCCTCTTGCTGAACGTATAAACGGGGACTCGCTTCAAATCGAGGTAAGTAACTACGTATATTACGACGCGTATGCTCATGTTCTCGGGCATGATCGGACTTCGGTTGCGTCGTACTTTTTTTTATTACTTTTGGTCCATAGATTTTGTGCTGACGATTTGCGATTTTTACTGAATACGCATGAATTACGCAGTATGATGCCGTTCAGGCCCACCCGGACTATCCGCCAGCAACGGACGAGATAAATGGCCGATAGGGCAGCCTGTTCCCCGATCAAATTGGAATCCAAGATTCAGCTGGGACTAAATTCTACCCCCAGATGGCTTTCGCTGCGAGATTGGCCCATAAGCTGCCCGACCCCCGAACTCTTTTATTCATTTTTTTTCTTACCTTTACCCCTGCTATCGAAAAACTACTATTTATCAAGATCGCCGGATATGATTGGTGTGCACATGTGTATGTAGGAATACAGTTATACAGTCCATTTGTCTGTTGTACGTGCGTTCTCTCTCGTACACAAGGATTCGAACTTCAGATGATGATAACGAATGTGAAATGTACAACTTCTAGCATGCGTGCCCCGGGATGGGAGATAGAGGAGGATGATCAGGCACACTTTTGTTCCTCGGACAATGCGACACATTGAAAGGGGGGCTGTTGATGATGGTACATATCTAAACAGGATTGGAACGAAAGCATGGTGAAATGGAGGAGGAAAAGAGCAGCAAGGCTGGATACTACTTCATGGTACAGATGGGGGAGAAACGCAATCAGATGACAATGGATCCAAATGCCGGAAAGCAAAAGATATAATGGAGGTGCGATGTGCAGAACAAGAAAGAAAAGGCTGAAAAAGAAGGATGGACAAGAGATGTACACAAAGCAATCTGAAAGAAATGATACCTGGAATGCCGAGAACGGGCGGAAGCAGAAGAGAACACAAGAAAGCAGCGAGGGCAAAAGATCGACAAGTCCAAAAGTCAAGCGGACAAAGTCCAAGGAAGGAGAGACAAGGGTCCGAACATATACTTAGATGTATAAAAGACATCTCTAGAACAGGGAAACGTGATAAGTAGGAAGAAAGAAAAAGAAAATTGGATCGTCAACATGTCCGTTATCATCTGACGTCTTTTTGTTTGGGAGCATGAGAGCATGATGAGCACCAGCCAGCCACAGTCGGCCTTTTTTGAAAAGTGCCATAAATCATATCAGTCTTCTTACGCCAATAGGAAATAAACAAACGAGCCTATAACGCGCATCTAAAAGTGGGAGTAAGGAGAAAGAAGCGAGGCTCGCGACGAGTGAGAACGTGAGGGGGCACGCTGTGGTGACTGTCTAAGGACCGGAGTGTCCTTTGTTCACCGGCGAGACGTTCAGTAAGGGGGTTGCGGAGTGCGGACCGTTCGCATTGCGATGGGCTGTACCGCTGATGTTGACGAGCAGGTCATCGCGTCTGCCGGACGGACGGGGCGCGAGTCCGCTTCCGCTGCGCGGGCGGTTGCTCCCGTGCGCCCAGGGCTGGTTGATGCCGTACCCGAGCGGCGCGGAGTCGCTGCGTGCGCGGGAGAGCCGTTTAGTCTGGCTGTTGTCCTGCGCGAGCGCACTGACAGACGACGAGATCCCCGAGGAGCCCGTGCGCTGCCGCTTGCGGTCGGAGGCGCTCTCGAGCGCGTCGAACGCGCCCCCTGGTGAGGGAGGGAGAGGGGTGGAGAGTGCAGACTCGTACCGCGCGGTGGAGATGCCATGTGTCGCGTATCCGCCGTTGGTGTCGTACGGGATATGCTGCAGGCTATGTGTCCGTGGTATTGAATGCGTGTGTTGCGCGTGTGTGTGGTGCGCGGACGGAGGGGGGAAGTCGGTATTCGTAGGGCTGGAACTCGGACTGAAGGAGTGAAGGTTGTGGAACGAGCTCGGGAGCGTCATGGCGGAAGTGTATCGTGATGTAGTCGTTGCCGACGTGGGAGATGTGATAAATATTGGAGGGTTTTCGTTTGTCTCCCATAGTTCAGGTGGAAAATGAGGCACTAGAAGTCAAGACGAATCATAGTCAGTTCACCAGCCATTTCAGGGCCCGAGATGTTTCGGGGTACGAGGGGGGTCAAGGATAGCGAAGAAGATGGATGATACAAAAGTGATGATGATCAAGAGAAAGGAAATACTCGGCAACTACTCAAATGGTGCGGACTACTTACATTGACCCGGGAAGGCCTTTGAGATGAACTCGTGCAGCGTCTTCGTCACGCTTGTTAAGCGTTCGACTTTGCCTCGCTCGGCTTCGAGAGCTTTTACGACACGGCGATTCTGCTCACGCATCTGGCTAAGCTGCGCGGCGACCTCGCCGGGGAGCTCGACTCGGTGCTTGATCGAGGGATCAGGCTCGAGCGCTTTGCGCTTGATTTCATCGAGAAGATCCGGGCGGCCACGGAGGAACTTGTGGTGGGAGAACTCCCATGTCTGCGCGTCTGTCGAGGTGCGTTGTGCGCGGGGCGTCTGCCGAAAGAAAGACAAAACAGAACGTCAGCGCGCTGAGGAGAACAACTACCCGGGGCCTCCTGGAGAAGGAATAAGCCCGGGGGGGAAGGGGGGAAACTCACCCGGTTGATCTTGTGGAAGCCATACATGTTCAGCTGGCGAACGAAGCTCGAGAACTGTCATGTATATGTCGGCGTTAGAGGACATTGGATTATCATTATCACTTTCGAGGGGTTGGGCTGCTTACGTTGTTATGCTTAAAGTGGCTACCTAGGATAGTCCGGCTGAATTCGCCGACGTTTGAGACAACGAAGCTGTTGGAACCGAGCATCAGCTTCACGCTTAATTTTCTTTGCCAGCGTATGAAGCAGATTGGAAAGGAACCACCCCCTTACCTTGTGCCCAAGTCCGTCCACGAAATGAAATGCGAAGATTTCGGGTCGCTGATCATTCTGTTTCACACGCATGGTTTAAAGTAAAACATGAAAAGGAAAAAAAAAAAACTTAGAATTAGAGATAGGCGAGGATGACGTAATAGAGAACGGGACGCAACTGGTAGAGTTTAGTGACGAAGTTGTTCGTCCCAGCGGAGGTCTTGCTGCCTATTATTCCAACGTTCTGTGTAATGTCGTTTGTGTTCCCTGTGGATAGTGTGTGCCCGAGGCCGTTCACGCTGCCGGCACTCTTGAAGGGGTCATCGGGCTCGCCTCCGGACGAGCTGCCACCGTCAATCGGGCTTCCTTGCGAGTCCATTCCCGTGTAGCCACCCATGTCGACCTCTTCAAACGAAGCCGGATTTAGCTCGAGAGACGCAGACACTGCCGACCCAGCCGACGCGTCGTATATTCCGACACCGACATCCTCCTCCATGGAGACCGGAAGCGGGGTTGAGCCACTGGTGAAGCTTCGCTTTCGGGGTATGGACTTCTCGGACGAGGAGGACGACCGGCTGCTAGTCGTCGAGCGGTGCATGGCTATGTCATAGCTGGTGTGGTCGTAGCGCACTCCACCGCCATGGTCAGGCGGGGCGTACGCGAACATATTCGTTGCGTGACGCGCCTGCTGTGCTGCGGTCACGGAGGGCGGCGGGAACGCGTGCTGCTGCGGCGTCGTGTTTGCGGAGGACGGGCTGAGGGGCGTGACGGGGGAGAGAGTCGTGCTGGCCGTGCTCGGATGAGGCGAGGGCGTGATCGGCGAAAGAGTCGTGGGCGACGTGACGGAGAGCGAGGAGATGTTCAGCGAGAGCGAGGACTGGCGCTCCGGGTGTGGGTGCTGGTGCTGGTGCTGGTGCGGATGCCCTGGGTGCTGGCCGTGGTGGGACTGCTGCTGCTGTTGCTGTTGCTGCTGAGCGAGTCCGACGTGTCCGTGAGTATGTCCGTGGCCGTGGAAGAAGCCGGAGTAGGACTGGGCGTGGTCGAGCTGGGAGACGGAGGGTGCGGGCGACTGGAATGGGGACGGACCGACAGCAGCTGCAGCGGCCACGGCATTGTGCTGGGCGGATTGAAGTAGGGGCCATTGCTGCTGGGACTGCTGTGCTCCCGGTTGCTGGCCCTGCTGCTGCTGTTGCTGTTGAGGCGCACCCTGTTGCGGTTGCGACTGGTGCTGTTGGCCGTAGTCTGCGGTCGTGTAGTGCGACGAGTGCCCGGTGTCCATTTCGAGCATTGGAGGTGATTCGATGGGGGTAAAGCAACCGTGATGTTCAGTAGCCTAGCTCGTAGCTGTCTGCACCGCCGGCGGACTGTCGCGCGTCCCTCCACGCAAGGCTGGAAAACCCACAGAGCAAAATACGAAGCGCGCGTGACAGGACGAGGTCAAAGAAAATCAGAAAGAAGGGGCTCTTCTTTCTTTTCGAGACGCGCACTAGCAAAAACGGGCAGCTCAGGGCTCTCTCGATGGATAAGCTGCTTATATCAGGGCTTCAGACGGCGACCGGACTAGGCATATACGAGCAGTAGACAGACCGACGACGCTCGCCGTGTATGATGACAGCAGAGGTAGCTAGGACGCAGGTGTGAGCATGTATGACGGCCTTTGCTTGCGGAGAACAAGCTAGGGTGTACCGGGAAGGAAGCAAAGAACGACGTAGGAGGAGGAAGGAAGGGACGGAAGCAAGAACGGCAGCTAGAAAAAAGGAGGGACTGAATCGAAAAGAGAGAAAATAATAGAAAATAATAAAGCGAAAGCAAGTGTGTCTCCTCCCTCTCCCTTTCCTTCGCTCGCCAAGTCGGAATGAACCCTGCACGCAGCTCCCCAAGCACCCCTGCACCAATCTCAGATCCATCTTTTTTTCATATTTATATTTATCCATTCCCAGCGCTCTCCGTCTGCTTCCGTTTTCAGCGTGCTGCAAGTCTTGCTGATTGCATCTATCGGCGGCGGAGCAGCCTGAGGGAGCGCTGCAGATGCTGCGTTCATTGTGCAGTTGTTCAGAGAGGAGAAAGCTGAGTGCGAGCCGTGTTATCTTGCGGTTTGCTCGCCGTCCATCTTCGGCCTAGGGCGAGGATCAGGATTCATCTACGTAATAGTATTGCGCCCGGATAAAGTGTATTTAATAACAATTAAAAAGAGTCTTTGCTTCTCCGTCGTTGATGATCATGGATGGTCCTACAGCAGTTGCGATGGGAATCAGACAACTCCGAGTTGCCGTCGAGATGGCGCGATAGCATCATCCACGGCGCTATCCTCCGCATCGTTGCCCTGCCGTTGTCGTCCCTATGCTTATTTTCTTCGTCTTCTCCTCGGGACTAAATTTACTCCTTTGCATACCAACCGATCATCTCCTTGCCCGAGTGTTGCAATCGGTCAGTCACATTGCTGGACGGAGCCTCGAAAATGGGCTGTAGACGCTCGTGAATGAATGTAAGCTCTTGATGCAAGAACATCAATGGCACGTTATAATGACCATGCATGCATTCTGCGGCCGGCGCCACGAGCTCTCGCAAGAGATAAAGTGCTCACGAGGCGAGAGACTTTCGGCCCTTGGGACATCGAGGGAGTCCGGTCGGACGCGACTCGTGAGCTTATGCCTGCGCTGCGGTGAGACCAAAAACGTGGGCAGGGCACCCGGTCGGCTGGTCATGCAAGGGCATGATATGCTATGTTCGCACGTGCATGCGAGGGCCATGGCGTTCGGCCTGACTGTAGCGCGTAGTGGATGCTGACGTGGAACTTCGAATCCTGGGGAACCGATAGGCTGCAGGAGGTTACAAGTTGATCATGCAGCGCAAGGGTGTCCATGGCATGGGTACGATGCTCACGTCTAACTTCAACCCAGCCGGCGGCATCGCCATTGATTTTGAACTACATCCATGATGATGATTCACTTCACATCGCATCGCTTCACCGTGGCTTTCAAAGTCTTTGCCAGTGAGAATGATGCATATCGTACTGACGTTGCGTTGCAAGGCGTCGACGTCGACACCGTCAAACCAAACCGGTCGCCGCTCGGACAGCTCGGACACTCACGCACGTAGACCGGCGCTCATAGCGAGCTCGCAAGCTCGGTATCATACGTACTTGCAAAGATACTAGCGTTCGTTTTAGTAAATGTGACATAGCTTTGACTGCGGGGTACCCACGTATCGCAGAGCTCAGGCAACCTCGTCGACATCGATATCGTCAGCGTCTCCATGCGTATATAGCATCCGAGCTAGCATCACTGGGCAAATAAAGTCGACGACAGGTGCCAGGCGGCAGCGCGCCTAAAGAGCGATAGGAATGATGCGAAGACACTGGGCTGTGCAGAGCGTAGTAGCGTGAACTCTGAAGTTACTTTAGACGTTCAGACTCAGAGTTCGCTGCGATTGCGAGTAGCTTTGACAATGTTGACAGCGCATTCAGTGGTCGTATTCGTCCGGCCGAGCATCCGGCGTCGAAATATATGGTGCCCGGCCTTTTCCAGCAGTCACTGTCCGGCCGGTGTGCTTCAATTTAGCGCTCTTTTGAATATATCAACAAAACACTCACCAAGAGCAGCATACCGGGGCATCGGTCTGGAGGAACCGCTGACTGCACTAAACAGCAATTGTTCATAAGCGCTGAATTGCATTGGTGGTGGTAAAATCGGACAAGGTACGCGGGCACATGTTGCGATACCCCAGGAAGACATTCTGGGTAAAGATCTACATGAGTCAGTCCACCCTGTGCGCGTAAGTCAATCGTACGTATTTTTGTGTGTGCCGGGGCTCGGGGGCTCGTTGATCCGGAGGGAAATGCAAGGAGAAAGAAAAAGGGAGAAAAATCTCTCGTTTGCGGGTGACTGGCCCTGCATTCTGCTCTGTTGGCGAGGAAGCTTATAGCGCTAAGAGTCTTAGACGCTACTGTGCTGGCGCTTGGGCTCGTTTTGCACACCACAAGTCTCAGAACGACCTTTCCCTGCATATTGGGCCAACAGATATGGGATTTTCTTTCCCCCGAACGCGTAGGGCTTGACCTGAAAATCTCACTGTCCCCGCAGCGGTACACATGTTCTCCAGCGCGCTCTGTGAGCTTTGGTAGGAAAGTAGCTTAGTTTGCGCGGGGCTGGCGGGTCGCGGGATCGTCTGTCGAAACGAACTTCATTTTGACGTTTTCTATCATGCTGGTACCCGAGGCGCCGAGCGGGTTACTACTTATCTATCCTTTTTCTCTTGGTCGATTTCTTGCCTCTTTTTTTCTGCTCTGCTCCTTTGCACCGCGGATAGAGCCGGAAGTTCAAGCACGAGGGGCGCGACATCGGGCCTAAGGAGCACGTTCTGAGCTTATCGAAGGTGCTTTGGCTCGCAATATATGCGAGATAAATGTACATTCGAGATACGTCAAGCGAGAGATGAAGGTACATGTATCTCTGCTCTGCGGAAGCCGGATGATATTATGCACATTTATTTTCCGGCAGGAACCGAACCTTACTATAGTCACCGGCCGGCCGCCGGCCTGCAAAAGGTTCGGCTTCGGGAAACATGTATTAGAGCGTACTTGTCCTTTTTCTGCTTCACCACTCAGAGAAATATTAGCTTATCGTTACAGACCACTTCTGATACAGCAGATGGTCTCCCCGCCAGAAGCAGCGCGGGTCTTTTCCTTTTTCTATATTGAAGACATAAAATGTGACACTGGCAAGCTCGGAAGTGACATACTATATTAGGAAAAGGACTTATGTTTACCATGTTTGTGCGTCACTGGCATCGTCACATACGCGCAGTTCGCAGTAACCCTAGCTAAAGCATCACTTTACGAACTCAACAACGACCGCGACGAGCAGGACAAGTCGAAAAGGGCCAGAGACGTCAAGAAACTATATTGACCGTAGGCACCATCCGTGTAAACCGCCATGGATGTACTACCACCTATCGTTGTCGATAACGGAACCGGGGTAAGCCTCGCCATTTACTTCCGCATTTGCGATGGAGAGAAACTGTGTGTTAACAAGCTTATGCCTTTGATATCTTGGACACATATCTCGCCTTGGAACGCCTATTTGGCTTGTTTGTAAAATGGACACCGTGCTGTGGATTGTGGTACTGCTGATGGCTGGCTCTGGTGTTGCTGATGGTGCTGCCGTTGTGGACATGGGGTAGTTCGTGAAAGTTGGCTATGCAGGATCGAACTTTCCTGAGCATGGTATGATCTATCTTGCTGTTCTGCTAGCTTTGCTTCTGACTATTTCTCTACTTCTTCTTCATGTTCAAATTCGTATGCACGATCAATGGCATATCACTTGGTGGATGTGATCAGTCTTCCCCTCAATTGTCGGACGGCCAATTCTTCGTGCTGAGGAGCGCATGGGGGCAGCAGGCATCATCAAAGATATCATGGTTGGCGACGAGGCCGCTGAGGCGCGCAACTACTTGCAAGTCACGCAGCCGATGGAGCACGGTATTGTGCGCAATTGGGAAGACATGAAGCATCTATGGGACTACACATTCCAGGAGAAGTTGCGCGTCGATCCGGCAGGCCGTAAAGTGCTCCTCACAGAACCACCCATGAATCCAAAGGTCAACAGACAGCGGATGTGCCAGGTCATGTTTGAGGAGTATGGCTTTGGAGGCGTGTACGTTGCGATCCAGGCGGTGTTGACTCTGTATGCTCAAGGTGCGTTATACGAATTATTACTATCGTTGATATTTCTTTCTCCCTTTTTCTTTAAGTACTCTCTTGATTTACGTTCATGACCTCCGTATTCCGGCCGGATGTTCGTACACACCTACATACCGGCCGCGTCGCATTTCAACTTCCGGAGTTTATATATTTTGAAATAGGGATTTATGGCTGGACTGCTGTACTCGGGGTACGCATCTCGGTGCCGCGGTGGGACGCAGAAGCTTTACCGCGGGATGCACATGTGGTATAAACGACTTCCCCTTTTTCCGACCCTTCTAATCGATCTTTCTTCATGATCGGCCTATAAACACGTGCTCTCAGATCGCCATCCAGTTAATTTATTCATTAATCTTTCGTGCATCTCTTGCTTCCGCTTCTGCAAGATTGACAGATCGTCTTTGACTTATCGCTTTTTCGTTGCATCTTTCTTCCCCCTTCTCGCTCTGGCTTGGTTCTGACATATTCTGATGGTCGGTCTGACTTATCTATGCATGATATGAAACAGGATTGACCACTGGTGTGGTCGTTGACTCGGGAGACGGTGTGACGCATATCGTGCCTGTGTACGATGGTTTTGCGATGCCTCACTTGACGCGTCGACTGGACATTGCAGGGCGCGACGTGACTCGGTATCTTATCAAACTCCTGCTCATGCGCGGATACGCGTTCAACCGTACGGCGGATTTCGAGACTGTGCGGCAAATTAAGGAGAAGCTTTGCTATGTGAGGTGCGTTCTCCATACAGCTTTTTTTGTTGAATTCATGTCAGCAACTGACGGTGCACCCGTATGCATAGCTACGATCTAGATCAGGACATGAGATTGGCAGAGGAAACGACTGTACTCGTAGAAAACTATACTGTACGTCCGTCGGCGTTTGCCTTCTTTACCTTTGTGGCGTCCTTTCGCTGCTACCCTGCATGTCGATCCTGAACCTTCTGACCTTTTTCATATGTGCCGCTAGCTGCCGGACGGTCGGGTGATTAAAGTAGGACAAGAGCGATTCGAGGCGCCGGAGTGCATGTTCCAGCCGCACCTTGTCGACGTAGAGCAGCCGGGTGTCGCGGGTATGTTCCTCTGTGGTTCCTTGATTTGTTTATCTGATTAATCTGGTTTTTTCCCCCTTCGATATCGTGCGTTGTTTGACCTTTTCTCTCTCCCTCATTGATATCATCAGAGATGTTGTTCTCCACGATTCAAACTGCACCTGTTGATGTCCGGTCGGAGCTGTACAAGCACATTGTGCTTTCCGGTGGTTCTAGCATGTACCCTGGCCTTCCCAGCCGGCTGGAGAAGGAGATGAAGCAGCTGTACCTCACCCGTGTGCTTGGCGGGGACCCGGCTCGTATCAATGTGAGTGATCACGCATAATATATTTCAAAATCAGTCAACTCTACGGCCCTTCCAATCCACCCTCATTTTCTCTCGCCCGGAACTCCGTAACATTATTTTCACCCACTCCTCAATCTTTTCGTGCTTTCTTCTCCTGAAAATCATAATTATGGGGATAAATCACTAATGTGACAACAATTTGTGCTCCTCTTTCGCAGAAATTCAAAATCCGCATCGAGGACCCACCTCTGCGAAAGCACATGGTCTTCCTTGGCGGTGCGGTCCTTGCGGACATCATGAAAAACCGCGAAGAGTTCTGGATAACACGAGAAGAATGGTACGAGCAAGGTATTCGGTCTCTTGACAAGCTTGGGCGAGGAGAGAACTAGGTTTGTGGGAGCAGCAGGGATAGAAATTTGTAGTATTATTCTAATAAATACGTGGTATCCACAATTCATTATTCTGGAGTTAACACACTCTTTTATGTTCTCGCCTCTATTTCAGCGACTCGCCTTGGCGCTCTCTTTAAACGCCAGATTTACATGCACATCACTGTGAAAGAGATTGCCCGTCTATTCAGGATTCCTGACTTGGACGGAACGCGTCTACTGCTGACTTTACATTGAGCATGTCAGAGCTCCGTGGACTTTATATGGGAGATCGGAAGTGATGTGATCGACCGACGATGCTGATTGCCATCATACATACATACTCCGGCGGCGCGTGTGTACATGAGTCCGATGATCAGGAAAATATTTTCATGCATATGGACTCACCAGAGTCCGACCTCTTGACTGCGCTGATCCACGGCCATCTAACAAAGTGTGATTGCTGATGTGGGCCATATTGAGACACGCAATGGGGATGAGTGAACTCTAACTCTGATGCCAAACCTCCCCTCGATCTTAAAATAATACACATACAGTACAGAGTACACTCGCACATGTGCGTGGACCTACCAGTCGGATTCCATGTTTGGTAGCGCTTTCTAAGACTACGGATCTATGCACAGTGTGATATTCGTCCAATAATGACGCGGACAAATCTCAGCATTTTCTATACCATGCTAACATTTTTTGACCGGACATCAGTCAAGACTTTGAACTGCCGCTGATTGTTAGGATGGAAGTTGACTTCCAGGGTCATCGAGTGAAGTCCTCCTTCTCCTCCCAGAATCTCTCCCACAGTTTCATGGGCGTGGAGGGGATCCCGGCGCCGTCACGGAGGAGCGCTTGGCCTTCAATGAGTCGAAGCTCGCGCCCACGCATACGGCGGACAACACGCTCCGGGTCTGCGCGGTCTTTCTCCTCGTCCGTTGTCGTCCGATCCTCTTCTGGTACCTCAGCGAGAGCGCGTTGATGGGTAAGCCGTAAGAGTGCAATCGTTTTGCTGAGCGCGGATGATACGGCGAGGGAGAGGGGTGTGCTGCCGGGCAGTGATGGGGAAGAAGAGGATGAAGAATGAGAAGGTTGGGGGTGGAAGTGGGCGAGTACCATCGCGGAGAAGAGGTCCCCAACGCCAGAGAAGTATCCTGGTATACTGGGGAAGATGTGTGCGTGAATAGTAGACGCCTTGGTCGACTCATCGTAAGAGGATGAAATACAGATCAGGTCTCCGCCGTTGATTTCTAAGATTGGATCCTGCTCATAGGATCGGAATGTAGAAGGGACATCGCGTCGCAACGGTTCTCGGAGGGGCATGGAGCTCATAACAACGTGCGGGACATGATGTTCCTCGTGTAGAATTTTGAAAGCATTCCGTAGGGCTTTCAGGTCTCCAAGCGTAACTTGTGTTAAAGTTCTAGAACAGAAATATGAGCGCGGGAGGCGAGATGGAGAAAAAGGAGGGGCAGGGGGCTTACTCGACTTCGAACCAGTTTGGAGTAATAATCGTCGCATACGGTAGTAGATTTCTGTAAATCGGCACAACTTCGGGCGCAACGTATAGCTTGCCTGAGTCTCCTAGGACAGCTGAGTTTTCGAAAGTAGGTTAAAGATCGACACGGGATCAGAGGCTACTAGATTTTGGCACTTACGATCCAAGAGGTAAATCAGATCAGGCTTGCTGGCTCTGAGTTTCTTCGCTAGTTCGGCGATGACTGCAAGAGCTTCGGCGCCTGGTATGTAGCCTAGAAAAATTGGAGAGACAGATACGCTGCAGTGAGCCAGTTCCAACTGCGTTTCACATAGGCGTTAGGATGAATGGGGCATACCTGTGAGAAGCCTCGACTGGGTCAGCAGCTTATTGACCTCCATGAGACGAAAAATCTCCGATAATTCGGTTGCAGTCGCCTTTGATCCGCCGAATCGACCATATCCTGTCGGGTAGTTCATTATACAGGCCATGCAAGCAAGATGATGAAGCTGAATTTACCACTGTGGTTTGAAAAGTTCACAGTATTCACTGCCTGGCAATGTCACGACTAAGATCAGCGCTTCTTTCTAGAAATCCCAGTCTGATAGATAGGCGCATACGTCTACGTTGAAACCTAGGCATTGAAGGGGGAAGACCGCTGCTTTCCCTCCTACATATCCATAGGTGACATGAGACTGGATACTAAGGATGCGCTCGCCCATGAACGTCCGTGCTCGTCTTCAAGATGGCGCGGTTTCTTACAGAGATGTTGGACGCTGCAGCCTGAGCGCAAAGTCTAAACGACAAATTAGACCGATGACTCACAGCTGCTTCAAATGGATGATGACGTGTGATTACGTACGAAATCGTACCATTTGCAGCACGGGCTTTCGGGTGCTGTTTTGAACGTGCTCAACATCGACGACGACGACGACTCCTTTACACCTTGATGACTTCGGATGGGCATCGGTCAGTCTCTTACAACACATCCTCTATGCATCAACTTCTGTTTCTGACATTTTCTCCAGCCTTCGTCAATCATGGTCTGACGCGCTGAATGATGCGCTTACCACCTTCAGAAGCCTCCTTACCTCTGGACAGTCGACCTCATGGAAACGAGTACCTATTGCTACCCGCGAAAACTCGAGCTCAGGGGATAAGGGAAAGGCCAGGGCTCTCTTGAAGCCAGAAGGGAAGAATGTCTCGATCCACCGCAGGTCAACAAAGTCAGGAGATGTGTACAGGGTCATTCTTGACGTGCCTGTGGACGAAGAAGTTGTAGATTTAGACGCGTGGAAGGCGGTCCTTGTCACACCAGAGCTGCGGCAGGAATGGGATCCTGCTGTAGAGTCGTCAAGCTCTTTGGAGATGCTCGATCCATCTACCAGAATCGTCAAGACCAAGTTCACTTTGGGTTGGCCTGCAAAGTGAGTTTCTTCAGCTTGATATTCGGCGACTGTGCCCTTCTGGTTCTTCCGAAGTATCTTCGATGTACAACTCTGCAAACTGGACGCGGAAATGTATGGCAACGGCTCACCCACTGTTTGCAAATATCCAAGTTAGTCAAAGGTGATTCATTTGAGCACGTCTGCTCAAATGTCTAGAATACAAGATGAAACTCAATTATCCGTCGACATGCCATCTCTCTTGGAGAACTGTTCTATGCTTCCGCGTTTTTACCTTACAACTTGAATTAGCGATCGGACGAAACGCTGACATTGTCATTTTGCACGAACAGTCCTCGCGATGCCGTTATGATCTCACGAACATTCAGCGACACAAATACCGTTATCGACGTTTCTACCTCTCTTCCACGTTCTCCTGACGAGCCATCATATTTACGTCCATCTCCACCTTATGTACGGTCACATGTGGATTGTGAGCGCTCTTGAAGTCTTTGCTGCTGGTCTAAACTAATCCGATTTCAGTGTTCGCGTGGTGCGTGCAGCTCACACCCCCTTTACAGGGTTTGCCTGCCGACGAACCTCGGGCGAGACGAAGCTTTGATTCTGGGCGGCTTCGCATAACCTGTTTTTGGCACCATGACTTGAAAACTGTATGGAACATTGGAGTCGCGAACAGCATTCCGCAGCAACTCTCTGCTACTATATACGGTCTAATTGATACAGTCAAGAAACGGCGAGTTAAGGTCCCGACGCTATCTGGCTATGGACTTGGAGTAGCAGTTGAACGCAGTCTGTTCGATGTTGGTCGAGATGCATTGACATTGGACTATGCCATTGTACCAGAAGATCCTGAACCCGGACAATCCGGCTCTGCTCTGCATGGGTTGGACGAGCTACACGCTCGAAAAGAACAACGTCGTCTTCAGCGAGCAGTAGAAATTCTACTGCCCTCTGGGGAGGGCTGGGATATCCGTATTTCTACGCGGGCCTCTTCAGAAGCGGTTGCACAGCTTCCCTGGACAACCACTGCTTGTCGATTACCAGACACTACGAAAGTCTGTTTGCAAGTGAAGCATAGCTCCTTGCTCGACGATCATTCCGCGTTAAAAGTCAAACTCATAATCGAGTATTCCGGGGTCCTCAAGGGAATTCGTCTGAATGGACTGCCACATGTTGTCGAAGACATAGTCAATCGGGATCTGAAGTCCTTCTCAATGTCTGATAAGCTCCTACGTGATGCTTCTAGCGCCGCGAACGTAAGTATCAGCACAAATACTTCGTTGGCGACAGTCGAAAGCGAAGCATCTTCAGTATCGTCGCCTCGGGTACCGCCGTTGCTACGCACAGACTCCGGGATCAATGCTATTCCACGCGGACCTGCTTTCAACAAATCCATACTTGCGCGGGTTAGACGCAATTATATTTATTTCTCTTCTTTACTGCAAGAGCCAGAGGCAAAATGGAAACGAAGTATGTGCATAGAGGTTTCAAATCCTTTAGATATATCTGACTTCGCTTAGATACGGAATTCAGAGGAGTCTCTGTTACTCAGTTGGATTCCATTGATCCGACGTTAGTCGTCTACAAGGCGGAGGCTACGTTTGTCGGTATTGGCCTGTGGGATTTGTACAGTGCTGTTGTAACGCCCGGTGCACGAGCGTATTGGGACAAATTGTACGACGACGCGTCTCTGCTCGAAGACGTTAATGAGCTTTCTGAACTATGGCACTATAAAACCAAGCCAGCATGGCCTGTGACGTAAGTAGCTTCAGGAAAACACGAAATCTCAAGTAGTTTTTTTTTGACTATAGGTTCATTTTACAGAAGCAGAGATGCTGTCGTTCTCAAGACGGTATACAAGTCGCCTACGACTGTCCATGTTTTCGGCTTTTCTATGGATGACGTGCACATGTTTCCTAGCATACCTCCAGCGGACATGAATACAATAAGAGTACAAATCGATTTACAAGGCTGGGCCATAGAAGCTTTATCTCCAACGACTACGCAGCTAACCCTTCTAGAGCAATCTGATCCGAAGGGCTGGTCTGGAAAGTCCACTATTCCTCAGCAGATGATCGCAAATGTTGCGGGAATTGGGGAATATGCAATTAAATATGGTGGGCCACCCATCGTCACGCGGCTGGGAGGGGCGAAGTGCACGAGTTCCCGGTTTGACCATGAACGGGGTGTCTTTCGGGTGGAATATGTTCCATCTTCTCGCCAATCTTCACCGGTGGACGGACCCGAACCAGGGATAAAAAGCAGGCAGAATTCGATTGATGGCACAATTGACATGTCTATCCCTCAAAGAAACGAAAACTCTAGTTCTGCTTCAGTAGAATGCGAGCTACGATGTGACGTTGACACTTGGGCTACTTCACTGGACATTGTCATCGATCCACCGCCACAGTCAATCACTTGCCTTCGCCGGCATCGTCTTTCTGTAGGAGGTGGCGGACTTTGGCTTACGGTTGGTCACGACATACCGCTGAATAGCGAGGAACGTCTTCATATTATTGTTCGCCGAGCTCCCTTCACAGCAGGCAAGGAAAAGGGTGTCGTGATGGTTAACGGAACACGTATAAGCGTCGACGTCGAAGAGCTACCCGAATCAGAAGTAAAATCCCTGTCAAAGCAAAAACGGGTTAAACCTGTCAGGATACCCTTGGACCAACCACCTGTGCTAGGTGTTATCCGAAGGCGGAGGGCGGAATGGGGCGCGGATAGCGAATCCAGTCAGGAAAATGGAGATGCATGTTCTGGATCATCTCACAAAAAGCAAATTTCTGCGTCTGGGATATCATTCACGTCTTCCGCACCTAAAATTCCGAGCCCTTTATCGAACTTCTTTACAAACGCAATGGAACAAGCAAGAAGTACAACACAGCAAGCTGTAGCGGCGTTGTCGCCTCCCGTGACCACGATAGCAGATACATCTTTCCCTCAAGGCAAGCTTCCAATACATTTTGCACTTGATGCATTATCTTTTGCACAGAGCTACCACAGAGGCTCGTTATCCGACAACTGGACACTCGTTACCGATAAAGGTCTTGGTATTCACCGTCGAGTATCACCCGAAGTTTCGCCGGCCATACCCGTTCATAAAGGTGAAAAGGTGATCGAAGGGTTTACTGCCGAAGAAGTTGCGTCTGTCGTATTCAGTTATGATTGTCGAAAACACTGGGACGATCGGTTTGGTTCCGTTTGCATCCTCGAGGAATTTGGCTCGGATTGTCACACAGCATTCCTTACGACAAAGGGCGGCTTCCCGTTCAGAGACCGTGGCTTCTATCTGTCCTCGCTTCTCGCTAGAGAAGATAGGCATACTGCAACTGAAGGTTCGAGTGGAGTTCAAAGTCCGACTGGTGTACCCAGCGCTATCTACTGCATCTCAGCGTCATTCAATCCCGATTCAGCTGCCCAATTCTCCCCTCTTAAATACAATCCTTACACCTTACCCATAGGTCGGACATTTATCGACGCATGGGTTCTACAGACCTTGGACCCATACACATCAGAGAACTATGCGATTCCGTCGACGAAGTGCACTCGATTGGCTGCTTTTGACTATGCGGGCTCAATTCCGGTAGCTGTCAACTCCATGATAAATTCCGCTCTGCCAAGGTCTATTTTGGCTGTCGAATCGTACCTTAGGAAGGTTTCGCCTTTCCCCGAGATGAAAAATCCGGCCCCTGGCTTCCGACTGAAGAGCGATATTGTTGATGCAAATGAATGCTCGTGGAGACTTTACCGAGGCAGTCAGGAACGAGTACTCCTCGAGAGCAAGCTTGAATCAGATAGCAAGGCATTCCGTGGAATTGTTGCTATCTCGTTTTCTGAATTGCCTTCTAGTTCACCCATTGGTCAAACAGACGATTCTCATGATGAAAACCCTCATGCCACGCCTAGGCCTAACAAGGCCAGGCTCCCGTCGCGGCCCACTTCCCCGGACGGAAGACGTGCTCCAGTGGACAGTGAGTCTACAGCAAGTCCCGCACGTCGGCGTAGAGGTATCTCATCGGCCTCGGTATCAATGACTCCGCCGGGTTCTCTCGCTTCGAGATCACGATCAAATGACAGATTAAGGACGTCTTCGTCAGCCTTCTCCTTAGGAACGGACTCTAAAGGACATTCACCAACTGACTTCATTGTTGCCGAAGTTGTTGTCGACGTTAGGACCTACCCACAGGGGTACGACGTACGTTTAGCATCGCGGGTCGACAATAAAGACAGAGTCTTGAAGCCAGTCTTGCTGTCGATGATCTCTGACGAATCACCATGGGAGTCACCTTTGCCCATCTCTTACTCTATGCATGTTCTCCCGCCCTCGCCGTTGTATACATCGAGTTCTGGGGTGGAGACTCCAGTTCGGCATTTACTTCGGCTTACTCTTCCCACCACTCAATTCGAAGTGCCAACCGTTGAAGATCCATTAACTGGCGAAGTTCATAGCGCGCCGGCTAAGCCGCAATGGTACAGGGACCTGGAATCTAAGGATAAGCAAGCGCTTGTCCGGCTGGAAGTGAAGCCTTTACTAATCGAGAAAGAGAAGGAAGGCAAACGGATTGTACTAGTGAATGATGTAGAGGTCTTGGTGGGAGGCGAGAAGGAGTCACTCAAGAGCTCCGCAGCGGAGGAAGCGAGTATCAGTGTCCTCTCAAGGTGTGCTGCATCTATCTTACATTGTTGTGGGAAGGTCACTCATTATTGGCGGCCTTAGAGTGCATGTAGCGGAAGGAGGGGATGCGCTTGCTCTGCCCAAGCAGCTTTCTGTCCCCGTGGCCATAGCTGACAATCTACTAAACGAAGAATCCGCGGAAGCTACCACCTCCGCTAACTTAGATCATCTTCTTGAACAAGGTGACGATTTGGGCTTGGATGCAAATGCGGAGGACAGTGAGAAGGGTGATCTTTCCCAAGTAAGCAACGTCCTTCATCGGCATTGACAGGGAAATTGTTGACAGACTTCACATCTTCATCAGTCTTCAGCACCTCTGACGCCTGTGGACGAAAAGACCCCGGGGGCTTCGAGTGACGCAAATCGTGGTTTCTTTAGTTACTTCAGTGCATATCAGGGATCCTTGCCGTTCCTACGCAGTAAATCCTCGAGCTCCGCGAGCTTATCGTCTTTGAAGGGATCGAAAGTCCCTGGAGCTTTATCTTCTCCCAAAGAGTCGCCGCCCCACGAGCGAACAAATTCGTCGGCCCAGAGAGATTTACCCTCGGAGTCTATGACGGGCGCATCAAACACATCGACGATGTCTGTCATCCATTCAGTCACTGCTCCTCGTTTCTCCGTCTCGACGCTTATCGCCGCTGCTATCATTGCATTTCTGCTTGGATCATTGCTGCGCTCACTACTTTCACCCGCCGACTTCATCTATGTAGTGACTGATCTTGGGGACGTGCCAGCTGGTGTCACCCGTGCGCCCGGCGGCGGACTGGGTGACGTGGAGCCTGGCTGGCGCGAAATCAAGAGATTGGTCGAGCTGAAGTATATTTTGGGGGGTTGGGACTTTCAGATTGCAGCTGTTAGACGACATTGATTTTGTTCGTGATGAACCTTGCTGAGCTGTGTACAGCCATAAGGCTTCAGTCTCTCTTGAGTCCCGTTCACTATTTGCTTTCTTCATTCATGGCCTCGTGATGTATTACTTACTTATTACAACTTCCGTATCTAATCGTTATTGCGCAAACTTTGTATCATAGACAGTTCAAAATATCAAATAGGTTCCAGCTCTATTGTCCTTTTGTGTAAAGAAGTCATGATGCGCGTAACATGTATTTCCGTGAGAGTATTCCATGCTCGCTTAATTCACTGCCAACATTAGAGGTCTTCGCTGTTGTGCTTACTTTATTCTCTACGGCCGTCGTGAGCGCAGCTCGCTTCGCATCTTCTTCATACCTAGTTTCTTTTTGTTCTACTACCATACAGCTACTCCCGCAAGCTAGCCTTGAAAGTCACAACACGCGTGTGGCACTGGTGTTAGAACGCGCGGGTTAAATGGCACAAGCCTTGTACGACGAGCACCCCTTGGACACGTATCTGCGAGGTCAGTCCCTCACACGAAAATGAAAAGAGCTCTACCAAAACTCCTTCTCCTCCTCTTGAAAGAATACGGAGACTCTCCAAATCATGTACCAGGTGCCTTTACGGATAGCTCGGATGAGGAACGGGAGGTCGAAGACATTGTGGTCAACTCAGATGACTCGCAGTGGAAGCGAGCTTCTGTTGCGATAGCTGCCGGGGTACGTCTACACGTCTTCTTGGATCTACAAGTAGCTAATCGAAACCTGGGTTTCAAAGACGTTGTGGAAATGGACATCGACGTTCCGTAGTCTATTGCCCTCTCCTAATAATGATTTCGCTGAACGATTCAAATACGACCTGATATCCTCTAATCTTCTTTCCACCTCTGTTGCAACGACTCCCCTTGTCTCGCAGCCAAGGACACGTCCATTCAGCCCCGGCCCATCCTTACCTGGTGACCTTCCGATTGCCCAGCAAGATGTAGTGGAAAAGTCAAAGCAGGAACTCAAATCGCTATCAAGCGCGTTTGTCTTCGTCGGCTTAGCCGCGTTACTTAACCAGTATCGGGTAGCAGCTGCTTTGGCGATGTTCACGTCGCTGACAGTTGCTAAATCAACAGAGACCACGACTATGAACAAGAACTATATCCCGCAAATGTTCGAGGCGTTGAAGAATCTCAAAGCTGCAGGGATGCTATGGGATTCGCTTGTTAATGATTCTTTAACGACTCTAGAGCAGGAAGAAAACAGGTACGATTTTTAAATCTTCATTCAGTGCAAGTCGTTGATGTTGCATACCTGCATTTTATGAACTTTATCAGCCCTTTTCCAAGCTCAAGTACAGGGACACCCCCTTCACCATCATCTGCCCTACGCATAGCCCTTCATTCCACTTTACTCACGACTCAGAACCAGTGTGACAATGTTCGCCCTCTACTCGCGGCAGTCGCTTCACCCATGGAGCTGTCGCAATTAGCGGAAATGTATGCACCATCATCTCCGATCAAGCCTTCTTTCTCCCTTCAGACGCGTGGAACACCGCCTCGGCATGGGCGCATTTCGTTGTCCGAAAATGCGATCTCGAGTCTCATATCCACACCTCGTACAACGACTTCTGAGAAACGGCGTACATGGAATGGTGCAAATACAACCCTTTTCGATGTCAGTACACGCTCCTCATCTGTAATTCGAAAACGAGATCGGAGACGCTCGGATTTAGCAACTTTCTTAGAATCTCAGAAATCACTGCCTTCGTCTTCATCTGCACCTCTATCGCCATCACCACTATCGCCGACCTTGACTCAAGTTCTCGAAGTTGACGAGGGCGAGGACGAAGTTTCAATCGATGAACTAGATGTTTCAAAGGATAATTTTGGGACTGCTGCATTATTTCTGCGGCGCAAGCGGCGCTCTCGTGCTATAGACGCACTTGGATTGTCTTCCTCTAAATCTGACCCAGCTCTCCGAAATTCGCAATCGCCACCCTTGCCCTCTTTATCTTCATCCCGATTTACGTCCATGCAGACCTCCCGGCACCCATTATCCATATCAGCCCTTCACCATGCTCTTCAGGGGGCTTTATCCGCACGCCGATACGCATGCGCCCATCTACTTGCCTTGCGTTTCGACGAAGATGCAGAGGATGACGCGTATTGGGAAAATGTGCGCTCTGTCATCGATCTCTTGACATCAACGTTGGAAGATGGAGCTGCAAGACTTCGCGAAGCTCTCGAGGAAGCGGATCGCATGAAACGACAAGAGGCTCAGCCGAGTCCCAGTCCTAGCCCCTGTCCGACGCCTGGCAACGAAACGGCTGACCTGTCATTCACCATGTCGTATTCCACTTCGACGGAAAGATCGGTCTATTCTTCGCTTCCGTCAAGTAAACTTCGTTTGAGCCTGAATGTCCCCTCTCATAGTCAGATCCCATTGTCACCTTTAGGCGCTCAGTCATTTGCCCCCGTTCCTACGGGATTAGGACGCTTTGCATCTCACATGGATGCTGTTTCATCTGCATTGGACGATGCACGTGATCACATGGAGCATTGTCTTTCGACTCTCCGAGAGCAAGAGATGAACTATTCACCGCTGGCAGAACATGTGGATGATGACACGGAGGAGCAGGCTGCCTTTCAATCTTACGACCGCATGCGAAAGGAGCTTGGCCTCGCTTTGAGGGAATGCGAACGCGGGAAAGCAGCTCTTGCTGATGTCTTTGAGGCGCGTCGAAAACAGAGACGTGCCGCACTAGATCAAGATGCTGAAGAGCAAAGCATTCAACGCGATATATCTAGTGGTGGCTCTGCCGATTCTGACGACAAGCATGACACTGGACCTTATACACCTAACGAAGGCAGTCCTGTCCTTCCTTCACTTCCGTCACTGGACAGCATTCTCGCGACGCATTATCATGCGAACTCACATTCAGTCATAGGTGATGATGTAACAGAACACTTACTAGCATCGTCATCGTCATCTCATCTCCCCCCTCCTGGTGCTGAGCAGGTTTATGAAGCAGAAGTTATGGAGAACGATCGATTTACCCGCGAACGTTCTAAACTCCCCCGGGAAGAGCGAATAAAGCTTTTGAAAGCTAAGCGAGAAAGCATGAGAAGCGCTTTCATGGACGAACCATCGGAAGCCGCTGCTCGCAGAGCTCGTATGGGCTGGGGACCCGGACCCGAAGTCATCGAGGAGCTCAAAGACGTTATTTGGAAGGTTGGAGAGCGACGTCGCAAGATGCCATCTAATTTAACACCTTCAGAAATCATACCCACCATGCCGCCGACCATGGAATCCGCAACGGCCTTCGTATCTCCTTCGCTACATCCAGACAGCCTTGAGCTTGAGGCTTTAGTGACACCCCTTGCCTCATTATCTGAATCATAGTGGTTGTACATATCCTATCCTACTGGCAAAAACTCGCCGTCCGTTCCAACTTCGCTATTGCCCCACATCGCATCCATTCGCTTTCGTCTACTACATAGGATTTTACTTAATATGGAGGTTATCGTTGTGCCCTATGGCACTGTTACTTTATGTATTCCTTATATTGCCACGTAATATAGTGCGATCATGTCTGTTGATCTACATGTGCACGAGCTCAGGGATTTTTATGGAACTTGCACATGTCAGTAAAATATGTGGAACGAGTTGACGTTTCTAAGTATACAGGCTCTCTAGGACGCGGATCTCGTTCGCTTTTGTCAATTGTCCAGACGACTTTCTTTTCTGACTTATCTCTCAGAACAATTGGCCTAATTGAAACGAAGTTGGCAGTCCAGCCTGTTTCCTTTCTGAGGAGTCCGATATATTCAGGGTCACAGAAGATCGACGCTTTGTTAACCGAATGACTCCCATATGCCCGATTTCAAATGTAAAGGAAAGTCGATTCAACCACTGTACAAGGGATGCTAATAAGCTACGCGCAAGTGCAATTTGATCAACGACCACATTCGAATCTCTACGCGAGAATTTCTCGCAAACGCAGAGACAAGAGCAGTCAATGAAGATCGGTCAGGGAAAGACACACATAGAATCGAAACGTCGGACCAATTATCGCATGCTGAGACTGAGGCAGAGTTGAGACTAACAGGAGAGGGAAGGAGGAGTGACAACAGAGGACACTCAGTAACACTAATTCGCACAAGTAACTAGAGAGAGATGGACTATCTATCCGCCTAATAGAGAGGGGCTGGCAACATAACATAAATAGAAGAGAGAGGACGAGAGATAACAGGACGAGAGAGGATAACAAGCAAGTGGTAAAAGAGGGCAAAAAAAGAACAATCCGAAGGTGAAGGGGAGGATATACAACATCAAAGGAGAGAATAGAGCGTGCAAAAGGACAGGTAAATGAAAGTAACGCATACCACAAACGATCCAGCACAAGACAAAAGATCGCAAAACACGAGTCACTTGGACTCCAGGATGCTTAGGTCGTTCGAACTAAACCATTCTCCAAAATCATGCTCAAAATCTACGGCTCCTCCATTAGGCGCAGAGCCGAAAATAGAAGAAAAGTCGTCAAAAGGGGCGCCCATGAAACTGTTGAAGTCCTCTAATGACGTTATTGATGGCATGGAGGCTGCAGGCTGAGGCACGGCGGGCGCCATCGCAGGTGTCGCCGACCCGCTTTGCGCTTGCCCTGGATTTGCAGAAGCCGTTGGTGGACGCGAAAGGTTATTTGATTGTTGAGAGGGCGATGGGGCGCTGACATTCTGCGATTGCTGTTGCGCATTCGCAGGTGTTGACGGCCCCGCTTGCCCTGAAGGGCCTGGAGTCGCATTCGGCACCGTCCGTGGCGAGTTCTCCGTCTTCGGAACCATCATGTTGCTTTGTCCGTCCTGTTTGTTCTGCATAGTCGGAGGCTGGCCACCGGGCTTGCCGTTTGTTGCAGGCGAAGGAGGAGGCATCATTCCAGGCTTGCCCTGCATAGGTGGCCTGTTGGCGAGGTTCGACATTGAATTTGGTGTGACCACTCCGTTTGGCGCGAAGGGCGGCGGCGCTGACCGATGTGGGTCGATTTGCGGATTGAACGCCGTCGGATCTGAGGATGAAGTATTATCGCCTGCATTTTTCACAGGGACAGAGGGTGGCATCATACCCGCAGCTCCCTTTATGTGCATTTGCTGCATCGCCGTGTGGTATTGCTGATTCTTTAGCTATGCAAGGTTTCAGTAAAAGAACTAAATAAACATGATAGATACTTGATTTTGGCACACCTGTTGAGTCATTTGTTGGGTCATCGCCGCCGAAGACATCATCTGGCCTTGGTGTTGCTGCATCATGCCGGGGGACATGTGCTGCATTTGAGGGGTGAACTGCCCTGGAGGTCGCATGCCGTTTTGCATATTGGGAGGGAACAAGGCTGGCATTGAAGGCCCTTGTGATGGAGGACCGTGAGCGTTGGGAGGAGGAGCAGATGGCCCGCCTTGCGGGTTGTTTCTGTCTGGCGACGTGCGCTGACGCTTGTTAACAGGAGGTGATGCTTCACCTTTCACCTGTGCATCATTTTGAGCCTAGGGTTAAGGAAGTCAGTAATAAAACTTTCATATAGGATCTAGGGCACCAATCACATCATCTCCTGGAGAAGCACTAGTTCGTTTCCCTCGCATCGGTTGTTGTTGCTGAATCGCCTGGTGATTTTGGGCGTTTGCTGCCTGATTACTAGGGCCTATGCGTGCAGTAATTATGTCAGCAAACGACTATAGAGAAATTGATGTTTCATTACCCGAAGCATTTCGCTGAGCATGGTGTCCGATTATATGTCGCTATAACATGAGACGAAAAAAAAAAGCAAACATGAGACAGAGTCACCAGGATGGAAAAATGTGAATACCCTCTCTTCCAAGGACAATTGACTATTATCTTTGTTGATATTTAGCTCCCTCTTCACGTCTTGCAATACCTGCGGATCTATTTTCGAGAATTCATTGAAGACCTGGTCGAAGACTGGTCGGTTCTGGCCCGGAGGAACACTTGGTGGAGCACCAAATCCCGGCGATTGCTGGACTGGCGCTCCCGACTGCGGGCCTTGTCCCTGCTGTGAACCTCCCTGTGGATTCGCGCGATGTGCCATCGAAGGACTTCCGTATGCCATTGCCGGCGTTGGCGCACGCGAGCCGGACTGCGTGTGGCTCGGCGATGCGGCTGATACTGGCCCGCCTTGCGCTCCATTGACGCCCTGCGGTACATTCGGGTTGTTCGCATTCGGGTTCCCTGGACCATTTGAGTTATTTGGATTTTGGCCTGGGGGAAGCATACTCATTGGTCGCATATGTTGTGGAGGATAGTGTCCTCCTAAGTGGCCCATTGGAGGAACGGGATAGGAAGGCCCGGGCTGGCCGGGCTGTTGTTGTCCCTGCTGACCCGGATGTTGTTGGTGTTGTTGCTGCTGATGAGGCATTTGTCCAGGTTGGCCAGGCTGTCCAGGTTGACCAGGTGCGGAGCCTGATGCGTGCTGAATCGTCGGTGATGCGAATGGCGGTCGGCCGACCATACCTGGAGGCATACCTATCCCAGTGAGGTTCATCGGCGGACGTGAGACGGGCATACCGGGTTGCTGTTGTCCGCCCATGCCAGGCCCACCAGGCTGCCCAGGATGGACAGGTCCTGTTGGCGTACCGGGCATGACACCGTTCGATTGAGGACCATGTGGATGGGGACCTGGGTGCGGTTGGGAGGGATGCGATGGAAAGCCCAATGGGGCGTTCGGAGGCGGGTGCATGCCCTGTTGTTGATGAGCACCGGGGCCACCAGGTGCGTTGCCCGGCTGGGGAGGGGCGGGACCAATGCCGTTAGGCATGGGATGTGCTGATGGACCTGCCGCAGCCATTCCCGCAGGTCCTGCTGGGGGCATCCCCTGACCTTGAGGAGGTGTCGTACCAGGGGCAGTCATGGGCTGCATTGGTACCATTCCTGGGCGTGGACCATTTGGCGGGAAGCGCATCGCAGCGCCTTGAGCGTTCTGCATTCGCGACATGTGGTGCTGATGGGTGCAAGTCATATGTCATTAAGTGGCCAACGTACATGTGCCAAACGGCGAGAGACAAGGTAGAATTCAGACACCGAGACGCACCTGAACGACTACCATAGCATCATCTGAGGTACTCCCGCTGTTCTTCGCTGAAAACAATACCCAAAAGACAGACCACCATCTACATTACTGCTCAGCCAGGACGATCGATGCGAGAATAAATGAGAGTGCTCACTCGTATAGTAGTCCTTGTTTTGCATCGATGGGAGGACGTGGGGTTGAAGGAAGCATTGCCTCTTCTACCAACTTTTGAGCCGTGCCCATGTAACCCCTCTTCTGACAGTAGTCCCAGATATATATGTTAAACCTGTAATAGATCGTTGAAGACAGTATGACAGCCTATCGCAGCAGCTAGCACTCACATTTTGTCCCCTTCCCAAGCTGGGGTGTCGTGGTCGCTCGAAGAAGCGTCCTGGACTACGTTCGGATTCGTGTTCGGACTCTGGCCAGGATGCTGGGCAGTGCTGGGCCCTGGTTTCGGCCCCTGGTTCTGCGACTGCTGCTGCACTGCGGTGACCATGCCGCGCAGACGGAAGTTGTGCAGATGGTCGGAGGAGGAGTGACGAACTGTAAAGGTGTAGGGTTGTAGACGCTGCAAATGTCGACGTCGCTGATGATTCGAGCGAGCACAATCGAGTCAAAGGTTTAGACGATGAGGAGGAGGTATGGCGGGAGGATGGGCGCAGAAGGCAAGGCAAGATTTGGAGATGGCGGACGATGAGGGAGACGAGAGCGGAATGCGGTATCGCCGAGGGGCGGGTCGGCCTGGCACTTGGGACTGGCAGAACTCAAGATGGATGATGCGTTGGACAACGTATTAGTCACCGTTCAACACGTCAATAATGGTACACAGAGAGCGGGGGCGGCTGCGGCATGGACTGGCGGGGAAGCTCGACGCTGTGGGCGACGGCGAGCACGGTGCGAGGACGTCGGGCGTGGATGCGGGACGAGGAGAAGAGTGGCTTGGGCGACACCGACTGGAGAGGAGGCACTATCTCACGCTGGCACTCGCACTCGCACTGTCGCAGTGTCCCAAGCCTCAATTAATTCCTTTCTCCTCGTGGCTGCCTCAACCCTTCCTCACCGCTATTATTTATCGACAATGCTATGCAGGCCTCCGACATTCTCCTCGAGCAGACGTCCAGAAACACTCCAGATTTCGACTACTTTTACCAGCAATTTGCTTCCGTATTCCTTGCGCTCGCCAATTAACAATTTACAGCCACTGTGAAATCTTTTCAATTGTTTCGCCCATTGATTCCGCATTGCACACGTCGCTCAGAAGCAGGCTCGTGCACAAAGCGGCGCTTGCTGCAGAACGCACTGAGACTGCAGCAGGCAACAACGCGTTGGACGACGACAGCCGCGTCTAGACAACGGCGACGACGGCCAAGGCAACAAGAGTCATCAGCAGCGGCCACAGTCTAGGTGATCTGCTTTTCTGAATGCGGTGCACGGTGCGGAACAACTCCTGTCGCCGTCCTTATTCTCAGCCACCGGGACAGCTTTCTGCCTCTGGTTGCGCACGGAACGTTCACTGATCTAGAAGGCGCCCGCAAGCCTGTATCCGTGTTGCTTCCGCCTGGAAAGCCTCTTCCGCCGTTTGATAATCTGAGGTGGTCTTTCGCAACTGCCGTCTCTCACTCCCTCTCTCTGATTTTCGTGAAAGATTTTAGACGTCAAAAAAGGTATGAAATCGTAGTCTTCTCCTCGCTTCTCTCGCGGATATGACATCGACATTTTACGGGACGGACGTAGTGCACAGCCGAATACCAGTCTGGCAGGTCTGTCGTTCAGCATGTCTATGTCGACCTTCAAGAGAAAAAACTACATTTTTCTCGACGCTCGACGCTCAGAGAACTTGTAATTGCTCGCTTATTTCCTTTCGGCACAATCTTCCAAGGATAATTGCGCAATTTCATCAATGGGGTGCTCAGGCTAATACCAAAGCGGGCTTGTCGCGGTTCTCTGCGGTCTTTTGAAGGCGTTAGCTCCGGCAATTACTATGCTGCGTCTCTGTCAAGTTGCCGGCGTGCGACGGCAGCTCGGGAACTATGGCGAGTACGCACGTTGACTATGCTTCAAATTGCGAACGTCTGTTCCAAGGCCCTTGCTAGCAGCATGCAACTGCAGATGGACGTGGGCCGGGCTCGAACAATTCACGGAGTACTTAAATATAGGATAGATGGAATACAAGTATGCATGCGCTTGAATTGGTGGCTGACAACAACTAATCGACTGTCTATGTGACCCAAGCGCCTTCGCTCCTTGTGTCGTGGCTCTTGTTCGGCATCAAACTACGCCTGATGAGCGTTATTCTTTTGGCTTCATCGATTACGATTACAGCAGATTTACCCTGCGGGCTGAAACAACCTGATAAGTGTGCCAATATGTTGTTCGGCGCGCATACCTTATAGAACAACTGATCATTTCCGTGCTCTATTTCCGTTTACTATGGACCGGCCGCAGCTCGGAGCCGATGGGTAGGCTGTCTTGAGCGCCGAATATTGCCACGATGACTGGATTCACTTAGAATGGTATGGACATGTGCTACTGAATAAGTCGTGATATGCTCATAAATCATCACAGGAATGAGTGTGAGAAGTAAGAAGCGGGCGCTTGTCAGGAGGAGCGACGCTACGAATAATACCTACCAGTACTAATGCCAATGTTAGAGCTCCTAGGACAGGCGCTTCTCGCATATGGCATCATATCGGATCTCATACCCCACCCTATGTCAAAGTTTCTTTACCTCTCGTTTCATAATGCGTAGTATGCTCCATCTCGAATTTAGGGTCTTATTCGCTCTATTGCACGCGTATCGGTTGGGTTACATATCTTAATTTTCACCAAAGCTGATTTGTTTTGAACAGAATCGGTCAAGTCCGGCACACGAATTCGAAGGAGATCGATGTGCTCTGTGAAAACTACGATGCTGACAGTGAGTATCACATCAACTAACACCTGTCAACGTATTGCCCAGACGCTCATTCGCCCATCCTCAACAATAACGAAGACTTGATCACTCTTGGCGTTACACCGTCGCTTCTCCCAACGTCGAGATATAAATACGCTCCCAATCAGTCTTAGCACATTTCAAGCCAGTGGGACGCATACTAGTAAGCAGTATCGTAGACTGTTTGGTGGATATTCTCCACTTGCACCCTTTCCCTTTCAATATTTGCCCCTCTCCTCTTTATTTACGAGACGCGTGCTTTCCATGCTTTTCGATCGCCTACTATCGGAAGGCCGAAAGGAATTTTCATTTGACGAGAGCTATTACTGCTGTTTGCATATTTATGCGGAATCGCAATTTTGCGTCGAGGCTTCTGGTGACAGCGTGAGGACCAATGCCGAAACTCGGCACAGGGAAATTATGACTAAGACACGTCTAGTGACGAATTTGGACTTCGTTCACACAAGCCGAAAATGTTAGATTAAACAAAATTTTGCTTGCTTTGATCCGAAGAGGCTACACTTCAGTACAATGAGCTTCTCCGAGTTCTCCTATGTACTTTTTATCCTAGATTTTGTGGAATATAAGCTTCTGTTGAATTTTCTTCAGTGGCTGAAGTTAGTAATCTTCCCAATTTGGCGGGCGCTTGTTCTCGGATCTCCCCGGCAGTCTAGATTGAGAGTCTAGCGCCGTCACATTTAACGTTACAAGGGCCTCCGCGAAAATTTGCGATTCCGCATAAATATGCAAACAGCAGTAATGAGACTTAGAAGAGCCCCATGCTACGCTCTCGCTACGGAACGGGTTGAAGGAAGCACTGTGTAGCCGGGAGCTCCGAGTTGGCAGCCGGAGTTCGGGTAAAGGACGAGGTGGATCGTCGATCCGGAATCCGGTTTCCATCCTTCGGTCTCGGCTGGTAGAAAAGCTTGCTATGATTACTTTTGTCGACTGAAGAAGTGCTGGTGGCTGCTTCTTCCAAGGCTGGCCTACCTTGTCTCAACTTAGTGGACCATGCGCAACGCCACAGGCCTATCTAACATTCAATTCCTCCCCTTTTCTTGCTCTCAGATACAGTGACTACCAAAATGCTTCCGATGTTTCATACATTCCGTTTGTTCTATCTATAGCTCATCAACAACTGCACATATTTGCCCGGTTCTTCTACTCACGGAAAGCCCTGTATGTCTAGTTTATGCTAGTGAAGCTTTCATAAGAATCCGTTCATAATTGGTGGAGCTATCAAAAACGCGAAATGTTATATCATTGGAAGGATTTTGTAAGTGAGGTTTGGGTAGATAACATAAAACCGCTAGAAATTTAAGCTAGTATCTAGTGTGTCCTCCCTTAGCCTTAATTACAGCTTGCATACGGCTAGACATGCTCCTAATAAGAGTCCTGCATTCTTCTGCAGGAATCTTATCCCACTGCTCCTGAACTCTTTCCCACAACTCCAACATTCCTTTTGGCAGTTCCGGATACGATTTGAGCTGCCTCTTGATGTAGTTCCAGAGATGCTCAATTGGATTGAGATCAGGGGAGTTGGCTGGCCAGAGTAGGACAGTAAATCCAGGTTCTTTAAGCCAATCCTTGGCTTTGTGTGAAGTATGTTTGGGATCATTGTCTTGCATAAAAATGACGTGAGCCAGAGTTTTGCCATAATCCTCTAGAGTTTGCATGAGATCCTCTTCCAAGATTTGCACGTAGAGATTCTGGTCCATATTCCCATCTATCTTGCACATATTCCCCTTCCCTTCCCAAAGCATACAACCCCAAATCATGATACGGCCTCCACCAAATTTAAGGGTTTCGGTGACCTCCCTTTCTATTAACCCCTGTCCTTCAGATTTCCAAGTCCAGGATCTCCCATCTGACTGGAAGCAATTGATCTTGGTCTCATCTGACCATACAACACGTTCCCAGTCATCCATTGTCCAAAACTGGTGTGCAATAGCAAAATCCTGGCGATCCTTCCGTTGTTTTTTAGTAAGTTGTGGCCTTTTCTTCTTCACAGTTGCCCTAAACCCTGCACGGCGGAGTGCTCGTCTGACTGTCTGATTAGAGATAGGCTGGTTGGTGATGTCTCTAAGTTCTCGAGCCACTTCTACAGCTGTATCGGCTTTTCCAGAGGTAATAAGATGACATTCATGTCGGATATCATGCTCGGTAAGCAATGGAGGATGTCCTGCAGATGGTTTTTGCATGTCTGGGCGGTGCTTATTTCTCAAGCGTGAGACAGTAGCAATGCCAACACCTGCTTCATTATGAATACAAGTGGCAGAAAGTCCTTGATCAAGGAGGAAAAGGATTTCCTTGACTTTCTGCTCAGGAAGAGATTTCATGAGAGTAAGAGGCAGGTTTAGGGGCAAGAACAGACAGATTTCCGCCAGGCAAAGTACTACATATACGTCGGAAGGGCAACACGTTTCCATAGCAACAAATCCGATCAAAATCCGATCAAAAATGAATTTTCTAGCATTTATTGTCTATTTACGCAAATCTCACTGACAAAATCCTTCCAATGACTCAACATGTTGCGATCTTGATAACTCCACCAATTCTAAACGGATTTCTTTGAAAACTCTACTAGAATAAAGTAGACGTGCAGGACATTCTATGAGTAAAAATACCGGGAATTTACACGCAGTAGATGACGAGCTATAATTAAAACAAGCGGAGAGTACAAAACATCGGAAGCAATTTGGTAGTGACTGTAGCTGCAAGGTTAAGCGAAGAATCGACAATATCTTTATCTGGTCGAGAAACGGTAAGAAAAAAATGTGGCTACAAGGGCATTCTTTGTGCTGAGAGTTACTGGCCCGGATACAACGAAAGCCGCATCTCTCTTCATATTTTCAACAGAAATAACGACGCTAACAATGAAATCATGCAACACATCTTGTCCTAAAGTATTATTACTTGCCGCTCTGAGTTGTTCATAACGTCTGTGCAAGTTCAGCACCGGCAATGAGTCCCGCCACTTCATGGTGTCCGATAGCTTATCAGCATTCTTTTCAATCTAGGCATACATTGGAAAGGTTTTATAAGTAGACGTAGGCTCTACTGGAGCTACATATGAGGTAATTCCGTTACATTGTGATTTATCATGGATGCAATACTAGAAACGTGTTCTGGCGGTGAGTGTCCTTGTTTGTAGACTGATTGTGCACATTCGTGGGAACTTGAATTCTGGGATCCACACTCTACTGTATCTCGCGTCGGACTCCGTCCTGGTAGAAATCTTGAGGTCTGCACCATACTTACCCTGTCGCCAATGCGTTACGACGACGTCTACCTACTGCCTACCATCTCACATTAGTACCCGCGAAAAATGAAAGCTAAGATAAGCAGCACCAGACATGGTTTCGTTGGATAAACAAAAGCTGGAAGAAATGAGAGGAAAGATTCGGAAAAATCCAGGACATGTGAGTATCTCCTTTGACTTTCCCTTCTCTTTCGCCTAGAGACTTTGACACCTTCATCGCACGTAGGCTATTTTTGAAACATAGGTAGACAATCTCGAGGCTTTATACGTGCTCCCCTTACGCGACAGTATCAAAAACCTTCCACACGAACACCATATCCCTGCGCTTCACTCGCGCTTGCTACTTACAAACGTCAGTCTCCGGACGTTGTGATTGACGAATATGATTTATCTATCACATCATATGTTTACTTACGGACATAGCTGGCGACTATTGGTGGGGTGAGCTGGATAAGCGAGTTAGTTAAGGATGGTCGTATTGTGCTGGAAAGACATGAACTCCGGGAAACTCGTTTTCAACAACCTTTCATTTGGGGTGTATGGCACGAATCCTGTATCTCATTACTGATTCTATCTTAAATGCCCTGTAGTGTGCCAAACTGCTTCAAAAGGGGACTGTCATGATGTGTCTGGCTACATGGCAGCTCATTATTGTCGAACAGACCTGCCAGACAAAAGCATGGAGAGAAGGGGGGCACCGCGAGCGGTGCAGAATTATTGGTCGTATGTACTGAATATCGTCTGTACCTTTTACATTCTCGTACTAGATATTTCAACAGGCCGTTATGACACTTTAACGTCATTCTTCAGCTCTCAGGAGACACCTTCATAAGACACCTGGCTAGTACTTTAGCTCCCCGCGTTGCGGGTACCATAGTGAACCTCTGAAAGGCGCCTGCGAAAATCGACGTTCACCGAGATGATGGGTCTGAACTCTATATAAAGGCTTGCACGCAAGATATACTGAATAGCATACTTCAGGATCACTTGTTAATGGGGCTATTCTTCCTCTCAAGATGTCATATAAAATACAGACCCGGGAAAACACCATTAAAACAGCATTTGATATCATTAGTATCTCACTCTAAAACAAATGCTCTTCGCAATTGACGTGTGTGGAAGGCGACAGCAAGTGTTCGGTATCGAATTAATGGTAAGTCTTGTTGGTGACGTTGGCAAACGGACGTGTGGGTTCTGGGCGAGTGACTAAGAAGGGACGAATGTGCATATGCACGACCGCCTATCAGATATCCTCGCCAACTATCTTGCTAGTAAAGCAGCAGTAAAATGACACTTTTAGACTGTGTAAGCAACCTCTTCTCCCTCACTATGAATCAGATGTATAGTACATGTATAAAATGTCTGAAATTGATGTATAAGTTAATGAAGTGATCGATCGAACCAAGATTCTGGGCTGCACGACACGACTCGGACACTCAGACTCACCCGTCCCTGTAAATTCTGAAGCTCTCGGCGATAAGGGTTAAAGAGTGAAGGGGATCTGCGTCGCTAATGCAACAAGATACTTCAGTCGAAAGATTCCAGATGTACTAAGTGTTAGTTCCATATACATATAACGTAAAGCGTTTCTCTTCTCGTATTTAGTCTGAGTTTTGAAGTCCCGTAAACAATCTGCTTTTATATTCTAGTTCATGGTATTGATAGAAACGACATATTCCTCAATTTGTGCTGATGTGACTTGATTTTGATACAGAAACACCTGAAGTGAGCCTACTCAAAAGACAATCATTAGACAAAGAGTCCAAAACATTGTGTGAGAAGCTTCAACTTGAGATCGCAAAGCACATTCGTACGGGAATGCACACTGGTGCTAGTATTACAAACTGTCGGTGCGAGGCGCTAATGACATCGTGGACTTGCAGAACATATGAAAGTAATGGACGCAAATCTTCTCTATCATGTTATGAATAGACTTGTGGCCCGGGTGCTCGGGGATTAAGCCCTTTTCGAATAGATGTTGTTGCGGTGGGTCGGTATCAGTGCTATGTGCAGCGGCTACGCGCCCAGTTCGGACACAAAACCATAGTCGCAAGAGCAACTGTGTCGACAAGAACATTCGGATAGACATCGTCCTGTACGCTTCAGTGGGTAGACGCTCTGATAACATAGCAGGAAAGAATTTACTCAATCTTATTTCGGTAATCATACATAGTGGAACAATAATCCGACGGTAGCTGAGGTTCAAAATACGCTTTCATTTGTAGACCATCCAGTTATTTATCAAGAGTCCGCATAGCATCGCGTTCCGCGAGGGATGGCAAAACGACAAACTGTGAGTAGTCGATGCCAGAGAAGTGTTTGCGTGCCGGCATCTACAGAAGCGCAGAGCGACGACGGTCGTGAATATGGTAAAAGGAAAGGTCCGGTGGTCATATTCGAAGATCCCCATTGTGCGGTTCATCCTATCAAGGAAGCGAAAAGGAGTGAGTTTGATACTGTGCTAAAGGCGAAGACAAATACATCTGTGCTTCCGTCTGGGATAACATGAATGAAATAGTGTTCATAGATTTATAGCCCTAAGTTGGTATCAATTTCGACCTGTGAACATCCTTATGAGCAAGCTTTCAACTGGGACACGCTCCTCGCACCATGGGGATGTTCGTATTGATTATTTCTGGATATTTTGAAGATTAGAACTTAGATATCCTATTGTTCCTCCACGTATTGATCTTGCAAGTATTGACATAAGCTTGAGAGCGAGTCTAGTGCTGTACTGTCCTCTGAGCTTTTATTACGGGTAAGAGAACTGCATTGATCTTCGGATTGTGGCAAAGCGAACATTATTTTGATAAAGGGAGATGCTACGGCCACTATAGCAGCTTTTATGACCCGATGTGGCAGCCAACCCTGATGTTGATGCCTGTTTGTCCCGGTCGCCTCCTCCTCTTGTCGTGACGATTCGGACAACATCCACCTTCTGCAAGTTATCACCGCCCTCATTATCTCAACCTCGCTGTTTGCAATGGCGTCGAGGGTAGCTGTCAGTACGCTGCGCGCTGCTGGTGAGTATCTTTCCTGGTTGCCTCCGTCTTGAATGTCGCTAACTTTGGGACAGCGAGCAGGGTGCGCCCCCAGGCGGCGGCAACAGCCATCCCCAAGGTAATCCAGAAGTACGTCGAATCAATAAAGTGCAGGTCCTCAGTATTCGAGCTCAATATCTATCTGTAGTCGCTACATGTCCTCTGAGCGCCCTCCGCCGTCGGAGCGTGCTTCTAGCATCATCAACTCTGTGCCATCCTCCCCGAACATCATCACCAAAACTGGCACCGTCGTCCTTGGTTCTGGTCTCATGGCTGCAGCCATCTCTCAGGAGCTGTATGTTGTGAATGAGGAGACTGTTGTACTCGCTGGATTTGCAATCCTTATCACGTACATCGGGAAGGTTCGTCGATATACAGTTTTATTCAAGGAGACGTATTGACAAAAAAATCTTATCATCTGTTTCAATCTCCAGTTGCTCCGCGAACCTTACAAGGGATGGGCTGAGGGGCACATCGACCGCATTCGTGGTATTTTGAACGGAGCGCGAGACCAGCACACTGAGGCTGTCAAGGAGCGTATCGAGTCTGTTCAACAGATGAAGGATGTCGTCTCTATCACCGAGAACCTCTTCGCCCTATCGAAAGAAACCGCGCAACTCGAGTCGGAAGCTTTCGTCCAACGCCAGAAAGTTGCTCTCGCGACTGAGGTCAAGCAGGTTCTCGACAGCTGGGTTCGCTTCGAGCAGCAGCAGAAGGAGAGCGAGCAGGCGGATCTTGTCCGTTCGATCATTGACAAAGTCACAAAGGACCTTGGTGATGAGAAGACTCAGCGTGATATCCTCAACAGTGCAATTGTCGAGGTGGAGCGTGCGTATAATCTCATTCATCGGTCAATGTACAGTATGACTTATTTTTTCCTTCTCTGTAGAGCTGGTTAAGGCAAAGGCTATCTAAAATTCGACGTTGTTCTTATTCACTAAAGAATAGACTATGCAAGGCTGAGCCTGTTTCATATATATGAGCGAAGTGTGGCCTTCACAGACATCATCCTATTAACTGCGACCCTGATTGCATTTGAAGGAAACCTCAGTAATATTGTAAGTCTTTGTCCTTTCTTCGAAGCATGTTTCTTTTTTCAATCTATCTGCTATGATGAAATACCTGGTTCATCCTTGTTCTAAGAGCCTCGGGTCATTAATTTGTGCGCTGAAGCGTTGACGAGAAAATTGGGTATGGCATTTTTGCCAGAAATCTGACTTTTTTTCCGCGCTCTTTTACATTTTGTGGATGAATTTCACAAAGCAAATAATTGATTCTATTATGACAGAATATTTTAAAAATGACGAAAACCAAGATCGATCAAGTGGCGAACGCGTTTACAGAAAATATTGAAGCAATACTTTATGGATAAATAAGTGATAAAGCGAGCCTTTGGTATAAATTGGACTGTTTGGCGCCAGAATAAGTGAACTAATAGCAATATGAGGTGGAACTGACAATATTATAAGATGTTTGAAGAGGATAGTTATCGTTGTTCATAAGCTATTCTCGAACGCTATCCGAGTCGAGGGCCACAACGTAAACTCCGTTTACAAGGATCATTCGATCTCCTTCAGCTGAATATATTCGCTTGGTGGTCATGGTGCTCGTGAGGCTTTCGTCGCTATTGGTCACTAATTTGGGGAATATTCTGTCTCTGGGGGGGCTGTATGTCGGTGGCGGCGTGGCGGGCACATTTTGTTCTATCGACGGCCTCACTGAATCGTAACTCGCCCTGAAGAAGCTTGACTCTCCTGTCGTTCCGAACGGACCATAGGGAGATCCCACAGGGCCGACGAGTGTCATGTGCCGGATGGCTTTGCGCTGCAGCTTCTCGAGCCGCTCGCGCTTTTGCTTCCAGTAGAGGTAGAAGGCGAATAGACTGACGGTAAGGATGACGACGACGACGACCGCTGTGATACCGAGGAAGACGGCGGTGTGTGGTGCGACGGAACGCGTGTTTAATGTGTGGGCGAGATTATGCTGTGTACTGGCGTCACGAAGGGAAGATCCCTCTGCGGTGACGATTGGTGGCATGGGTCGCTACAGGAGGATGAAGGTAACGCGGTGGCGGTTATGTGCTATCGAGGACCTTGCTATGGAATTTTGCTCTCCGGGCGCTATGCAATTGCAAGCAGCTTTCACTTCGCTCGATGCTCTCAGAGCAACGCAAAGTGGAGTGCGAACGCTAGCGGTCTCTAGATGGCGGAAGGCCGCGCGGGGGTCGTCTCACTCAAACTCCATGGACCTTATGTATATGCCCAATCATCGCTATCATAGTCTAGAGGGGGGAAACATTTTGACGTCTGCGGCGGGATGCCCAGTAGGGATCGGCTTCCGTCCAAAGTTGCGGATGCGGCTTCTAGGCAGGAACACCAGTCTTCGGACGGATGTCTCTTTGTGGCTGCCCGTCCACCAGTATAAATATATTTGCGGAATGAACACGTATTTTTGGGCGAACATTTGTGCTGAGTACTAGTGTCGGGTTGATGTGCTTGTCGGGACTTCCGAGTGCGGTAGGACGTCCGGCCCTGCCTAACACTAACGTGTAAGCAACGTATCTTCTCCGTAAAACGTAAGGGTATCTTGTCATTATGTCTACTCAGTACTGCACTACCCTACAAGAGTACCCCAACCAACATGTTTCTTCAATCCTCGAGGCACTCCATCAAACCTGCCGCCGCTGCTATACGCAAGGGTTATCTCCGCAGAACACATCTCAAGCTGATCGAGGATGAGGCGCCTATCATTATCTGTCAAGGGATAACAGCAGTTGCCGAACCCTCGCTATATGTGCCATGACATCGAAGCTATGTATCAATGAATTGATCACTGAAATTTCTGTACATCATGTTATTTCGTCATCTGCGACCTGACTAGTAAGACAGCTTCTGAATTTATTGTTGCTGCTAGTGCGGTGTAATGTGTGCTGTGCGAGAGTGGTTTACACTGATTTAGATTCAGGATGAAGCTGATGCCCCTCGCGAATGTGTAGCGCTGACTCCCGAGTGGCCATCCTCTGCTAACGCCGAGCTAGCACCACCAGTGAACATGGTGAACGCCGAGCTTGCGCGCTCTCGTGCTCGTACGCGATGTGGCAATGGGTCCGAGCGTCGAGTCGAGTGGCCTGTTGAATCTGAAGGGAATGGCACCACGCGCGGTCGGACGCTACCATATGATTCCGAGTGTGATGCCGAGTCGATTCCTGCTGGAAGAACTGTCTGTGTATGTAGAGGAGGATTCGATCCTGCTGGTCTGTCTTGCACAGTCCCTACACCTCCAGCAAGGATCTGACTCGCAGCCTGCACCCGCATCGTCCGCACTCGCCTCTCCGAATCGACTCGTCGTCGTTTGCGCCACTGCCATGCGAAGAGAGCACCAAGGCCCAGTAGAAGGACTCCGAAGAATGCAGCGAAGGTCTCTCCGATGATCGTGCCGATTGGTTGCCGGAGTCTGTCAGATGCGGATGATGTGGAGGTGGGCCTGACAGTATTGGGAAAGGCGAATGTCGGAGTGAATGTAGCTTGGGAGAGCGATGGGGTTGCAAGGAAGGAGCTCGTTCCGCTGAGTAGAAACACATATTTGAGAGTAGTAATCTAATGATGCTTAACGAGTACCTCACCTAGCATTTGTGACGGAAATCTTGATGAAGTCAATATCCAGATGGGTGAGCACCCCGGTCCCATCAGGCACAAATGTGAGAACGACAGTCGTAGTCTGTGATTCGTCTAAGTTTCGGACGGCCCAGAAGTCCAACGAGGGAGAGAATTCGATCCTCCGCACATTTCCCGAGGGTTGAGAGGAGATGGTGAGGTTCCCCGTGGCATTCGACGTGTCCGACGTCTTCACGAACACGGCTGTTCCTAAACGTTGTAAACAACGAGGATCGTACACAATCAGTACGTAGATCACGAAGTAGTGCCGAGGTGAATCATTGGTGAGAAATGTACCTTGAAAGGTGAAGAACATCTGTGGGAGGATATCATTGAAAGCATCAGTGGGCCCCTCAGTTGAGGCCACAGAGCCGTTAGACGATCCTGGCAGATCGACAATGGTCCTGCGCAATGATCCATCAACACGAAGCACACTCGCGTAGGGCGAAATACAACGCACCAAGTGCCTATGCAGTTATTGGGAATGACCTCATCGACTGACCCGACGTTGCAGATGGGAGGGCTGTACGACAGCTCGTTCGCGGTGTTCTGGAAGGTGACATTCTGCACAGTTTGTCCGGAAACTTGACATGGGTGACAGAGAAGAGCTGCGGCAAAGGCAAGATAGAGCCAAATGGTATGAGAGGTAAGAGCAGGACTTCGACGACAGCTCGATCTCGAACGCCTCGGACTGAGCACGCCCATCCCCCTCAGTCTCGCCGCGCTGCTTGCATACAGGCCCTCGACGGGTGAGGGGATGGCAGACAGCGTCGAAGCTCGTGCTTGCGAGGCAGGCCATGTTGATCAGAGAGGCGAGGCTAAGTAGGTGGATGGACGGGGTTCGCGTAGTCATGAGGATGCATGGAATCAAACCTGAATTCATACAGCCGACCACCTGGCCACTGTCGGACAGTTTTATCTACCCAGAATGGGCTCTCAGATCTCATATCCTCAGCGACACTGGCCCCCTGTCTGATGGCTTGATGCAAAGAACACCACCAATCAATCGCAGAACAAACTCAAGGCGTCTATCACTCCCTCACCATACTAAGCTGCTCACACCGAAACTCAGATATACGATTAAATCAATCAATTCACACTGAAACTTATAATTACTTATAAGAACACCCTAAAATGGATGGAATAAAGCGGGGGAATTCAAATGGGGGGTGCGCCCGAAGATGTGAAATAATGTGTTAAACCACAGGGAAGATGGACAGGACTGCATTGAAGAAGGATGCGTACTGTATCGATAGATACGACTCGGGGAATGCCTGCCCAGGTGTATGCTACATGCTACAAATAGCATAGCAAAAGGTATTGCTGAGCGTAAACATGTACACGGATGTCCGGAATTCGGCATCAAAACAAAGCAGCGGGTATGGGACGAGAGGTGGCTCGTCAACCAGTCATGGGCGTGCAGAACATGAAAAAGGAGAAAGTGCGGTAAGCCGTTGAGACGCGGACGTCCGCGCTCATACGGCAAAACGCAACGAAGAAAGCATGGCGGCGATCAAATGCGAACGCCAACCAGCGGATAAGCCAGAGCGCTCGACGCACTGCCAGGGGGAAACTAAGAATAGGACAGCGAACAATCATCGTCCAGGGAACCAGTCCGTCCGGGGTGCCGTAGAGAAAGGATAGCGAGTAAGCGAGTAAACAGATACACGATAAGACCAGAGACAAGTCGCGATGCCTTCGAGGTTGGCAGCGTAAAGACTATATAGCACAAACAATTTCCTTTTCGTGGGTATTTTTCTATTTTCCGATATCACAATATGAGACGACGAATTGTGGGTCACCAGGAAAGAGGGTGAGCCAACTTTGCCTGGGAGCCGAGCGGGGCTCGAGGGATAGCTCAGAACCCGCCGTACGCGTCGTCGTCGTCATAGAATGTATCGGGTCGCTTCTTCTCCGTGGAGGTAGTAGCAGGTACAACGGTTTGCTGGTGCGTGGCTTGAGACGTCGAGGCTGGACTCTCTACGAAGCCTATTTCCACAGGCGTCTCGCGGCCATCGTGAGCGCGCGTCTCATTCTGTACAAACTGCGCTCGCCGTGGCGAGCTTGACACCGGACTGAGAGGGGGCAAATCCGGACGCGCGGCCGGAGGGGCAATCGCGTCGGCACCGAACGTCGCACGCATCGGCGATGGTGAAACCGGGAAGCTCATGGGCGAGAAGGCGCGCTGCTGAAGCTGGATATCCGGGAGCACAGGCGCAATAGACGGGACGCGTGGGACTAGCTCGTCTGTTTGTCCATAATAATTGTGCTCGTGAAACTCGGAAGATGGGCGTGAAGATTGGTAATGGGCGACATTTTCCTGGGGGTCTGTAAACGGAGACTCCATGGGTTGGTTCCCATTAGTCACGGTAACGGGCATGTGGGCATCTTCGCCCGCTCCATGTTCCTCGCTAAGCTGAGGAAGCGGGACCGGTGCAATGTTCAATTGGCGGGAGATAGCAGCATACTGTTCTGCCTGGTACGGTGTTACACTTGCCCTGGTCACATCCATATAATCATTCTCGGGCATCGGCGGTGCGTTCAAGCTAGGGTGCTGTGGTGGGCTATGAGCAATCGAGTTTCCACGAGCGAGAGCAACCGCGCCGTTCGACGGGGAACGCATGAGCCTTCCTTGCTGATCATAAGCAGAACCGTAATGAGCAACGCTTGCCGGAGAGGCAATTGGCGACTGGCCCATCGGGCTGAAGAACGAGGGTGGGACGTTAGCATACTGGTACCCTTGAGGGGGAGGCGAACCTGGACCGGGAGAAACGGGTGACACAATTTCTCCAGGCACAAAGGAACCCATTGTAACAGGTGACGCAGAATATTCGCTGTAAGCAATTTGTCCACCATATTGCTGAGGTTGTTGATACGCCATAACCGGTGGTTGAGGGGACGAAAGATTCAAATAATGCCGCTCGATCATCGTCGGGGGGCGAGGACCACGTCCACCACTATTGCCGCGGTACAGCGGAGAGGGCGTTTCATCCGCGAGTACTACAGACTGGCGACGGAAGTCATCTGGACTAAACTCATCATCCTTTCGTCTGCTGCAGCGGCGCTGTTGATCGTAGGTAAATACGTAAAATACAAGAGACAAAGATATGCATACTCACGAGGAGATACATGCCAACGCCAGCAAGGACGGAAACTCCGACCACGGCGGCTGCCGCTATACCAATAATCCCTGCCGTGCTCACTCCGCCTGAGGGAGCTGCTGTCGCAGATGCTGAAGCACTGGCCAAGGAAGCAGTCGCACTATCGACAGGTGCGACAGAGCGGAACGTGGTAGTGACAAAGGTCGTCGAGAGATCCGTAGACTTCGAAGAGGCGGTCTGAATTCAGAGAAATATTATCGGGGATTATTCAAGCGGTCATGTTCAACGATATGACTAACCACCACAGCTACAGGTTTTGTACTAGTCGTCGTAATAGGAGTAGACGACGTTGACGTCGATGTGGAAGTACTCGTCGTCGTCGTCGTCAATATTGTGGAGGACGTTATTGTCTGCTGCTGAGTAGCCTGAGTTGATGTAGTTGTCGGAATATTCGCAGGCACAGTAGGTGTTGAAGTCGTGACTGGTGCTGGACTGACGGCTAGAAAGTTTGTGAAATGCGATTAACTTTAATACCAGTTCGCAAAGAGCTGAAACACTCACGAGTCGTCGAAGTCGTCGTCGCGGAAGTGGGATTGGCCGAAGTAGACGTCGTAGCAACAGGCGGCTCAGTGTTGAAGACAGCAGTTGGGCTAAAGCGCGGCTTCAAGTTATTGAACGCTGATTCAGGGCCAGGAGAGCGCTTCGCATGTCGATGCATGCGCGCCATCCTCTGAATCTGCTCGTTGGCCATTCTGTAGAATTCTTTTCTGACGATATACTGGTCTTTTGAGGGCGAGCCGTAGGGCAGCGCGGTACGATAGCAAATACTAAATGAATGTGGTGTCGAAAGAACGTAAGGATCGTTGAGATAACGATTAGAGGCAAGATGGGATGGAGACCCTTGGTGGAGAGCGTCCCGACGTCGTGGACGGTGTTGAACTTGGCGTCGCCGTCGTCGTGAATGTTGATGGCGTGCTGGGGCGTGCGTTTGGAGGAACAAGCAGGTGTGTATGTGCTTGTTTGTGCCCGTCTTTTTTGGGGGTGCAAATCACTCGATCTAGACCGCTGATCCTTTTCGACGTAACCTTTTATACTTTTATATTTCTCAGGTTTATTTCATTTATTCTTTGCTGTTTCCTACACTCGATGCGAGTACACTGGGATCTTGGCATTGAAGACAGGAAGAAAGGATATTTGTCGACAAATAATGAATCGTAGCGACGACATATGGCATGTTGTCTATCATATGTAGTGAAGCAGATAACCAACCCGGCACTGCCGTTTGAATGAAAGAATGGAACAGAATCAATGGATGGACGCAGCGGTGCCTTGCGCATGTCAAGGTCGTTGAAAAGCTGCAGTCACGGTTTTGTGTATCAGTCAAGTCATTCGAGTCGACATTCGTAGGCCAATAAGCTTGTAATTGTAATAGATAACCGTGCATGAAAGTGGTCAAAATCAGTTTTATCATGGACACTCTGTTTTGTCTGTCCATAACATCTTTCACGATGCTTCTATCAGGTACTTGTTATCTGTCAGTAATTTGGACAAGCGCTATTTCAGATGCCGTGCCGTCGTAGAGTCAACTCTCATTCATTACGTAAGCGGTTGGAACTGCGAAAACCTGTCCTCAGTCTCATGAACGGCATGGTTGAGAAGATAGGAAAAGCATGGAGCAAGTAGGACAGTCGCGCACTAACCGTAATTTTCTTCCACGCAAGCGCAGCAGCATCGCAATCGTTCAATTCAATTGGCGTTCGCCTTCCTCTGCCACAGCAAGGCAACTAAATGAGTGAGGGTCTAGTAGATGCAAGAACAAGTGCTAAATAAAGTGGACGACAAATCTAATTCAGTCAGTTTCAACAAGCCGCAACAGTCATTAAGATACACACCTGCCATACATCCTGCATACTATGAACCTTCCTCTATTCGATCCTTTGCGTTGACTGGTTGGACGCGTTCATATAATTCACGCTTCCGCTGAGATTCCAGGAACTCTGCTTCTCTTTGTCTCATCTTCTCTAGGCGACGTTCATCATCACGGATGACGCCCTTGAACATTGTCTACCAACAAATCATTAGGTCAGATATCTGAAAATCCTGACACGGAGAATATCACTCGGAGTGAAAACGTAACGTACCTCACGTTCAGAGCGCTGCATGAAGTGCACGAAGTATATTGTACCGACGCAGAAGATCGTAGACACAGTCAATGTGACTCGAGCAGCACGACTCATCATGGAATTACGGACAAGGATCGTGACTATAGAGTTAGGCGGGGGTGCTCATGGCCGTTGCGTTGAACCGTGACCTTTTTGGGCAAACGCGCCCTTCCGCCTCGTATCTCTCTCTCTCTTTGGACGACTCGAACATGTTGAAGGGACTCAACTCGGCACGATCTTTCAGTAAAATTATATTCCCGCCAGAAATGTTAAGAGGCGCAAACAAGGACATGAAGCCATGCATGGTCAACAGATTCGAAGAGCTTGAGAGATTGACGTATTTATTTGCGGTTTGAATGCTAAACAGGTATGCAATTCATGCCATCAAACATGCGTGAGGCCTTTATGTCTCATTATCTGTTCCTTAAAGGCTGAAGTCAAGATAAACCACATTCTTGAAGCAGTTCGCAATCCCATTCATTTGGGTGTCGCATGCATCCGTGCAATTTCTATTCACTATAAGTCTCTCTCAGCGCCGAAATCACATGAAAATATGTAGCAATTCTTCGTGCAACACAACACCCCTACTGCTCTATCCAGATTGTCCTCCGTCTTTATCACTCCCCGGCGGAGATACTTGCAGATCTGACCGCGTGTGTCTCTTCCGATGGTCGCTTGATATGACACGTCGGTCGCCCTCGTATGCGATTCGTCTAGCCAACGAGGCTTCGAGAGCTATGTCCGTAACCTCAAGCGCGGGGATGTTGATACGACAGTATGGTCCTCTTCAATGCTTATTGCGGACAGTCTGATCTTTGGCTTAATTTAAAGATATCTAAACGATCTATAAATCGCATTACAGGCCTTGCGCGCCTTTTAGTACTTGAGAAGCTTGCCAAACCCGAAGCGTGTCAATCCTATATAGAGTTCCACAATGCCAAAAATGCCACAAGAGGAGATACAAGAATGATTTGCGAGACATGGAGTCTTGCGTTCAATAACTACGATTTTGCGTCTTTGCACATTCCTCACGGGCCGGGAAGGATCGAGAAACTCGTTTATCAGACCAATCTGGGCACTAATTGTGGGCTCATCCACTCGACGTTTATTGATGCTGAATGATGCATTATTGCAGTCTCATTCGACTTAAGAAACAAGGGTGGGCTCTCCATCGCCACCCAGCGTTTTTTGGCACAATGAAAGAGTGCGCAGAAGGTGCTGCTGACTGGCAATTGGCATCACCCCCCTTGCCTGTGCTATCATCGGGGGCTCAAATCGTGTTGTATAGATCATACTTTACGCCAATGCTGACCCAAAGATGTCTTCAAGAGCAAATTATCGTCAAACCCCGATTTTCCATTTATTTAACAGTCGCGGCTTTCATTGAGGATGAAATGGAAATAATCGACCAACTCTTATGGGCAAGTGCGAGCTCGTCATAAGCCGATACTCAGCTATTCTTAGGTTTTCATGCTTTGATATGCTCGTGCAGAACGTGCATTGTCGTGAAGAACCTACACGCCGATCCGAAGGCAGAATCGGCCATCAATGACCTCGCTTTTGGTCAGAATAGGTTAAGTACTCTTCTGTCTACTTGTGATGGCTATTTCAAAGGTTCACTATGCCGTCACCGCGCTCCTCCTTGGCCATGGTGCAAAGGTGCAAAAGTGCTATGTACAAAAGGTCAAGACATATGTATTTCCTAAACTACTATGATGAGGGTTGAAGGTGGTTAGGTCTCGTACACATGGTTATACGTTTGTCGAAGAACAAACTCTAGAAACCCATGATCAATTCTTTGCACCCTCGGTCGAGGACAAATTTGTTCGTATTACTTTCTATCGATATCAAGAACTGCCATTGGTTCTTGTATACAAGAAATACAGTCAGTCCTACTGAAAACATTCATGCACGCAGTCATACACAATTGTGTCTACACGCATCGAATACCACGGACGATCGGTAAAGGAAAGTCTCTATCACCATCATCACAAAGTGTAACGGTATCCGCTCCATTCATCTCCCTTGTCTCTCTTCGCATCTTCTATACTGTTGTACCGTCCGTTCTTAGGGTTGATATCATTCTTTTCGTCGTTCACACCGACGATGATTTCGTCTCGCTCGCCGTTCATCCGCTTCGCGTTCTCCCTGCGTAGAAGGAAAAGGAAGGTGAGGGCACAGAAGAAGCCGATACCGATATAAGCGAGGACAATGCCATGGCCTAGAGTGTACCATGGTTTGTCACGGGCTCGATACTGTTGGTCGCTCAGATAACAATTACATGCGTTAATATTGGAAAAGAAGCTTACCACGTTCGAGCTGACTGCTCCGTTGATATTACCGCTTAAAATAAGAATAAATATAAGAAAGATAGTGCAGAAGTCAACTTCAACGTACAAACTTATGACCATTGCAAGGGTGACACTACGCTTGTACGAGCCCTCGACATTGTTAGAAACCCAGGCACTACGACAATGAAGTATAAGCCAGGTAGAGCGAGTGGTGTGCTTAAGGAGAAAGTACGTACATGATGTTCGCTAAAGGTCAAGTGCAGTTAATAAGCAGGGTCAAGCTTTACTAAACGAATCGACTTACGGATGAGTGGATAGATACCACTTAGTTGGTCCCCCAATTAGCACATTCATATGATACGCTTATGGTACAAACTTACCAGGCGGCCAAATACACAGCGAAGTATGAGAGGGCGGCGCTTCTCGAAACAATCAGAATGATATAGCCAGCAGCAGCTGTTGCACACCATGCCGTTAATTGCAAGTCGGGTATGTTTGTGAGATTAAATACGTACCTATACAAAAAAATCCGCTGCAGTGACGATAAAACATCAACAATATGTCTTCAATGAAGCGATAGTTTAGGTTCGGCGTACATTGTGAAGTAACCACGATTGCCATGACGGTCGGCCAAGAAACCTACGCCGCAAGTGAAGATGCAAGCCAGCACGTAGACCGGGACCGTCAGGAGGTTTGCCGGTGTGGCGGTAAAGCCTTTAAAGTCCGATTAGCTTGCTAACATTAGTGAAAGTAAATGGAAAATTAACTTACCCAGCTGATTGATGATACTCGGTAAGAAGAGGGAGAATGCATAGAGCGGACCATCAGCGCCCATGTACAGTAGCACTGTAAGATAAGTCATTCGCTAGTTGAGAACAGTCCAGATCACATAGCCATAGAAGCAATCCCAGCAGTCCAGAGGAGACATAGGGGTAAAAGAGAAGATGACTTATCAGACACGCACTGCCGACCCAAGTTTTCCAGTCCAGAATGCTCTTGAAGATGTCCTTCCAACGGAGCTCCTCTCCTGCGGCAGAGAACTGGTCGTCGGCTTGGAGGCGACGTATGACGAAAGCGCGCTCGGGCTCGGTGAGGAACTTAGCAGTGTCGGGGAAATCTTGGATGATGAAGAAGGAAACCGCGCCGGCGATGACCGTCACAAGCCCTTCGAGGATGAAGATCCATGCCCTAATTTGTGTGTGAATGAATGAATGTCAGGTGTTTAGGGAACGGAGGGCGTACCAGGCCGGTTTGCCGCCAATGCCTTCCATGTTAGAAATAGCGGCCTATTCCGGGCCATAGATATGAGACTTGCAAACTTGAGGGACGGAGAAAGTTATGTAGCACTCACCGCCAAGAGACCTCCGAAAGCGCCCGAGACCGTTGCCGCAGAGAAGAATATAGCAGCACGGACGCCGAATTCGGATCGTTTATACCAGCTGCAGGAAGAAAAGGCGGATCAGTCAGCTTGGTTCCAATGCCATGGATAGGGTTGGATGTTCCGCTGGAGCAAAGGTAGCCAATATGACAGGAGGAAGTTTTCATGGTAACTTTCAGATTGCGAAGAAGCAAGCCGAATTCCGGAACGTGGTGGACGTCATGACGTTAATGGGAGGAGAGACGGACCATGAGAGATAATAGTTCACTCCTGGGAATAGACCAGCTTCAAACATGCCGAGCATCCAGCGCATTCCTTAGTATGCATAAAATCAGAAACGCTGGTTGACGAATGTTTTAGTTTAAATCACTGACCAAGTAAACCACCATAGTTGTGCACAAGGCCTTGAACAGTCTAGTGGGAGGTTTGTCTATCTTGAAGTACTTGTCATAAAAATGTTGAAGTGACTGACCATCATGACACCCCATAGTAACATTAAAAGAGATAGCCAAAGGGATGGCCGGAGGCGTTTTAAGAAGACATTTGAAGGCACCTTTCAAATCAGCGTTAACTAAACGCTGATTATGACCGACTCGTAAATTAAAAGCTGCTTGCCTCGAAGATTGCGTATGAAAAGAAGAAGACCGTAAGGCATATCCCGTATTGGGTGTCATTGATGTTAATATCAGCCTCGAGACCGTACAGCTACAAATCAAGTCCGCCAGTCAGTCAGAGCAGCGCCCGAATAATCATTAACTCACTTTGGCGTTGCCTATACTCGTTCTGTCCAAGAAGCTTAGAAGATATAAGAAAGATAGCCAAGGGATCAGAGCCCAGTCCAGCTTGCGAATAAGCTTCTTCTCGTCGATCTCGTGAGTGTCGACCTCGGCATTCAGCTTCTCCTCCGCCTCGATTTCGTGTTTCTCATCAGATATGTGCGTTGAGGACCCAGTTGGCGAGGTCTTGCTTTCTGACTTGGTCGTCATTGTAAGAATGCGTATAAACCTGATTTAGCTGTTTCTGATCGTGTTCGTCCGCGCAGCGTGATCGCAAGCGGGTTCCAGGAGAGCGTGCTAAAGATGCGAAAGGCGTCGAAACGGGAGGCAACTGGCGTTCGAGTGGTGGGCTAAAAGCGAACCGGGCAAGCATTGCTGAGATAGATGCAGACTTTATATGTTTGGCAAGAAAGTTCGATGGCCGGCTCCACGAACCGTTCAAGACTTGACGGCGAACGAAAGTAGACGACCAGCTGCGTGCCCCGTCTATGTGTGCGAACAAAACTGACTATCTTCTCCGCCCCTTACACCATGCCGTTCCCTGCCGAACTTTGACTTTCACGCTACCAGCTATATGTTCACACCGGATTATTGCTCTGGAACTAGGTCATATGGCATGTAAGCTATTGCAATTTACGGTTTCGTAGAAGAGCAAGAAAATGAAGAAGGAAAGAGAAAGAAATGAAGCCATAGATCCGTCTAGATCGGTTAGTGACAACACACATCAGATTGGCTGAATATTTTGCGGGGATGTGGGGAAGTCAACGCGCCGGACTATCTTGGCGAAGGGCATGAGAACAAACGCACTTATTCTAGCCTGCATATCTGATTGCATGTTGAACAAGGGTCGGATGTTGTCGGCGAGCCCAATATGTCTGTGCTTCTTGTGCCTTGAAGGGAGTTGAACTCTACGAGGCCGGAAAGCGATTGACAGACGGAAGGCCTGTCCTTGCCCGTCATGCGGCAGAGCATCCCATGCTCATTCATCCAAAACAGCAGTAGCAGAGTAAAAGTGCGGCTGAAGAATTGCGATTGGCAAAGCCAAGCACCAGCTTCACAAATTCCTAGTATTGGTCTTGAGAATCTGCGGCCGACAGGACTGGACAATCAGCGGTGTATCCAATTTTCAAAGGAGTCTCGGGGCACTGGAAGTGAAGACGCGCCTGCCAGTGCCAATGACGCGACAGTAGGAGAAACAGAGTCACGTGCCGCAGCTCTTCGATGATTCGTGCCGCAGCCGCATGTAGGTCGCATTCTTACTCTGTACTTCCATACTCTGTCTCAAAATATAAAGCAAGTCTAGCGTTCATCTGCAAAGTCCTCTGAGCTTGATGTCGGGACCAGCATCCTCCTCCGCTATCTCTGATTTGACCAAAGATGTTCAAGATCTTACCGTACATGACCCTAATACTCTCATGAAGAGAAGCGTTGTTATCTCATCGCCTCCATCCGACGAGGGATCAAACCCATGGGCCGATGCTGCAAGGACAGCTGAAGCCGAAGGCGGCAGGCAACCTATCAACAGGCTAAAGACACCTGATCTGTCTCTTTTAGAAAAGGAGCCCGGCGCTGAGCAAGCTATGCCAAAGCTCGATGAGGACGAAGCGAGGCCTCGCATCAGCTCAGACGTATTGGAAGAATTCGATCCATTGGTGGATAGGAAGGAGAAGGAGGCTCATGATGCATGGGCAAGATCAGAGGGACACCCTGGGCCGCTAAAAGCAGATACACACTCGAGGACATTATCTATACCTGCCCCAGCTCCTGTACCAGTTCCTGTGCCCGTACCAGAACGAAACGACTCACTACCTAGATCGCCTACGCGCCCTTTGTCACCACCGACGTTAGTTCCCTCGCCCAGCGCTGTACTGTCGACCTTTGCATCTTCTCTGGCAAAGACTTTTACTCTTCCCAGATCCAGGCCGAGGTCGATGGAAGGGCCTCAGGCGAACGTCTTGACCCCCAACTCCATCCGCTCCTTCGCCAGGCAGCAACAAGAGCCACGACCGACGACTCCATCAAGACCACTAGGGACTAACGCTGGTGAATACCAACAAGGAGAGGGCTCGGCGACGCAACTACAAAGGAGGGATGTGGAAAAAGGAAGCAATGAACCAGCACCTTTCGATTTCCAGAAATTCCTAGACCAAATGAAGGCGAAGAGCGCAGAACCTGTCGCAAAATACCTTCGATCGTTAGTACAATCTCTGATCTTAATGTTCCTTTCGTATTAAAATACTACATAGCTTCCTGAGTAACTTCGCGAAGCGCTCCTTTTCTGTGAACGACCAAGTCAAACTAATCAATGACTTCCTTAATGTGCGTTCCTCACCCATTTTCTTGGTAAAATTTTGAGATCGCGCAACTGACCGGGAGATTGCAGTTCATCTCGGCTCGTATGCGTGAGTGTGAAGTGTGGCGAAACGCGACGGACGCTGAATTTGATAATGCCATGGAGGGGATGGAGAAGTTGGTGATGAATCGGCTTTATGATTTGTACGTATACATCTGAACTTCAGTCTGGATTGAAAGAATGGTTGTGCTCATGATTCTCCAGCACATTTACGCCGCAGTTGGCAGAAGCTGACCCACCTCGACCAATTACTACTGATGACCTCGAGCGAGATCGAATAATGGGTCAGCGGATAGCACTTTTTGGGTGGATCGAGGAGAAACACCTTGACGTTCCTGAGGGTCCAGACGCTCGTGGGTTCTTGATGTTCGCCCAGCAAGGTAGTGTACGCATCTATTGTACGCACGGATAAATTAGCTGAGTGTGACTTCAGAGCTCCTCAAGATAAACCACTATAAGGCACCACGGGATAAACTGATCTGCGTTCTCAATTGTTGTAAAGTGATTTTCGGTCTGCCTTCTATTTCTCCTTGTGTCTCAAACATATATTGATATTGTCAATCTTAAGGGCTAATTAGGCATCTGCACAGAGAAGAGAACGCGGACTCTTTCGTACCAATCCTTATATATGTTGTTTTAAAAGCAAACCCACCACATTTGATATCGAACATTGAGTAAGGGCTATTTACCTCTTTCAGTTGTAGCTAACCACCATTTGTCTATTCAGATATATACAACGCTTTCGAAATCCTCGAAACTTACAGGGAGAATCTGGATATTATCTCTCTAGCTTGGTGGGTGCTGCATAGATATTATGAAAGCACGCACTGACTGAAACCGTGTTCTAGATGGGGGCGGTTCAGTTTATTGAAACTCTTGATCATTCGGGTCTGTCAAACATAACTGCCGAAGAGTTTGAAAGGTGCTTGCCTCTAAATCCACAGTGCTTGTAATTTTTCTTATTTTCCTACTCCTTAGAAATGTTGAAGATGCAATCCACGACCTTCCAACATCCCCATCACCCGAAAAGTCCGCTCCTGTCACACCTCCTTCATCCTCACGTCCCACCACGCCCTCAGGTTCGCTTCTCTCTACGCCTGTACGGCAGTACAGTTCCTCCTCCTCCTCTCAAATGCCAAGCACCCCTTTACCTACGTCTCCGCATGCAGGTGAGGAGTCTGCACAACCCCTACAACTTTCTCTAGGCGGTTTGGGTGTTGACGCTAACACCCTTGCGGACGACACGCGCCGGTTCTTACAACGTACTGGTGATACACTGAGCAAACCGCTGAACGCCCTCGGCCGTTTACTGGGCGAAGCATTCGACGGCCTAGACGGCGTCGGTCCTCCGTCTGGTGGTGGTCATGGTCAGCAAGGATCGGGCGCGTCAACTTACCTTCCAGGCCCGTTCGCGCCTTACGAAATTGGCCGTGAACGCGAACAACAGCAAAATATGAACGCGCCCTTCCCGCAGACTCCTGCGTGGGTAATCAATGTGGGTGGTGAGGGACAATGCACTCCCCCACCCATACAGACACCATATAAACCGCGTGTTCGTCATTTTGCAACTTTGTCGACTCCAAGTACACCCGCGTCGGGTCGGAGTACACCGGAAGGCACACCCTCACGGTCCAACATCCCACCCGGTTCACATCTGTCCTTCCCCTCACTATCGTCCATCCCAACGCACCTTGTTCCTCCAGCTAGCAGGGGTGCAGTGAGAGGGCCGGATGTGGAATTGGGTATTTCGCGTACTGCCACCCCTGCGCTCGATATTTCTGGTATGCAAGCGGAAATCGACCGGGCGCATGAACGAGCTGCAAGTGCAGCATTGGGGACGCTCACGCAGATCTTCCCAGGTGTGGACCGAGAGGTGATCGAATGGGTACTGGAGGCAGAAGAGGGCGATCTGGGCCGGAGTATAGAGAAGTTATTAGAGGTTGGTGGCGATAGTTAGTGTACTGATATGCGATCAAGGATATTCTATATGTACAGTATACGTGCCTTCTATGCAACGATGGCACAGTTGCACATGTCACTTGCAACCAACTTGCGTTTTTCAACCGCGCAATGACATGCATGGTCGCCATGTTGCAGTAAAGTATCACATTGCATGATTTGATTTTTTCTTCTATGATGACTCTTATTGTTGTATAACTGACTGAGTGTGCCGGTTCAACATGTTGACTGAATGAGTTGGTTGCAGAGCCAAATTTTTTATTATTCCTGCAGAGTAACTCAGTATATGACAGTCCTGCCAGCTAGTTTATGTTACGTTCACGGCTTCGATGGACTTATCACGGAAATGATAAGTGACCAAAGCGTTGTTGGGTGAAGTAGCAAGGTACAGTATGAGAGGGTCCGCTTTGTGAGGGTCTCTTATACTGGAAGTCGTGGATGAACAGAGTCTTTGGTACGTGATTGTAAAAGACTATAGGAGGATTGACTTGAGTGTCAACCTGAGGCCTATGTACATGCACTTATATACTGTAGAGAACAATAGGGTGGAGCGAAAGAGGTCTCCGAAGGAAGTTACATCATAGCGGAGCGAAGTGGAGTGAGTCCGTACTAAGTGGCTCTAATTAGTGGAGTATGATGTCGGAAGGTGGAGTAAATGATGTCAGCCCGTCGGAAGGAAGGACTGGATGACATTGTCCGGTCGGAGAGTGGAGTAGTACAACTACGGAGTAGTGGAGCAAGTGGAGAAGTGGAGTAATGATGAAAGTATGATGAAAGGATGATGCATATGTGTACGCATATGCAAAGAATAGACGTGGGAGAATAAGTCAAGTGAAAAACAAACAAGGCGTAAACAAGGGTACGCAGCTTGATGCGTAACAATACCCTGTCACTAAGATTGAAATTCCGTAGTAGCATGTAAATGCGAATGCGAGAATTTCAAGAGAAAATACAACGCTATAGGATCAAGTTAAGATCAATAAGGGGTAAAAGCGTAAGAGAGTTAAATAACAGTCGCTATAGGACCAAGTTAAGGTCAATAAAAGAATGGAGCGCTGGATACATTGTTGAAGGTTGTCTGCAAGGGCTGAGAAGTAGTGTCTGTTGACATATGAAAGGTAGAAAAGAAATGAAGCGTATCAAAAGAAATGGGTGCATATGCATTGGGCGAAGTGAGTTCGTCCGGTCGAGGTGTGTTGACCATGTACATCGGTGAAGGCTGGTGGAGGGGGACATCCGGGAGAACCATGTTGGGCAGTTCAAGGATGGCGAGATCATGAACTGGGTTGTTGATCGCCTGAAGTTCTTCCTCTGTAGGAAGTCGGAGCTGCTGATGGGGACTAAGCATGGGCGGAGCTGACTCGAATTTGCGGAGTCGATCGAGATCGAAGATCGGAACATGCGGTTGTTCGTAGTAAGCTTCGGGCTGTATCAGAGGGGGTAGCTCGAGAGCGGAAGGGGGCGTCATGGGCTTGGGTTCCGGGTGGTCTGGAAGTCGTACGTGTCCGTTCTCTTCTTTCACAGAGAGTAGACGTTCAAGCTCGAACTCGTTGAACTGGTTTTCGAGTTGAGTAATGAGAACTTGGTTCATACAACGCACCAATTTCTGAAGTTCGAAGGAATCAATCTTCACTTGCTTTCGTCGATTATCCTCCAAGGTATCCAACATCTGCGTCAAGTAACCGTACATCTGTTGCGTAGTGTAGGCTATATGCGGAAGAGGTCGTATGTCGGGACTGCTTGTGAGCTTCTCAAGCATGCCGTTGTGGAGGAGGACCGTTGCGCTTTGTCGTCGTGTCTGAGAGGTAGGCTGGAAGGTGAGTCCGGGTAAGATGGTTTCACAGTTCGGAGGGTGAATGATTCCATCTCTATACCGGTCACGAGTGGGAAAGAGCAAGTGTTCTCGAGGGACAGGATGAACACGTCCTGAGAGACCGTACTTGGCATGGCGGACGGCGGGCATGGTTAGTGGTGGTGGACTGGGCAAGATCTGCAACAGTGACAGATGCAGAAAGGGTCTTCGTCGTAAGGTGCAAAGTGTTGGTGAGGTTGTCCTGCGTGTCTGATGCGTCGGGCAATCCAGGGGACGTAGGGGAGGTAAGGAGTTCGTGGAGGAGGTTGAAGATGGGAGCAGCGTGCTCGGGGTTGAAGTAGGTGTGGCGGAGTACGAGAGTGGTGAGTTCTGGGTGTGGGGATAGGGCTTTGAGTCGGCGAAGGTTAACGTAGTCGGTGTGCTGGGGGTCAAACAGATAGTGGCGGACGAGGGTCAAGGGGAGCAATGGGTTGTTGAAGTGGTGTTGGCGAAGATGGGGGAGTGGGGTACAGGTTGTCCGGATTCGAGGGAGTCAGTGACGGGTGCCAGAATGCAAGTGTTTCGGGGGTGTTGTCTCCCCAACCAGCTATCCAATTACCGTCTTGGACAGGTTCTGGTTGCGGTTCAGTGACGGCGAGATGCTCAGCGGCGTCAAAGAGAGGGGGTTCGAAAGTGGGAAGGGCGGTGGCGAAGTTGTATGGCATGGCGAGAGGGAGGGGCGTTTTCTTTATCAGAATCGTTGTTGTCGATGAGAGTGGTGGCTGTTGATTCAGGAATAGATTCGGTGGAGGAGTTTGGACTATATGCGGGAGAGAAGGGCTCTAAGGGTGGAGGCGGTGTGGAATCTTCGGAGCGAGATATTCCGTTGGGTTGAGTAGGAGGAGGCCTTCGATGAATGAATCGGAAACCGTTCGGAATGTTGACAAGGTTTCGGAATTCATTTGTCTGTACCATTTGAATCAGAACATAGAGTCCTATGGTAAGACGTGCCTGGTGGAGTGGGGTGGCGTGGAGGAGGAGGGTTGCAATGTAATTGATCAGGTGGTGAAGTGGCGAAGTGTTGGGTTCTTCTTGCTGATGAATGAAATTGAATAGATGAAAAACAAGTGTGGGTTGGTTATTGGCCGGAGTTTCCAAAGCAAGTCGGTGTAGATCCACTAGAATCTGTTCTACACTTATTTCCGTGGGAGGGGTAGTGTCAGGTGGTGGGATTTGGGGTGATGGAATCGGAGTAGGGCGGCGGAGGTTGGTATGCAGGGGTGGAGGAGATAAGGAATTGGTTGTGTCTGCCATATGTGATAGTGAGTTCTGGAGTTTCTGGTCAGAGTCTGCCTACAAATCTTATCCGTTTGCTGAACGTTCGATAAGGTCCTGGTCCTTGATCAATACGTCTGAAAGCTTCGTCCAAAAGTTGCCTAGCAAGTTCCTTAAACTGCGGGTGAATGTCCAGTGTAAGGATAAATGCGCAAGCGTTAGCTAGATCTGCAGGTCTGATCATGCTGATTTTCGGAGGTTGTGTCTTGTGTGTTGAAATAGTTCTGAAGGCGTGTGAGAGTCGGAGATTAGGGTCGGATGGTTCCTATGTTCGGGGTTCCTTTCGGGTGGCGTTGTCAAAAATCGGTGGTTCTTTCGGGTGGCGTTTGCTTTGTTCCAGATTCGGAGGGAAGTTCGGATGATAGGTCGGTCATCTGAGCTTGTGTAGCTTCTTGTATTCCGAAAGTAGTTCCTGTGAGTTCTTGAGTGCATCTTCGGGTTCCCATGAGTTCTGTGACGTCGGATATCCTAGCCATTTGACGAGGTATTTCCGTCTCTTGCCGGTTCCTTGATGTTTCAATATTGCTTCGACTTCGTATTCTTCTTCTCCTTCGATTAAATCGGGAGGTGGTTGAGAGTATGATGGTCCATGCTCTTCTGTCTCGGTGTTCGGAGTTAAGAGGGAGGCGTGGAATACTGGATGTATCTTCCAATGTGCCGGAAGATCGAGTTGATACACATTGTCTCGGAGTTTCTTTGTTATCTTGAAGGGTCCTTCTCGTTTAGATTGGAATTTCGAAGGGAGTCCGGTGCGTCGGAGATTGCGGGCTTCTAACCATACACTTTGTCCTTCTTTCAGGGGCTGAAAGTGTGATTCTTGGGTCTCACGTTGGTATTCCTGTGCGAGAGTTAGAGCTGCTTCGGCTTCGGATCGGAGTTCCAATAGCTTGATCAAACGTGATTGGAGTGTGGGGATGTTGCTATCAATCTCGGACTTTTCCGTTGGGAATGACGTAGGATCGTATCCCATAAGTAATCGGAAAGGTGTCTGTTCGGTGGTGGAGTGTTTGCGATTGTTGTGAGTGAATTCCATCATTGGAATGTATCGGCTCCAGTGGTGAGGGTGGGTTGCTGCATAAATTCGGAAATATGCTTCGATTTCTTGATTCGTGCGTTCTGCTTGTCCATCGGTTTGTGGGTGATATGCTGTAGACCATTGCCTGCTTGATGTGCAGTAAGCGGCATAGCTGTCTGAATAGTATCGATGCAAACTGTGGTCCACGGTCTGAGATTATTTTCCTGGGTAATCCAAACCGTTTATACACATTGTCAATGTATAACTGTGCGGTGTCGAGTGCAGTTATTGTCTTGTTGCATGGAGTTAACACTATTGCTTTGGTGCAATCGTGATCCACAATAACACAAATGCTGTCATAGCCATTCGATTCCGGTAGATCGGTGATGAAATCAATGTTGACAGTGGCAAAAGGGTATGTGTCTTTGTCTGCTATGATAGGGCTAAGCGGAGGTACGAGTGGATGGTGGTTTATCTTCATTTGTTGACAGATTGCGCATCCTTGAATATATTTCGAGATGAATTGCTGCATGCGAGGCCAGTAGTAGGTTCGGCGAATTTGTTCCATGGTATTCGCTATTCCTGGGTGGTTTCGTGTAGGGAGGTCATGATGAAGTCATAAGATGTTTCGCATGATTTCCTTGTTCTTTGGAACATAGATCTTGTTCCTAAAGTGTACGAGGTCGTCCTTGATTGTGAAATCGGTCATCTTTGGTTTCGTAAGGGGTAATTCTTTTTGGAGGAAAGTCATTGCTTCCTGAATGTCTCCTGTCTCTTGTCGTATTTGGGAGTGAAGTTCGTCAACGTCAATGATGTTTCGGTTATCATCGTCCTGTTCTTCGATTCGGGCGTCAAGTATTTCCATTTCTTGGATGAAAACTTCCTTGGGTAGAAGTGTAACTTCGTTGTTAAGTTCTCCTTCCGTTTTAAATTGATCGGCTCTCCGGGAAAGAGCGTCAGATTGAATCATATGTTTTCCGGGGATCGCTTGGATCTGAAGGGGGTATCTTGAGAGTTCATTCTGCCATCGGGCTTGTCGAGGGGTTAATCGTTGCGGTTGTCGCCAATATGTTAGGTTTTTATGATCACAATGGACTGTGATTATATGCGGGCTGCCTAGTAGATAGTGTCGCCAAGTTTGCAATGCTCGGATGATTGCAAATAATTCCCTGTTGTATATTTGCCAGTTCCGTTGCGTCTGGTTAAGTGCTTGGGAGATATATCCAATTGGTCGGAGTTGATTATCCTTGTCGAGTTGTCGTAGAGCTGCTCCGGTTGCTACGGCTGATGCATCGGTTTCAAGATAGAAAGGTTTGCTGGGATCAGGCTGCATTAGAAGGGGTTGTTTTGAAAACAAGTCCTTGAGTGCTTGAAATGCTGCTTGTTGACGTTCGGTCCAAACAAAGGGTATTTTTTTGCATTTTAGTTGATCGAGTGGTCGGCATATGGTGGCATAATTTGGGATGAATCGCCTGTAGAATTTCGTAAATCCTGTGAATGATCGTATGTCTCGTAGATTCTTCGGAGTAGGCCAGTCAACAATTCCTTGTATCTTTGTTGGGTCGGTCTTGATCTGTGATTCCGAAATAATGTAGCCAAGGAATGGGACTTCTAGTTGATGAAATCGGCATTTGGCGGGTTTGAGATATAGTTTGTGTTCCTTGAGAACTTCGAAAACTTCGAGGGTATTCGAGATAAGTTGTTCGAGAGTGGCTGCATGTATCATAATGTCGTCCATGTAGACAATACACTTGTTGGCGTTGATTTGCTTTGCAAGTATGTCGTTCATAAAACGTTGAAAGGTGGCGGGTGAGTTGCATAGTCCAAAGAACATTACTGTCGGTTGGTAATATCCTTCTTCGCATCGGAATGCGGCTTTCCATTGGTCTTCTTCCTTGATTCGGATGTTGTGGTATCCTTGCCGGATGTCGAGAGTAGTAAAGTACTTGGATCCATGTAGTTGATTCAGGAGTGTTTGCGTATTCGGTATCGGAAATCCATCGCGGATTGTATGTTCGTTGAGATATCGATAGTCCTGGATCGGTCGGAGGGTTCCATCCTTCTTGCTGACGAAAAATAGTGGGGATGCCATAGGTGAATCGGAAGGTTTAATGAAGCCTTTGCTGAGAAGGTCATTGATGAGTTCGCGTAGTATTGGTCTTTGATGGTAAGGAGTGTTGTAGGTTGGAAATATTTTTGGTACGAAAGAGGGTTTCGTTTTGATTTGATGATCATAGGGTCGCGCTGGCGGATATGTTTGGATTTCTTTTTCGGAGAAAATGTCGGCATAGGGCATATATTCCTTTGGGATGTTGAGCTTTTCTGGCGGAGGTAGTTTCCGTTTCTTTTCTTGTTCCATACGAGTTGAGATTGTGATTTTGTTTATGGTGATCGCATCGTTTCCCCAGTCTATGTGTGGTTTCGCTTGCTTGAACCATGGTAGACCTAGTATGATGTCGTCCTTTGGGATATGTGTGAGGTAGAACATAGTTGAGAGTGCATGGGGGTGCATAATGTTGAGTCGAGTTCGTTTGGTAACACTTCCTTGAGTATTCAGTGTTCCATCGGCGTTACTGACGAGTATGGGTTTCGTGATTTTCTGCGTGTTTATTCCGAGTTTTGATGCAAGTTTCGAGTTGATGAAATTGAGTTGTGCTCCGGTGTCAAGTAGAGCAGTAAGAGTGTGAGGGTGTCCGTTTACGAGTATCTTGAGTGGTATGCGAAATGAGCGAGAGTTTCCGTCGATAGTGATGGTGTTGAGTTGAATCGGATTAACCAACTCGGGTCTGATCAAAAATTTCCATCATCATCGTCCATGTCTTCGTTATCATTGTTCGGATCGGGCATTTCATCTAGCATGTCGAATAATGCTTCCTGTTCTTGTCCATTAAGTCCTGTCATCATTTCGTGGATTTGAATCGCGCGTTCTGCAATTAAATCGTCCGGGTCCTCGGGTTCGTTGTCAAGATCCATAGAGTTGATGTTATGCTTCTTGAAGCGTCCGTTATTCCGTCGGAAGTTGTTGTGGAATTTTCGGAAGGGCTTCCGGAATTTATCAGGTCATGCTGGTCGAGTAGGACATTTGTTTGCGAAGTGTCCTGCTTTTCCACAAAAGAAACAAAGTCCGTCTTTCTGTGCCTTTCGCTTTTCTTCATCGCTAAGCTTCTTGAAGTACATCGCATACAACTTGAAAGATTCTTCCAAAGTTTCCGGTTCTTCTGGCTCTGGTTCGGAGTCAGAGTCTATGTCCATTTCGTTAAGTCGGCGTCTGTGAAATCGGTTGGATCGTGGCTTGTATGAAGTTCGTTCAAAGGGTTTTCCGTATCGGTCACGGAGTCGATTTGAGGGTCTGAACTCTTGATAAACTTCTTCCAATGATTTGCCAATTTTCCTAGCTGCTTCGTAGTATGGGTCCATAGTCTGTGCTCCATCGGCGGGTACTGGAATATCCTTCTGGAGTAAAGCTGATTTGGTTTGTCGAAGCAGTCCATTCTTGAATATGGCGTATAGGACTGTAAATTCGTTGATGTTCGCTTCTCTTGCCAAGCGTTGGAATTTATGAATGTAATCGTCAACTTTCTCGTTTGGTTGCTGTTTGATATTCTGGAGTTCCTTGAATGCGTCGGAAACACTGTCTGTAGAGATGAACTGTTGTCTGAATCGGGTCTTGAATGCATTCCATGTAAGGTTCCATGCGTCGAGTGCTTGTTGCTCGTTGGTGATGGCAACTGCAAGATCAAGTGCGGTTCCATCGGTCATGTATGAGATAGCAAATCGAACTTTGCGTTGGTCAGTCTCATAGTCTCCGTCGTTCAGGGCCAAGTAGTTTTCGATTACGGATAGCCATCTTCTAGCTTCGCGTCGGTTACCTGTAAAGTTAAAAGGTTTATTTGCTCCGGTACCTCGGGGTACGTGATCGGCTTGATCGGCCATTGCAACTTCGGCTGGAGATCCGGGGTCTGAAGGAGATGGTGGCGGTGGAGGGTTCTGTGGCGGTTCGTTAGCGAGATCGGGTTCTTCTTCGTCGTCTGCTACTGGTGGCGGTGTAGGAGAGTTTCGGGAAGATTCGTTAGCGTTAGCCGATGTAGATCCTTCGCTTGTGTCTTCTTCTTCGCTTGTGTCTTCTTCTTCGCTTGTGTCTTCTTCTTCGCTTGATTTGTTCGGAGTATGGATTTGGTTTTGAGTAAGGTCGGTCTGTACTTCCTGGGTAGCGTAGGTTTTCGGATATTCGGATGTAGGTGGTGCAGTAAATGAGGGGTACCAGGTAGATCCTTGCTCGAATTGAGTGTCGATGTGTAGTCCGTGTAATTTGTCTGTGAAGTCGGTTTCTTTTCCTTTTCCTTTACTAGTGTCGGGTTTTTCGTCCTCGGGTTTTTATAGATGATAATGTGATAGATGGTACTGCGGATATTGGTGTCTTTTCTTCGGGTTTTGGTAGTATTGGCTTTTCTTCTGTTTTCGGTGGGTCAGGAACAAGTGATGTCGACGGAACGGGTACTGTAACGATTGGTGGTTCAGTTGTGATAACTGATGTGTGTGTGCGCTGTGAAGGAGTGGGTGATGGTAATCGAGTGAGGGGTACTCTTGGTGAATTAAGTCGGCTGCTATGTCTTGTTGGGTTGAGTCCTCGATTGATGGATATTAATTCTTGTTCGGTGGGTTCGATGGCTTGATACCAGGTGTTCAAGCTATGATAGGCTTGCGGTATTTCAGATCTACTTGTAAGAGTTCTCCACTCGTTTCTTTGGGTTGAATAGTAAAGATAACTTCGTTCTTGGTTTTCTCGGAGTCTAAACCAAATTCGTTGTTTGGTGTCGAAGAATGCGTTGGCAGGTCTTTGAATTCCTGGGGGAAGGGGTTGTACTGCGGGAGGTTTCGTTGTGGGTTTCGGAGGTACTTTGGGTGCCAGTTTAACGTCTTTACTGAACTCAATCAGTTTCGTGAGGAGGGGGTGTAAGAGTCCTGCTCGGAGCTGGAGTTTGGAGAATCTGACAGATGCAGTTCTGTACGACGTTTGCGACGTCGTTCCGTTGTCCGGGCCAATAGAAAAGATGGAGAATGTTAATGAGTGTTTCTTCCTCGGAGTAATGTTCGAGTTGATTTGCCAGGTTTTCGTGAACAATCTTAATGAGCAGTGGGCGGAGATAACCAATGGGTATGTATGGTTTGCCTTCGTGCCAAAAGATGTTGTACCGAAGTTTCCAATTAACGGGTTGATAGTATCGGGTGTGTACGAGGATTTGGAAGTATTGGGGGTCGTGTTGGTATTGCTCTCGGATTTGATGGTCGAGTCCACTGATAACTAGAAAGTGGTGGTTCTCTTCAATTAATCGATCAACGTCTTGAGCTGGTGCTTGATTCGCCAGGTTGATTGATTGGTTGAGTAAGGGAGTTATGAATGCGGCGTCGAGTTCTTTGGAAGGCTCGTCTAAGATGCTGTAGACGTTCGCAAGATCCTTGGGCAGTTGTAGGGGTCTGAAGTTGAGGAAAGGGTTGTAGAATTCGTTGGACTCCTGGAGGGGTAGTAATTTGTGGGATGGGTCGATCGGGAGTTACTGGAGGTAGTAGTCGATGTTCTTCGGATACTTGGTTCCAAGTGTGCTCGGGATTCTCAAAATTAGAACCTTCTTCTTCGGAGTATGCGTAGGTTGCTTGAGTAACTTCTTGTTCGAGTCGAGGGGGTACTAGTTGATCGTAGAGGCTTTCGTGATCAGCTGTTCCTCGGTGTTCGTACTCGGAGTAATCCTGCGAATGTGATATTCTGCTTTCGTCAAGTTCGGAGGGGTTGTGAGGGGGTGTGTCGGAATTATGAATGGGTTGTTGTAAGTCGTAGATGGAAACGGGGCTAAGGATGTTAATCCTTATCACACTTTCCAACGGTATTTCCGTACGATCGGCGAGTAGTAATGTGATCCTCAGGTTGGGCAGTTCCTCGGGTTATCGTCCCTTTGAGCTACTTTGTAAAGATATACGTGAGTGTACTTCAACTCTTCGTATATGCTCGTCCTTCTTTCTTCCTTTGGTTCGCTGGATAATCGATGTACTGTATCGATGTTCACCGTGTATTGCAGTCGTCAACGAGTGAGGGTTGTGCCTGTATCGCGTTGCAGTTTCGCTAGTGGATTAGACTGTTCCTCTGCTTCCTTCTTCTCTTCGAGTTACGTTGGACGTGGCTAAGCTGCTTGATTGGGTCGCTATCCTCTTCTTCACGCTATTACCAACCAAACGCGTAACAAGGACCGTAAATTCTGGCGTGAACCTGCTTAGTTCTTTGATCATTTCCTATTGCTTCCTTCCAAGATAAGTGTGGGTACACTGTATGCTTGGTGTGTTCGATTGTACTGTCGTTCGTATGTCTTTCGTTCCTATTTGATGGTTAGTATCCAATGGCCAGTTGAGATGCTTAACTGTCAAGTATTCCGGATTGAAATACGTAGGGGTTGCCGTTTAATTCCTGCTGTGGAATGAGGAGGAGTGTGTCGGAGTTGAGATCGATCTCAGATGAGAAAGAAGTCAATCCTAATTGTTACGTTCACGGCTTTGATGGACTTATCACGGAAATGATAAGTGACCAAAGCGTTGTTGGGTGAAGTAGCAAGGTACAGTATGAGAGGGTCCGCTTTGTGAGGGTCTCTTATACTGGAAGTCGTGGATGAACAGAGTCTTTGGTACGTGATTGTAAAAGACTATAGGAGGATTGACTTGAGTGTCAACCTGGGGCCTATGTACATGCACTTATATACTGTAGAGAACAATAGGGTGGAGCAAAAGAGGTCTCCGAAGGAAGTTACATCATAGCGGAGCGAAGTGGAGTGAGTCCGTACTAAGTGGCTCTAATTAGTGGAGTATGATGTCGGAAGGTGGAGTAAATGATGTCAGTCCGTCGGAAGGAAGGACTGGATGACATCGTCCGGTCGGAGAGTGGAGTAGTACAACTACGGAGTAGTGGAGCAAGTGGAGAAGTGGAGTAATGATGAAAGTATGATGAAAGGATGATGCATATGTGTACGCATATGCAAAGAATAGACGTGGGAGAATAAGTCAAGTGAAAAACAAACAAGGCGTAAACAAGGGTACGCAGCTTGATGCGTAACAGTTTATTGAATGAATTACAGCATTAGCTGTATACCTGATTGAATAAAGTACAGCCTTGCTGTAAAACCTTTTTTGCATTTCATCCAGCAAATGCTGGCTGATTGAATACAGTGTAAAACAGCCTTGCTGTACTCTGATCAAGGGGATGCATACCTAGGGAATACTAGGCCTGCAATACCTATTGGGAATATAGCACTGGATAATAGATTAATGCATTTGTATACCCACCGCTTTTTTGAGCTATTTATAGTGTCCAGGCACTACTGATTGACAGTATGCTGTAATAAATCAGAATTTCATAATTTCTGCCCGTTTTGTCATTTGAGGCACATCAGGGTCTAGGACCCTGAGGTCCGGCAGGTTCCAGGTCACCTGGAGCTGTTACCGCTTCAGGAGGTCGTGGGAATAAATTCAAATTAGCCTTTGCAGGCCCTACAGGCATCCAAAAATAGCGCGAAAATAGCCAATAAATCAGAAAATATTCTGGGGCACTGCCGCTTTGCTCTAGTGTGGGAACTACGCATTAGGACGACCCAAATAGGGTACGGAGGTGTTCTGGGCCACCCTGGGCCCTTCCTAAAGCGGTAAAATCATTATAAAATAGATAATTATATTTGCACTTGAGTGCATATATGCAGGCTTCCCCTGGGCTTACCGGCTGCATATAAAATACAGTAAAATCGGATTATATTATTAGAAGCATATTGAACACGTTCCAGATAGCTATATATGGTAATTCTAGCCAGGAACATACCAGAAACAACAAAACACATTCCAGTTGATATGTTAACAATACCGGGCTCATTTCACTGCATTGGGATACCCCCGGGATGCAAATTTTGATGAGAGTCTATTGAGACATACTTCTGGAGCCCAAACATCCTCTAATCATGGTGGGGGAGGCACTTTACGTGACACAATTGATTATTCTTTTATTTAAATGTTATTTATAAACAGCCGACTTAAGTACCCTAAACATAATCCAATTGCATGTTTGAGATGTAGTTGGAATGTGCAAGTCATATGCAACATTGTAGGGTGGATTGCTACTTGTAATATCAGTATATATATGACATGTCCAAAACACATATAACCTGTCCATTTCATCTGTACCTCAAACATGCAATTGGATTATGTGTAGAATACTTAAGACGGTTGTTTGGCATCATGTGCCTGACCCGTAAGCCTCCCGTAAAATTAAAAATGACCATTCTTTCTCAATATTGTAGGCTTAATATCAATTCAATGCAAGCTCCGATTAACGTGAAACTTTGTGGAGTATACGTGAGACATATATACAGTTAATCAAAGGCATTAGTACATTTGTAGCACATACAGGGGTGTCTGTAGAGGCTGTGCAATTTTCGCATGCACATGTAAACATAAAAGTGTATTATTGACATACCCAGAGACCATGTGACAATTCTGGCTGCATATTCTTACTCCCCCTGTTATTCTGATCCATTTCGACTATCTACACGCATCATTACGTGTAGTAGAAGTACAGTAATGAAAATGACATTTAAATAAAAGAATAATCCACTGTGCTACGTAAAATGACTCCCCCACCATGATTGACGGCTATTTGGACTCTTGTAGTATGCCCCAGTAGAACCCCACCAAAATTTGCATCCCGGGGGTATCCTATTGTGATAAAATGAGCCCGGTAGCATTAGCATGTCAACCGGAATGTGTTTTGTCATTTCTGGTATGTTCCTGGCTGGAATTACCATATATAGCTATCAGAAACGTGTTCAATATGCTCCTACTAATATAATCCGATTTTACTGTATTTTATATGCAGCCGGTAAGCCCAGGGGAAGCCTGCATATATGCACTCAAGTGCAAATATAATTATCTATTTTATAATGATTTTACCGCTTTAGGAAGGGCCCAGGGTGGCCCAGAACACCTCCGTACCCTATTTGGGTCGTCCTAATGCGTAGTTCCCACACTAGAGCAAAGCGGCAGTGCCCCAGAATATTTTCTGATTTATTGGCTATTTTCGCGCTATTTTTGGATGCCTGTAGGGCCTGCAAAGGCTAATTTGAATTTATTCCCACGACCTCCTGAAGCGGTAACAGCTCCAGGTGACCTGGAACCTGCCGGACCTCAGGGTCCTAGACCCTGATGTGCCTCAAATGACAAAACGGGCAGAAATTATGAAATTCTGATTTATTACAGCATACTGTCAATCAGTAGTGCCTGGACACTATAAATAGCTCAAAAAAGCGGTGGGTATACAAATGCATTAATCTATTATCCAGTGCTATATTCCCAATAGGTATTGCAGGCCTAGTATTCCCTAGGTATGCATCCCCTTGATCAGAGTACAGCAAGGCTGTTTTACACTGTATTCAATCAGCCAGCATTTGCTGGATGAAATGCAAAAAAGGTTTTACAGCAAGGCTGTACTTTATTCAATCAGCTAGCTGGCAGCAGTGTATATGACTATTACTACAGAGGCATCTGTCATTACTGCTGTTTTTATATCTATGCAGAATCACAATTTTACATCAAGGCTTGTGGTGACAGTGAGGAAAAGAGCCGATGTTCGGCACAGAGGAATCCTGACTAAGATTGGTCTTAAGACAAATTTAAACATATTCATACAAGCTGAAAATGTTTGAATAAATAAAAATCTCCTTGTTTGAGTCTGAAGAGGATACACTATGGTACAATGAGCTTCTCTGAGCTCTGCTATGTATTTTGTATTCCTAATTTTGTAGAATGTAAGCTTCTCTTAAATTTCTTCCAAAGACTGAATGTCAGGAATTGTTCCCAGGTTTACTTATTTTCTTATTATTTTATCTGATTTTCTTTTGACTTTCCAACGAGTCCCTGACATGGCTGCTTGTTGAAGGTGTGCGATTGTTGTTGCATACATTCTGTTTCAGGTCACGGTCACATGGAAGTGACACAAAATGTATTTCAAAGGGCATAAAATTTACTAGCTAGATCCGAAGTCTTTAGTATAAGTAGACTACACTTTTAGCAATAATATTTTTGTGCGTTGTCCTCTTGACTTTGGACTCTAACACCGCTGAAGTCCAACTTAGGGCGGACTTGCAGCCTTTACGGACACCGAGCGGTGTTTTGAGCGGTGTACCAAACACCAACTCTTTTATTTTCTTGCACGTAGATACTTACCTGTAGGCTTGCAGGCAGCGTGGACAAGCTCCCTGCAAGCCACCGACTTCACCTTCGATCGGTGTATCGACTCTAGGAGTCCGACACCGCTGTCACGACGTGACATAGCCCACTTCCCCTTTGGAACCCATCCCGGGGCCTTCCATGTCACATTGTAACACATCCTTCTCTTTCGGGACTTATCCCGCGGATTTCCCCGAAGTCCCTTCCCTTTCCCCAAAGGCCCTTCTCCCTTTCCCAAAGGCCCTTCTCCCTTTCCCAAAGGCCCTTCCCCCCTCATCCTCACCTCTCCCTTGTGTCCCCCACATGTTCCCCTCATTTCCCCATCATTACTCTAATTTCCAATGTCCTAGACATGTCCCAGACACTCCTTTGTATTTCCTTTCCTCTTTCTCCCTTAGCCTTTACATGTGGAAGCCTCATTGCTTGCCGCATTGCCCGTTTCCCCAATTTTTCCACGCTATCGCACGGTCCGGGATTCCTTTCCTTTTCCCCCTTCTTGTATATAAGTCCATAGCATATGTACTTAGTACCCTTGACTCGAATATCACAAGTCCTTGGGCCTAGTTGCAGGCCAGGCTGTCGAGATCCACCTATGTCTTTGTCTTGTCTCTTGTTCTAGCTTGTCTCTTGTTTGTCTGCTTCCAAGAAGCATGTCAGGCTGGGATCCTGCATGCCTCGGGAGTGTCTTGTCAACGGGAAACAAGATCATGCTAACTTGGAGCATGATGTGTTACGTTCACGGCTTCAATGGACTTATCACGGAAATGATAAGTGACCAAAGCGTTGTTGGGTGAAGTAGCAAGGTACAGTATGAGAGGGTCCGCTTTGTGAGGGTCTCTTATACTGGAAGTCGTGGATGAACAGAGTCTTTGGTACGTGATTGTAAAAGACTATAGGAGGATTGACTTGAGTGTCAACCTGAGGCCTATGTACATGCACTTATATACTGTAGAGAACAATAGGGTGGAGCGAAAGAGGTCTCCGAAGGAAGTTACATCATAGCGGAGCGAAGTGGAGTGAGTCCGTACTAAGTGGCTCTAATTAGTGGAGTATGATGTCGGAAGGTGGAGTAAATGATGTCAGCCCGTCGGAAGGAAGGACTGGATGACATTGTCCGGTCAGAGAGTGGAGTAGTACAACTACGGAGTAGTGGAGCAAGTGGAGAAGTGGAGTAATGATGAAAGTATGATGAAAGGATGATGCATATGTGTACGCATATGCAAAGAATAGACGTGGGAGAATAAGTCAAGTGAAAAACAAACAAGGCGTAAACAAGGGTACGCAGCTTGATGCGTAACAATACCCTGTCACTAAGATTGAAATTCCGTAGTAGCATGTAAATGCGAATGCAAGAATTTCAAGAGAAAATACAACGCTATAGGATCAAGTTAAGATCAATAAGGGGTAAAAGCGTAAGAGAGTTAAATAACAGTCGCTATAGGACCAAGTTAAGGTCAATAAAAGAATGGAGCGCTGGATACATTGTTGAAGGTTGTCTGCAAGGGCTGAGAAGTAGTGTCTGTTGACATATGAAAGGTAGAAAAGAAATGAAGCGTATCAAAAGAAATGGGTGCATATGCATTGGGCGAAGTGAGTTCGTCCGGTCGAGGTGTGTTGACCATGTACATCGGTGAAGGCTGGTGGAGGGGGACATCCGGGAGAACCATGTTGGGCAGTTCAAGGATGGCGAGATCATGAACTGGGTTGTTGATCGCCTGAAGTTCTTCCTCTGTAGGAAGTCGGAGCTGCTGATGGGGACTAAGCATGGGCGGAGCTGACTCGAATTTGCGGAGTCGATCGAGATCGAAGATCGGAACATGCGGTTGTTCGTAGTAAGCTTCGGGCTGTATCAGAGGGGGTAGCTCGAGAGCGGAAGGGGGCGTCATGGGCTTGGGTTCCGGGTGGTCTGGAAGTCGTACGTGTCCGTTCTCTTCTTTCACAGAGAGTAGACGTTCAAGCTCGAACTCGTTGAACTGGTTTTCGAGTTGAGTAATGAGAACTTGGTTCATACAACGCACCAATTCCTGAAGTTCGAAGGAATCAATCTTCACTTGCTTTCGTCGATTATCCTCCAAGGTATCCAACATCTGCGTCAAGTAACCGTACATCTGTTGCGTAGTGTAGGCTATATGCGGAAGAGGTCGTATGTCGGGACTGCTTGTGAGCTTCTCAAGCATGCCGTTGTGGAGGAGGACCGTTGCGCTTTGTCGTCGTGTCTGAGAGGTAGGCTGGAAGGTGAGTCCGGGTAAGATGGTTTCACAGTTCGGAGGGTGAATGATTCCATCTCTATACCGGTCACGAGTGGGAAAGAGCAAGTGTTCTCGAGGGACAGGATGAACACGTCCTGAGAGACCGTACTTGGCATGGCGGACGGCGGGCATGGTTAGTGGCGGTGGACTGGGCAAGATCTGCAACAGTGACAGATGCAGAAAGGGTCTTCGTCGTAAGGTGCAAAGTGTTGGTGAGGTTGTCCTGCGTGTCTGATGCGTCGGGCAATCCAGGGGACGTAGGGGAGGTCAAGGAGTTCGTGGAGGAGGTTGAAGATGGGAGCAGCGTGCTCGGGGTTGAAGTAGGTGTGGCGGAGTACGAGAGTGGTGAGTTCTGGGTGTGGGGATAGGGCTTTGAGTCGGCGAAGGTTAACGTAGTCGGTGTGCTGGGGGTCAAACAGATAGTGGCGGACGAGGTCAAGGGGAGCAATGGGTTGTTGAAGTGGTGTTGGCGAAGATGGGGGAGTGGGGTACAGGTTGTCCGGATTCGAGGGAGTCAGTGACGGGTGCCAGAATGCAAGTGTTTCGGGGGTGTTGTCTCCCCAACCAGCTATCCAATTACCGTCTTGGACAGGTTCTGGTTGCGGTTCAGTGACGGCGAGATGCTCAGCGGCGTCAAAGAGAGGGGGTTCGAAAGTGGGAAGGGCGGTGGCGAAGTTGTATGGCATGGCGAGAGGGAGGGGCGTTTTCTTTATCAGAATCGTTGTTGTCGATGAGAGTGGTGGCTGTTGATTCAGGAATAGATTCGGTGGAGGAGTTTGGACTATATGCGGGAGAGAAGGGCTCTAAGGGTGGAGGCGGTGTGGAATCTTCGGAGCGAGATATTCCGTTGGGTTGAGTAGGAGGAGGCCTTCGATGAATGAATCGGAAACCGTTCGGAATGTTGACAAGGTTTCGGAATTCATTTGTCTGTACCATTTGAATCAGAACATAGAGTCCTATGGTAAGACGTGCCTGGTGGAGTGGGGTGGCGTGGAGGAGGAGGGTTGCAATGTAATTGATCAGGTGGTGAAGTGGCGAAGTGTTGGGTTCTTCTTGCTGATGAATGAAATTGAATAGATGAAAAACAAGTGTGGGTTGGTTATTGGCCGGAGTTTCCAAAGCAAGTCGGTGTAGATCCACTAGAATCTGTTCTACACTTATTTCCGTGGGAGGGGTAGTGTCAGGTGGTGGGATTTGGGGTGATGGAATCGGAGTAGGGCGGCGGAGGTTGGTATGCAGGGGTGGAGGAGATAAGGAATTGGTTGTGTCTGCCATATGTGATAGTGAGTTCTGGAGTTTCTGGTCAGAGTCTGCCTACAAATCTTATCCGTTTGCTGAACGTTCGATAAGGTCCTGGTCCTTGATCAATACGTCTGAAAGCTTCGTCCAAAAGTTGCCTAGCAAGTTCCTTAAACTGCGGGTGAATGTCCAGTGTAAGGATAAATGCGCAAGCGTTAGCTAGATCTGCCGGTCTGATCATGCTGATTTTCGGAGGTTGTTTCTTGCATGTTGAAATAGTTCTGAAGGCGTGTGAGAGTCGGAGAGTAGGGTCGGATGATTCCTATGTTCGGGGTTCCTTTCGGGTGGCGTTTGTCAAAAATCGGTGGTTCTTTCGGGTGGCGTTTGCTTTGTTCCAGATTCGGAGGGAAGTTCGGATGATAGGTCGGTCATCTGAGCTTGTGTAGCTTCTTGTATTCCGAAAGTAGTTCCTGTGAGTTCTTGAGTGCATCTTCGGGTTCCCATGAGTTCTGTGACGTCGGATATCCTAGCCATTTGACGAGGTATTTCCGTCTCTTGCCGGTTCCTTGATGTTTCAATATTGCTTCGACTTCGTATTCTTCTTCTCCTTCGATTAAATCGGGAGGTGGTTGAGAGTATGATGGTCCATGCTCTTCTGTCTCGGTGTTCGGAGTTAAGAGGGAGGCGTGGAATACTGGATGTATCTTCCAATGTGCCGGAAGATCGAGTTGATACACATTGTCTCGGAGTTTCTTTGTTATCTTGAAGGGTCCTTCTCGTTTAGATTGGAATTTTCGAAGGGAGTCCGGTGCGTCGGAGATTGCGGGCTTCTAACCATACACTTTGTCCTTCTTTCAGGGGCTGAAAGTGTGATTCTTGGGTCTCACGTTGGTATTCTTGTGCGAGAGTTAGAGCTGCTTCGGCTTCGGATCGGAGTTCCAATAGCTTGATCAAACGTGATTGGAGTGTGGGGATGTTGCTATCAATCTCGGACTTTTCCGTTGGGAATGACGTAGGATCGTATCCCATAAGTAATCGGAAAGGTGTCTGCTCGGTGGTGGAGTGTTTGCGATTGTTGTGAGTGAATTCCATCATCGGAATGTATCGGCTCCAGTGGTGAGGGTGTGTTGCTGCATAAATTCGGAAATATGCTTCGATTTCTTGATTCGTGCGTTCTGCTTGTCCATCGGTTTGTGGGTGATATGCTGTAGACATTGCCTGCTTGATGTGCAGTAAGCGGCATAGTTGTCTGAATAGTATTGATGCAAATTGTAGTCCACGGTCTGAGATTATTTTCCTGGGTAATCCAAACCGTTTATACATATTGTCAATGTATAACTGTGCGGTGTCGAGTGCAGTTATTGTTTTGTTGCATGGGGTTAGCACTATTGCTTTGGTGCAATCGTGATCCACAATAACACAAATGCTGTCGTAGCCATTTGATTCCGGTAGATCGGTGATGAAATCAATGTTGACAGTGGCGAAAGGGTATGTGTCTTTGTCTGCAATGATTGGGCTAAGCGGAGGTACAAGTGGATGGTGATTTATCTTCATTTGTTGACAGATCGCGCATCCTTGAATATATTTCGAGATGAATTGCTGCATGCGAGGCCAGTAGTAGGTTCGGCGAATTTGTTCCATAGTGTTTGCTATTCCTGGGTGGTTTCGCGTAGGGAGGTCATGATGAAGTCGTAAGATGTTTCGCATGATTTCCTTGTTCTTCGGAACATAGATCTTGTTCCTAAAGTGTACGAGGTTGTCCTTGATTGTGAAATCGGTCATCTTTGGTTTCGTAAGGGGTAATTCTTTTTGGAGGAAAGTCATTGCTTCCTGAATGTCTCCTGTCTCTTGTCGTATTTGGGAGTGAAGTTCGTCAACGTCAATGATGTTTCGGTTATCATCGTCCTGTTCTTCGATTCGGGCGTCAAGTATTTCCATTTCTTGGATGAAAACTTCCTTGGGTAGAAGTGTAACTTCGTTGTTAAGTTCTCCTTCCGTTTTAAATTGATCGGCTCTCCGGGAAAGAGCGTCAGATTGAATCATATGTTTTCCGGGGATCGCTTGGATCTGAAGGGGGTATCTTGAGAGTTCATTCTGCCATCGGGCTTGTCGAGGGGTTAATCGTTGCGGTTGTCGCCAATATGTTAGGTTTTTATGATCACAATGGACTGTGATTATATGCGGGCTGCCTAGTAGATAGTGTCGCCAAGTTTGCAATGCTCGGATGATTGCAAATAATTCCCTGTTGTATATTTGCCAGTTCCGTTGCGTCTGGTTAAGTGCTTGGGAGATATATCCAATTGGTCGGAGTTGATTATCCTTGTCGAGTTGTCGTAGAGCTGCTCCGGTTGCTACGGCTGATGCATCGGTTTCAAGATAGAAAGGTTTGCTGGGATCAGGCTGCATTAGAAGGGGTTGTTTTGAAAACAAGTCCTTGAGTGCTTGAAATGCTGCTTGTTGACGTTCGGTCCAAACAAAGGGTATGTTTTTGCATTTTAGTTGATCGAGTGGTCGGCATATGGTGGCATAATTTGGGATGAATCGCCTGTAGAATTTCGTAAATCCTGTGAATGATCGTATGTCTCGTAGATTCTTCGGAGTAGGCCAGTCAACAATTCCTTGTATCTTTGTTGGGTCGGTCTTGATCTGTGATTCCGAAATAATGTAGCCAAGGAATGGGACTTCTAGTTGATGAAATCGGCATTTGGCGGGTTTGAGATATAGTTTGTGTTCCTTGAGAACTTCGAAAACTTCGAGGGTATTCGAGATAAGTTGTTCGAGAGTGGCTGCATGTATCATAATGTCGTCCATGTAGACAATACACTTGTTGGCGTTGATTTGCTTTGCAAGTATGTCGTTCATAAAACGTTGAAAGGTGGCGGGTGAGTTGCATAGTCCAAAGAACATTACTGTCGGTTGGTAATATCCTTCTTCGCATCGGAATGCGGCTTTCCATTGGTCTTCTTCCTTGATTCGGATGTTGTGGTATCCTTGCCGGATGTCGAGAGTAGTAAAGTACTTGGATCCATGTAGTTGATTCAGGAGTGTTTGCGTATTCGGTATCGGAAATCCATCGCGGATTGTATGTTCGTTGAGATATCGATAGTCCTGGATCGGTCGGAGGGTTCCATCCTTCTTGCTGACGAAAAATAGTGGGGATGCCATAGGTGAATCGGAAGGTTTAATGAAGCCTTTGCTGAGAAGGTCATTGATGAGTTCGCGTAGTATTGGTCTTTGATGGTAAGGAGTGTTGTAGGTTGGAAATATTTTTGGTACGAAAGAGGGTTTCGTTTTGATTTGATGATCATAGGGTCGCGCTGGCGGATATGTTTGGATTTCTTTTTCGGAGAAAATGTCGGCATAGGGCATATATTCCTTTGGGATGTTGAGCTTTTCTGGCGGAGGTAGTTTCCGTTTCTTTTCTTGTTCCATACGAGTTGAGATTGTGATTTTGTTTATGGTGATCGCATCGTTTCCCCAGTCTATGTGTGGTTTCGCTTGCTTGAACCATGGTAGACCTAGTATGATGTCGTCCTTTGGGATATGTGTGAGGTAGAACATAGTTGAGAGTGCATGGGGGTGCATAATGTTGAGTCGAGTTCGTTTGGTAACACTTCCTTGAGTATTCAGTGTTCCATCGGCGTTACTGACGAGTATGGGTTTCGTGATTTTCTGCGTGTTTATTCCGAGTTTTGATGCAAGTTTCGAGTTGATGAAATTGAGTTGTGCTCCGGTGTCAAGTAGAGCAGTAAGAGTGTGAGGGTGTCCGTTTACGAGTATCTTGAGTGGTATGCGAAATGAGCGAGAGTTTCCGTCGATAGTGATGGTGTTGAGTTGAATCGGATTAACCAACTCGGGTCTGATCAAAAATTTCCATCATCATCGTCCATGTCTTCGTTATCATTGTTCGGATCGGGCATTTCATCTAGCATGTCGAATAATGCTTCCTGTTCTTGTCCATTAAGTCCTGTCATCATTTCGTGGATTTGAATCGCGCGTTCTGCAATTAAATCGTCCGGGTCCTCGGGTTCGTTGTCAAGATCCATAGAGTTGATGTTATGCTTCTTGAAGCGTCCGTTATTCCGTCGGAAGTTGTTGTGGAATTTTCGGAAGGGCTTCCGGAATTTATCAGGTCATGCTGGTCGAGTAGGACATTTGTTTGCGAAGTGTCCTGCTTTTCCACAAAAGAAACAAAGTCCGTCTTTCTGTGCCTTTCGCTTTTCTTCATCGCTAAGCTTCTTGAAGTACATCGCGTACAACTTGAAAGATTCTTCCAAAGTTTCCGGTTCTTCTGGCTCTGGTTCGGAGTCAGAGTCTATGTCCATTTCGTTAAGTCGGTGTCTGTGAAATCGGTTGGATCGTGGCTTGTATGAAGTTCGTTCAAATGGTTTTCCGTATCGGTCACGGAGTCGATTTGAGGGTCTGAACTCTTGATAAACTTCTTCCAATGATTTGCCAATTTTCCTAGCTGCTTCGTAGTATGGGTCCATAGTCTGTGCACCGTCGGCGGGTACTGGAATATCCTTCTGGAGTAAAGCTGCTTTGGTTTGTCGAAGTAGTCCATTCTTGAATATGGCGTATAGGACTGTAAATTCATTGATGTTCGCTTCTCTTGCCAAGCGTTGGAATTTATGGATGTAATCGTCAACTTTCTCATTTGGTTGCTGCTTGATATTCTGGAGTTCCTTGAATGCGTCGGAAACACTGTCTGTAGAGATGAACTGTTGTCTGAATCGGGTCTTGAATGCATTCCATGTAAGGTTCCATGCATCGAGTGCTTGTTGCTCGTTGGTGATGGCAACTGCAAGATCAAGTGCGGTTCCATCGGTCATGTATGAGATAGCAAATCGAACTTTGCGTTGGTCAGTCTCATAATCTCCGTCGTTCAGGGCCAAGTAGTTTTCGATTACGGATAGCCATCTTCTAGCTTCGCGTCGGTTACCTGTAAAGTTAAAAGGTTTATTTGCTCCGGTACCTCGGGGTACGTGATCAGCTTGATCGGCCATTGCAACTTCGGCTGGAGATCCGGGGTTTGAAGGAGATGGTGGCGGTGGAGGGTTCTGTGGCGGTTCGTTAGCGAGATTGGGTTCTTCTTCGTTGTCTGCTACTGTTGGCGGTGTAGGAGAATTTCGGGAAGATTCGTTAGCGTTAGCCGATGTAGATCCTTCGCTTGTGTCTTCTTCTTCGCTTGTGTCTTCTTCTTTGCTTGATTTGTTCGGAGTATGGATTTGGTTTTGAGTAAGGTCGGTCTGTACTTCCTGGGTAGCGTAGGTTTTCGGATATTCGGATGTAGGTGGTGCAGTAAATGAGGGGTACCAGGTAGATCCTTGCTCGAATTGAGTGTCGATGTGTAGTCCGTGTAATTTGTCTGTGAAGTCGGTTTCTTTTCCTTTTCCTTTACTAGTGTCGGGTTTTTCGTCCTCGGGTTTTATAGATGATAATGTGATAGATGGTACTGCGGATATTGGTGTCTTTTCTTCGGGTTTTGGTAGTATTGGCTTTTCTTCTGTTTTCGGTGGGTCAGGAACAAGTGATGTCGATGGAACGGGTGTTGTAACGATTGGTGGTTCAGTTGTGATAACTGATGTGTGTGTGCGCTGTGAAGGAGTGGGTGATGGTAATCGAGTGAGGGGTACTCTTGGTGAATTAAGTCGGCTGCTATGTCTTGTTGGGTTGAGTCCTCGATTGATGGATATTAATTCTTGTTCGGTGGGTTCGATGGCTTGATACCAGGCGTTCAAGCTATGATAGGCTTGCGGTATTTCAGATCTACTTGTAAGAGTTCTCCACTCGTTTCTTTGGGTTGAATAGTAGAGATAACTTCGTTCTTGGTTTTCTCGGATTCTAAACCAGATTCGTTGTTCGGCGTCAAAGAATGCGTTGGTGGGTCTTTGAATTCCTGGGGGAAGGGGTTGTACTGCGGGAGGTTTTGTTGTGGGTTTTGGAGGTACTTTGGGTGCCAGTTTAACGTCTTTACTGAACTCAATCAGTGAGCGGTGTCGGGTTCGTGAGGAGGGGGTGTAAGAGTCCTGCTCAGAGCTGGAGTTTGGAGAATCTGACAGATGCAGTTCTGTACAACGTTTGCGACATCGTTCCGTTGTCCGGGCCAATAGAAAAGGTGGAGAATGTTAATGAGTGTTTCTTCCTCGGAGTAATGTTCGTGTTACAAATTCTAACTATGTCAGCGGCCCCCTTTTGTTCCGACGGACTCCCGCGACTCCACACCCTTCGCCCTATCTGTTTCTATCCTTGTCTTTGCTCAGTCATCCTTGTTTCTTATCATCCAATCCCGGAGCCCCACATGTAACCCTTCGCCCCAACCCTCTGCCCCGCTCCCACACTATTATTAGTAGCCTATTGTCTACGGACCTATTGTTCTCTGCTTATTGTTCATCAGATGTATCTCCGCTCCGCAGCTATAGTGTTACGTCTCAACTTACGGTCTCGTATAGTTGGGTTTCGCAACGTTGGTTGCTAAGACTAATAGCGGAGCTAGGGCTCAACACTTAGAGTCTTTAAGTATGGACAAAGGCCTACGATGTGGAGTAGAGATAAAGCAGATGTATAGTGTGACTAGAGACGGGGGGTTTGACAAAGGAGATCAAACTTAGGGTTCGATCGTGCTAAGTACAGGGGTTTATATACTATAGCTGCGGAGCGGAGATACATCTGATGAACAATAAGCAGAGAACAATAGGTCCGTAGACAATAGGCTACTAATAATAGTGTGGGAGCAGGGCAGAGGGTTAGGGCGAAGGGTTACATGTGGGGCTCCGGGATTGGACGATAAGGAACAAGGATGACTGAGCAAAGACAAGAATAGAAACAGATAGGGCAAAGGGTGCGGAGTCGCGGGAGTCCGTCGGAACAAAAGGGGGCCGCTGACATAGTTAGAATTTGTAACATTACCCCGTTCTTAAATTGAAACGTAGTGGAAATCAGTTAATAGATAAAGAGAAAATGGCCGTTATAGGGACAAGTTAAGTCCAATAAAGAAAGTAAGAAAAACGTGCCATATAGGCGAAGTTAACGCCAATAGGGTATCCGGTGGTGAGCAACAGGTGTCTTAGTCGCTTTGAGAGGAGTTGCGTTCCTTTATACGTTTCTGAACACGTTGCTGGAGGACTCGGAAGGTAGCGCATTCGTCGTCATGACCTTCTTGTTGTCCGCATGAGACGCATCGATGATCGTTGCATTCCGAGGCGATGTGTCCCGGTGCTCGCTTATGACAATATGGACATGTATAAGATTCGCAGGTGGAGGCGGCCAGTTTGTACTGGTGTTCAATGGGGGTATGCGTCGAGCATTCGGTCGAAGAATCAAGTGCCATGGTTGAGAACGGGTTATTGTCCGGTTTTGGACTGGTGACTGGTGATGGTGGTGCGGTGTGGACTTCGTATGCAGGGCTTGGCGACTTGAGCTCCATAGGATCCGATAAGCGATCGGCGAGGCCTGGGCGTTCAGGGACTTGAATGCCGACCGAATTGATGAGATCGTTTGTGAGATCCACGACTTCATCTTCTGTAGTGAGATCGATGACTGGTGGTGTAATGATTTCTGGTGGTGCATGGGTGAGGAACTGGTCCAGGGCGTAGCGACGAGCGTCTTCAAATGAAGTTTGAGAGGATCGGAGTAGTCGAAGGGCTCCTTCCACAATAAAGATGTTGGTTTCCATGACCTCTTGGCCGCGGGTGGCGATGTCGTAGAATTGAGTCCAGATGGTGAGTAGAGGGGTAGCATTGGAAGTCAAGGTACTGAGACGTTGGTGAATAGTTCGATTGGTGAAGAGGTTAAGGACCCTTCTTGATTCTGCTTGGGTGAGATGGTCGATGTTGATGTCTGTCGGTCGAAAGGTTGGTATAGGTGTTCGAAGGGTAGGGTTGATGCGAGGCGAAGGTCGTTGAGTGCGGGACAGGGGCATTGTCTAGAGAGAGTGAGTCGGACAGTTATAGTGGCAGCAACTGCAAGTGCAATAAGGGTCCGAAGGTTGAGGTTCGAAGTGACTAATATGTTTGCGGCGGTGGCGGGTTATAGGTCGAGTGATAGTAAGGGGTGGTTGAACACGAGCGGATGTGTTGAAGTAGTTGATTAGTTGCTGTGCGTAATCGGGTTTGAAGTAGAAACAGTAAATAAGGAAGGTGGAGAGAGTGGGAACGTGCAAACGGTTGGAGTATGTTTTCTGCCAGTCGGGTATAAAGTGTTTTTCTGTTCTTGTTTTTATGAAGGAGGGTCGGACGGCGTCCAGGTAACTGGGGCGCGCTGGAATCGAGGCAGGCGGTAGTACAAGGGTTGTGGGTTCCGGAGTAATGGGTTGTTGGTATGATGCAGAGAGTGTGGAGTCGTTGACGATGTTAGATGAGTGGGGATAAGAGAAGCAAACAAGTTTGTGGGATGCGGGCATTCAGGTTAGTTGATGGAGCTTCTTATAGGCTCTGAGGATGGTCTGTGCGTTCCGGAGATTGGATTCAGGTTCCCATGAGTTTCCAGAAGTGGGGTAACCTTTCCATTTTATAAGATATCTTCGTCTAGTGCCGTTTCCACGGTGGGCACGGATGGCTTCGACTTCGTATTGTTCTTGTCCTTCGATCAGGTCAGGTGGGGGATTACTGTGGGGTGGTCCATATGCTTCGGTCTCGGTGTATCTCACGAGAAGCGCAGCGTGGAATACCGGGTGTATCTTCCATTTAGTCCGTGAGAGATCTAGTTCATAGACTAGTGGCAATAAGACTTTCTTGATCCGGAATGGTCCATCACGTTTCTCCTTGAACTTCTGTGATAGGCCAGGGATTCGGAGGTTTTTGGAGTCTAGCCAGACTTTGTCGCCTTTATTGAATGGCTTGAAGTTCCGGAAGGTACGTTCTTTCATAACCATGGCAGCAACTGAATGGGCGGCCAAGGCTTCTGATCGGTAGACCGTGAGATTGGCAAGTCGTTGTGATACTGATGGAACGTTCGACTTCGGGTATTTCAGGGGTAGTGCAATTGGTTCATATCCCATGAGAAGTGAGAAAGGGGTTCTTTTGGTGACCGTGTGAGTGCGGTTGTTATGGGCGAATTCAATGTTGGGAAGATGTTGAGACCAATTTTCCGGTTCTCCAGTACAATAGATCCGGAGATAGACTTCGATCTCTTGATTGGTTCGTTCTGCTTGTCCATCTGTTTGCGGGTGATAAGCGGTTGACATCGATGATTTGATTCCTACGATTTTGCATAGTTCTTGAAATGCTTTAGAGGCGAATTGAGGTCCTCTATCGGAGATGATGCGGATGGGAAGTCCAAATCGTCGGTATACGTTATCGAAGTATAGTTGTGCTGTTTCGATGGCGTCTATTGTCTTTTCGCAAGGGATGAGAACAATAGCTTTGGAACAATCGTGATCAATGACCAATAGAAGGGTGTCGTATCCATGGGACATTGGAAGGTCGGTGATGAAGTCCATATTGACGTGAGAGAATGGAAAAGAGTTTTTATTGGCGGCGATAGGCATTAGTGGTGGTGCGGTCGGGTGGTGATTGACTTTCATTTGTTGGCATAGTGCGCACCCATGGACGTAATCGGATATAAATTTCTGCATTCGGGGCCAATAATACGTTCTTCGGACTTGTTCCAGAGTGTTGAATATACCAGGGTGAGCGCGTACTGGGATATCATGGTGAAGTCGTAAGATTGTGCGTTTTAATTCGAGATTATCCGGAATATAGATGCGGTTCTTGAAGTATAAAATGCCAGTGTCGTCGAAAAACCAGTCTTTGAGTGCGGTTCGAGCGGGTGGTAGTTTCTTCTTTAGTTGAGAAATGGTATCGGTGAGATATTCATCTTTCTTCATTGATTCTTTGATGGATTTTGTCAGGTCATCGGTGTCTGGAAGGTCATCGTCAGACTCATAGTCAATGCTTTCTTCTTTGTCTTCCGAATCATTGTGGTCTTGTAATGCGGAAATGAAGAGGTCGTTCGGCAGCATTATAGAAACTTCGTTTAGATTCTCCCCCTGTTTAACATGGTCCGCCCGGCGTGATAGAAGGTCAGATTGTATCATCTGTTTGCCGGGAACATGAGTAATGTGAAGGTCGAATTGTGATAACAACAAATGCCATCGAGCTTGACGGGGTGAAAGTCGTCGGGCTTCTCTCCAATAGGTTAGATTGCGATGGTCACACCACAAGGTGACTTGATGTGGTGATCCAAGGAGATAATGTTTCCAAGTATTAAGGGCGCGAATGATGGCAAGTAGTTCTCGGTCGTAAATTTCGTAATTACGTTCGGCTGAGTTGAGTGCTTGCGAAATGTATCCAATGGGTTTAAGAACACTGTTGTCATCATGTTGGCGAAGGACAGCTCCGGTAGCAACTTTGGAAGCATCGGTTTCTAAGAAGAAAGGTTTGTGGGGATTCGGCATTAGAAGTAGCGGATGTTGAGAAAATGCGGCTTTGAGTGCGTCAAATGCCTTCTGTTCAACCTCAGTCCAAACAAACGGTTGGTCTTTCCGTTTGAGGTTGTCCAGTGCTTTGGTAATCTCGGCGTAGTGTGGGATAAATCGGCGATAAAAGTTGGTGAAACCAGTAAAAGAGCGAACGTCTTTGACGTTGGTGGGTACTGGCCATTTGGTGATGCCTTCGATCTTGGTAGGATCCGTTTGGATGTGATTAGGCGTAATGATGAGTCCTAAATAAGTAAGTTTCTGTGTATGGAAGAAACATTTGGTGGGTTTGAAGTATAAGTCATTTCGTTGAAGGATTGTGAAGGCGCGTTTGGCGCGGTGGATAAGTTCTGGTAAGGTTGGGGCATGGATGAGAATGTCGTCCATATAAACCAAGAGATGGTTCAGTAGGATTTCTTCTCCAAGAATATCGTTCATAAAGTGTTGGAAAGTTGCTGGAGAATTGCATAGGCCGAAAAACATAACTGTTGGTTCGAAAAGTCCTCGTTGAGTGGTAAACGCAGCTTTCCATTGGTCTCCTTCTTTAATTCGTATGTTATTGTATCCCCATCGAATATCTAGAGCGATGAAGTATTGTGATCCGTGGAGTTTGTCCAAAAGGTCTTGAACAAGTGGTAATGGGTACGCGTTTTTGATTGTACCATTGTTGAGGTAACGGTAATCTTGTACGGGTCGTAGAGTTCCGTCTTTCTTGTCAACAAAGAAAAGGGGTGATGCCATAGGTGACTTTGAAGGTCGTATATATCCATTTTTAAGGTTTTCGTTGATGAAGGTGTCCAGAGCGGCGCGTTGCGGAAGAGATAGTGGATATGGGGAATGCCGTTTGGGAATGAAGTCTGGTTTGAGATCGATAGCATGGTCATATGGTCGTTTTGGTGGAAAACGGTGTGCTTTTTCTTCGTCGAATAGGGAAAGGAATTGGTGATATTGGCGAGGTACAAGATCTAGAAGTGGCTTAGCAGCTTCAAATCCTTTTCGAGCTTGTTGTGCAAGTTGAGTCGAGATGTTGACGTGATTGAGCTGTATGGATCCTGTATCCCAGTCGATTTTTGGCTTATATTTCTTGAACCATGGTAGGCCAAGAATAAATTCTTCTTTTCCAAGAGTGGTAACATAGAATCGCATAGCATATTGTTGATTTCCAAGTTTGACTTGAAGAGGTGCATAAGAGGTGATACGTCCGGCATTGTTGAGTGTTCCATCAACGTTCTTGGGTCGCAATTGATGTCGTAATTTGATTGTTTTTAGGTGAAGTTTTTCTACAAGTTTTCGGTCGATGAATAGGCCTTCGGCTCCGGTGTCTAGAAGTGCAGTTGCTTTGTGGATTTTTTTGTTATAGCTGAAGGTAATCGGAATTCGTAAGGCATGATTGTCGTTAATAGAGTTGATGAGCAGCCGAATATTCAACGAGAGAGATGGCTGCGGAAGCTCTTCGTCGTTTAAAAATTTGCTTCCTCAACTTTATCAAAGACTTGATTGACCGTATCATCATCAAGACCAATGAGAAGTTGTTGAATCTGGGCAGCGCGATCTTCGGTTGAGAGCGATTCTTGGTTGTCATCGTCGTTTTCGGGTTCCGAGTATTCATCTTGATCATCTGTAGCTGTGATCTGACGGATGACTTTGGCCTTATGTGTGCGTGAGTTCGGCTACCGAGATCTGTTGTTGCGTTTGGGGTGTGGCAGAGGACATTTAGCGGTACGATGTCCTGGTTTGTGACAATTGAAACAGAGGTTGTCTTTCATGTGTCGCTGGTATTCTTCCGTTGATAAACGCGCAAGGAATAAATGGTTGACTGCTGAATCAACAAGCTGATCTATGTCATTGAAAGAGTTATCGGAGGGCTCTTCTTCAATGTACGCTTCGTTGGTTATGGCGCGGATTTGTCGGTTGGCTTGGCGTGTAGGTCGTCGAGTGGATTGGTATTCGTTCGATCTGGGGCGTCTATCCATTGCGCGACCAATCTTATAGCCAGTGTCCAGTTTGGTGGCGAGATAGTACCATCCGTCCATTGTAGTGGGTTGTGGATGACACGCCAGTAACTGTTGTAGGAGGTTGTTATTGAGTCCTTTCCAATATTGGTTACGTTGGGCAATGTATCCAGTAATTCGAGCGCGTTGTATTAGTGGTTTAAACGCAAGATTGTATGCTTCGATAGATCCCGTTTGACAAAGGTCATCCAATTCTAGTTGAGCTTGGACAGTGAGTTCCGATGATACAAAGGTTCGTTCGAATTCCTGAATAAACTCCTCAAAGGTATCTGTTTCGAGTCGACCCGATGTGACATATTGGGTGGCAAATGGTATGGATCCTGGTTCTGAACAGTGGGAAATTATAAATGCGATGCATCGGTGATCTGTGTCATATTGTTGTGCGTTGAGTTGTAGGAAAATGTTGCATTGCATGAGGAATCGATCAACATCCTTTTGAGTTCCGGTGAAGGGTTTGATTTTCATCGGAATAAAGGCTTGATTGACGTTATTTGGTTCAGGTTCGTTGTCGTCTCCTCCAGGTCCTCCAGGTCCTCCAGGTCCTCCAGGTCCTCCAGGTCCTCCAGATCCTCCAGGTCCTCCAGGTCCTCCTGGTCCTCCTCCTCCTGGTCCTCCTCCTCCTCCTCCTGGTCCTCCTCCTCCTCCTGGTGGGTTTCCTCCAGGTGGTCTATCATCTCGTCCTTGATTTCTTGCTGGTCCCCACATTCTTCCTCCTTGTCCGAAGCCATGCCAGGCACTAATACTTTCTTCTCCAGGTGGGGGGCGGAAGAATGAGGCGTCTGTAACTGTAATAGTTTGTGTATCAGCCATTGTATTTCGTGATAGTGGTTCGATATGAGGACGAGTGTATGTGAGAGAGGGTTTTGGTTTTATGGGAGGTGGGTTAGGATTGGTTGTTGGTCGAGTAGGAGTTTTTTCTGCAAAAGAGTAGTGGGAGGTTCCTGATATAGAAGACTGTTGTGATACTGGTCGTTTAAACGGTTCCTCAAAGAGGTCTTTGGGTGGATCCTGAGGGGCTGGGGTAGGCGATTCCGCAGATGCTTCGCGAAGTGGTGAGGGTTCACGGCTCGGTATTGGTTCACGAGGGGGTGGTGTTGGTTGGCGGGTAAGTTCAGGGTGTCGGCGGTAATATTCGTCTTTTAACTCCCTCCAGTTGGGTGTTGAAATTTCGTATGCTTCTCTGGGGTCCCAACCTGGGGGTACGGTAGTCCACTCGTCGTTGATAGGGTTCCACACCCAAGGTGTCTCTGAGAGGGTTCCGTCACTATTTTGGAAGTGAAAGAGTTGAGTTTCTTTGTTGAAGGTGAGGGTTGTAGGAAATGGTGGTGGGGGTGGTTCGAGATTATCAAATTCTCCTGCTAGAGATTGGCTGGCAAGGTCTTCCCAGTTAGGTGTATTGGCGATGAAGAAGGCTCGTCCTGCTGTTGCTGATTTTGCTGCAATAGGCGTCCACCTACGTACAGATGGGTCGTAGGACCAAGGTCGTTTCCCTACTTCTCCTTCGAAGGTGAGGTAAAAGAATTGTGTCTCTCTGTTGAAGTGTAGGTTTCGATGTGGTGGTGGTGCTTTAACAACGCTGGTGTACGTTGGCTCGGATGTTTGACTGGTAGAAGCGGTGGGAACAACAGGTGTTTGCGTAGTTTGGGTTCGACTTGGTTTAGTTGATGATGATGGTATAGCAGGTGTTTGAGTAGTCTGACGCGAGGAAGACTTGTTTTTGCCTTTATCTGCCGTGGTGACTAATCGGTTCCGGAATGATATCCGTAACTGTCTGAGTCGTCGTAGTAAGAGTTGAGAGTATGAGCAGTAACGTGGTCTTCTGGTATTTTGATGGGCGGGGCTAGGTAGTGATGGACAGTGTTATTGGGTGTGGGTTGATGGTGTTGACAGGTGCACTGAAAGATGTATTGGTTGACGTCGTCACTGAGATCTGCCCAACAGAAGTGTCTTGCTACAAGACGTGTAGTCTCTGCTTCACTTCGATGTAACGTTTCTCCGTGGTTATCGAAATGTATGTGACCAATAAAGAAACGACGTAGGTAGATTTGTCGAGGGATGAATAAGCGTGTATGATGCCACAAGAGTCCGTATTTGTATATCCAAGGTTGTTGTTGATCTCGAGTGTATTGTGCGTATTCAACGGCTGAAATCCAATCACGATATCGTTCGTCCAAGACTATTCGGATTCGATTTAGGATGTCGTCAAACTCTTCGGCAAATGCGAGGAATCGGTTTCGGATGAGGTCTCTGGTAGAGTAGATAGGATCGTCAAGGGCTGGAAGGGATAGGATGTCAGCCACGATGGCGGTACGGTGTAGTGTATCCTTAGAAGTCGACGGTCACTTCCACAGATGTGGATTATGCGGACTTTGTTGAGGGCGAAGTTTTCGAGGTAGAAGAATGCGTCTGGGTTGGTGTGGTAGAGGATGAAAGTGTCACTGTGGTTGACAATGGGACTTGCAGTTCGAGTGATTGTCCAAACAGTATCGTCGCAGTATTGGGTGAAACTGTATGAATCGTATTGATAGCAATTGGTGACTGAGTATCGGATTTCGTATATAGGGCGTCCTAGGTTGTCACGTTGATTGGTGTTGGTCTGATCAAGAATCTGAACTCCGTTTGGGATTAGGTTTGCCGTGGTGAATAACTATTGATGTTTTAACAGCTTGTCTGTTCTTCGATTTCTGGATCGGTCTCCCTTCGCTGTATCAAGCGGCACGTCTGCAAATGTTTGCTTGTTGTCCAATAGGCGTCCCAAAGACTAGGCTAGCAGCTTTATGCCTTCTTTGCAGGTACTGAGTCCTCTTCCTGTGTGCACAGCTACGGTCCCGTTGTATATGACAGAAGTTGGTTCCTGTTCTTCGTAACGCTACTGTCCGGGGTTTTAATCAACCAATGAGCTGGAGTGGTTTTCTTAATCTTCGGATCGCGACTCTCGAAGTTTTCCTTGGCCTCCCTCTTGCAATCGATGAGCACCTTGCTACACTGAAGGGATTACCTCGAGCGGTAGTTCTTCTGGACTAGATGGGTTTACAACTGGTTAGTAGTACGTGGAGCTAAGGCTCAACACTGTAGCCGTAAAGACAGATGTCTTCGACGGTAGATAAGTTCGATCTAATTGTTACGTCTCAACTTACGGTCTCGTATAGTTGGGTTTCGCAACGTTGGTTGCTAAGACTAATAGCGGAGCTAGGGCTCAACACTTAGAGTCTTTAAGTATGGACAAAGGCCTACGATGTGGAGTAGAGATAAAGCAGATGTATAGTGTGACTAGAGACGGGGGGTTTGACAAAGGAGATCGAACTTAGGGTTCGATCGTGCTAAGTACAGGGGTTTATATACTATAGCTGCGGAGCGGAGATACATCTGATGAACAATAAGCAGAGAACAATAGGTCCGTAGACAATAGGCTACTAATAATAGTGTGGGAGCAGGGCAGAGGGTTAGGGCGAAGGGTTACATGTGGGGCTCCGGGATTGGACGATAAGGAACAAGGATGACTGAGCAAAGACAAGAATAGAAACAGATAGGGCAAAGGGTGCGGAGTCGCGGGAGTCCGTCGGAACAAAAGGGGGCCGCTGACATAGTTAGAATTTGTAACATTACCCCGTTCTTAAATTGAAACGTAGTGGAAATCAGTTAATAGATAAAGAGAAAATGGCCGTTATAGGGACAAGTTAAGTCCAATAAAGAAAGTAAGAAAAACGTGCCATATAGGCGAAGTTAACGCCAATAGGGTATCCGGTGGTGAGCAACAGGTGTCTTAGTCGCTTTGAGAGGAGTTGCGTTCCTTTATACGTTTCTGAACACGTTGCTGGAGGACTCGGAAGGTAGCGCATTCGTCGTCATGACCTTCTTGTTGTCCGCATGAGACGCATCGATGATCGTTGCATTCCGAGGCGATGTGTCCCGGTGCTCGCTTATGACAATATGGACATGTATAAGATTCGCAGGTGGAGGCGGCCAGTTTGTACTGGTGTTCAATGGGGGTATGCGTCGAGCATTCGGTCGAAGAATCAAGTGCCATGGTTGAGAAGGGATTGTTGTCCGGTTTTGGACTGGTGACTGGTGATGGTGGTGCGGTGTGGACTTCGTATGCAGGGCTTGGCGACTTGAGCTCCATAGGATCCGATAAGCGATCGGCGAGGCCTGGGCGTTCAGGGACTTGAATGCCGACCGAATTGATGAGATCGTTTGTGAGATCCACGACTTCATCTTCTGTAGTGAGATCGATGACTGGTGGTGTAATGATTTCTGGTGGTGCATGGGTGAGGAACTGGTCCAGGGCGTAGCGACGAGCGTCTTCAAATGAAGTTTGAGAGGATCGGAGTAGTCGAAGGGCTCCTTCCACAATAAAGATGTTGGTTTCCATGACCTCTTGGCCGCGGGTGGCGATGTCGTAGAATTGAGTCCAGATGGTGAGTAGAGGGGTAGCATTGGAAGTCAAGGTACTGAGACGTTGGTGAATAGTTCGATTGGTGAAGAGGTTAAGGACCCTTCTTGATTCTGCTTGGGTGAGATGGTCGATGTTGATGTCTGTCGGTCGAAAGGTTGGTATAGGTGTTCGAAGGGTAGGGTTGATGCGAGGCGAAGGTCGTTGAGTGCGGGACAGGGGCATTGTCTAGAGAGAGTGAGTCGGACAGTTATAGTGGCAGCAACTGCAAGTGCAATAAGGGTCCGAAGGTTGAGGTTCGAAGTGACTAATATGTTTGCGGCGGTGGCGGGTTATAGGTCGAGTGATAGTAAGGGGTGGTTGAACACGAGCGGATGTGTTGAAGTAGTTGATTAGTTGCTGTGCGTAATCGGGTTTGAAGTAGAAACAGTAAATAAGGAAGGTGGAGAGAGTGGGAACGTGCAAACGGTTGGAGTATGTTTTCTGCCAGTCGGGTATAAAGTGTTTTTCTGTTCTTGTTTTTATGAAGGAGGGTCGGACGGCGTCCAGGTAACTGGGGCGCGCTGGAATCGAGGCAGGCGGTAGTACAAGGGTTGTGGGTTCCGGAGTAATGGGTTGTTGGTATGATGCAGAGAGTGTGGAGTCGTTGACGATGTTAGATGAGTGGGGATAAGAGAAGCAAACAAGTTTGTGGGATGCGGGCATTCAGGTTAGTTGATGGAGCTTCTTATAGGCTCTGAGGATGGTCTGTGCGTTCCGGAGATTGGATTCAGGTTCCCATGAGTTTCCAGAAGTGGGGTAACCTTTCCATTTTATAAGATATCTTCGTCTAGTGCCGTTTCCACGGTGGGCACGGATGGCTTCGACTTCGTATTGTTCTTGTCCTTCGATCAGGTCAGGTGGGGGATTACTGTGGGGTGGTCCATATGCTTCGGTCTCGGTGTATCTCACGAGAAGCGCAGCGTGGAATACCGGGTGTATCTTCCATTTAGTCCGTGAGAGATCTAGTTCATAGACTAGTGGCAATAAGACTTTCTTGATCCGGAATGGTCCATCACGTTTCTCCTTGAACTTCTGTGATAGGCCAGGGATTCGGAGGTTTTTGGAGTCTAGCCAGACTTTGTCGCCTTTATTGAATGGCTTGAAGTTCCGGAAGGTACGTTCTTTCATAACCATGGCAGCAACTGAATGGGCGGCCAAGGCTTCTGATCGGTAGACCGTGAGATTGGCAAGTCGTTGTGATACTGATGGAACGTTCGACTTCGGGTATTTCAGGGGTAGTGCAATTGGTTCATATCCCATGAGAAGTGAGAAAGGGGTTCTTTTGGTGACCGTGTGAGTGCGGTTGTTATGGGCGAATTCAATGTTGGGAAGATGTTGAGACCAATTTTCCGGTTCTCCAGTACAATAGATCCGGAGATAGACTTCGATCTCTTGATTGGTTCGTTCTGCTTGTCCATCTGTTTGCGGGTGATAAGCGGTTGACATCGATGATTTGATTCCTACGATTTTGCATAGTTCTTGAAATGCTTTAGAGGCGAATTGAGGTCCTCTATCGGAGATGATGCGGATGGGAAGTCCAAATCGTCGGTATACGTTATCGAAGTATAGTTGTGCTGTTTCGATGGCGTCTATTGTCTTTTCGCAAGGGATGAGAACAATAGCTTTGGAACAATCGTGATCAATGACCAATAGAAGGGTGTCGTATCCATGGGACATTGGAAGGTCGGTGATGAAGTCCATATTGACGTGAGAGAATGGAAAAGAGTTTTTATTGGCGGCGATAGGCATTAGTGGTGGTGCGGTCGGGTGGTGATTGACTTTCATTTGTTGGCATAGTGCGCACCCATGGACGTAATCGGATATAAATTTCTGCATTCGGGGCCAATAATACGTTCTTCGGACTTGTTCCAGAGTGTTGAATATACCAGGGTGAGCGCGTACTGGGATATCATGGTGAAGTCGTAAGATTGTGCGTTTTAATTCGAGATTATCCGGAATATAGATGCGGTTCTTGAAGTATAAAATGCCAGTGTCGTCGAAAAACCAGTCTTTGAGTGCGGTTCGAGCGGGTGGTAGTTTCTTCTTTAGTTGAGAAATGGTATCGGTGAGATATTCATCTTTCTTCATTGATTCTTTGATGGATTTTGTCAGGTCATCGGTGTCTGGAAGGTCATCGTCAGACTCATAGTCAATGCTTTCTTCTTTGTCTTCCGAATCATTGTGGTCTTGTAATGCGGAAATGAAGAGGTCGTTCGGCAGCATTATAGAAACTTCGTTTAGATTCTCCCCCTGTTTAACATGGTCCGCCCGGCGTGATAGAAGGTCAGATTGTATCATCTGTTTGCCGGGAACATGAGTAATGTGAAGGTCGAATTGTGATAACAACAAATGCCATCGAGCTTGACGGGGTGAAAGTCGTCGGGCTTCTCTCCAATAGGTTAGATTGCGATGGTCACACCACAAGGTGACTTGATGTGGTGATCCAAGGAGATAATGTTTCCAAGTATTAAGGGCGCGAATGATGGCAAGTAGTTCTCGGTCGTAAATTTCGTAATTACGTTCGGCTGAGTTGAGTGCTTGCGAAATGTATCCAATGGGTTTAAGAACACTGTTGTCATCATGTTGGCGAAGGACAGCTCCGGTAGCAACTTTGGAAGCATCGGTTTCTAAGAAGAAAGGTTTGTGGGGATTCGGCATTAGAAGTAGCGGATGTTGAGAAAATGCGGCTTTGAGTGCGTCAAATGCCTTCTGTTCAACCTCAGTCCAAACAAACGGTTGGTCTTTCCGTTTGAGGTTGTCCAGTGCTTTGGTAATCTCGGCGTAGTGTGGGATAAATCGGCGATAAAAGTTGGTGAAACCAGTAAAAGAGCGAAACGTCTTTGACGTTGGTGGGTACTGGCCATTTGGTGATGCCTTCGATCTTGGTAGGATCCGTTTGGATGTGATTAGGCGTAATGATGAGTCCTAAATAAGTAAGTTTCTGTGTATGGAAGAAACATTTGGTGGGTTTGAAGTATAAGTCATTTCGTTGAAGGATTGTGAAGGCGCGTTTGGCGCGGTGGATAAGTTCTGGTAAGGTTGGGGCATGGATGAGAATGTCGTCCATATAAACCAAGAGATGGTTCAGTAGGATTTCTTCTCCAAGAATATCGTTCATAAAGTGTTGGAAAGTTGCTGGAGAATTGCATAGGCCGAAAAACATAACTGTTGGTTCGAAAAGTCCTCGTTGAGTGGTAAACGCAGCTTTCCATTGGTCTCCTTCTTTAATTCGTATGTTATTGTATCCCCATCGAATATCTAGAGCGATGAAGTATTGTGATCCGTGGAGTTTGTCCAAAAGGTCTTGAACAAGTGGTAATGGGTACGCGTTTTTGATTGTACCATTGTTGAGGTAACGGTAATCTTGTACGGGTCGTAGAGTTCCGTCTTTCTTGTCAACAAAGAAAAGGGGTGATGCCATAGGTGACTTTGAAGGTCGTATATATCCATTTTTAAGGTTTTCGTTGATGAAGGTGTCCAGAGCGGCGCGTTGCGGAAGAGATAGTGGATATGGGGAATGCCGTTTGGGAATGAAGTCTGGTTTGAGATCGATAGCATGGTCATATGGTCGTTTTGGTGGAAAACGGTGTGCTTTTTCTTCGTCGAATAGGGAAAGGAATTGGTGATATTGGCGAGGTACAAGATCTAGAAGTGGCTTAGCAGCTTCAAATCCTTTTCGAGCTTGTTGTGCAAGTTGAGTCGAGATGTTGACGTGATTGAGCTGTATGGATCCTGTATCCCAGTCGATTTTTGGCTTATATTTCTTGAACCATGGTAGGCCAAGAATAAATTCTTCTTTTCCAAGAGTGGTAACATAGAATCGCATAGCATATTGTTGATTTCCAAGTTTGACTTGAAGAGGTGCATAAGAGGTGATACGTCCGGCATTGTTGAGTGTTCCATCAACGTTCTTGGGTCGCAATTGATGTCGTAATTTGATTGTTTTTAGGTGAAGTTTTTCTACAAGTTTTCGGTCGATGAATAGGCCTTCGGCTCCGGTGTCTAGAAGTGCAGTTGCTTTGTGGATTTTTTTGTTATAGCTGAAGGTAATCGGAATTCGTAAGGCATGATTGTCGTTAATAGAGTTGATGAGCAGCCGAATATTCAACGAGAGAGATGGCTGCGGAAGCTCTTCGTCGTTTAAAAATTTGCTTCCTCAACTTTATCAAAGACTTGATTGACCGTATCATCATCAAGACCAATGAGAAGTTGTTGAATCTGGGCAGCGCGATCTTCGGTTGAGAGCGATTCTTGGTTGTCATCGTCGTTTTCGGGTTCCGAGTATTCATCTTGATCATCTGTAGCTGTGATCTGACGGATGACTTTGGCCTTATGTGTGCGTGAGTTCGGCTACCGAGATCTGTTGTTGCGTTTGGGGTGTGGCAGAGGACATTTAGCGGTACGATGTCCTGGTTTGTGACAATTGAAACAGAGGTTGTCTTTCATGTGTCGCTGGTATTCTTCCGTTGATAAACGCGCAAGGAATAAATGGTTGACTGCTGAATCAACAAGCTGATCTATGTCATTGAAAGAGTTATCGGAGGGCTCTTCTTCAATGTACGCTTCGTTGGTTATGGCGCGGATTTGTCGGTTGGCTTGGCGTGTAGGTCGTCGAGTGGATTGGTATTCGTTCGATCTGGGGCGTCTATCCATTGCGCGACCAATCTTATAGCCAGTGTCCAGTTTGGTGGCGAGATAGTACCATCCGTCCATTGTAGTGGGTTGTGGATGACACGCCAGTAACTGTTGTAGGAGGTTGTTATTGAGTCCTTTCCAATATTGGTTACGTTGGGCAATGTATCCAGTAATTCGAGCGCGTTGTATTAGTGGTTTAAACGCAAGATTGTATGCTTCGATAGATCCCGTTTGACAAAGGTCATCCAATTCTAGTTGAGCTTGGACAGTGAGTTCCGATGATACAAAGGTTCGTTCGAATTCCTGAATAAACTCCTCAAAGGTATCTGTTTCGAGTCGACCCGATGTGACATATTGGGTGGCAAATGGTATGGATCCTGGTTCTGAACAGTGGGAAATTATAAATGCGATGCATCGGTGATCTGTGTCATATTGTTGTGCGTTGAGTTGTAGGAAAATGTTGCATTGCATGAGGAATCGATCAACATCCTTTTGAGTTCCGGTGAAGGGTTTGATTTTCATCGGAATAAAGGCTTGATTGACGTTATTTGGTTCAGGTTCGTTGTCGTCTCCTCCAGGTCCTCCAGGTCCTCCAGGTCCTCCAGGTCCTCCAGGTCCTCCAGATCCTCCAGGTCCTCCAGGTCCTCCTGGTCCTCCTCCTCCTGGTCCTCCTCCTCCTCCTCCTGGTCCTCCTCCTCCTCCTGGTGGGTTTCCTCCAGGTGGTCTATCATCTCGTCCTTGATTTCTTGCTGGTCCCCACATTCTTCCTCCTTGTCCGAAGCCATGCCAGGCACTAATACTTTCTTCTCCAGGTGGGGGGCGGAAGAATGAGGCGTCTGTAACTGTAATAGTTTGTGTATCAGCCATTGTATTTCGTGATAGTGGTTCGATATGAGGACGAGTGTATGTGAGAGAGGGTTTTGGTTTTATGGGAGGTGGGTTAGGATTGGTTGTTGGTCGAGTAGGAGTTTTTTCTGCAAAAGAGTAGTGGGAGGTTCCTGATATAGAAGACTGTTGTGATACTGGTCGTTTAAACGGTTCCTCAAAGAGGTCTTTGGGTGGATCCTGAGGGGCTGGGGTAGGCGATTCCGCAGATGCTTCGCGAAGTGGTGAGGGTTCACGGCTCGGTATTGGTTCACGAGGGGGTGGTGTTGGTTGGCGGGTAAGTTCAGGGTGTCGGCGGTAATATTCGTCTTTTAACTCCCTCCAGTTGGGTGTTGAAATTTCGTATGCTTCTCTGGGGTCCCAACCTGGGGGTACGGTAGTCCACTCGTCGTTGATAGGGTTCCACACCCAAGGTGTCTCTGAGAGGGTTCCGTCACTATTTTGGAAGTGAAAGAGTTGAGTTTCTTTGTTGAAGGTGAGGGTTGTAGGAAATGGTGGTGGGGGTGGTTCGAGATTATCAAATTCTCCTGCTAGAGATTGGCTGGCAAGGTCTTCCCAGTTAGGTGTATTGGCGATGAAGAAGGCTCGTCCTGCTGTTGCTGATTTTGCTGCAATAGGCGTCCACCTACGTACAGATGGGTCGTAGGACCAAGGTCGTTTCCCTACTTCTCCTTCGAAGGTGAGGTAAAAGAATTGTGTCTCTCTGTTGAAGTGTAGGTTTCGATGTGGTGGTGGTGCTTTAACAACGCTGGTGTACGTTGGCTCGGATGTTTGACTGGTAGAAGCGGTGGGAACAACAGGTGTTTGCGTAGTTTGGGTTCGACTTGGTTTAGTTGATGATGATGGTATAGCAGGTGTTTGAGTAGTCTGACGCGAGGAAGACTTGTTTTTGCCTTTATCTGCCGTGGTGACTAATCGGTTCCGGAATGATATCCGTAACTGTCTGAGTCGTCGTAGTAAGAGTTGAGAGTATGAGCAGTAACGTGGTCTTCTGGTATTTTGATGGGCGGGGCTAGGTAGTGATGGACAGTGTTATTGGGTGTGGGTTGATGGTGTTGACAGGTGCACTGAAAGATGTATTGGTTGACGTCGTCACTGAGATCTGCCCAACAGAAGTGTCTTGCTACAAGACGTGTAGTCTCTGCTTCACTTCGATGTAACGTTTCTCCGTGGTTATCGAAATGTATGTGACCAATAAAGAAACGACGTAGGTAGATTTGTCGAGGGATGAATAAGCGTGTATGATGCCACAAGAGTCCGTATTTGTATATCCAAGGTTGTTGTTGATCTCGAGTGTATTGTGCGTATTCAACGGCTGAAATCCAATCACGATATCGTTCGTCCAAGACTATTCGGATTCGATTTAGGATGTCGTCAAACTCTTCGGCAAATGCGAGGAATCGGTTTCGGATGAGGTCTCTGGTAGAGTAGATAGGATCGTCAAGGGCTGGAAGGGATAGGATGTCAGCCACGATGGCGGTACGGTGTAGTGTATCCTTAGAAGTCGACGGTCACTTCCACAGATGTGGATTATGCGGACTTTGTTGAGGGCGAAGTTTTCGAGGTAGAAGAATGCGTCTGGGTTGGTGTGGTAGAGGATGAAAGTGTCACTGTGGTTGACAATGGGACTTGCAGTTCGAGTGATTGTCCAAACAGTATCGTCGCAGTATTGGGTGAAACTGTATGAATCGTATTGATAGCAATTGGTGACTGAGTATCGGATTTCGTATATAGGGCGTCCTAGGTTGTCACGTTGATTGGTGTTGGTCTGATCAAGAATCTGAACTCCGTTTGGGATTAGGTTTGCCGTGGTGAATAACTATTGATGTTTTAACAGCTTGTCTGTTCTTCGATTTCTGGATCGGTCTCCCTTCGCTGTATCAAGCGGCACGTCTGCAAATGTTTGCTTGTTGTCCAATAGGCGTCCCAAAGACTAGGCTAGCAGCTTTATGCCTTCTTTGCAGGTACTGAGTCCTCTTCCTGTGTGCACAGCTACGGTCCCGTTGTATATGACAGAAGTTGGTTCCTGTTCTTCGTAACGCTACTGTCCGGGGTTTTAATCAACCAATGAGCTGGAGTGGTTTTCTTAATCTTCGGATCGCGACTCTCGAAGTTTTCCTTGGCCTCCCTCTTGCAATCGATGAGCACCTTGCTACACTGAAGGGATTACCTCGAGCGGTAGTTCTTCTGGACTAGATGGGTTTACAACTGGTTAGTAGTACGTGGAGCTAAGGCTCAACACTGTAGCCGTAAAGACAGATGTCTTCGACGGTAGATAAGTTCGATCTAATTGTTACGTCTCAACTTACGGTCTCGTATAGTTGGGTTTCGCAACGTTGGTTGCTAAGACTAATAGCGGAGCTAGGGCTCAACACTTAGAGTCTTTAAGTATGGACAAAGGCCTACGATGTGGAGTAGAGATAAAGCAGATGTATAGTGTGACTAGAGACGGGGGGTTTGACAAAGGAGATCGAACTTAGGGTTCGATCGTGCTAAGTACAGGGGTTTATATACTATAGCTGCGGAGCGGAGATACATCTGATGAACAATAAGCAGAGAACAATAGGTCCGTAGACAATAGGCTACTAATAATAGTGTGGGAGCGGGGCAGAGGGTTGGGGCAAAGGGTTACATGTGGGGCTCCGGGATTGGACGATAAGAAACAAGGATGACTGAGCAAAGACAAGGATAGAAACAGATAGGGCGAAGGGTGTGGAGTCGCGGGAGTCCGTCGGAACAAAAGGGGGCCGCTGACATAGTTAGAATTTGTAACATATAGTATATAAACCCCTGTACTTAGCATGATCGAACCCTAAGTTCAATCTCCTTTGTCAAACCCCCCGTCTCTAGTCACACTATACATCTGCTTTATCTCTACTCCACATCGTAGGCCTTTGTCCATACTTAAAGACTCTAAGTGTAGAGCCCAAGCTCCGCTATTAGTCTTAGCAACCAACGTTGCGAAACCCAACTATACGAGACCGTAAGTTGAGACGTAACAATTAGATTGAACTTATCTACCGTCGAAGACATCCGTCTTTACGACTACAGTGTTGAGCCTTTAGCTCCACGTACTACTAACCAGTTGTAAACCCATCTAGTCCAGAAGAACTACCGCTCGAGGTAATCCCTTCAGTGTAGCAAGGTGCTCATCGATTGCAAGAGGGAGGCCAAGGAAAACTTCGAGAGTCGCGATCCGAAGATTAAGAAAACCACTCCAGCTCATTGGTTGATTAAAACCCCGGACAGTAGCGTTACGAAGAACAGGAACCAACTTCTGTCATATACAACGGGACCGTAGCTGTGCACACAGGAAGAGGACTCAGTACCTGCAAAGAAGGCATAAAGCTGCTAGCCTAGTCTTTGGGACGCCTATTGGACAACAAGCAAACATTTGCAGACGTGCCGCTTGATACAGCGAAGGGAGACCGATCCAGAAATCGAAGAACAGACAAGCTGTTAAAACATCAATAGTTATTCACCACGGCAAACCTAATCCCAAACGGAGTTCAGATTCTTGATCAGACCAACACCAATCAACGTGACAACCTAGGACGCCCTATATACGAAATCCGATACTCAGTCACCAATTGCTATCAATACGATTCATACAGTTTCACCCAATACTGCGACGATACTGTTTGGACAATCACTCGAACTGCAAGTCCCATTGTCAACCACAGTGACACTTTCATCCTCTACCACACCAACCCAGACGCATTCTTCTACCTCGAAAACTTCGCCCTCAACAAAGTCCGCATAATCCACATCTGTGGAAGTGACCGTCGACTTCTAAGGATACACTACACCGTACCGCCATCGTGGCTGACATCCTATCCCTTCCAGCCCTTGACGATCCTATCTACTCTACCAGAGACCTCATCCGAAACCGATTCCTCGCATTTGCCGAAGAGTTCGACGACATCCTAAATCGAATCCGAATAGTCTTGGACGAACGATATCGTGATTGGATTTCAGCCGTTGAATACGCACAATACACTCGAGATCAACAACAACCTTGGATATACAAATACGGACTCTTGTGGCATCATACACGCTTATTCATCCCTCGACAAATCTACCTACGTCGTTTCTTTATTGGTCACATACATTTCGATAACCACGGAGAAACGTTACATCGAAGTGAAGCAGAGACTACACGTCTTGTAGCAAGACACTTCTGTTGGGCAGATCTCAGTGACGACGTCAACCAATACATCTTTCAGTGCACCTGTCAACACCATCAACCCACACCCAATAACACTGTCCATCACTACCTAGCCCCGCCCATCAAAATACCAGAAGACCACGTTACTGCTCATACTCTCAACTCTTACTACGACGACTCAGACAGTTACGGATATCATTCCGGAACCGATTAGTCACCACGGCAGATAAAGGCAAAAACAAGTCTTCCTCGCGTCAGACTACTCAAACACCTGCTATACCATCATCATCAACTAAACCAAGTCGAACCCAAACTACGCAAACACCTGTTGTTCCCACCGCTTCTACCAGTCAAACATCCGAGCCAATGTACACCAGCGTTGTTAAAGCACCACCACCACATCGAAACCTACACTTCAACAGAGAGACACAATTCTTTTACCTCACCTTCGAAGGAGAAGTAGGGAAACGACCTTGGTCCTACGACCCATCTGTACGTAGGTGGACGCCTATTGCAGCAAAATCAGCAACAGCAGGACGAGCCTTCTTCATCGCCAATACACCTAACTGGGAAGACCTTGCCAGCCAATCTCTAGCAGGAGAATTTGATAATCTCGAACCACCCCCACCACCATTTCCTACAACCCTCACCTTCAACAAAGAAACTCAACTCTTTCACTTCCAAAATAGTGACGGAACCCTCTCAGAGACACCTTGGGTGTGGAACCCTATCAACGACGAGTGGACTACCGTACCCCCAGGTTGGGACCCCAGAGAAGCATACGAAATTTCAACACCCAACTGGAGGGAGTTAAAAGACGAATATTACCGCCGACACCCTGAACTTACCCGCCAACCGACCCCACCCCCTCGTGAACCAACACCGAGCCGTGAACCCTCACCACTTCGCGAACCATCTACTGAATCGCCTACCCCAGCCCCTCAGGACCCACCCAAAGACCTCTTTAAAGAACCGTTTAAACAACCAGTATCACAACAGTCTTCTATATCAGGAACCTCCCACTACTCTTTTGCAGAAAAAACTCCTACTCGACCAACAACCAATCCTAACCCACCTCCCATAAAACCAAAACCCTCTCTCACATACACTCGCCCTCATATCGAGCCACTATCACGAAATACAATGGCTGACACACAAACTATTACAGTTACAGACGCCTCATTCTTCCGACCCCCACCTGGAGAAGAAAGTATTAGTGCCTGGCATAGCTTTGGACAAGGAGGAAGAATGTGGGGACCAGCAAGAAATCGGGGACGAGATGATAGACCACCTGGAGGAAACCCACCAGGAGGGGGAGGAGGACCAGGAGGAGGAGGAGGAGGACCAGAAGGAGGAGGACCAGGAGGACCAGGAGGACCAGGAGGAGCTGGAGGGGATGACAACGAACAGGAACCAAATAACGTCAATCAAGCCTTTATTCCGATGAAAATCAAACCCTTCACCGGAACTCAAAAGGATGTCGATCAATTCCTCATGCAATGCAACGTCTTCCTACAACTCAACGCACAACAATATGACACGGATCACCGATGCATCGCATTTATGATTTCCCACTGTTCAGAACCAGGATCCATACCATTTGCCACCCAATATGTCACATCGGGTCGACTCCAAACAGATACCTTTGAGGAGTTTATTCAGGAATTCGAACGAACCTTTGTATCATCGGAACTCACTGTCCAAGCTCAACTAGAACTGGATAACCTCCGTCAAACGGGATCTATCAAATCGTACAATCTTGCGTTCAAACCACTGATACAACGCGCTCGAATCACTGGATACATTGCCCAACGTAACCAATATTGGAAAGGACTCAACAACAACCTCCTACAAAAGTTACTAGCTTGTCATCCACAACCCACTACAATGGACGGATGGTACTATCTTGCCACCAAACTGGACACCGGCTATAAGATTGGTCGCGCAATGGATAGACGCCCCAGATCAAACGAATACCAATCCACTCGACGACCTACACGCCAAGCCAACCGACAAATCCGCGCCATTACCAACGAAGCGTACATTGAAGAGGAACCCTCCGATAACTCTTTCAATGACATAGATCAGCTCGTCAATTCAGCAGTCAACCATTTATTCCTTGCGCGTTTATCAACGGAAGAATACCAGCGACACATGAAAGACAACCTCTGTTTCAATTGTCACAAACCAGGACATCGTACCGCTAAATGTCCTCTGCCACACCCCAAACGCAACAACAGATCTCGATGGCCAAATTCACGCACACCTAAAGCCAAAGTCATCCGTCAGATCACAGCTACGGATGATCAAGATGAATACTCGGAACCCGAAAACGAAGATGACAACCAAGAACCGCTTTCAACCGAAGATCGCGCCGCGCAAATTCAACAACTTCTCATTGGTCTTGACGATGACATGGTCAATCAAGTCTTTGATAAAGTCGAGGAAGCAAATTTTTAAACGACGAAGAGCTTCCGCAGCCATCTCTCTCGTTGAATATTCGGCTGCTCATCAACTCTATTAACGACAATCATGCCTTACGAATTCCGATCACCTTCAGCTATAACAATAAAAACCACAAAGCAATTGCACTTCTAGACACCGGAGCCGAAGGACTATTCATCAACCGAAAACTCGTAGAAAAACTTCACCTAAAAACAATCAAATTACGACATCCACTGCGACCCAAGAACGTTGATGGAACACTCAACAATGCCGGACGTATCACCTCTTATGCACCTCTTCAAGTCAAACTTGGAAATCAACAATATGCTATGCGATTCTATGTTACCACTCTTGGAAAAGAAGAATTTATTCTTGGCCTACCATGGTTCAAGAAATATAAGCCAAAAATCGACTGGGATACAGGATCCATACAACTCAATCGCGTCAACATCTCGACTCAGCTTGCACAACAAGCTCGAAAAGGATTTGAAGCTGCTAAGCCACTTCTAGATCTTGTACCTCGCCAATATCACCAATTCCTTTCCCTATTCGACGAAGAAAAAGCACACCGTTTTCCACCAAAACGACCATATGACCATGCTATCGATCTCAAACCAGACTTCATTCCCAAACGGCATTCCCCATATCCACTATCTCTTCCGCAACGCGCCGCTCTGGACACCTTCATCAACGAAAACCTTAAAAATGGATATATACGACCTTCAAAGTCACCTATGGCATCACCCCTTTTCTTTGTTGACAAGAAAGACGGAACTCTACGACCCGTACAAGATTACCGTTACCTCAACAATGGTACAATCAAAAACGCGTACCCATTACCACTTGTTCAAGACCTTTTGGACAAACTCCACGGATCACAATACTTCATCGCTCTAGATATTCGATGGGGATACAATAACATACGAATTAAAGAAGGAGACCAATGGAAAGCTGCGTTTACCACTCAACGAGGACTTTTCGAACCAACAGTTATGTTTTTCGGCCTATGCAATTCTCCAGCAACTTTCCAACACTTTATGAACGATATTCTTGGAGAAGAAATCCTACTGAACCATCTCTTGGTTTATATGGACGACATTCTCATCCATGCCCCAACCTTACCAGAACTTATCCACCGCGCCAAACGCGCCTTCACAATCCTTCAACGAAATGACTTATACTTCAAACCCACCAAATGTTTCTTCCATACACAGAAACTTACTTATTTAGGACTCATCATTACGCCTAATCACATCCAAACGGATCCTACCAAGATCGAAGGCATCACCAAATGGCCAGTACCCACCAACGTCAAAGACGTTCGCTCTTTTACTGGTTTCACCAACTTTTATCGCCGATTTATCCCACACTACGCCGAGATTACCAAAGCACTGGACAACCTCAAACGGAAAGACCAACCGTTTGTTTGGACTGAGGTTGAACAGAAGGCATTTGACGCACTCAAAGCCGCATTTTCTCAACATCCGCTACTTCTAATGCCGAATCCCCACAAACCTTTCTTCTTAGAAACCGATGCTTCCAAAGTTGCTACCGGAGCTGTCCTTCGCCAACATGATGACAACAGTGTTCTTAAACCCATCGGATACATCTCGCAATCACTCAACTCAGCCGAACGTAATTACGAAATTTACGACCGAGAACTACTTGCCATCATTCGCGCCCTAAATACTTGGAAACATTATCTCCTTGGATCACCACATCAAGTCACCTTGTGGTGTGACCATCGCAATCTAACCTATTGGAGAGAAGCTCGGCGACTTTCACCCCGTCAAGCTCGATGGCATTTGTTGTTATCACAATTCGACCTTCACATTACACATGTTCCCGGCAAACAGATGATACAATCTGACCTTCTATCACGCCGGGCGGACCATGTTAAACAGGGGGAGAATCTAAACGAAGTTTCTATAATGCTGCCGAACGACCTCTTCATTTCCGCATTACAAGACCACAATGATTCGGAAGACAAAGAAGAAAGCATTGACTACGAGTCTGACGATGACCTTCCAGACACCGATGACCTGACAAAATCCATCAAAGAATCAATGAAGAAAGATGAATATCTCACCGATACCATTTCTCAACTAAAGAAGAAACTACCACCCGCTCGAACCGCACTCAAAGACTGGTTTTTCGACGACACTGGCATTTTATACTTCAAGAACCGCATCTATATTCCGGATAATCTCGAATTAAAACGCACAATCTTACGACTTCACCATGATATCCCAGTACGCGCTCACCCTGGTATATTCAACACTCTGGAACAAGTCCGAAGAACGTATTATTGGCCCCGAATGCAGAAATTTATATCCGATTACGTCCATGGGTGCGCACTATGCCAACAAATGAAAGTCAATCACCACCCGACCGCACCACCACTAATGCCTATCGCCGCCAATAAAAACTCTTTTCCATTCTCTCACGTCAATATGGACTTCATCACCGACCTTCCAATGTCCCATGGATACGACACCCTTCTATTGGTCATTGATCACGATTGTTCCAAAGCTATTGTTCTCATCCCTTGCGAAAAGACAATAGACGCCATCGAAACAGCACAACTATACTTCGATAACGTATACCGACGATTTGGACTTCCCATCCGCATCATCTCCGATAGAGGACCTCAATTCGCCTCTAAAGCATTTCAAGAACTATGCAAAATCGTAGGAATCAAATCATCGATGTCAACCGCTTATCACCCGCAAACAGATGGACAAGCAGAACGAACCAATCAAGAGATCGAAGTCTATCTCCGGATCTATTGTACTGGAGAACCGGAAAATTGGTCTCAACATCTTCCCAACATTGAATTCGCCCATAACAACCGCACTCACACGGTCACCAAAAGAACCCCTTTCTCACTTCTCATGGGATATGAACCAATTGCACTACCCCTGAAATACCCGAAGTCGAACGTTCCATCAGTATCACACAACGACTTGCCAATCTCACGGTCTACCGATCAGAAGCCTTGGCCGCCCATTCAGTTGCTGCCATGGTTATGAAAGAACGTACCTTCCGGAACTTCAAGCCATTCAATAAAGGCGACAAAGTCTGGCTAGACTCCAAAAACCTCCGAATCCCTGGCCTATCACAGAAGTTCAAGGAGAAACGTGATGGACCATTCCGGATCAAGAAAGTCTTATTGCCACTAGTCTATGAACTAGATCTCTCACGGACTAAATGGAAGATACACCCGGTATTCCACGCTGCGCTTCTCGTGAGATACACCGAGACCGAAGCATATGGACCACCCCACAGTAATCCCCCACCTGACCTGATCGAAGGACAAGAACAATACGAAGTCGAAGCCATCCGTGCCCACCGTGGAAACGGCACTAGACGAAGATATCTTATAAAATGGAAAGGTTACCCCACTTCTGGAAACTCATGGGAACCTGAATCCAATCTCCGGAACGCACAGACCATCCTCAGAGCCTATAAGAAGCTCCATCAACTAACCTGAATGCCCGCATCCCACAAACTTGTTTGCTTCTCTTATCCCCACTCATCTAACATCGTCAACGACTCCACACTCTCTGCATCATACCAACAACCCATTACTCCGGAACCCACAACCCTTGTACTACCGCCTGCCTCGATTCCAGCGCGCCCCAGTTACCTGGACGCCGTCCGACCCTCCTTCATAAAAACAAGAACAGAAAAACACTTTATACCCGACTGGCAGAAAACATACTCCAACCGTTTGCACGTTCCCACTCTCTCCACCTTCCTTATTCACTGTTTCTACTTCAAACCCGATTACGCACAGCAACTAATCAACTACTTCAACACATCCGCTCGTGTTCAACCACCCCTTACTATCACTCGACCTATAACCCGCCACCGCCGCAAACATATTAGTCACTTCGAACCTCAACCTTCGGACCCTTATTGCACTTGCAGTTGCTGCCACTATAACTGTCCGACTCACTCTCTCTAGACAATGCCCCTGTCCCGCACTCAACGACCTTCGCCTCGCATCAACCCTACCCTTCGAACACCTATACCAACCTTTCGACCGACAGACATCAACATCGACCATCTCACCCAAGCAGAATCAAGAAGGGTCCTTAACCTCTTCACCAATCGGACTATTCACCAACGTCTCAGTACCTTGACTTCCAATGCTACCCCTCTACTCACCATCTGGACTCAATTCTACGACATCGCCACCCGCGGCCAAGAGGTCATGGAAACCAACATCTTTATTGTGGAAGGAGCCCTTCGACTACTCCGATCCTCTCAAACTTCATTTGAAGACGCTCGTCGCTACGCCCTGGACCAGTTCCTCACCCATGCACCACCAGAAATCATTACACCACCAGTCATCGATCTCACTACAGAAGATGAAGTCGTGGATCTCACAAACGATCTCATCAATTCGGTCGGCATTCAAGTCCCTGAACGCCCAGGCCTCGCCGATCGCTTATCGGATCCTATGGAGCTCAAGTCGCCAAGCCCTGCATACGAAGTCCACACCGCACCACCATCACCAGTCACCAGTCCAAAACCGGACAATAACCCGTTCTCAACCATGGCACTTGATTCTTCGACCGAATGCTCGACGCATACCCCCATTGAACACCAGTACAAACTGGCCGCCTCCACCTGCGAATCTTATACATGTCCATATTGTCATAAGCGAGCACCGGGACACATCGCCTCGGAATGCAACGACCATCGATGCGTCTCATGCGGACAACAAGAAGGTCATGACGACGAATGTGCTACCTTCCGAGTCCTCCAACAACGTGTTCAGAGACGTATAAAGGAACGCAACTCCTCTCAAAGCGACTAAAGCGCCTGTTGCTCACCACCAGATACCCTATTGGCGTTAACTTCGCCTATATGGCACGTTTTTCTTACTTTCTTTATTGGACTTAACTTGTCCCTATAACGGCCATTTTCTCTTTATCTATTAAACTGATTTCCACTACGTTTCAATTTAAGAACGGGGTAATGTTACAAATTCTAACTATGTCAGCGGCCCCCTTTTGTTCCGACGGACTCCCGCGACTCCGCACCCTTTGCCCTATCTGTTTCTATTCTTGTCTTTGCTCAGTCATCCTTGTTCCTTATCGTCCAATCCCGGAGCCCCACATGTAACCCTTCGCCCTAACCCTCTGCCCTGCTCCCACACTATTATTAGTAGCCTATTGTCTACGGACCTATTGTTCTCTGCTTATTGTTCATCAGATGTATCTCCGCTCCGCAGCTATAGTATATAAACCCCTGTACTTAGCATGATCGAACCCTAAGTTCAATCTCCTTTGTCAAACCCCCCGTCTCTAGTCACACTATACATCTGCTTTATCTCTACTCCACATCGTAGGCCTTTGTCCATACTTAAAGACTCTAAGTGTTGAGCCCTAGCTCCGCTATTAGTCTTAGCAACCAACGTTGCGAAACCCAACTATACAAGACCGTAAGTTGAGACGTAACAGTTCGAGTTGATTTGCCAAGTTTTCGTGAACAATCTTAATGAGCAGTGGGCGAAGGTAGCCAATGGGTATGTATGGTTTGCCTTTGTGCCAAAAGATGTTGTATTGAAGTTTCCAATTAACGGGTTGATAGTATCGGGTGTGTACAAGGATTTGGAAGTATTGGGGGTCGTGTTGGTATTGCTCTCGGATTTGATGGTCGAGTCCACTGATAACTAGAAAGTGGTGGTTCTCTTCAATTAATCGATCAACGTCTTGAGCTGGTGCTTGATTCGCCAGGTTGATTGATTGGTTGAGTAAGGGAGTTATGAATGCGGCGTCGAGTTCTTTGGAAGGCTCGTCTAAGATGCTGTAGACGTTCGCAAGATCCTTGGGCAGTTGTAGGGGTCTGAAGTTGAGGAAAGGGTTGTAGAATTCGTTGGACTCCTGGAGGGGTAGTAATTTGTGGGATGGGTCGATCGGGAGTTACTGGAGGTAGTAGTCGATGTTCTTCGGATACTTGGTTCCAAGTGTGCTCGGGATTCTCGAAATTAGAACCTTCTTCTTCGGAGTATGCGTAGGTTGCTTGAGTAACTTCTTGTTCGAGTCGAGGGGGTACTAGTTGATCGTAGAGGCTTTCGTGATCAGCTGTTCCTCGGTGTTCGTACTCGGAGTAATCCTGCGAATGTGATATTCTGCTTTCGTCAAGTTCGGAGGGGTTGTGAGGGGGTGTGTCGGAATTATGAATGGGTTGTTGTAAGTCGTAGATGGAAACGGGGCTAAGGATGTTAATCCTTATCACACTTTCCAACGGTATTTCCGTACGATCGGCGAGTAGTAATGTGATCCTCAGGTTGGGCAGTTCCTCGGGTTATCGTCCCTTTGAGCTACTTTGTAAAGATATACGTGAGTGTACTTCAACTCTTCGTATATGCTCGTCCTTCTTTCTTCCTTTGGTTCGCTGGATAATCGATGTACTGTATCGATGTTCACCGTGTATTGCAGTCGTCAACGAGTGAGGGTTGTGCCTGTATCGCGTTGCAGTTTCGCTAGTGGATTAGACTGTTCCTCTGCTTCCTTCTTCTCTTCGAGTTACGTTGGACGTGGCTAAGCTGCTTGATTGGGTCGCTATCCTCTTCTTCACGCTATTACCAACCAAACGCGTAACAAGGACCGTAAATTCTGGCGTGAACCTGCTTAGTTCTTTGATCATTTCCTATTGCTTCCTTCCAAGATAAGTGTGGGTACACTGTATGCTTGGTGTGTTCGATTGTACTGTCGTTCGTATGTCTTTCGTTCCTATTTGATGGTTAGTATCCAATGGCCAGTTGAGATGCTTAACTGTCAAGTATTCCGGATTGAAATACGTAGGGGTTGCCGTTTAATTCCTGCTGTGGAATGAGGAGGAGTGTGTCGGAGTTGAGATCGATCTCAGTTGAGAAAGAAGTCAATCCTAATTGTTACGTTCACGGCTTCGATGGACTTATCACGGAAATGATAAGTGACCAAAGCGTTGTTGGGTGAAGTAGCAAGGTACAGTATGAGAGGGTCCGCTTTGTGAGGGTCTCTTATACTGGAAGTCGTGGATGAACAGAGTCTTTGGTACGTGATTGTAAAAGACTATAGGAGGATTGACTTGAGTGTCAACCTGAGGCCTATGTACATGCACTTATATACTGTAGAGAACAATAGGGTGGAGTGAAAGAGGTCTCCGAAGGAAGTTACATCATAGCGGAGCGAAGTGGAGTGAGTCCGTACTAAGTGGCTCTAATTAGTGGAGTATGATGTCGGAAGGTGGAGTAAATGATGTCAGCCCGTCGGAAGGAAGGACTGGATGACATTGTCCGGTCAGAGAGTGGAGTAGTACAACTACGGAGTAGTGGAGCAAGTGGAGAAGTGGAGTAATGATGAAAGGATGATGAAAGGATGATGCATATGTGTACGCATATGCAAAGAATAGACGTGGGAGAATAAGTCAAGTGAAAAACAAACAAGGCGTAAACAAGGGTACGCAGCTTGATGTGTAACATGATGTCCTACAAGGTGTTATGCATCAAGCATGCAAGCCCTTATTTATCCTTTGTTTACTCATGTAACTCTATTTCCGATCTGTTACTCATTTTCTTACGTGACACGTCACGTCTTCTTTATTTAACCTTTAGCCTATTTAACTTTAGCCTCAAGTGCCTATTGCACCTGTAGCCTCAGTAGCCTATATTCCTTTAGCCTACTTTCGTCTGTTTTATCTTCCTCAGCTCTTTCTCTATCGCCTACTTCGCCTCATCATCTGATAGCCTATTATTCCTCCTTTCTTAGCCTATCTTTCCGATAGCCTAACGTTCTATTTATTGTTCTTGTACAGTATATAAACCCTGTACATATTCGCCTCAGGATGACACTTAAGTCAATCCTCCTATAGTCTTTTACACCATCGTACCAAAGACTCTGTTCACCCACGACTTCCGAGCATAAGAGAGCCTCGTATAAAGCGCCAACTCTTTTGCTCAACCTTGTTTGTTCACTCAACAACGCTTTTGTCACTTATCATTTATTGATAAGTCTTCCGAAGCCGTGAACGTAACAATTAGGATTGACTTCTGTCCTTAACTCGGAAAGCAGCCAAGACTACCTTCACTTGACCTCCCTTTCCAACAACTGGAATTAAACAATCAACCCCTACGAGAACCAATCAGGAATACTTGCGAGGACGTAAACGACTGGCCATTGTCTACCTACTTTCAAACTAGGAACGAAGGAACTCGAACGACATATTATCGATACACCACAGTATTGTGTAAACCCATACACAGCACTAGGAACCGACCCAACGTATTAAGCAGGTTCACGCCCAGAATTAACGGTCCTTGTTACATTTTGGTTGGCATACGCGGGATAAGAGGTTAGCGACCCGATCAGAAAGCCGAGCCACAACCAGGGTAACTTGAAGAGAAGAAAGCAAGCAGAGGAAAGGCCTGATTCACCAGAGAAACTGCTACGCATATAGGCGATTGTCCCATAGAGAGGATTGCTTCACTCGTTGACGACTGAAATACCGGTGAACACGACTAAGAAATAGTCTGTTATCCAGCGAACCAAAGAAGAATACCGGACGAGCATACAAGGAGAGAGCCACCATACCCTCTTGTGTGTAACAACAAGTAGCTCAAAGGGTTAATCACCCGAGGAACTGCCCAACCTGAGGATCCAAATAACTTTTGCCGATAATACGGAACGATTGTGGAACAACGTGACCCGGATCATTATCCTAGACCCCATCCAAGTCTTAGATACCTTTGTACCGGAAAACAACACACCCCCACACAACCCATCCGACCTTGATCATTCACCTGAAACAGAGGATTCATCCTATCGAAACGGCACACCAACTGATAGTTATAACGACACAAATCTATCGGAGTTACAATACAATCTTGCCCCTCAATTAGCACAAGAACCTACCCAGGAAACATACCTCAGCTCAGAACCCTCCACCTCCGAAAACCCTCAGCTGTTCTATTTGGATCAAATAGTAGAACAAAACAGATGTAGATATCCCGAAACGCCTGTACACCAGAACATCCCTCAACCGCATACACCTCCTCCAATCCGAGCCAGTACTCCTTTCCCTACACTTGGACCCCCCTTTGAACAAATCACTCCTACATCAGGACCCTCTCGATTTCGAACTCTTGGACGAAGAATTCGTAGAAGACTCACTACTTCCATAGGACAAGCTGGCGCATCTCATTCCTACAACAAATCGACTCGTCCCAATTGAACCAGGAAGAACATCCGATGAAGAAATTGCAGAAAACTACTCCATTTTGGTCAACAACGGATTAGTACAGAGAATTCAACAGAGTTATCTCCACGATAACACTTTCCTTTCTCTCAGTTTTCTTATTAAACGTCGAAGATTTGCAAATTGGACAACTCGGTACAATTTACTTTGGACTGAAGGAAGAGTATACATTGGAAGCACAGAAGCCTTACGAGGAGCCCTTGTCATTGCAGCGCACGTACACCCGGAAACAAACTACCACTCAACAGTTGAAAACACTCATATTCAACTCGACGCCATTTGTTATTGGCCTGACTCCGGAGTTGACGTTGAAAACATTATTAACCGCTGTGGTTGCAGTTCAAACTTTGATCAAACATCTATCACTCCCTCCGACATACCACCAGTACCCCCTCTTCCAATTCAACACCAAAACGGTCATATTGTAACCAATAATTAAACAATCTGGCATCCCAGAACCCATCAACGGACACCCTCCCTCGAATTGACACAACTCATTTATCACTACCACCATCTCAACCAGACAACGCATATTTTGACTACTTACTACGCTGCTGGTATCGACAGAAAGGTGTTGTCAAGACATACCTTTATTTCAGTGCACACAGCAAGAAGTGGACTAACATCCCCAGCAAATACAAAGACAAAACCGACTTCTATCAACGATACAACTCTAACTGGAGAAACATTGAACCTTACGACGCAGAGGAGAGACATCAAACTGAACTTGCAGCTCAGCAAGAACGAGAAAGACTAAGACTAGGAAGAACTCGTAGCCAACGAAACTCACCTCGAGTAGTAACCAACCCCCTTCCTACATCATCACCTTGACTTACTGCTTCATCTCTTTCTCAACAACACACTACCTTACCCTCCCCTCTTGCCCCACCACCACCTCCTCCGTCTTCATCAAAGCCCGAAACATCTATCCCCGGACCGTCTCGACCCCACAAACCAGCTGAACTTCAAGTAAAAGCCGAACCCAGAGAAACAGCCCATCCGTTACTTGGAAGCCCCACTCGAGAGAAACATACACGAACTTTAACTGCACCCTCAGTTACTTCAGTCGAAGGAACTTCAGCAACTGCAGATAAAGGCAAAGGAACATCTCGATTAACGGAAACAGAAACACCTACAGGAAAAGGAAAAGGTGTACCCAGTTTATCCGAAGCACTAGAAGCCCTTCACGTACTAGATAAGCTTGAACAGCTTCGACTAGCTCAAGAAACAGAAGCAGCAGAAGAAGCAAAGACAGAATTAACCGACGAAGAATTAGACTATTACGAAGATGCCGATCCTCTCGACCCTGAACAACCGACTGATCGACATTCCGAATCGGCTAATCCTCCTTCACCCGATCGAGAAGACCCAAATCCTTCCCCTCCTCCACTAGAAGACCCACCAATCCCAGGCTTACCCCCAGGAAATCCACCACCACCACCGTCACCATCACCTCCACCATCACCACCACCCCCTGCTAACGTCATGGCAGACCAAGCAGCAGCAGCTGAACGCAGAAATGGTGCTAACAAGCCATTCAATTTCGATGGAGATCGAAAGAAAGCACGAAAATGGTTAGACTTGATGGAGAACTACATCATTCTTACCCCCGGATATACAACGGATGAAGACAAAGTTCGACTCGCACTTACATTCTGTAATGCTGGATCTTCAGCAGAATCTTTTGCAAATTACATTTTGCAAGGACAGAACGCCCGATTAAGTGCTACTCCACCCCTTCCATGGAACTACACTTGGCGAATCTTCAAAGACGAATTTCAGAAGCAGTACATCTCCCCAGATTATATTGGAGACGCATTTAAACAACTCCAAACGTTCAAACAATCTGGAATGCGTACGGAAGAATATGTGCATCAATTCCAACGTCTAGCTCGAGATGCTGGTGTCACAGATTTTACTGTACTCTCAAATCTGTTCAAAGATGGACTACCCATTTCCATCCGAAAAGAAATTCTCCGACAGGAACCATTCCAAGTTGCAGCAGGAATCTCACCCATGCAACCCTACTATGACAACGCGTTACACTTTGGACTTCAATGGGAACGCATGTATGGAGTTAATAGCCCTGATTCGAAACCTTCCACTTTTCTCAGGAAGAAGTATAATCATGGACGTCCCAGACAACCATTCAAGCGCAGATACCGAATCCATGAAATGGAAATTGACTCGGAACCGGAACAAGAACCCGAAGTTAAAGACGAAATGAAAGCATTTGATATAAACACTATGTACTTCAACAAGCTTTCGGACGAAAAGCAGAAAGAAGCCAGAGAAAAAGGACTCTGTTTCTTCTGTATGAAACCCGGACATATGGCACATAAATGTCCCAAACGTCCACCACGCCCAAATCCAAATAACTTCCGTGGCAAAACCCCCAGACGATTCCAAGGCAATCGACGGAAATTCAAGCCCAGAATCAACGAAATGGAAGTAGATGATGAAGAATATGATGAACCGGATGATTTGGAAGACCAAGCATATCAAATCAACGAAATTATCACAAATCTTGCCCCAGAAGATCGAATTGAACTCTTCAACACATTGGATCGCATAGAAAACGACAATGGAGAAGATTTCGATGAACAAGGAAACTATGATGGCGGAAATTTTTGATAACACCTGAGTTGGTTAATCCGATTCAACTCAACACCATCGTTCTAAATGGCAACATCAATTCATTTCGCATACCGGTCAAACTTCGCATAAACGGACGCCTCACTACTCTCAACGCTCTACTTGATACTGGAGCACAACTCAACTTTATCAACTCTGATCTAGTTGACAAACTACACATAAAAACACAGAAACTCAAACGGACTCTACAAGTTAGTAACGCAGATGGAACGATTAACAAGAAAGGATCAGTTAACGAATGAATCCGATTGGATATCACCCACCCTCATTCAATTTCAACTATCTTCTATTCTACTCACATTCCAAGAGACGACATCATCCTAGGACTACCATGGTTCAAGGCAGCAAAGCCTCAAATTAATTGGAATGACGACACCATTACGATTAATAAAATCACTGTCTCGACTCGACTCGAGCAACAGAAACAAAAATCCAAAAAGAAACTCAACATCCCTAACGAGTATATGCAGTTTGCAGACATATTCTCTGAGAACGAAATCCAAACCTATCCACCAGCCCGACCTTACGATATGGAAATCAAGACACTACCCAGTTTCATTCCGAAGATACACAAACCCTACAAAGTGCCAATACATCAGCAACCGATTTTGGACGAATTAATCCGAGACTTACTCAACAAGAAGTTCATTAAGGAATTGAAATCACCAATGGCATCCCCTTTCTTCTTTATTGACAAGAAAGATGGATCTCTTCGACCAGTACAAGATTATCGATATCTTAACGCGCATACAGTCAAGGATGCATATCCTATGCCAAACGCCCAATCATTGCTAGATCAACTACTAGGATCAAAGTACTTCACCACTCTTGACATCCGACAAGGTTACCACAACATCCGAATAAAGACGAAGATCAATGGAAAGCAGCCTTTGTTTGTGGCGACAGGTTTTATCAACCTACGGTTATGTTTTTCGGACTCTGCAATTCACCTGCAGTTTTCCAACGATTTATGAATGATATTCTGGCAGACCAGATACGCCGGAACATTGTCATTGTCTACATGGACGACCTATTAATCCACGCCTCCACCCTACAACAACTTATTGCAAACACAATCGAAGTGTTTCAAATTCTCAAGGATAATCACTTATACGTTAAACCAGCAAAATGCCGATTTCATCAGACAGAAGTACCCTTCTTAGGATACATCATCTCCGAATCCCAGATCAAGACAGACCCATCGAAGATTCAAGGCATATTAGACTGGCAAACTCCGAAGAACTTGAAAGAAATCCGATCATTCACTGGATTTACAAACTTCTATCGCAGATTCATTCCGAATTATGCAACAATATGCAGACCACTCGATCAACTTAAACGGAAGGACGTACCATTTGTCTGGACAGACAAACAAGAAACAGCTTTTCAAACGTTGAAAAATCTCTTTGCAAAGCAGCCCTTGCTCATGCAACCGGACCCCAGTAAACCTTTCTATCTTGAAACGGACGCATCAGCCGTAGCTACTGGAGCAGTACTACGCCAACTTGACGAAAATGGACAACTGAGACCTATTGGATACATCTCACAAGCTCTTAACCCAACACAACGAAACTGGCAAATATATGACAGAGAATTATTTGCTATTATACGAGCACTCCAAACGTGGCGACACTATCTACTTGGAAGCCCGCATACAGTCACTATTCATTGTGATCACAAGAACTTGACATATTGGAGACAACCCCAACGCTTGACCCCTCGACAAGCTCGATGGCAAAACGAACTATCAAGATATCCGTACAAAATCCAGGCTATACCAGGGAAACATATGATCCAATCCGATGCTCTATCCCGACGAGCGGACCATTTTAAAACGGAAGGAGAACTTAACAACGAAGTTACACTTCTACCAGACAAAGTTTTTCTCAAAGAAATGGAACTCCTAGAAAACCAAATCGAAGAAGCAGAAGAATACGATAGACTTATTATTAACGTTGACGACCTTCACCTTCAGATTCGAAATGAAACTGGAGACATTCAAGAAGCAATGTCAACTTTACAAAATCAATTACCCCTCACAAAGCCCAAGATGACCGACTTCACAATCAAAGATCATCTGGTACATTTCAGAAACAAGATCTATGTGCCAAGGAACAAGGAAATCATGCGCAATATATTACGACTATATCATGACTTACCTACACGAAACCACCCCGGAGTTGCAAACACTATGGAACAAATTCGACGAACATACTACTGGCCAAGAATGCAGCAGTTCGTATCAAAATACATCCAAGGATGTGCAATCTGTCAACAGATGAAGATCAACCACCATCCACTTGTACCTCCATTAAACCCCATCATCGCTGATAAAGACACATACCCTTTCGCAACTGTTAACATCGATTTCATCACGGACCTCCCGGAATCTGATGGATACGACAGCATATGTGTTATTGTGGATCATGATTGTACCAAGGCAATTGTACTCACTCCATGCACCAAGACGATTACTGCACTAGACACCGCACAACTGTACTTCAACAACGTGTACAGACGATTTGGATTACCCAGGAAAATAATCTCAGATCGTGGACCACAGTTTGCATCTATGGTGTTTAAACAACTATGCCGTTTGCTTCACATCAAGCAAGCAATGTCAACAGCATATCATCCGCAGACAGATGGACAAACAGAACGCAGCAATCAGGAAATTGAAGCATACTTCAGGATATATGCAGTAAACCACCCTCACCTCTGGAGCAAGTACATTCCCCTCATGGAATTCACACACAACAACCGGAAGCATTCAACGACAGAACAGACCCCATTTCGACTACTAATGGGATATGATCCTATCTCATTCCCCTCGGAATCATCGGACATTGATAGCAACATTCCAACGCTCAAGAACTGACTATCAAAGATTATAGAACTCCGAAATGACGCAGAAGCAGCCCTTACTCTCGCACAGGAATACCAACGTGAAGCTCAATCTTCACACTTCAAACCCCTATCAGAAGGACAATCTGTATGGTTAGAAGCCAGGAACTTAAGAAGAACCGGACTACCCTCGAAATTTCAATCAAAACGAGAAGGCCCCTTTATCATCAAACGAAAACTTCGTGACAACGTTTATAACTTCAACTGCCTAGAACCTGGAAGATTCACCCTGTATTCCACGCCTCACTTCTAACGCCTAACACCGAGACAGAAGAACATGGACCATCCTATTCGAAACCTCCACCTGACCTTATCGATGGAGAAGAAGAATTCGAAGTTGAAGCTATACTACAACACAAAGGAGCAAAGAATCGCAGAAGATATCTAATTAAGTGGTTAGGATATCCCACAAGCAGCAACACATGGGAATCCGAAGAAGCTCTGAAGCACACAGAAGAACTTCTTGAAGAATACAAGAAGCTACATCGACTGGATTGAACCAATTTAGCTATCTTGGACACACAGACTTAACGCCGCTTTCGTGGCTTAGTCAGCAAGCGGTTCGCGCGCGAACGGCGTGCTGACTCAGCAACACCCCCTCTTGCGCTTTGACAACCCGATTAGGACACCCAGGACCCACATCAACTTTGTTACGTCTCAACTTACGGTCTCGTATAGTTGGGTTTCGCAACGTTGGTTGCTAAGACTAATAGCGGAGCTAGGGCTCAACACTTAGAGTCTTTAAGTATGGACAAAGGCCTACGATGTGGAGTAGAGATAAAGCAGATGTATAATGTGACTAGAGACGGGGGGTTTGACAAAGGAGATCGAACTTAGGGTTCGATCATGCTAAGTACAGGGGTTTATATACTATGGCTGCGGAGCGGAGATACATCTGATGAACAATAAGCAGAGAACAATAGGTTCGTAGACAATAGGCTACTAATAATAGTGTGGGAGCGGGGCAGAGGGTTAGGGCGAAGGGTTACATGTGGGGCTCCGGGATTGGACGATAAGAAACAAGGATGACTGAGCACAGACAAGAATAGCAACAGATAGGGCAAAGGGTGCGGAGTCGCGGGAGTCCGTCGGAACAAAAGGGGGCCGCTGACATAGTTAGAATTTGTAACATTACCCCGTTCTTAAATTGAAACGTAGTGGAAATCAGTTAATAGATAAAGAGAAAATGGCCGTTATAGGGACAAGTTAAGTCCAATAAAGAAAGTAAGAAAAACGTGCCATATAGGCGAAGTTAACGCCAATAGGGTATCCGGTGGTGAGCAACAGGTGCTTTAGTCGCTTTGAGAGGAGTTGCGTTCCTTTATACGTCTCTGAACACGTTGTTGGAGGACTCGGAAGGTAGCGCATTCGTCATCATGACCTTCTTGTTGTCCGCATGAGACGCATCGATGATCGTTGCATTCCAAGGCGATGTGTCCCGGTGCTCGTTTATGACAATATGGACATGTATAAGATTCGCAGGTGGAGGCGGCCAGTTCGTACTGGTGTTCAATGGGGGTATGCGTCGAGCATTCGGTCGAAGAATCAAGCGCCATGGTTGAGAACGGGTTGTTGTCCGGTTTTGGACTGGTGACTGGTGATGGTGGTGCGGTGTGGACTTCGTATGCAGGGCTTGGCGACTTGAGCTCCATAGGATCCGATAAGCGATCGGCGAGGCTTGGGCGTTCAGGGACTTGAATGCCGACCGAATTGATGAGATCGTTTGTGAGATCCACGACTTCATCTTCTGTAGTGAGATCGATGACTGGTGGTGCGGTGATTGCGGGTGGTGCGTGGGTGAGGAATTGGTCCAGGGCGTAGCGACGAGCATCTTCAAATGTAGTTTGAGAGGATCGGAGTAGTCGAAGGGCTCCTTCCACAATAAAGACGTTGGTTTCCATGACCTCTTGACCGCGGGTGGCGATGTCGTAGAATTGAGTCCAGATGGTGAGTAGAGGGGTAGCATCGGAAGTCGAGGTACTGAGACGTTGGTGAATGGTTCGATTGGTGAAGAGGTTAAGGACCCTTCTTGATTCTGCCTGGGTGAGATGGTCGATGTTGATGTCTGTCGGTCGAAATGTTGGTATAGGTGTTCGAAGGGTGGGATTGATGCGAGGCGAAGGTCGTTGAGTGCGGGACGGGGGCATTGTCTAAAGAGAGTGAGTCGGACAGTTATAGTGGCAGCAACTGCAAGTGCAATAAGGGTCCGAAGGTTGAGGTTCGAAGTGACTAATATGTTTGCGGTGGTGGCGGGTTATGGGTCGAGTGATAGTGAGGGGTGGTTGGACACGAGCGGATGTGTTGAAGTAGTCGATTAGTTTTTGTGCGTAATCGGGGTTGAAGTAGAAACAGTGAATAAGGAAGGTGGAGAGAGTGGGAACGTGCAAACGATTGGAATATGCTTTCTGCCAGTCGGGTATAAAGTGTTTTTCTATTCTTGTTTTTGTGAAGGAAGGTCGGACGGCGTCCAGGTAACCGGGGCGCGTTGGAATCGAGGTAGGCGGTAGTACGAGGGTTGTGGGTTCAGGAGTAATGGGTTGTTGGTATGATGCAGAGAGTGTGGAGTTGTTGACGATGTTAGAGGAGTGGGGATAAGAGAAGCGAACAAGTTTGTGGGATGCGGGCATTCAGGCAAGTTGGTGGAGTTTCTTATAGGCTTTGAGAATGGTCTGTGCGTTTCGGAGATTGGACTCAGGTTCCCATGAGTTTCCAGAAGTGGGGTAACCTTTCCATTTTATAAGGTATCTTCGTCTAGTGTCGTTTCCACGGTGGGCACGGATGGCTTCGACTTCGTATTGTTCTTGTCCTTCGATCAGGTCAGGTGGGGGATTACTGTGGGGCGGTCCATATGCTTCGGTCTCGGTGTATCTCACGAGAAGCGCAGCGTGGAATACCGGGTGTATCTTCCATTTAGTCCGTGAGAGATCTAATTCATAGACTAGTGGTGATAAGGCTTTCTTGATCCGGAATGGTCCGTCACGTTTCTCCTTGAACTTCTGTGATAGGCCAGGGATTCGGAGGTTCTTGGAGTCTAGCCAGACTTTGTCGCCTTTATTGAATGGTTTGAAGTTCCGGAAGGTACGTTCTTTCATAACCATAGCAGCAACTGAATGAGCGGCTAAGGCTTCTGACCGGTAGACCGTGAGATTGGCAAGTCGTTGGGATACTGATGGAACATTCGATTTCGGGTGTTTCAGGGGTAAGGCAATTGGTTCATATCCCATGAGAAGCGAGAAAGGGGTTCTTTTGGTAACTGTGTGAGCGCGGTTGTTATGGGCGAATTCAATGTTGGGAATATGTTGAGACCAATTTTCGGGTTCTCCGGTGCAATAGATTCGAAGATAGACTTCGATCTCTTGATTGGTTCGTTCTGCTTGTCCATCTGTTTGCGGGTGATAAGCGGTTGACATAGATGATTTGATTCCTACGATTTTGCATAGTTCTTGAAATGCTTTAGAAGCAAATTGAGGTCCTCTATCGGAGATGATGCGGATGGGAAGTCCAAATCGTCGGTATACGTTATCGAAGTATAGTTGTGCTGTTTCGATGGCGTCTATTGTCTTTTCGCAAGGGATGAGAACAATAGCTTTGGAACAATCGTGATCAATGACCAATAGAAGGGTGTCGTATCCATGGGACATTGGAAGGTCGGTGATGAAGTCCATATTGACGTGAGAGAATGGAAAAGAGTTCTTATCGGCGGCGATAGGCATTAGTGGTGGTGCGGTTGGGTGGTGATTGACTTTCATTTGTTGGCATAGTGCACATCCATGGACGTAATCTGATATAAATTTCTGCATTCGGGGCCAATAATACGTTCTTCGGACTTGTTCCAGAGTGTTGAATATACCAGGGTGAGCGCGTACTGGGATATCATGGTGAAGTCGTAAGATTGTGCGTTTTAATTCGAGATTATCCGGGATATAGATGCGGTTCTTGAAGTATAAAATGCCAGTGTCGTCGAAAAACCAGTCTCTAAGCGCGGTTCGAGCGGGTGGTAGCTTCTTCTTTAGTTGAGAAATGGTATTGGTGAGGTATTCGTCTTTCTTCATTGATTCTTTGATGGATTTCGTCAGGTTATCAGTGTCTGGAAGGTCATCGTCAGACTCGTAGTTAATGCTTTCTTCTTCATCTTCCGAATCATTGTGGTCTTGTAATGCGGAAATGAAGAGGTCGTTCGGCAGCATTATAGAAACTTCGTTTAGATTCTCCCCCTGTTTAACATGGTCCGCCCGGCGTGATAGAAGGTCAGATTGTATCATCTGTTTGCCGGGAACATGTGTAATGTGAAGGTCGAATTGTGATAACAACAAATGCCATCGAGCTTGGCGGGGTGAAAGTCGTCGGGCTTCTCTCCAATAGGTTAGATTGCGATGGTCACACCACAAGGTGACTTGATGTGGTGATCCGAGGAGATAATGTTTCCAAGTATTAAGGGCACGAATGATGGCAAGTAGTTCTCTGTCGTAAATTTCGTAATTACGTTCGGCTGAGTTGAGTGATTGCGAAATGTATCCAATGGGTTTAAGAACACTGTTGTCGTCATGTTGGCGAAGGACAGCTCCAGTAGCGACTTTGGAAGCATCGGTTTCTAGGAAGAAAGGTTTGTGTGCATTCGGCATTAGAAGTAGCGGATGTTGAGAAAATGCAGCTTTGAGTGCGTCAAATGCCTTCTGTTCAACCTCAGTCCAAACAAACGGTTGGTCTTTTCGTTTGAGGTTGTCCAGTGCTTTGGTAATCTCGGCGTAGTGTGGGATAAATCGGCGATAAAAGTTGGTGAAACCAGTAAATGAGCGAACGTCTTTGACGTTGGTGGGTACTGGCCATTTGGTGATGCCTTCGATCTTGGTAGGATCTGTTTGGATGTGATTAGGCGTAATGATGAGTCCTAGATAAGTAAGTTTCTGTGTATGGAAGAAACATTTGGTGGGTTTGAAGTATAAGTCGTTTCGTTGAAGGATTGTGAAGGCGCGTTTGGCGCGGTGGATAAGTTCTGGTAAGGTTGGGGCATGGATGAGAATGTCGTCCATATAAACCAAGAGATGGTTCAGTAGGATTTCTTCTCCAAGAATATCGTTCATAAAGTGTTGGAAAGTTGCTGGAGAATTGCATAGGCCGAAAAACATAACTGTTGGTTCGAAAAGTCCTCGTTGAGTGGTAAACGCAGCTTTCCATTGGTCTCCTTCTTTAATTTGTATGTTATTGTATCCCCATCGAATATCTAGAGCGATGAAGTATTGTGATCCGTGGAGTTTGTCTAAAAGGTCTTGAACAAGTGGTAATGGGTACGCGTTTTTGATTGTACCATTGTTGAGGTAACGGTAATCTTGTACGGGTCGTAGAGTTCCGTCTTTCTTGTCAACAAAGAAAAGGGGTGATGCCATAGGTGACTTGGAAGGTCGTATATATCCATTTTTAAGGTTTTCGTTGATAAAGGTGTCCAGAGCGGCGCGTTGCGGAAGAGATAGTGGATATGGAGAGTGCCGTTTGGGAATGAAATCTGGTTTGAGATCGATAGCATGGTCATATGGTCGTTTTGGTGGAAAACGGTGTGCTTTTTCTTCGTCGAATAGGGAAAGGAATTGGTGATATTGGCGAGGTACAAGATCTAGAAGTGGCTTAGCAGCTTCAAATCCTTTTCGAGCTTGTTGTGCAAGCTGAGTCGAGATGTTGACGCGGTTGAGCTGTATGGATCCTGTATCCCAATCGATTTTTGGTTTATATTTCTTGAACCATGGTAGGCCAAGAATAAATTCTTCTTTTCCAAGAGTGGTAACATAGAATCACATAGCATATTGTTGATTTCCAAGTTTGACTTGAAGAGGTGCATAAGAGGTGATACGTCCGGCATTGTTGAGTGTTCCATCAACGTTCTTGGGTCGCAGTGGGTGTCGTAATTTGATTGTTTTTAGGTGGAGTTTTTCTACGAGTTTTCGGTCGATGAATAGACCTTCGGCTCCGGTGTCTAGAAGTGCAGTCGCTTTGTGGATTTTATCGTTATAGCTGAAGGTAATCGGAATTCGTAAGGCATGATTGTCGTTAATAGAGTTGATGAGCAGCCGAATATTCAACGAGAGAGATGGCTGCGGAAGCTCTTCGTCGTTTAAAAATTTGCTTCCTCAACTTTATCAAAGACTTGATTGACCGTGTCATCATCAAGACCAATGAGAAGTTGTTGAATCTGGGCAGCGCGATCTTCGGTTGAGAGCGATTCTTGGTTGTCATCGTCGTTTTCGGGTTCCGAGTATTCGTCTTGATCATCTGTAGCTGTGATCTGACGAATGACTTTGGCTTTAGGTGTGCGTGAGTTTGGCCATCGAGATCTGTTGTTGCGTTTGGGGTGTGGCTGAGGACATTTAGCGGTACGATGTCCTGGTTTGTGACAATTGAAACAGAGGTTGTCTTTCATGTGTCGCTGGTATTCTTCTGTTGATAACCGCGCAAGGAATAGATGGTTGACTGCGGAGTCAACAAGCTGATCTATGTCATTGAGAGAGTTATCGGAGGGTTCCTCTTCAATGTACGCTTCGTTGGTAATGGCGCGGATTTGTCGGTTGGCTTGGCGTGTAGGTCGTCGAGTGGATTGGTATTCATTCGATCTGGGGCGTCTGTCCATTGCGCGACCAATTTTATAGCCAGTGTCCAGTTTGGTGGCAAGATAGTACCATCCGTCCATTGTAGTAGGTTGTGGATGACAAGCTAGTAACTTTTGTAGGAGGTTGTTATTGAGTCCTTTCCAATATTGGTTACGTTGAGCAATATATCCAGTGATTCGAGCGCGTTGTATCAGTGGTCTAAACGCAAGATTGTACGATTCAATAGATCCCGTTTGACGAAGGTTATCCAGTTCTAGTTGAGCTTGGACAGTGAGTTCCGATGATACAAAGGTTCGTTCAAATTCTTGAATAAACTCTTCAAAAGTATCCGTTTCGAGTCGACCAGATGCGACATATTGAGTGGCGAATGGTATGGATCCTGGTTCTGAGCAGTGGGAAATTATGAATCCGATGCATCGATAATCCGTGTTATATTGTTGTGCGTTGAGTCGTAGGAAGACGTTGCATTGCATGAGAAATCGATCGACATCCTTTTGAGTTCCAGTGAAGGGCTTGATTTTCATCGGAATAAAAGCTTGATTGACGTTATTCGGTTCGTCGTCATCTCCTCCAACTGGTCCTCCAGGTCCTCCAGGTCCTCCAGGTCCTCCTCCTTCTCCTCCTGGTGGGTTTCCTCCAGGTCCTCCAGGTCCTCCAGGTCCTCCTCCTCCTGGTGGGTTTCCTCCAGGTGGTCCGTCATCTCGTCCACGATTTCTTGCTGGTCCCCACATTCTTCCTCCTTGTCCAAAGCCATGCCAGGCACTAATACTTTCTTCTCCAGGCGGGGGGCGAAAGAATGAGGCGTCTGTGACTGTAATAGTTTGTGTACCAGCCATTGTATTTCGTGATAGTGGTTCGATGTGAGGGCGAGTGTATGTGAGAGAGGGTTTTGGTTTTATGGGAGGTAGGTTAGGATTGGTTTTTGGTCGAGTAGGAGTTTTTTCTGCAAAAGAGTAGTGGGAGGTTCCTGATATAGAAGACTGTTGTGATACTGGTCGTTTAAACGGTTCTTCAAAGAGGTCTTTGGGTGGATCCTGAGGGGCTGGGGTAGGCGATTCAGTAGATGATTCGCGAATTGGTGAGGGTTCACGGCTCGGTGCTGGTTCACGAGGGGGTGGTGTTGGTTGGCGGGTAAGTTCAGGGTGTCGGCGGTAATATTCGTCTTTTAACTCCCTCCAGTTGGGTGTTGAAATTTCGTATGCTTCTCTTGGGTCCCAACCTAGGGATACAGTAGTCCACTCGTCGTTGATAGGGTTCCACACCCAAGGTGTCTCTGAGAGAGTTCCGTCACTATTTTGGAAGTGAAAGAGTTGAGTTTCTTCGTTGAAGGTGAGGGTTGTAGGAAATGGTGGTGGGGGTGGTTCGAGATTATCAAATTCTCCTGCTAGAGATCGGCTGGCAAGGTCTTCCCAGTTAGGTGTATTGGCAATGAAGAAGGCTCGTCCTGCCGTTGCTGATTTTGCTGCAATAGGCGTCCACCTACGTACAGATGGGTCGTAGGACCAAGGTCGTTTCCCTACTTCTCCTTCGAAGGTGAGGTAAAAGAATTGTGTCTCTCTGTTGAAGTGTAGGTTTCGATGTGGTGGTGGTGCTTTAACAACGCTGGTGTACGTTGGCTCGGATGTTTGACTGGTAGAAGCGGTGGGAACAACAGGTGTTTGCGTAGTTTGGGTTCGACTTGGTTTAGTTGATGATGATGGTATATAGGTGTTTGAGTAGTCTGACGCGAGGAAGACTTGTTTTTCCCTTTATCTGCCGTGGTGACTAATCGGTTCCGGAATGATATCCGTAACTGTCTGAGTCGTCGTAGTAAGAGTTGAGAGTATGAGCAGTAACGTGATCTTCAGGTATTTCAATAGGCGGTGCTAGGTAGTGATGAACAGTATTATTGGGTGTGGGTTGGTGGTGTTGACAGGTGCACTGAAAGATGTAGTGGTTGACGTCGTCGCTGAGATTTGCCCAACAGAAATGTCTTGCTACAAGACGTGTGGTTTCTGCTTCGCTTCGATGTAATGTTTCTCCGTGGTTATCGAAATGTATGTGACCAATAAAGAAACGACGTAGGTAAGTGTCTCTAGGGATGAATAAGCGTGTATGATGCCACAAGAGTCCGTATTTGTATATCCAAGGTTGTTGTTGATCTCGAGTGTATTGTGCGTATTCAACAGCTGAAATCCAATCACGATATCGTTCGTCCAAGAGTGTTCGGATTTGATTTAGGATGTCGTCGAACTCTTCGGCAAATGCGAGGAATCGGTTTCGGATGAGGTCTCTGGTAGAGTAGATAGGATCGTCAAGGGCTGGAAGGGATAGGATGTCAGCCACGATGGCGGTACGGTGTAGTGTATCCTTAGAAGTCGACGGTCACTTCCACAGATGTGGATTATGCGGACTTTGTTGAGGGCGAAGTTTTCGAGGTAGAAGAATGCGTCTGGGTTGGTGTGGTAGAGGATGAAAGTGTCACTGTGGTTGACAATGGGACTTGCAGTTCGAGTGATTGTCCAAACAGTATCGTCGCAGTATTGGGTGAAACTGTATGAATCGTATTGGTAGCAATTGGTGACTGAGTATCGGATTTCGTATATGGGGCGTCCTAGGTTGTCACGTTGATTGGTGTTGGTCTGTTCGAGAATCTGAACTCCGTTTGGAATTAGGTTTGCCGTGGTGAATAACTATTGATGTTTTAACAGCTTGTCTGTTCTTCGATTTCTGGATCGGTCTCCCTTCGCTGTATCAAGCGGCACGTCTGCAAATATTTGCTCGTTGTCCAATAGGCGTCCCAAAGACTAGGCTAGCAGCTTTATGCCTTCTTTGCAGGTCTGAGTCCTCTTCCTGTGTGCACAGCTACGGTCCCGTTGTATATGACAGAAGTTGGTTCCTGTTCTTCGTAACGCTACTGTCCGGGGTTTTAATCAACCAATGAGCTGGAGCGGTTTTCTTAATCTTCGGATCGCGACTCTCGAAGTTTTCCTTGGCCTCCCTCTTGCAATCGATGAGCACCTTGCTACACTGAAGGGATTACCTCGAGCGGTAGTTCTTCTGGACTAGATAGGTTTACAACTGGTTAGTAGTACGTGGAGCTAAGGCTCAACACTGTAGTCGTAAAGACGGATGTCTTCGACGGTAGATAAGTTCGATCTAATTGTTACGTCTCAACTTACGGTCTCGTATAGTTGGGTTTCGCAACGTTGGTTGCTAAGACTAATAGCGGAGCTAGGGCTCAACACTTAGAGTCTTTAAGTATGGACAAAGGCCTACGATGTGGAGTAGAGATAAAGCAGATGTATAATGTGACTAGAGACGGGGGGTTTGACAAAGGAGATCGAACTTAGGGTTCGATCATGCTAAGTACAGGGGTTTATATACTATGGCTGCGGAGCGGAGATACATCTGATGAACAATAAGCAGAGAACAATAGGTTCGTAGACAATAGGCTACTAATAATAGTGTGGGAGCGGGGCAGAGGGTTAGGGCGAAGGGTTACATGTGGGGCTCCGGGATTGGACGATAAGAAACAAGGATGACTGAGCACAGACAAGAATAGCAACAGATAGGGCAAAGGGTGCGGAGTCGCGGGAGTCCGTCGGAACAAAAGGGGGCCGCTGACATAGTTAGAATTTGTAACAAACTTCTTGCCTAGATAACAGACTTCTTACCGAAGAAGCACCATATCGCAAGTGATTCTCGCCTAGATTATCAACTTCTTGCCTCAAAATAAATACACCACATCCCCTTCTCGCCTAAGAAGCATCTAAACGATCAGAACTACCCGAGAAGCACCAAAGACTTCGCAAAACGTCTTTATAAAAGCATAGGAAGCCACCCCAATTCTCAACAACTCCCATGCACAGTCTTCTTGACCTCGTTCGACTACTCGCATATCTAGCTCAATTAAACTTCCACCCAGCCATCACCCTTCTTGCTAACCGCTTTGGACAAACATTCCTAAGTTGGTACCTCTTTCCTCATCGAAGACCAGAAGAAAATTGGATTCAAGGCATCTGTTTTCACTATCAAGACAAGTGCACACGCATATACGTGGGCATCCGACCCAATGACGAGTTCTTCATTGCCTCAGACAATTAGCATCCCATTCTCTATCACCACGGTTGACGGACTTCTATCGGACCTTCGAGAAGAAGTAACAAAAGCGACACATGAGGAACGGAACCACATTGCTTATCATTTGCATAATCTCTTGCATCAGATTGATTGCCCTGATACTCCGCCTCTCGAAACTCTCATCGAACGCATCGACACCCGACTCCACACCTGTGACCACCTTGAACGAGTAAAACGTGCGACAGCATTGTATGGATTCCTCCAGTACATTAAAAACCCCAACAACCGCCCCATCTTCAACAATCCAATCCAAGCTATCACCCCTAGCCCCACCTTGGAACCCATCTCGACTACATCGCCTCCAACATCTGACACCTCCGACAACCTACCCCCACTCGAACCCTACTCCCCCTGTCCCAGCCCCACTCCAACAGCAGTCGACCCCATCCCCTCCGACGACTCTGAATCAACAACATCTCGAACTACTCTTATCACTCCTTACTCCGACGACTTCGTCGTTGAAGTTGTTGACTACAGTGGACCAGATCAAGAAGAATTCAACCGACTTTTCAACAGTGTCTCACGCAGCCCCCACTTTTCAGACAGTATCACCGACATTCTTCGCCATTTCCTCCCCATACCAGTACTTCCATCCCTCGAACCGACAACCCCCACCAACACCCCGACCGAAGACCATCCCCCTTCCCCTCATGCCATTTAACTTCAACACCACTATTCCGACCTACCAACCTCACCCATTCAACGCAGAAGAACACCGAAACGCCACAGAAACATTTTTCTACCCTCAACCTCTACCTCCACTCAACGAAGAAGAAGAAACACCACAACAGCAACCCATCCCCGACCCCGACAACCTCTGGAACACGGAACCCGACCCTACTTGGGGACAACCACCCTCTCCGACATTCTCTGCTTGGCATATACCTGCAGAAGAATCCTGGTACCCTCACCTCCGTCACGGTCCCATCGCTATCGACTTACAGTACCCCTCTCCCCCTCCCTCTCCAAAACTCGACAACCAACGTTTTCCTCTCAGTCCTACCGACCTAGTCCGACACTATCTATTCGACCCTCACCACACCGACATCGTTAACATCCAACGACTCCGATCCTGCTCACCCTACCCCGAACTCGTTAAACTTGTACTTCGACATACGTTTTGGAACCCGGAACACGCTGCACCCCTCTTCCACGGCTTAAGGATAGTTCTTGAACTTCCTTACACTCCCTACATCAACCGACGCATCCAACACAAGCACACCCTGCACGCACACTTCGCACCCTTCCCAGAAGATCCCTTCTGTACCTGTGCGTGTTGTCTGTATTGCCCCCTCCACCCCTTCAAAAATGCCTCCCATCCGCACTCGACGCAGGCAACCAACTGAGGAAGAAGATTCCTCATCTATTACTATTTGTCCCACCGACGCCCTCCTCCCAAATCAGATTTCAACCAAACAGCTCCGACTCGACAACAATACTCTGCTACACTCCTACACAACGGCTTATTCCCTCACATCCTGAGCTCTCCTCACATGCACTTTCACCACTCTGTCTATTCGCTCAACATCATCCATGATCTACTCGCTCAAATCCAGAACAACATGGATGACAGCCAACGGACACATCGTCGATTCAGTTACAACGTCATACAAGATCTCATCCGACGTTTGAATCAGATGGTCATCCGACAGTTAGCCAGAGAGTTTACTGAGTCTCAGTTTCAGGAATTGTTAGCTTACCATGTGCAGAGCGGACCACCTGAAGATCCCTCTTCGGCAAACATTCCAGACGTACCTGTGATGTCACCCATCTCTGTCCCTCCTCTTGTACCTTCAGAGGACACCCCTAACGCGCCGGACACATCCCCCTCATCACCGCAGCAGCCTCCTACCCCGGACTCCCCTCCATACATCATACACACTCCTCATCCGAGTGAGCTCTCCCCAGGAACCTACCAACCTTTAGATTGGGAAGCTATCGCAGCTTTACTCCCTCCGGAATTTCATTTTCCACCTGATTTCAAGCTTTAATATTTATGTTTGCTTCGCCCTATTGATCTTAATTTGATCCTATAAGCATTCGCTTTTCTATCTCATGCTTTTCTCTTTATTGATCTTAACTTGATCCTATAAGCATTGTATTTGTTTTGAAATTTTCGCATTTGCAATTACTTGCTACTACGGAATTTCAATTGTAAAAACAGGGTATTGTTATGCATCAAGCATGCAAGCCCTTATTTATCCTTTGTTTACTCATGTAACTCTCTTTCCGATCTGTTCCTCATTTTCTTACGTGACACGTCACGTCTTCTTTATTTAACCTTTAGCCTATTTAACTTTAGCCTCAAGTGCCTATTGCACCTGTAGCCTCAGTAGCCTATATTCCTTTAGCCTACTTTCGTCTGTTTTATCTTCCTCAGCTCTTTCTCTATCGCCTACTTCGCCTCATCATCTGATAGCCTATTATTCCTCCTTTCTTAGCCTATCTTTCTGATAGCCTAACGTTCTATTTATTGTTCTTGTACAGTATATAAACCCTGTACATATTCGCCTCAGGATGACACTTAAGTCAATCCTCCTATAGTCTTTTACACCATCGTACCAAAGACTCTGTTCACCCACGACTTCCGAGCATAAGAGAGCCTCGTATAAAGCGCCAACTCTTTTGCTCAACCTTGTTTGTTCACTCAACAACGCTTTTGTCACTTATCATTTATTGATAAGTCTTCCGAAGCCGTGAACGTAACACAAGGCCAAATACTCGGGAATGCCTTCGGGATCGGGATAAGAGCGCGGGAAGCGCTTGGGAACTGGAAATGGGAACGAGATCAAGGTACTTTAGACTGGCCATGCCAGGGACAAACGGGAACAAGCTTTAGACTGGCAGCGCCAGGGCACAAGTGACAGCAAGTGGGCTTCAGGGTGGTCCCGTACAAAGGCTTGGGGTGTCGGGGATGCTTCTCAGAAGCAGACAAACAAGAGACAAGCTAGAACAAGGGACAAGACAAAGACATGGGTGGATCTCGACAGCCTGGCCTGCAACTAGGCCCAAGGACTTGTGATATTCGAGTCAAGGGTACTAAGTACATATGCTATGGACTTATATACAAGAAGGGGGAAAAGGAAAGGAATCCCGGACCGCGCGATAGCGTGGGAAAATCGGGGAAATGGGCAATGCGGCAAGCAATGAGGCTTCCACATGTAAGGCTAAGAGAGAAAGAGGAAAGGGATAACAAAGGAGTGTCTGGACATGTGTAATATATTGGAAAATCAGAGTAATGAGGGGAACATGTGGGGAACACGAGAGAGAGGTGAGGATGAGGGGGGAAGGCCTTCGGGAAAGGGAGAAGGTCCTTCGGGGAAAGGGAAATGGACTTCGGGGAAATGCCCAGGATAAGTCCCAAAAGAGAAGGATGTGTCACAATGTGACATGGAAGGTCCCGGGATGGGTCCCAAAGGGGAAGTGGGCTATGTCACGTTGTGACAAAGCATCCCCGACACCCCGAGCCTTCGTACGGGACCACCCCAAAGCCCACTTGCTGTCACTTGTGCCCTGGCGCTGCTAGTCTAAAGCTTGTTCCCGTTTGTCCCTGGCGTTGCCAGTCTAAAGTATCTTGATCTCGTTCTTGTTTCCAGTTCCCGAGCGCTTCCCGCGCTCTCTATCCCGATCCCGAAGGCATTCCCGAGTATTCGACCTTTTAGGACATCATGCTCCGAGTTAGCATGATCTTGTTTCCCGTTGACAAGACACTCCCAAGGCATGCAGGATCCCAGCCTGACAACCGCCACCAGTCGGACGTCCAACCCTGTATGTGTCGGACTTTGCCTACAGTTGGCGGTCCGCATCGGTTCCCGTCGGACTCGAACCCTGGTGGCTTGGTACTGTGTTACAAATTCTAACTATGTCAGCGGCCCCCTTTTGTTCCGACGGACTCCCGCGACCCCGCACCCTTTGCCCTATCTGTTGCTATTCTTGTCTTTGCTCAGTCATCCTTGTTTCTTATCGTCCAATCCCGGAGCCCCACATGTAACCCTTCGCCCTAACCCTCTGCCCCACTCCCACACTATTATTAGTAGCCTATTGTCTACGGACCTATTGTTCTCTGCTTATTGTTTATCAGATGTATCTCCGCTCCGCAGCCATAGTATATAAATCCCTGTACTTAGCATGATCGAACCCTAAGTTCGATCTCCTCTGTCAAACCCCCCGTCTCTAGTCACACTATACATCTGCCTTATCTCTACTCCACATCGTAGGCCTTTGTCCATACTTAAAGACTCTAAGTGTTGAGCCCTAGCTCCGCTATTAGTCTTAGCAACCAACGTTGCGAAACCCAACTATACGAGACCGTAAGTTGAGACGTAACAATTAGATCGAACTTTTCTACTGTCGAAGACATCCGTCTTTATGACTACAGTGTTGAGCCTTAGCTCCACGTACTACTAACCAGTTGTAAACCCATCTAGTCCAGAAGAACTACCGCTCGAGGTAATCCCTTCAGTGTAGCAAGGTGCTCATCGATTGCAAGAGGGAGGCCAAGGAAAACTTCGAGAGTCGCGATCCGAAGATTAAGAAAACCGCTCCAGCTCATTGGTTGATTAAAACCCCGGACAGTAGCGTTACGAAGAACAGGAACCAACTTCTGTCATATACAACGGGACCGTAGCTGTGCACACAGGAAGAGGACTCAGTACCTGCAAAGAAGGCATAAAGTTGCTAGCCTAGTCTTTGGGACGCCTATTGGACACCGAGCACCAAATTGCAGACGTGCCGCTTGAAGCGAAGGGATACCGATCCAGAAATCGAAGGGAGACCGATCCAAAAATCGAAGAACAGACAAGCTGTTAAACACCGATAGTTATTCACCACGGCAAACCTAATCCCAAACGGAGTTCAGATTCTTGACCAGACCAACACCAATCAACGTGACAACCTAGGACGCCCCATATACGAAATCCGATACTCAGTCACCAATTGCTATCAATACGATTCATACAGTTTCACCCAATACTGCGACGATACTGTTTGGACAATCACTCGAACTGCAAGTCCCATTGTCAACCACAGTGACACTTTCATCCTCTACCACACCAACCCAGACGCTTTCTTCTACCTCGAAAACTTCGCCCCCAACAAAGTCCGCATAATCCACATCTGTGGAAGTGACCGTCGACTTCTAAGGATACACTACACCGTACCGCCATCGTGGCTGACATCCTATCCCTTCCAGCCCTTGACGATCCTATCTACTCTACCAGAGACCTCATCCGAAACCGATTCCTCGCATTTGCCGAAGAGTTCGACGACATCCTAAATCGAATCCGAACACTCTTGGACGAACAATATCGTGATTGGATTTCAGCTGTTGAATACGCACAATACACTCGAGATCAACAACAACCTTGGATATACAAATACGGACTCTTGTGGCATCATACACGCTTATTCATCCCTAGAGACACTTACCTACGTCGTTTCTTTATTGGTCACATACATTTCGATAACCACGGAGAAACATTACATCGAAGCGAAGCAGAAACCACACGTCTTGTAGCAAGACATTTCTGTTGGGCAAATCTCAGCGACGACGTCAACCACTACATCTTTCAGTGCACCTGTGAACACCACCAACCCACACCCAATAATACTGTTCATCACTACCTAGCACCGCCTATTGAAATACCTGAAGATCACGTTACTGCTCATACTCTCAACTCTTACTACGACGACTCAGACAGTTACGGATATCATTCCGGAACCGATTAGTCACCACGGCAGATAAAGGGAAAAACAAGTCTTCCTCGCGTCAGACTACTCAAACACCTACTATACCATCATCATCAACTAAACCAAGTCGAACCCAAACTACGCAAACACCTGTTGTTCCCACCGCTTCTACCAGTCAAACATCCGAGCCAACGTACACCAGCGTTGTTAAAGCACCACCACCACATCGAAACCTACACTTCAACAGAGAGACACAATTCTTTTACCTCACCTTCGAAGGAGAAGTAGGGAAACGACCTTGGTCCTACGACCCATCTGTACGTAGGTGGACGCCTATTGCAGCAAAATCAGCAACGGCAGGACGAGCCTTCTTCATTGCCAATACACCTAACTGGGAAGACCTTGCCAGCCAATCTCTAGCAGGAGAATTTGATAATCTCGAACCACCCCCACCACCATTTCCTACAACCCTCACCTTCAACGAAGAAACTCAACTCTTTCACTTCCAAAATAGTGACGGAACCCTCTCAGAGACACCTTGGGTGTGGAACCCTATCAACGACGAGTGGACTACTGTACCCCTAGGTTGGGACCCAAGAGAAGCATACAAAATTTCAACACCCAACTGGAGGGAGTTAAAAGACGAATATTACCGCCGACACCCTGAACTTACCCGCCAACCAACACCACCCCCTCGTGAACCAATACCGAGCCGTGAACCCTCACCACTTCGCGAAGCATCTGCGGAATCGCCTACCCCAGCCCCTCAGGATCCACCCAAAGACCTCTTTGAGGAACCGTTTAAACGACCAGTATCACAACAGTCTTCTATCGCCCCCCGCCTGGAGAAGAAAGTATTAGTGCCTGGCATGGCTTTGGACAAGGAGGAAGAATGTGGGGACCAGCAAGAAATCGTGGACGAGATGACGGACCACCTGGAGGAAACCCACCAGGAGGGGGAGGAGGAGGACCTGGAGGAAACCCACCAGGAGGAGGAGGAGGAGGTCCTGGAGGTCCTGGAGGACCTGGAGGAAACCCACCAGGAGGAGAAGGAGGAGGACCTAGAGGACCTGGAGGACCTGGAGGACCAGTTGGAGGAGATGATGACGAACCGAATAACGTCAATCAAGCTTTTATTCCGATGAAAATCAAGCCCTTCACCGGAACTCAAAAGGATGTCGATCGATTTCTCATGCAATGCAACGTCTTCCTACGACTCAACGCACAACAATATAACACGGATTATCGATGCATCGGATTCATAATTTCCCACTGCTTAGAACCAGGATCCATACCATTCGCCACTCAATATGTCGCATCTGGTCGACTCGAAACGGATACTTTTGAAGAGTTTATTCAAGAATTTGAACGAACCTTTGTATCATCGGAACTCACTGTCCAAGCTCAACTAGAACTGGATAACCTTCGTCAAACGGGATCTATTGAATCGTACAATCTTGCGTTTAGACCACTGATACAACGCGCTCGAATCACTGGATATATTGCTCAACGTAACCAATATTGGAAAGGACTCAATAACAACCTCCTACAAAAGTTACTAGCTTGTCATCCACAACCTACTACAATGGACGGATGGTACTATCTTGCCACCAAACTGGACACTGGCTATAAAATTGGTCGCGCAATGGACAGACGCCCCAGATCGAATGAATACCAATCCACTCGACGACCTACACGCCAAGCCAACCGACAAATCCGCGCCATTACCAACGAAGCGTACATTGAAGAGGAACCCTCCGATAACTCTCTCAATGACATAGATCAGCTTGTTGACTCCGCAGTCAACCATCTGTTCCTTGCGCGTTTATCAACAGAAGAATACCAGCGACACATGAAAGACAACCTCTGTTTCAATTGTCACAAACCAGGACATCGTACCGCTAAATGTCCTCAGCCACACCCCAAACGCAACAACAGATCTCGATGGCCAAACTCACGCACACCTAAAGCCAAAGTCATTCGTCAGATCACAGCTACAGATGATCAAGACGAATACTCGGAACCCGAAAACGACGATGACAACCAAGAATCGCTCTCAACCGAAGATCGCGCTGCCCAGATTCAACAACTTCTCATTGGTCTTGATGATGACACGGTCAATCAAGTCTTTGATAAAGTTGAGGAAGCAAATTTTTAAACGACGAAGAGCTTCCGCAGCCATCTCTCTCGTTGAATATTCGGCTGCTCATCAACTCTATTAACGACAATCATGCCTTACGAATTCCGATTACCTTCAGCTATAACGATAAAATCCACAAAGCGACTGCACTTCTAGACACCGGAGCCGAAGGCCTATTCATCGACCGAAAACTCGTAGAAAAACTTCACCTAAAAACAATCAAATTACGACATCAATTGCGACCCAAGAACGTTGATGGAACACTCAACAATGCCGGACGTATCACCTCTTATGCACCTCTTCAAGTCAAACTTGGAAATCAACAATATGCTATGTGATTCTATGTTACCACTCTTGGAAAAGAAGAATTTATTCTTGGCCTACCATGGTTCAAGAAATATAAGCCAAAAATCGACTGGGATACAGGATCCATACAGCTCAATCGCGTCAACATCTCGACTCAACTTGCACAACAAGCTCGAAAAGGATTTGAAGCTGCTAAGCCACTTCTAGATCTTGTACCTCGCCAATATCACCAATTCCTTTCCCTATTCGACGAAGAAAAAGCACACCGTTTTCCACCAAAACGACCATATGACCACGCTATCGACCTCAAACCAGATTTCATTCCCAAACGGCACTCTCCATATCCACTATCTCTTCCGCAACGCGCCGCTCTGGATACCTTTATCAACGAAAACCTTAAAAATGGATATATACGACCTTCCAAGTCACCTATGGCATCACCCCTTTTCTTTGTTGACAAGAAAGACGGAACTCTACGACCCGTACAAGATTACCGTTACCTCAACAATGGTACAATCAAAAACGCGTACCCATTACCACTTGTTCAAGACCTTTTGGACAAACTCCACGGATCGCAATACTTCAATGCTCTAGATATCCGATGGGGATACAATAACATACGAATCAAAGAAGGAGACCAATGGAAAGCTGCGTTTACCACTCAACGAGGACTTTTTGAACCAACAGTTATGTTTTTCGGCTTATGCAATTCTCCAGCAACTTTCCAACACTTTATGAACGACATCCTTGGAGAAGAAATCTTACTGAACCATCTCTTGGTTTATATGGACGACATTCTCATCCATGCCCCAACCCTACCAGAACTTATCCACCGCGCCAAACGCGCCTTCACAATCCTTCAACGAAATGACTTATACTTCAAACCCACCAAATGCTTCTTCCATACACAGAAACTTACTTATCTAGGACTCATCATTACGCCTAATCACATCCAAACGGATCCAACCAAGATCGAAGGCATCACCAAATGGCCAGTACCCACCAACGTCAAAGACGTTCGCTCATTTACTGGTTTCACCAACTTTTATCGCCGATTTATCCCACACTACGCCGAGATTACCAAAGCACTGGACAACCTCAAACGAAAAGACCAACCGTTTGTTTGGACTGAGGTTGAACAGAAGGCATTTGACGCACTCAAAGCTGCATTTTCTCAACATCCGCTACTTCTAATGCCGAATCCACACAAACCTTTCTTCCTAGAAACCGATGCTTCCAAAGTCGCTACTGGAGCTGTCCTTCGCCAACATGACGACAACAGTGTTCTTAAACCCATTGGATACATTTCGCAATCACTCAACTCAGCCGAACGTAATTACGAAATTTACGACAGAGAACTACTTGCCATCATTCGTGCCCTTAATACTTGGAAACATTATCTCCTCGGATCACCACATCAAGTCACCTTGTGGTGTGACCATCGCAATCTAACCTATTGGAGAGAAGCCCGACGACTTTCACCCCGCCAAGCTCGATGGCATTTGTTGTTATCACAATTCGACCTTCACATTACACATGTTCCCGGCAAACAGATGATACAATCTGACCTTCTATCACGCCGGGCGGACCATGTTAAACAGGGGGAGAATCTAAACGAAGTTTCTATAATGCTGCCGAACGACCTCTTCATTTCCGCATTACAAGACCACAATGATTCGGAAGATGAAGAAGAAAGCATTAACTACGAGTCTGACGATGACCTTCCAGACACTGATAACCTGACGAAATCCATCAAAGAATCAATGAAGAAAGACGAATACCTCACCAATACCATTTCTCAACTAAAGAAGAAGCTACCACCCGCTCGAACCGCGCTTAAAGACTGGTTTTTCGACGACACTGGCATTTTATACTTCAAGAACCGCATCTATATCCCGGATAATCTCGAATTAAAACGCACAATCTTACGACTTCACCATGATATCCCAGTACGCGCTCACCCTGGTATATTCAACACTCTGGAACAAGTCCGAAGAACGTATTATTGGCCCCGAATGCAGAAATTTATATCAGATTACGTCCATGGATGTGCACTATGCCAACAAATGAAAGTCAATCACCACCCAACCGCACCACCACTAATGCCTATCGCCGCCGATAAGAACTCTTTTCCATTCTCTCACGTCAATATGGACTTCATCACCGACCTTCCAATGTCCCATGGATACGACACCCTTCTATTGGTCATTGATCACGATTGTTCCAAAGCTATTGTTCTCATCCCTTGCGAAAAGACAATAGACGCCATCGAAACAGCACAACTATACTTCGATAACGTATACCGACGATTTGGACTTCCCATCCGCATCATCTCCGATAGAGGACCTCAATTTGCTTCTAAAGCATTTCAAGAACTATGCAAAATCGTAGGAATCAAATCATCTATGTCAACCGCTTATCACCCGCAAACAGATGGACAAGCAGAACGAACCAATCAAGAGATCGAAGTCTATCTTCGAATCTATTGCACCGGAGAACCCGAAAATTGGTCTCAACATATTCCCAACATTGAATTCGCCCATAACAACCGCGCTCACACAGTTACCAAAAGAACCCCTTTCTCGCTTCTCATGGGATATGAACCAATTGCCTTACCCCTGAAACACCCGAAATCGAATGTTCCATCAGTATCCCAACGACTTGCCAATCTCACGGTCTACCGGTCAGAAGCCTTAGCCGCTCATTCAGTTGCTGCTATGGTTATGAAAGAACGTACCTTCCGGAACTTCAAACCATTCAATAAAGGCGACAAAGTCTGGCTAGACTCCAAGAACCTCCGAATCCCTGGCCTATCACAGAAGTTCAAGGAGAAACGTGATGGACCATTCCGGATCAAGAAAGTCTTATTGCCACTAGTCTATGAACTAGATCTCTCACGGACTAAATGGAAGATACACCCGGTATTCCACGCTGCGCTTCTCGTGAGATACACCGAGACCGAAGCATATGGACCGCCCCACAGTAATCCCCCACCTGACCTGATCGAAGGACAAGAACAATATGAAGTCGAAGCCATCCGTGCCCACCGTGGAAACGGCACTAGACGACGATACCTTATAAAATGGAAAGGTTACCCCACTTCTGGAAACTCATGGGAACCTGAGTCCAATCTCCGAAACGCACAGACCATCCTCAAAGCCTATAAGAAGCTCCACCAACTTGCCTGAATGCCCGCATCCCACAAACTTGTTCGCTTCTCTTATCCCCACTCCTCTAACATCGTCAACAACTCCACTCTCTCTGCATCATACCAACAACCCATTACTCCTGAACCCACAACCCTCGTACTACCGCCTACCTCGATTCCAACGCGCCCCGGTTACCTGGACGCCGTCCGACCTTCCTTCACAAAAACAAGAATAGAAAAACACTTTATACCCGACTGGCAGAAAGCGTATTCCAATCGTTTGCACGTTCCCACTCTCTCCACCTTCCTTATTCACTGTTTCTACTTCAACCCCGATTACGCACAACAACTAATCGACTACTTCAACACATCCGCTCGTGTCCAACCACCCCTCACTATCACTCGACCCATAACCCGCCACCACCGCAAACATATTAGTCACTTCGAACCTCAACGTTCGGACCCTTATTGCACTTGCAGTTGCTGCCACTATAACTGTCCGACTCACTCTCTTTAGACAATGCCCCCGTCCCGCACTCAACGACCTTCGCCTCGCATCAATCCCACCCTTCGAACACCTATACCAACATTTCGACCGACAGACATCAACATCGACCATCTCACCCAAGCAGAATCAAGAAGGGTCCTTAACCTCTTCACCAATCGAACCATTCACCAACGTCTCAGTACCTCGACTTCCGATGCTACCCCTCTACTCACCATCTGGACTCAATTCTACGACATCGCCACCCGCGGTCAAGAGGTCATGGAAACCAACATCTTTATTGTGGAAGGAGCCCTTCGACTACTCCGATCCTCTCAAACTACATTTGAAGATGCTCGTCGCTACGCCCTGGACCAATTCCTCACTCACGCACCACCCGCAATCACCGCACCACCAGTCATCGATCTCACTACAGAAGATGAAGTCGTGGATCTCACAAACGATCTCATCAATTCGGTCGGCATTCAAGTCCCTGAACGCCCAGGCCTCGCCAATCGCTTATCGGATCCTATGGAGCTCAAGTCACCAAGCCCTGCATACGAAGTCCACACCGCACCACCATCACCAGTCACCAGTCCAAAACCGGACAATAACCCGTTCTCAACCATGGCACTTGATTCTTCGACCGAATGCTCGACGCATACCCCCATTGAACACCAGTACAAACTGGCCGCCTCCACCTGCGAATCTTATACATGTCCATATTGTCATAAACGAGCACCGGGACACATCGCCTCGGAATGCAACGATCATCGATGCGTCTCATGCGGACAACAAGAAGGTCATGACGACGAATGCGCTACCTTCCGAGTCCTCCAACAACGGGTTCAGAGACGTATAAAGGAGCGCAACTCCTCTCAAAGTGACTAAAGCACCTGTTGCTCACCACCGGATACCCTATTGGCGTTAACTTCGCCTATATGGCACGTTTTTCTTACTTTCTTTATTAGACTTAACTTGTCTCTATAACGGCCATTTTCTCTTTATCTATTAACTGATTTCCACTACGTTTCAATTTAAGAACGGGGTAATGTTACAAATTCTAACTATGTCAGCGGCCCCCTTTTGTTCCGACGGACTCCCGCGACCCCGCACCCTTTGCCCTATCTGTTGCTATTCTTGTCTTTGCTCAGTCATCCTTGTTTCTTATCGTCCAATCCCGGAGCCCCACATGTAACCCTTCGCCCTAACCCTCTGCCCCACTCCCACACTATTATTAGTAGCCTATTGTCTACGGACCTATTGTTCTCTGCTTATTGTTTATCAGATGTATCTCCGCTCCGCAGCCATAGTATATAAATCCCTGTACTTAGCATGATCGAACCCTAAGTTCGATCTCCTCTGTCAAACCCCCCGTCTCTAGTCACACTATACATCTGCCTTATCTCTACTCCACATCGTAGGCCTTTGTCCATACTTAAAGACTCTAAGTGTTGAGCCCTAGCTCCGCTATTAGTCTTAGCAACCAACGTTGCGAAACCCAACTATACGAGACCGTAAGTTGAGACGTAACATACTGTATAGTTTCTCGTTTCAGCTTGCCAAAACCGCGGATCAACCTGCAAAGCACTCACTTTTGGCCTCTTGTAAAGTGCTTCTCATGTGATGTGTTATCTTTAGCTTTGATGTGTAGAATAGCTTAATTTACTTGTAAAGTGCTTCTCAGAGCAAGGACCACTGCACAGAGCTGTCCAATAAGTCGTCTGACGCCGATTAAGGGTCTTGAGAGCAGAAGAACCGCTCTAGGTTGTAACACTGAAGTTGGTAATCTTCTCAATTTGGTGGGTGCTTGTTTACGGATCTCTCCAGCAGTCCTACCAGCAATTAAGTTCATTAACTAGCAGTAACTTACCGCTTCAAAATGAGTTAAAGAGAACAGTAATTGCAGTAAGGTGATGTGCATAGATTACAGTAAATACTGTGCAAAGCAGCCTATTAGTATTTGAGGCCCAGATAGGCACTTGTGAGGGCTGGGAAACTGCTAGATTTGGTTTGTATAGATTAGAATCTATCACTAGAGTCAGGGACTTTGATTATACTTACCAGAACCCTGTAATTGTACTTTTAGGGTCTACAGACAATCCTGTAGGAGCCTCACAAGCAAGGTTAGTTGTGACGTAACATAGTACTACTTAGGGGCCAGGCTTGCTGCCATTTTTTCAGGTCTTCCTCACACTGACTCAAGTCTTTTTTTCTCATTCTCTTTTAACTATCTAGAGGAGTAACAGATGCTATTAAGATGAATGTTATACATGTGGGCTTTCTAATACAACACAAAGTTGAGAGGTCATATGAATGAAACTGCAAGCATAAAAGTTTAATGTGAGTGCCATATACAGCTTGATGCAAGGTTGAGATTCCAAAAGTCAACATTGAAGATTTAGGTTGTCTGCCATTTGCGTTGGTCTTTATACTTGCAGACGGCGGCTTCGTGGTCCTTGTGCACATGCATTCAGGTCTGACCAGTCTGTATGTATGAATATTAAAACTATAATACAAATAATGCAATAGAAATAATGAGATTCTGTTTGGCTTAAGTGGGCACTTCACGTGCGGTCTCTGACCGCACCGCAGAAGAGGATCCACCGGCTGTCGAGGCTACCCCAGACGGCAGCAGGCCACAGCCAAGACGACGACGGGGCTCGCCCAAATGGCCAGACTGCCGAACTGAGTTAGATGTATGGGCTGGGATGACAGTGTCAAGATTCCTCCAATAACGTAAAAAGGAATCAGATGACCAGCGACCGGTCTTCTTTATTACATCGGGGTGTATACCGCAAAGAAGAAGATGCGACGTGCCACCAATGCGAAAGCTGTGCCCTGTGGGATGCGGACCATTGAGATTGCTTGAATTCCATATTTGCTGGCAGCGAGTAAGGAATTGGCGTTTGAGAAGTACTGTGGGTCCGTGTACTCTGATCAAGGGGATGCATACCTAGGGAATACTAGGCCTGCAATACCTATTGGGAATATAGCACTGGATAATAGATTAATGCATTTGTATACCCACCGCTTTTTTGAGCTATTTATAGTGTCCATCCACTACTGATTGACAGTATGCTGTAATAAATCAGAATTTCATAATTTCTGCCCGTTTTGTCATTTGAGGCACATCAGGGTCTAGGACCCTGAGGTCCGGCAGGTTCCAGGTCACCTGGAGCTGTTACCGCTTCAGGAGGTCGTGGGAATAAATTCAAATTAGCCTTTGCAGGCCCTACAGGCATCCAAAAATAGCGCGAAAATAGCCAATAAATCAGAAAATATTCTGGGGCACTGCCGCTTTGCTCTAGTGTGGGAACTACGCATTAGGACGACCCAAATAAGGTACGGAGGTGTTCTGGGCCACCCTGGGCCCTTCCTAAAGCGGTAAAATCATTATAAAATAGATAATTATATTTGCACTTGAGTGCATATATGCAGGCTTCCCCTGGGCTTACCAGCTGCATATAAAATACAGTAAAATCGGATTATATTATTAGAAGCATATTGAACACGTTCCAGATAGCTATATATGGTAATTCTAGCCAGGAACATACCAGAAACAACAAAACACATTCCAGTTGATATGTTAACAATACCGGGCTCATTTTACTGCATTGGGATACCCCCGGGATGCAAATTTTGATGAGAGTCTATTGAGACATACTTCTGGAGCCCAAACATCCTCTAATCATGGTGGGGGAGGCACTTTACGTGACACAATTGATTATTCTTTTATTTAAATGTTATTTATAAACAGCCGACTTAAGTACCCTAAACATAATCCAATTGCATGTTTGAGATGTAGTTGGAATGTGCAAGTCATATGCAACATTGTAGGGTGGATTGCTACTTGTAATATCAGTATATATATGACATGTCCAAAACACATATAACCTGTCCATTTCATCTGTACCCCAAACATGCAATTGGATTATGTGTAGAATACTTAAGACGGTTGTTTGGCATCATGTGCCTGACCCGTAAGCCTCCCGTAAAATTAAAAATGACCATTCTTTCTCAATATTGTAGGCTTAATATCAATTCAATGCAAGCTCCGATTAACGTGAAACTTTGTGGAGTATACGTGAGACATATATACAGTTAATCAAAGGCATTAGTACATTTGTAGCACATACAGGGGTGTCTGTAGAGGCTGTGCAATTTTTGCATGCACATGTAAACATAAAAGTGTGTTATTGACATCACTAGTGACCATGTGACTATTCTGGCTGCAGATTCTTGTTTCCCTCGTTCAGTAGATCTATTTTGGCTATCTACACGCGCCAATAAATGCAGTAGAAGTGCAGTAATATAAATAACATTTAAATAAAAGAATAATCAATTGTGTCACGTAAAGTGCCTCCCCCACCATGATTAGAGGATGTTTGGGCTCCAGAAGTATGTCTCAATAGACTCTCATCAAAATTTGCATCCCGGGGGTATCCCAATGCAGTGAAATGAGCCCGGTATTGTTAACATATCAACTGGAATGTGTTTTGTTGTTTCTGGTATGTTCCTGGCTAGAATTACCATATATAGCTATCTGGAACGTGTTCAATATGCTTCTAATAATATAATCCGATTTTACTGTATTTTATATGCAGCTGGTAAGCCCAGGGGAAGCCTGCATATATGCACTCAAGTGTGTTACGCATCAAGCTGCGTACCCTTGTTTACACCTTGTTTGTTTTCCACTTGACTTACTCTTCCACGTCTATTCTTGCATATGCGTACACATATGCATCATCCTTTCATCATACTTTCATCATTACTCCACTTCTCCACTCGCTCCACTACTCCATAGTTGTACTACTCCACTCTCCGACCGGACGATGTCATCCAGTCCTTCCTTCCGACGGACTGACATCATTTACTCCATCTTCCGACATCATACTCCACTAATTAGAGCCACTTAGTACGGACTCACTCCACTTCGCTCCGCTATGATGTAACTTCCTTCGGAGACCTCTTTCGCTCCACCTTATTGTTCTCTACAGTATATAAGTGCATGTACATAGGCCCCAGGTTGACACTCAAGTCAATCCTCCTATAGTCTTTTACAATCACGTACCAAAGACTCTGTTCATCCACGACTTCCAGTATAAGAGACCCTCACAAAGCGGACCCTCTCATACTGTACCTTGCTACTTCACCCAACAACGCTTTGGTCACTTATCATTTCCGTGATAAGTCCATCAAAGCCGTGAACGTAACAATTAGGATTGACTTCTTTCTCAACTGAGATCGATCTCAACTCCGACACACTCCTCCTCATTCCACAGCAGGAATTAAACGGCAACCCCTACGTATTTCAATCCGGAATACTTGACAGTTAAGCATCTCAACTGGCCATTGGATACTAACCATCAAATAGGAACAAAAGACATACGAACGACAGTACAATCGAACACACCAAGCATACAGTGTACCCACACTTATCTTGGAAGGAAGCAATAGGAAACGATCAAAGAACTAAGCAGGTTCACGCCAGAATTTACGGTCCTTGTTACGCGTTTGGTTGGTGATAGCGTGAAGAAGAGGATAGCGACCCAATCAAGCAGCTTAGCCACGTCCAACGTAACTCGAAGAGAAGAAGGAAGCAGAGGAACAGTCTAATCCACTAGCGAAACTGCAACGCGATACAGGCACAACCCTCACTCGTTGACGACTGCAATACACGGTGAACATCGATACAGCACATCGATTATCCAGCGAACCAAAGGAAGAAAGAAGGACGAGCATATACGAAGAGTCGAAGTATACTCACGTATATCTTTACAAAGTAGCTCAAAGGGACGATAACCCGAGGAACTGCCCAACCTGAGGATCACATTACTACTCGCCGATCGTACGGAAATACCGTTGGAAAGTGTGATAAGGATTAACATCCTTAGCCCCGTTTCCATCTACGACTTACAACAACCCATTCATAATTCCGACACACCCCCTCACGACCCCTCCGAACTTGACGAAAGCAGAATATCACATTCGCAGGACTACTCCGAGTACGAAACACCGAGGAACAGCTGATCACGAAAGCCTCTACGATCAACTAGTACCCCCTCGACTTGAACAAGAAGTTACTCAAGCAACCTATGCATACTCCGAAGAAGAAGGTTCTAATTTCGAGAATCCCGAGCACACTTGGAACCAAGTATCCGAAGAACATCAATTACTACCTCCAGTAACTCCCGATCGACCCATCCCACAGATTACTACCCCTCCAGGAGTCCAACGAATTCTACAACCCTTTCCTCAACTTCAGACCCCTACAACTGCCCAAGGATCTCACGAACGTCTACTGCATCTTAGACGAGCGTTCCAAAGAACTCGACGCCGCATTCATAACTCCCTTACTCAACCAATCAATCAACCTGGCGAATCAAGCACCAGCTCAAGACGTTGATCGATTAATTGAAGAGAACCACCACTTTCTAGTTATCAGTGGACTCGACCATCAAATCCGAGAGCAATACCAACACGACCCCCAATACTTCCAAATCCTCGTACACACCCGATACTATCAACCCGTTAATTGGAAACTTCGATACAACATCTTTTGGCACGAAGGCAAACCATACATACCCATTGGTTATCTCCGCCCACTGCTCATTAAGATTGTTCACGAAAACCTGGCAAATCAACTCGAACATTACTCCGAGGAAGAAACACTCATTAACATTCTCCATCTTTTCTATTGGCCCGGACAACGGAACGATGTCGCAAACGTCGTACAGAACTGCATCTGTCAGATTCTCCAAACTCCAGCTCCGAGCAGGACTCTTACACCCCCTCCTCACGAAACTGATTGAGTTCAGTAAAGACGTTAAACTGGCACCCAAAGTACCTCCGAAACCCACAACGAAACCTCCCGCAGTACAACCCCTTCCCCCAGGAATTCAAAGACCTGCCAACGCATTCTTCGACACCGAACAACGAATTTGGTTTAGACTCCGAGAAAACCAAGAACGAAGTTATCTTTACTATTCAACCCAAAGAAACGAGTGGAGAACTCTTACAAGTAGATCTGAAATACCGCAAGCCTATCATAGCTTGAACGCCTGGTATCAAGCCATCGAACCCACCGAACAAGAATTAATATCCATCAATCGAGGACTCAACCCAACAAGACATAGCAGCCGACTTAATTCACCAAGAGTACCCCTCACTCGATTACCATCACCCACTCCTTCACAGCGCACACACACATCAGTTATCACAACTGAACCACCAATCGTTACAGTACCCGTTCCGTCGACATCACTTGTTCCTGACCCACCGAAAACAGAAGAAAAGCCAATACTACCAAAACCCGAAGAAAAGACACCAATATCCGCAGTACCATCTATCACATTATCATCTATAAAACCCAAGGACGAAAAACCCGACACTAGTAAAGGAAAAGGAAAAGAAACCGACTTCACAGACAAATTACACGGACTACACATCGACACTCAATTCGAGCAAGGATCTACCTGGTACCCCTCATTTACTGCACCACCTACATCCGAATATCCGAAAACCTACGCTACCCAGGAAGTACAGACCGACCTTACTCAAAACCAAATCCATACTCCGAACAAATCAAGCGAAGAAGAAGACACAAGCGAAGAAGAAGACACAAGCGAAGGATCTACATCGGCTAACGCTAACGAATCTTCCCGAAACTCTCCTACACCGCCACCAGTAGCAGACGACAAAGAAGAACCCGATCTCGCTAACGAACCGCCACAGAACCCTCCACCGCCACCATCTCCTTCAGACCCCGGATCTCCAGCCGAAGTTGCAATGGCCGATCAAGCCGATCACGTACCCCGAGGTACCGGAGCAAATAAACCTTTTAACTTTACAGGTAACCGACGCGAAGCTAGAAGATGGCTATCCGTAATCGAAAACTACTTGGCCCTGAACGACGGAGACTATGAGACTGACCAACGCAAAGTTCGATTTGCTATCTCATACATGACCGATGGAACCGCACTTGATCTTGCAGTTGCCATCACCAACAAGCAACAAGCACTCGATGCATGGAATCTTACATGGAACGCATTCAAGACCCGATTCAGACAACAGTTCATCTCTACAGACAGTGTTTCCGATGCATTCAAGGAACTCCAGAATATCAAACAGCAACCAAACGAGAAAGTTGACGATTACATTCATAAATTCCAATGCTTGGCAAGAGAAGCGAACATCAACGAATTTACAGTCCTATACGCCATATTCAAGAATGGACTGCTTCGACAAACCAAATCAGCTTTACTCCAGAAGGATATTCCAGTACCCGCCGATGGAGCACAGACTATGGACCCATACTACGAAGCAGCTAGGAAAATTGGCAAATCATTGGAAGAAGTTTATCAAGAGTTCAGACCCTCAAATCGACTCCGTGACCGATACGGAAAACCCTTCGAACGAACTTCATACAAGCCACGATCTAACCGATTTCACAGACGCCGACTTAACGAAATGGACATAGACTCTGACTCCGAACCAGAGCCAGAAGAACCGGAAACTTTGGAAGAATCTTTCAAGTTGTATGCGATGTACTTCAAGAAGCTTAGCGATGAAGAAAAGCGAAAGGCACAGAAAGACGGACTTTGTTTCTTTTGTGGAAAAGCAGGACACTTCGCAAACAAATGTCCTACTCGACCAGCACGACCTGATAAATTCCGGAAGCCCTTCCGAAAATTCCACAACAACTTCCGACGGAATAACGGACGCTTTAAGAAGCGCAACATCAACTCTATGGATCTTGACAACGAACCCGAAGACCCGGACGATTTAATTGCAGAACGCGCAATTCAAATCCACAAAATGATGACCGGACTTAATGGACAAGAACAGGAAGCATTATTTGACATGCTAGATGAAATGCCCGATCCGAACGATGATAACGATGACATGGACGATGATGATGGAAATTTTTGATCAGACCCGAGTTGGTTAATCCGATTCAACTCAACACCATCACTATCGACGGAAACTCTCGCTCATTTCGCATACCACTCAAGATACTCGTAAACGGACACCCTCACACTCTTACTGCTCTACTTGACACCGGAGCACAACTCAATTTCATCAATTCGAAACTCGTATCAAAACTCGGAATAAACACGCAGAAAATCACAAAACCCATACTCGTCAGTAACGCCGACGGAACACTGAATACTCAAGGAAGTGCTACCAAACGAACTCGACTCAACATTATGCACCCCCATGCACTCTCAACTATGTTCTACCTCACACATATCCCAAAGGACGACATCATACTAGGTCTACCATGGTTCAAGCAAGCGAAACCACGCATAGACTGGGGAAACGATGCGATCACCATAAACAAAATCACAATCTCAACTCGTATGGAACAAGAAAAGAAACGGAAACTACCTCCGCCAGAAAAGCTCAACATCCCAAAGGAATATATGCCCTATGCCGACATTTTCTCCGAAAAAGAAATCCAGACATATCCGCCAGCGCGACCCTATGATCATCAAATCAAAACGAAACCCTCTTTTGTACCAAAAATATTTCCAACCTACAACACTCCTTACCACCAAAGACCAATACTACGCGAACTCATCAATGACCTTCTCAGCAAAGGCTTCATTAAACCTTCCGATTCACCTATGGCATCCCCACTATTTTTCGTCAGCAAGAAGGATGGAACCCTCCGACCGATCCAGGACTATCGATATCTCAACGAACATACAATCCGCGATGGATTTCCGATACCAAATACGCAAACGCTCCTGAATCAACTACATGGATCCAAGTACTTTACTACTCTCGACATCCGGCAAGGATACCACAACATCCGAATCAAGGAAGAAGACCAATGGAAAGCCGCATTCCGATGCGAAGAAGGATATTACCAACCGACAGTAATGTTCTTTGGACTATGCAACTCACCCGCCACCTTTCAACGTTTTATGAACGACATACTTGCAAAGCAAATCAACGCCAACAAGTGTATTGTCTACATGGACGACATTATGATACATGCAGCCACTCTCGAACAACTTATCTCGAATACCCTCGAAGTTTTCGAAGTTCTCAAGAAACACAAGCTATATCTCAAACCCGCCAAATGCCGATTTCATCAACTAGAAGTCCCATTCCTTGGCTACATTATTTCGGAATCACAAATCAAGACCGACCCAACAAAGATACAAGGAATTGTTGACTGGCCTACTCCGAAAAATCTACAAGACATACGATCATTCACAGGATTTACGAACTTCTACAGGCGATTCATCCCAAATTATGCCACCATATGCCGACCACTCGATCAACTAAAACGCAAAAACATACCCTTTGTTTGGACCGAACGTCAACAAGCAGCATTTCAAGCACTCAAGGATTTGTTTTCGAAACAACCCCTTCTAATGCAGCCCGATCCCAGCAAACCTTTCTATCTTGAAACCGATGCATCAGCCATAGCAACCGGAGCAGTTCTACGACAACTTGACAAGGATAATCAACTCCGACCAATTGGATATATCTCCCAAGCACTTAACCAGACGCAACGAAACTGGCAAATATACGACAGGGAATTATTTGCAATCATCCAAGCATTGCAAACTTGGCGACACTATCTACTAGGCAGCCCGCATATAATCACAGTTCATTGTGATCATAAAAACCTGACATATTGGCGACAACCGCAACGATTAACCCCTCGACAAGCCCGATGGCAGAATGAACTCTCAAGATACCCCCTCCAGATCCAAGCGATCCCCGGAAAACATATGATCCAATCCGACGCTCTTTCCCGGAGAGCCAATCAATTTAAAACGGAAGGAGAACTTAACAACGAAGTTACACTTCTACCCAAGGAAGTTTTCATCCAAGAAATGGAAATACTTGACGCCCGAATCGAAGAACAGGACGATGATGACCGAAACATCATTGACATTGACAAACTTCACTCCCAAATACGACAAGAGACAGGAGACATTCAGGAAGCAATGACTTTCCTCCAAAAAGAATTGCCCCTTACGAAACCAAAGATGACCGATTTCACAATCAAGGACAACCTCGTACACTTTAGGAACAAGATCTATGTTCCGAAGAACAAGGAAATCATGCGAAACATCTTACGACTTCATCATGACCTCCCTACGCGAAACCACCCAGGAATAGCAAATACCATGGAACAAATTCGCCGAACCTACTACTGGCCTCGCATGCAGCAATTCATCTCGAAATATATTCAAGGATGCGCGATCTGTCAACAAATGAAGATAAACCACCATCCACTCATACCTCCGCTTAGCCCTATCATCGCAGACAAAGACACATACCCTTTTGCCACTGTCAACATTGATTTCATCACCGATCTACCGGAATCAAATGGCTATGACAGCATTTGTGTTATTGTGGATCACAATTGCACCAAAGCAATAGTGTTAACTCCATGCAACAAGACAATAACTGCACTCGACACCGCACAGTTATACATTGACAATGTGTATAAACGGTTTGGATTACCCAGGAAAATAATCTCAGACCGTGGACCACAGTTTGCATCGATACTATTCAGACAGCTATGCCGCTTACTGCACATAAGCAGGCAATGTCTACAGCATATCACCCACAAACCGATGGACAAGCAGAACGCACGAATCAAGAAATCGAAGCATATTTCCGAATTTATGCAGCAACCCACCCTCACCACTGGAGCCGATACATTCCAATGATGGAATTCACTCACAACAATCGCAAACACCCACCACCGAACAGACACCTTTCCGATTACTTATGGGATACGATCCTACGTCATTCCCAACGGAAAAGTCCGAGATTGATAGCAACATCCCCACACTCCAATCACGTTTGATCAAGCTATTGGAACTCCGATCCGAAGCCGAAGCAGCTCTAACTCTCGCACAGGAATACCAACGTGAGACCCAAGAATCACACTTTCAGCCCCTGAAAGAAGGACAAAGTGTATGGTTAGAAGCCCGCAATCTCCGACGCACCGGACTCCCTTCGAAATTCCAATCTAAACGAGAAGGACCCTTCAAGATAACGAAGAAACTCCGAGACAATGTGTATCAACTCGATCTTCCGGCACATTGGAAGATACATCCAGTATTCCACGCCTCCCTCTTAACTCCGAACACCGAGACAGAAGAGCATGGACCATCATACTCTCAACCACCTCCCGATTTAATCGAAGGAGAAGAAGAATACGAAGTCGAAGCAATATTGAAACATCAAGGAACCGGCAAGAGACGGAAATACCTCGTCAAATGGCTAGGATATCCGACGTCACAGAACTCATGGGAACCCGAAGATGCACTCAAGAACTCACAGGAACTACTTTCGGAATACAAGAAGCTACACAAGCTCAGATGACCGACCTATCATCCGAACTTCCCTCCGAATCTGGAACAAAGCAAACGCCACCCGAAAGAACCACCGATTTTTGACAAACGCCACCCGAAAGGAACCCCGAACATAGGAATCATCCGACCCTACTCTCCGACTCTCACACGCCTTCAGAACTATTTCAACATGCAAGAAACAACCTCCGAAAATCAGCATGATCAGACCGGCAGATCTAGCTAACACTTGCGCATTTATCCTTACACTGGACATTCACCCGCAGTTTAAGGAACTTGCTAGGCAACTTTTAGACGAAGCTTTCAGACGTATTGATCAAGGACCAGGACCTTATCGAACGTTCAGCAAACGGATAAGATTTGTAGGCAGACTCTGACCAGAAACTCCAGAACTCACTATCACATATGGCAGACACAACCAATTCCTTATCTCCTCCACCCCTGCATACCAACCTCCGCCGCCCTACTCCGATTCCATCACCCCAAATCCCACCACCTGACACTACCCCTCCCACGGAAATAAGTGTAGAACAGATTCTAGTGGATCTACGCCGACTTGCTTTGGAAACTCCGGCCAACAACCAACCCACACTCATTTTTCATCTATTCAATTTCATTCATCAGCAAGAAGAACCCAACACTTCGCCGCTTCACCACCTGATCAATTACATTGCAACCCTCCTCCTCCACACCACCCCACTCCACCAGGCACGTCTTACCATAGGACTCTATGTTCTGATTCAAATGGTACGGACAAATGAATTCCGAAACCTTGTCAACATTCCGAACGGTTTCCGATTCATTCATCGAAGGCCTCCTCCTACTCAACCCAACGGAATATCTCGCTCCGAAGATTCCACACCGCCTCCACCCTTAGAGCCCTTCTCTCCCGCATATAGTCCAAACTCCTCCACCGAATCTATTCCTGAATCAACAGCCACCACTCTCATCGACAACAACGATTCTGATAAAGAAAACGCCCCTCCCTCTCGCCATGCCATACAACTTCGCCACCGCCCTTCCCACTTTCGAACCCCCTCTCTTTGACGCCGCTGAGCATCTCGCCGTCACTGAACCGCAACCAGAACCTGTCCAAGACGGTAATTGGATAGCTGGTTGGGGAGACAACACCCCCGAAACACTTGCATTCTGGCACCCGTCACTGACTCCCTCGAATCCGGACAACCTGTACCCCACTCCCCCATCTTCGCCAACACCACTTCAACAACCCATTGCTCCCCTTGACCTCGTCCGCCACTATCTGTTTGACCCCCAGCACACCGACTACGTTAACCTTCGCCGACTCAAAGCCCTATCCCCACACCCAGAACTCACCACTCTCGTACTCCGCCACACCTACTTCAACCCCGAGCACGCTGCTCCCATCTTCAACCTCCTCCACGAACTCCTTGACCTCCCCTACGTCCCCTGGATTGCCCGACGCATCAGACACGCAGGACAACCTCACCAACACTTCGCTCCTTACGACGAAGACTCTTTCTGCATCTGTCACTGCTGCAGATCTTGCCCAGTCCACCGCTACTAACCATGCCCGCCGTCCGCCATGCCAAGTACGGTCTCTCAGGACGTGTTCATCCTGTCCCTCGAGAACACTTGCTCTTTCCGACTCGTGACCGGTATAGAGATGGAATCATTCACCCTCCGAACTGTGAAACCATCTTACCCGGACTCACCTTCCAGCCTACCTCTCAGACACGACGACGACAAAGCGCAACGGTACTCCTCCACAACGGCATGCTTGAAAAGCTCACAAGCAGTCCCGACATACGACCTCTTCCGCATATAGCCTACACTACGCAACAGATGTACGGTTACTTGACGCAGATGTTGGATACCTTGGAGGATAATCGACGAAAGCAAGTGAAGATTGATTCCTTCGAACTTCAGGAATTGGTGCATTGTATGAATCAAGTTCTCATTACTCAACTCGAAAACCAGTTCAACGAGTTCGAGCTTGAACGTCTACTCTCTGTGAAAGAAGAGAACGGACACGTACGACTCCTAGACCACCCGGAACCCAAGCCCATGACGCCCCCTTCCGCTCTCGAGCTACCCCCTCTGATACAGCCCGAAGCTTACTACAAACAACCGCACATTCCGATCTTCGATCTCGATCAACTCCGCGAATTTGAGTCAGCTCCGCCCATGCTTAGTCCCCATCAGCAGCTCCGACTTCCTACAGAGGAAGAACTTCAGGCGATCAACAACCCAGTTCATGATCTCGCCAACCTTGAACTGCCCAACATGGTTCTCCCGGACGTCCCTCTCCACCAACCTTCACCGATGTACATGGTCAACACACCTCGACCGGACGAACTCACTTCGCCCAATGTATATGCACCCACTTCTTTTGATACGCTTCATTTCTTTTCCACCTTTCATATGTCAACGGACACTACCTCTCAGCCCTTGCAGGCAACCTTCAACAATGTATCCAGCGCTCCATTCTTCTATTGACCTTAACTTGGTCCTATAGCGACTGTTATTTAACTCTCTTACGCTTTTACCCCTTATTGATCTTAACTTGATCCTATAGCGTTGTATTTTCTCTTGAAATTCTTGCATTTGCATTTACATGCTACTACGGAATTTCAATCTTAGTGACAGGGTATTGTTACGCATCAAGCTGCGTACCCTTGTTTACACCTTGTTTGTTTTCCACTTGACTTACTCTTCCACGTCTATTCTTGCATATGCGTATACATATGCATCATCCTTTCATCATACTTTCATCATTACTCCACTTCTCCACTCGCTCCACTACTCCATAGTTGTACTACTCCACTCTCCGACCGGACGATGTCATCCAGTCCTTCCTTCCGACGGACTGACATCATTTACTCCATCTTCCGACATCATACTCCACTAATTAGAGCCACTTAGTACGGACTCACTCCACTTCGCTCCGCTATGATGTAACTTCCTTCGGAGACCTCTTTCGCTCCACCTTATTGTTCTCTACAGTATATAAGTGCATGTACATAGGCCCCAGGTTGACACTCAAGTCAATCCTCCTATAGTCTTTTACAATCACGTACCAAAGACTCTGTTCATCCACGACTTCCAGTATAAGAGACCCTCACAAAGCGGACCCTCTCATACTGTACCTTGCTACTTCACCCAACAACGCTTTGGTCACTTATCATTTCCGTGATAAGTCCATCGAAGCCGTGAACGTAACAAAGTGCAAATATAATTATCTATTTTATAATGATTTTACCGCTTTAGGAAGGGCCCAGGGTGGCCCAGAACACCTCCGTACCTTATTTGGGTCGTCCTAATGCGTAGTTCCCACACTAGAGCAAAGCGGCAGTGCCCCAGAATATTTTCTGATTTATTGGCTATTTTCGCGCTATTTTTGGATGCCTGTAGGGCCTGCAAAGGCTAATTTGAATTTATTCCCACGACCTCCTGAAGCGGTAACAGCTCCAGGTGACCTGGAACCTGCCGGACCTCAGGGTCCTAGACCCTGATGTGCCTCAAATGACAAAACGGGCAGAAATTATGAAATTCTGATTTATTACAGCATACTGTCGATCAGTAGTGCCTGGACACTATAAATAGCTCAAAAAAGCGGTGGGTATACAAATGCATTAATCTATTATCCAGTGCTATATTCCCAATCCCCGACACGAAGCGTAGCGTAGAGGAGGGATGTGTTCGCCCGAATGGAAAATAAAAGTTTTCCCACGTAAGCATTAATCAGCATTAATCATCACTAGCGGCGAATCACATTGCTTGCGCATATTTCCGTTCGCTTTCGCTCAATTCCGTGGTTGCCTTATATATTCGTCCGAAATTGTGGACGGAAATTAAGATACCAGGGCAGTAAGCAACCCTCGTTTCCCCATTGGGAGTAAAGGGCACTGTACCCCCTAAATTGCCGTGGGAGATCTGCCAGTCCTGGTATCATTTTACCCTTTCCCTCAGGATGCGTTCAAGTTGCTGCCGCTTCTTGGACTCACATTCATTCAGTTCTCTTCTTATGCCGTCCAAGGCGTCGAGGTCAATATACGTCAGTCCAAACGGAATACACATTCGAGTGACAGTAGCTTGAAGTCAGAATTCCTGCAATGACGTGCAAAACATATAAGGTGTATCCGTGCTAATAAGCACCACCTTTTGGTTCTAGTAGAATTGCAGCTCTCTCAATCAAAGGGGACGTGACAAATAGTGTCAAGTTCAGCGTGAGTGAATACACTTAGGGTGCGTTTCGAACTGTATCACTCACACGTATGTTACTCAGCCTTTCTTAGAATCTCTTAAGGGCATGCAAATGAGGTTGCGGGTGTGGGTGTTGATCGTTACTCACGATTCTCGCCCATTGAAGGGAGGATGGGGATAAAAAATGCGCCAGCCTTGGGGGATAACCTGCACCCAAGTTTAGACCCGTTTGGATCTTGCTGCTCGCAAAAAACTCCCGGTAGCAAGAATTTGACTCGCTCCACCACCATCCAATCCTAATTCTACTCAACTCTACGCATGTTTCCCCGTCGCAGAGGCCGGCTGCTCGTTGCAGTACTAAACACCCCCTTAAGGGTACCTCTTAGACTGGAACCCACTGATAGATGAGTGAGCCCTAAGTGGTACCAAAATGAGTGTTATTCCCAAGCGTAGCATTCGTGGGTATCCCATATATATTATGGGATATCCAAAGATAGTTAATAGTGTTGTTGAGTTAAACAAGTGCAATAGGACTTAAATGTTTGAGTACAGTATAGCTTTTTTCTTAGTGTAGCTATTCTATGCTTTCATACCATTTCCAACTTATTAGATGCCTTAAACTAGACTATTTTGACTGAGTGTTCAAGCCCCAGTGTTTGCACAGTATTTCTTTTTATTTGCCTTTTGTTTTTATGCATGTGTAAGTATGGAGTATATTAGTCACAACATATATGCTCATAGTAAAAAGACCATAAATAACCTAATATAATGTAATACAACAGTCTATTTTACTTTGACATGACTTCTCTGTTTTTAATTGGGAGTCCCAAGTAAATTCCATTTTTTTTGGGAGACCACGCTCATTTGATGGTACTCCCACACATGATTTAGGAGCCCCAGATGCAGATTGGGGAGTCCCAAAAACATCTGAGACAATTCAAGACTGGGCACTTGCTGGTCTTAATGCATGAGACACCCGGAATAGCACGTGGTGACCTGACTAAGCATGAAACTTGAGTTAATTGCATAAGATTATAATAATGACACAAACCCTAGTAAAGATATAAACTGATAGTTCCAGCTACATTTTGGGAGTCCCAAAGTAGATGTAACTATGTACTCATGGGAATACCAAAAAATTATACTTTTGGGAATCCTAATACAGACACAGTGTTGGGATTCCCAATTAAAATTGTTCTGGGAATCCCAAAAAATAAGTTTGGTATTGTACAGGAATTTGGGACCACTTAGGGCTCACTCATCTACAGGTGGGTTCTAACCTAAGAGGTACCCTCAAGGGGGTGTACTGAACTGCTCGTTGAGGGACAGCCAGTCAGTGCATTACCGCAGAACCGGGCATGCAAACGCGGCCTGGGCATACAAGGTGGCCGCTGAACTCGTCGTCCCAGCAACCGTCCGAAGACCTAATTCTACACGCATGTTTCCCCGCCACAGAGACCGCTTCCCCAAGAAGGCTCAGCACTCTGCATTTCCACGAAACCGGGCATGCAGACGCTGTTTGGGAGTACGAGGTGACCGTCGATCGGGTATGTTTCCCTGCCTAACGTAGGGGACCGACGGCCGTCTTCCGTCACGCTTTCCGCGGAGCAGAGGGTGGCATTGCTGCAACCATGACGGCGTACAGGCATGTGCACGGTGGCTGAAGTACACAGGAGATGATATGGACAGGCCCCGGGGAGAGTACGAACACACCGATGTCAAGAGTGGAGATGAGACTTGGTGGAACGACTACCTGTCAAAAGGGTTCATGCGGGCGGAAGAAGTTGACGGTGGTAGAGGTAGGAGGTCAAAAGGAGGAGGTGCTTCGACGCCCAGCCATCGACTCCTTTATACCATCTGGATTTGTGGCGAACAAACAGACGCTTTGGGCTTCTTATTTTGTTCTGGACGGGTGTTGTGCAGTGCGTATCCAGGTCGGAGAAGAACGGATAATCGCCGGTGCTCGCCACCTATGCGCCAGCCGTCCAGCCTCAAATCCAGTTTGAGAGGGCGGTCCGACTCACCAGAAGCCGGCAGTGATACCACAGACAGAAGTGTGTAACACAGTTCGATCTTAACCAGGAAAACATTGTGTTCCGTCAACTCTTAATCAGGTTGCGATGTACTACGTTGGCTTCCATTGGCTTCCAATAGTCCAATTCGTTCAGTACCTACAAATTCTCCGCCTATCCGTAAACGACGCTCACCGTGACAATGTTGCGGTGTGATAATCTACAGGGTATCATAATCAGAACAGATTTAATGGAGCGAGAGCCATCATTATCCAGGCCCGATCACACACTTTGAGCAAACCAGATGATCACAAGGAAAAGAAAAGAAAAACTGGCCGTCGCTTCCCAACTCCTGATTGATAGGATGCACTACTTCAATAGACCGGGCTAACTCGAGAGGAGGCTCAGGATGGCGTACATCAATGTGGGCGTGGTAATAGAACAAAATGCAGTATGTTGTCGCAAGTTGGGTTTGCGCAAGTAACCGGTAAGTGAATCACCATTGTTGCGGTGGACCGGAAAGCACTTGCAGACAGCCTCCACGCGAGAGAAACTGAGTTTCATAGATATTGACCCGAGCGGAACGCACCGCAGTCAAAAGCAAGTCAAAGCTCCGAAAGCACCGGCATCAAATTTTGAAACACTCACTGACACAGAAGCTTGCTAACGAATCCGAGTTGAATATCTCCACTACACTTCCCGCCCTCAGCTTAAGTGCAGTCGTCGACCAGTGATATAGCGACGAGCACCATATTAAACGGATTGGAGTATCCAAATAAACGGAAGAGAGTACCGAACATGAGCGAAGCTGCCGCTGAAACAAATCAAGGCTTTCAGTTTCACCTTCATGTACGACTCGGAACTTTGCAAAGTGTTATTTGCATCATGAAATAGAGTTACCTCAGCCTTATTTAGGTGGTGTGCACTCCGCTCTGAAGACATAGGATATACTGTACCCGAAGGCTCAGGGTGATTGTCTCTCACTGTAAATTGGACAATTAGAACAAAGAGATAAGGAAGCCTTGGGCCTCCCATGAGTTTGGATTTGGGAGTAAAGAGTTAAGAGCACTCAGGTTTTCTTCATCACAATACTTGTCACTTTTTACTTTGTCATTGAATGGGGAGTAAGGGATCTGCCGGCAAAGCTCGGCCCACTAGTATCTAGTTTTGGTGGATTAAACCCTCAATTACTTTTGCCTTCATTTGGTCTGCATAAAGTAGTGAATGTTTCAATATTATTCTCTTATGTCAACAGAGTACAAAATCGGTGTTTACAAAAGCCTTAAGTACCCTTCGTGTCGGGGACTGCTGGCAGCGCCAGCGCTATAGAATAGGTATTGCAGGCCTAGTATTCCCTAGGTATGCATCCCCTTGATCAGAGTACAGCAAGGCTGTTTTACACTGTATTCAATCAGCCAGCATTTGCTGGATGAAATGCAAAAAAGGTTTTACAGCAAGGCTGTACTTTATTCAATCAGGTATACAGCTAATGCTGTAATTAATTCAATAAACTAGCTGGCAGGACTGGTGGGGAGGGGTAGATGACAGTGAGCAAGCTCAAACAAACGACGACAACGAGTCCGTGCGTTGTCGTCAAGCGTGGGAATGTGGTACCCATTATGGTATGTTCCGCTTTTTTCACACTTTCAAACATATTAAAACATATCAAATAATCCCCCTCATGTTACATACAGCATCAGGCACAACTATCCGAAGTCTTAGAAGAATACTTTAGAGTGTACATATTAATTTACAAGCCAATCAAAGCAGAAATGAGCTCGCAATAGAGAAATAACTGCTGAAGTGCAACCTCTATGCATACAATGCTGTATGTTTCCAATTTGTTTAAATCCACTGAATGCTCGGATACATCTGTAAATTTGTGTGTAACTTATATGCATATATTTCACTACTCTCGTAAATTTGGAGAGGTTTTTGAAAGCTCTGGGTCTTTTTAATATTCAAACAATGCTCAAAACCGGCACTTTCTGCATAAAATCATGACCATTTGGTGATGTTCATTGAATAAGTATATGTTATCCTCTCATAAAAATTCAAAGAAGCACAAAGACTTAAAGAAGAGAAGGTAAATGTCATTTTCTGAAGTTTGAGAAAAATCCGCAACCTGAGCATGTTGTCGGTGCTCAAAAGTATCTGAGACCGTAGAGTTTGAGGTGAGTTTAGCTTGATTTCATGCATTCAAGTGCACGAAATCGAGATCACTATATTTGAGCATACCTACAGCTACCATTCTTTTTGGATTCATTTCTGTTTTACAATAAATACTAAATGAAAAAGAGATCATACATTTTGAAGACTATTTAAATATCTTATTGAGCAAACAATGAAATGATCACTTCTAAAATCAATGTTTTGCTCACCACATTGTAACATGATTATCAATAAATCTTCAAAAGATCACAATATGTATATAAAGTATAGGCCTTAATTATTGTGCAGTGTGCCTGACAGTATGGTGATCTACAAAAGCGTTTCTGAGCATGAAAGGTGCCCGGGGAAGCTTTTGTTGCCACTTTCGGCAACTTCCGGACGACGTTGGACGCACGTGGACGTCGTCATTTCTGCTTTCAGTGTTGTCCAAGGCCACCCAACACAGCCGTAAGGCTCAAATAATCAATGTAAGTTTCTTTTTGTTATGTCTAGTTCTTATTTCAACTAATTATATATTATAGATCTATTTACTTTGCGGATAGACACCACGGACACGTCTGCGCTGACCTTCGTCATTGACGGATACCACGGACACGTCTTTCTTTGCCCTCGACTACTCATCACACCATAGACAGACACCACAGACACGTCTGCGCCAGTGTTATCCACCACATCGCTTCTTCCTGTCTTGATCGCACGGTCAAGATGTAGTCGCTTGGTTCTTCAACACCCAATTTCACTCTGGAGGCACACGAGAAGGGCGGCGTAAACAACGTTGAGTTAAACGGACGACAACGCGTTTGCCGACAACGTCCTTCAAAGAGTCTGTTGGTGACCCCGTAGACATTGGTGCAGGTGGCTGAGCTGCTGCTGGTTCTGATGGCGGTGCTGGGCTGTTGTCGTAATCCATTGTGCAGGTCTACATCCACTCTTGTGCAGACAAGCCTTACCTTGTCACAAGTGATGACGACCGAACAATCAAAATTCTGGGACTACCTCAACAAAAGCTGTGTCCAAACGATGGAGGGACACACCAACAACGTGTCGTTTGCTGTCTTCCACCCAAGTCTTCCCTTGATTGTTAGCGATTCGGAAGATGGCACAATCAAGATCTGGAACTCTGGCACATACCATTTAGAGAACACCTTGAGCTACGCTCTTGAACACGCATGGTGCATTGCCATCTGACCGCAGGGAAACAAGGTTGCCGTAGGTTACGACAAATCGTGGTCAAACTTGGCCGGGACAAGCCTTCCTTCAGCATGGACCCGTCGGGAAAATTGGCGTACACCCGCAACACGGAAGTCTTGTCTGCCAATCTCCAAGGCGCTGCAGACGACGAGACGCCTGAAGGGCAACGCATCCCGCGCGTGAGCTTGGTACTACGCAAATTTTTGTGACATCACTTCAGCACTCTCCTAACAGGCGCTTTATCATGGTAGTTGGAGACGGAGAAGGGCCCGTACCACCTGATTACTTGCAGAAGACATTTGGGTTATATCATGCGGAGGACAATGGGAACAGTGGCAACAACAACGGTGTGAACCATGATGTAAATGTGAACGATGGTGTCAATGGTCACGATGAGGACCGGGCGAATAAGCAGAGGAGGATGAGCGTTGATTCAGCGAGTGAGCCGCCAAGCTCGAGCACCTCTTCGTCATACTATGCGACCAAGGGGTCTAGTGCGATGACGACGTCCGCGCGCTTCTCCATGGACTTTGCTAGCTCGTACAGGTCATACCCGCCCTACAACTCAAGCGGCACGATAAGGGTGTGGCCAATTGAAGGATGACATGGTGGCCCTCTCTTAGGTGCTTGTAGCCCTGTCCGTCTTTGCCAGACACCCCAGGCATGCTGTTCGTGGCCCTTGTGGCTGATGCCTCACTTGTCATTCCCCAGAACCTGCCTACGGTGACTCGGGCTCTCGCGGCAAAGCTGGTTTGCGTAGACGGCCACCCCACCCGCCGCAAACCTGCCCCACTCCTGTTCCAATGAACAGGAGCATATGTAAAATAATGATCTGTAACAATATAATTTATTTCTATTTAATTGTGCTCCAGAATGAGTTTGAGAAGTAAAGAAATAAACAAAAAAAAATGAGGCCCAACGTCAAAGTACGGGCTCCCACGGTCCCGCCATTGTGCTCGAGGCCCGCGGTAGCGCACGCAACATCTGTGGCATGCCATATGCACGTGCATAAGCTATTTAAATATAAGGTGTCAGTCCCGGATTTCCCTGGACTAGCCTGAGAGTTTATTTTTAGAGGCTCTGAAGCGCCAGGAAGGTCCCTGGATTATAGGCCAGGGCCTCTCAGGGTTTCTGACCCTAATAGTATTCCTAACCCCAGGGATACCCTGCCCCAAAGGCAGGCCATTCCAATAGATGACACATACAGTAACAACTGCAGTTTATGCACACCACTCTATGGCAATTACTGTGCTTTCAATCTCACTCTGCAGCAGTAAGTTACTGCTCTTTATTGAACTAAATTGCTGGTAGGACTGTAATAGAGCTCATTGTATAGTAAATTATCATATTTATTTTAGCAGTACTTGTGTACTTTGATATTGCACCGCTTGTGAAACAATGCTAAAATGTGCCACTTTTCCTGTATTTATTCATTTGTATAATTTTGAGAGTCTCTAAGACTCCAATTTTTTTGCTAAATCAATGTACTTTACATTATATATAAGTTCCAAAAAGAATTGTACTCATAGGTTGAGTGGAAGTAGTTGAACTCGAAAGTGGTGCTTGAAATGCATCACTTCGAGTGAAACTTGTACGGATGTGTTCGTCCCTCGAACACATTTGAGCACTTCAAGTTCGTTTCCCTAATAACTTCTGTCCTAACACCTGAATAAGTTTTATTTATATGTCTATTATAGCTATCAGACTAATACCAAATATTTGAATATCAGAAACATATGGAATTGAGCTGTAAATGTTGAGAATTGGCTCAAAAGTGCCAAAATGGACAATTTTCGAGTGGTTTTCAATTTTACACTCTCATAGGGGCAACGCATGACCTCCAGAAATTTACGTGAGCTTTGTTAGCATACTAAGTATCCATATGTAAATTGTCAGGGCAATCAGAGCACTGTATGGTACACAGAAAATCAAAGAATCAGTCAAAAAATGCATTATTCCTGATTTTCCATGCTATCATCTAATTTCCATGCTTCTGATTCAGTCCTTCACCTTGCTAATTTTTATATAGCTACATTCATACATATTTAAGTTAAACGCAAAGCGTGCCTGAAGTAATTTGAGCTGTATAAAATACAAATCATATGTTATCAGTATGTTTGAAACTAGAAAAACATTGAGACATACCTTATGAGGTAAGTTCACACGTTGATTCAGGGTTGCGACGTGGCATCTTTGGTCGCCCGTCGCAATATCTCCTTCGCCATCTTCCTCTTCTTTTGCTTTGTCTTGGCTCTGTCTTGGCTCTAGCAAGCCTTTCCATCACAGCTTCGTCCAAGATCCAGCCTATCACCCCAACCATTCATCTGCCTACAAGCATTCTTCACACCGGGGCCCTCAAACCACCGCCTTCCGAGAGCGAGCGCCAGCAGCGCATAGCGAACAAGCTCGCTTGTTGGACATGTTCTATCAAACACTGGCGCGCTACTTCTCGAGATAGTTGTTGCTGTCAGGCTAGCTTGCACGATTTATATGTCACTTTGTGCGAAGGCGGATCATTTATGAACGTGAAGGGTGTGTTTGTTTCATGCAGTCCACAATCAGATTGAAAGCCAGACAAAGCTGTTTCAGGACATTCTCAACGAGCCACGTCGATTTCTCGGGGAACAAGCGAACATTCGACCATGGCAAGTAACGAGCGCGTTCTCTCCTGCTGTTACAGAAGCACAAAGGCGCAACAGCAGGGGCGCTGAACGACACGGAGTCTTCGCCTCTCGGAGGGATGAAAAACGCACTCGGAGGGACTCTGCTTGGCCCAAACTGTTTGTTCGCCGCCTTGATGTCAATCTTCGCAGGACGGGGCTTAGCAGTGTACGGGTGTCACGACCCAAGCTTCTCCTCTGCCTTCTCTTCGACCGCGTCCTTCCGTGTGGCAGCAAGTCCGCTTTTACTGCTGGACACGCTGACGATGTTGCTCGTCATCTAACAGGGGGACGGTTCAATCAACCGCGGAACACCAGGAAGGTACTCCGACGTCAACGCGCCCCTCGCTCCTGTCATATGCATTATTGGCTTCGGATTCAGAGAGACGGGAAGAAACAGCATAGGCAGTGATTGCCCAAGCACGACACGCGATTTCGCAGATCATTAATTGCATCCTGCGTGCTCGCGTGCTTCCCAGGAGATCCCTTCATTGCAGGTCTCATGGGTGCAGGAGGTTGAGGGGACGTCGAAACCGCGTCCCTCTTCCCCATCACAAAGAAACGCGGGCCCGCCCACAAACGGCGGGGTCTGGACGGCGGCGAGCGAGCCGTACCAACTAAAATTGTGAAAATATTAGCGATAATTATCGCGCAAACGTTTAATAATTATCGTCGATAACAAAAACTTTATTTCGCGGCTGCGCGGCAGCATGATGCCGGGGGTGCCGTGAGTTGGCACCCCTCGGCAACCTTCCGGAGGCATGCTTTAGGCCGTATTTGGCAATACAGGCCTGCCAGGCTCATTTTCTATGCAATAATTTAGGTACCGGGGCCAAACCCCTGGTAATTTGATATTAAATAGATGGAATCTAGATCGAAAGGTAAATCTTTTTTATTTAAGTTTTGACCCAATGGTTAAAATACAATTAATGTAGCGACATCAGCGCAAATTAAGCGCCAGCGCTTATGATGGTCACGGTGGCACGCACGCGCGACACTTGTCTTTATCTTTGTCTCCCTCTACACTCTTTTCTTCTCTTCTTTCTACTTTTCATCTCGTTGGAAGAATGTCAACACATTCTCGTTTGCTGTGGAGGAGAAGGAAGGCTGTAAATGTGGCAGGTGAGTCAAACAGCTTTTTTTTCTGTTTACAATGGAACTAAACACTCAGCACAACGTGTAGGGCCTGCGCAATCCACAGCTTGTACCTTCTCACAGCTTTTCCTTGGACTCTGCTCTTCAACAACAGCAACAGCATGCGCGAGCGCATGACTTTGTGTGCTCAATACCGGTTACCGTACGAGTTCCTGGTTCAAACCAGTGTCTTGGAGATGGACGATGATCGACCATCTGGCCGCGGATATCGAGCGCGCTGATGAGTCGCAACAAGCAGCTGGTCTGCTTGTCGCAGGCCAAGCACCGCTCGGTGTGGTGGGGTCGCTTATGCGGGACAGCCATCCAGGGAGAGCGGAGTAATGGGACTCACTCACGCAGACGCTGCCGTTCCGAGAACTTCCATTGTTCGTGGAATCAGACAGGATGCTGGATTGAGTTGGGGAAATGATGAGCGCCTCTCGCGCTAAGGGAGAACAGTCTGGAAGCACGCATGTCTTGAGGTACACCTAGCTATAATCTTGAGACACACGTAACTTGAGGCACACGTCTCCACGAGAAGTAGCTGGCACCGGAATGTACAATGGGAGGTTAGCCCAGTACAACTCGTCGGCCTTACCACCCTTGCACCGCCGTGACACAGAGGAAGCCACCTGTCTAAACGACCGGAGCAAACGCAACACGTAGCTACACTGCCATGGGCCAAAGGTGTCATGCGTATACGAACGAACGGGCAGGGCGTACCAAGTGGCAACACTCACTATCCTGCCGACTGCGATGACCGACTTAAGCTCCCACCGCAAGGGCGGCGGGGTTTTACGCGGGGAGAATCAGCTCTTCCTCCCTCGCAAGCTGCGGGATCGGAGGGCCATGACTTCGTCATTGCTTTTTCTTCATTTGTATCTTTGAAATTATGTATATTATTAGAGTAGTACTATCTTATATATAAATATGATTGAAACATAAAAAAAACCGGCTGTGAAAGTGTAAGGAATGAGCTACAGACGTTGTCGAAGGTCCCCTTCGACGCGTCCACGTCCTCGAAAGTGAGTTCGGCGATTCCCGGACTATATAGCCGAGGCATCGCCGGACACACTTTTCTCTCAACATTAATTCAGTACATCAAATAATCTTCAGGCACTCTATACCGCTTGAAAGCCCATGATTGATAGTAAATTATAGTATTTATTTTAACATTGTATATGTGCTTTGTTTCTGTTTCACAAGCAAAACATTGCTAAAATGTGTCTTACTTATAGTATATATTCATTTGTATAATTCTGAGTGGGCCTAAAGCTTCATTCTTTGTGCAGAATTCATGTAATTTATATCAAATAAGAGTCTGAAAAAGAATTGAGTCCATAGGTGCTATGGAAGTAGTTGAACTCGAAAGTGGTGCTTTGAATGCATCACATCGAGTGAAACTTGTGCAGATGTGTTCATCCCTCAAACACATTTGAGCACTTTAAGTTTGTTTTGTTAGCAACTTCCGATCTAGCACCTCAGTAAGATCTATATATGTGTCTAGTATATCTATCTAATGAATACCAAATTTTTGAACATCAGGAACATATGGAATTGAGCTGCAAATGTTGAGAAATGGGTCAAAAGTGCTCAAAATGACCATTATTCGAGTATCTTCCAATTTACAAACAGCGTACAAGCAACGCATGGCTTCCAAAATTTTATTTGAGCTACAGAAGCATACATAGTATCTTCCTGTAAATTATCAAGGCTATCAAAGGTCTGAAAGGTAATAGAGAAATCGAAGAAACCGTCAAAATATGCATTATGCAAAGATTGACATGTTCTTCACCTATTTTAGCACCAATTGTGTTACTTATGAGCCCCGTTATTTTTGTGCAGCTTCATATTACCATTATGAAGAAGTGCGCATATTGTGCCTTATAAGATATGAGCTGTATAAAATTACATTGCAATGTTTTAGATATGTTTGAACTATGAAAAATGCAGAGATTTACCATTTTGAGTAATTTCACGCGGCATCTCAGGGTCGAATCGTGCCACTTCGTGCGTCGTTGTTGTCACTATTGCTTTCTTCACAAACTCCTCCAACCTCCTACGTCGACTTCGGGGGACCACTCCTCACTTGCAATGGACGCAAGCTTTGGCTCTTCAGGCACTCTCAGCAGTGCCGCCGCTACATTGACCGACTGCGCTGGTTCGAGCAGCACAGTCTTCCTTCGCGACTGGTGAGTTTGCGGTGGCACTCACAGGGAAGACAGCGGATGTCGGCGAGAGCGGGCGGAAAGCTTATGTTGCTCTTCTTCGAGCAGGAGGTCATGAGTGAGTATTGTTTATCTTCTTTCACTGCCGTTCACCTCACCAGTCAGCGCGCAACGTTTCAGGTCTTCTCTCTCTTTCAACGCTGGTCACCCACTGCACAACACCCGCACGCCCATACGCCCATCCTTCGCTACCCTGGCGCAGTATTCCCGCCTCTGGTCGAATAAGCGTCAGGTCGGAACTCACTTCACACCACTCTTCGCTCATATCATTCTTACCCCGACCGCGTTCTCGGTGAGTGGACTGGTCTTAATTGCTTATATTCTGGGACAATTCTAATGTTGACACGACCGCAGCTTCACAGGTCGCTGCAAGGTCAGCGACCTTCTATATCCTCTCTCCAGAGAAGCCAGACAAGGTGTACGCTTCCGCTATGGCACACATGCTCTGGGTTCTGGCGGCCGCAAGCGCAGAAGTGTCGACGACAGAGGCAAAGGTCGGGATTTCAATGATCAATCCAATAGAAGAGAGCTGGAACCGCAACAGAAAGTCTCTTGCTGGGATATCTGCAGTATGTGCGCAGGCCATCGCTATGGCTAACTGGGTCAGGGAGAAAGCTGGCTCTCCACTCATCCAAATGCCTGAAGTAGGCCGCATTTACGGCGTCGTCAAGCCCGGTTTTGTCACTCTTCTGGAATCACCCCCTCAACCTCATCAAACATCGAGGTCATGGATCTGCTCTTCAAGCAGGCCGCCATGTCCACTTCCTCAAGGGCAAACGAGCCTATGAGCATCATCACCATGGGTGTCGCGCGACGTCGTTATTCGGCTGCCTCAACAAGGCCTTGATGGACACTCGGTCCATGGGTGGGTTGTGCAGCTACTTTCGTCCTTGGTAAGTCCATTTTTACCACACAGTTCAGCTGCGAACAGTTGGCTGATGATGCAATCAAGCTGTGGTGTCGGCTTCCTGTTGAGGATGCTCTGCATACCAAACCCGCGAGCTATATGCGTACAACGCGTCGACCCCGACAGGCCATGCACGGGCCACGGGCTGCCCCCGCCCAGAGATGCGAGGCCGTGGTCGCGCCCGCAAGCGACAAACGCGTAGCGGGGAATGCGCTCCATTCCCCGCCGCGCGCGTACCCGCCCGGCGCGTGGCCGCGCTGCAGTACTATCTATTTATAATGTATTTATATTGTATTTTAATTAGCTGGGTCTGGACCATTATGGTCCAGGCCCATTGGAAATATATTTAATTTCAAATTTTCCGTGCCCATAGAGGGTCCTATGGCCCCCTACAGCAAAGCCCTGAAGTGCCGTGTGTGGCAGACCCGGCACGAGTGCCAGACCACGGCATTGTGCTGCCGCTTGCCTGCCGGGTAAGGGTCTTCGTTATCAACGATAATTATTAAATGCTTTTGCGATAATTATCGCTACAGACCACTGCTGCCAGCAAAAATGAAGCTCACTATATGAGTAAATACTCTACTAGAATATGACATGAGTGACCATCAGGGTGAGATGGATGATCATAAGTGAGCTTCATATGTTGCTCACCCTTGAAGCTCACTTTGCCCCTACCTATAGAGGGTGTATGCAGCAATAGATATATAGATATATAATGAATGCCTATCTAATAATTGAGCATACCCACCGCTTTTTTGAGCTATTTATAGTGTCCAGGCACTGCTGATTGACAGCATGCTGTAATATATCAGAATTTCATAATTTCCGCCCGTTTTGGCATATGAGGCACATCAGGGTCTAGGACCCTGAGGTCCGGCAGGTTCCAGGTCACCTGGAGCTGTTACCGCTTCAGGAGGCCGTGGGAATAAATTCAAATTAGCCTTTGCAGGCTCTACAGGCATCCAAAAATAGCGCAAAAATAGCCAATAAATCAGAAAATATTCTGGGGCACTGCCGCTTTGCGAAAGCGTGGGAATTACGCATTGGGACGATCCAAAATGGGTACGGGGGTGCTCTGGGCCACCTTGGGCCCTTCCTAAAGCGGTAAAATCATTATAAAATAGATAATTATATTAGCACTCAAGTGCATATATGCAGGCTTCCCCTGGGCTTACCGGCTGCATATAAAATAAATAAAATCGGATTATATTAGTAGAAGCATATTGAACATGTTCCAGATAGCTATATATGGTAATTCTAGCCAGGAACATACCAGAAACATCAAAACACATTCTGGTTGACATGCTAATACTACCGGGCTCATTTCACCACATTGGGATACCCCCGGGATGCAAATCTTGATGGGATTCCATTGCTGCATAGTACTAGAGTCCAAGCAGTCATTAATCATGGCAGGGGAGTCATTTTACATAGCACTGTTGATTATTCTTTTATTTAAATGTTATTTTCATTACTGCACTTCTACTGCATGTAATGGCGCGTTTAGATAGCCAAAATAGATCTCTTTAACGAGGGGAACAAGAATATGCAGCCCGAATTGTCACACAGTCACTACTGAGCTCAGTAACACACTTTTATGTTTCCGTGTGCATGCAAAACTTGTACAGCCTCTACAGACACTCCTGTACGTGCTACACGTGTACTAATGACTTTGATTGACTTTATATATGTCTCACGTATACTCCACGAAGTTTTACGTCAATCGGGGCTTGTCTTGAATTGATATTAAGCTTACAATATTGAGAAAGAACAGTCATTTTTAATTTTACGGGAGGCTTACGGGTCAGGCACACAATGCCAAACAGCCATCATAAGTATCCTAAACATAATCCAAATGCATGTTTGGGGTACAGATAGAATGTATAGGTTATATGTGTTTTGGACATGTCATACATATACTGATATTACAAGTAGCAATCCACCCTACAATGTTGCATATGACTTGCACATTCTAACTACATCTCAAACATGCATTTGGATTATGTTTAGGATACTTATGATGGCTGTTTGGCATTGTGTGCCTGACCCGTAAGCCTCCCGTAAAATTAAAAATGACTGTTCTTTCTCAATATTGTAAGCTTAATATCAATTCAAGACAAGCCCCGATTGACGTAAAACTTCGTGGAGTATACGTGAGACATATATAAAGTCAATCAAAGTCATTAGTACACGTGTAGCACGTACAGGAGTGTCTGTAGAGGCTGTACAAGTTTTGCATGCACACGGAAACATAAAAGTGTGTTACTGAGCTCAGTAGTGACTGTGTGACAATTCGGGCTGCATATTCTTGTTCCCCTCGTTAAAGAGATCTATTTTGGCTATCTAAACGCGCCATTACATGCAGTAGAAGTGCAGTAATGAAAATAACATTTAAATAAAAGAATAATCAACAGTGCTATGTAAAATGACTCCCCTGCCATGATTAATGACTGCTTGGACTCTAGTACTATGCAGCAATGGAATCCCATCAAGATTTGCATCCCGGGGGTATCCCAATGTGGTGAAATGAGCCCGGTAGTATTAGCATGTCAACCAGAATGTGTTTTGATGTTTCTGGTATGTTCCTGGCTAGAATTACCATATATAGCTATCTGGAACATGTTCAATATGCTTCTACTAATATAATCCGATTTTATTGTATTTTATATGCAGCCGGTAAGCCCAGGGGAAGCCTGCATATATGCACTTGAGTGCTAATATAATTATCTATTTTATAATGATTTTACCGCTTTAGGAAGGGCCCAAGGTGGCCCAGAGCACCCCCGTACCCATTTTGGATCGTCCCAATGCGTAATTCCCACGCTTTCGCAAAGCGGCAGTGCCCCAGAATATTTTCTGATTTATTGGCTATTTTTGCGCTATTTTTGGATGCCTGTAGAGCCTGCAAAGGCTAATTTGAATTTATTCCCACGGCCTCCTGAAGCGGTAACAGCTCCAGGTGACCTGGAACCTGCCGGACCTCAGGGTCCTAGACCCTGATGTGCCTCATATGCTAAAACGGGCGGAAATTATGAAATTCTGATTTATTACAGCATACTGTCAATCAGCAGTGCCTGAACACTATAAATAGCTCAAAAAAGCGGTGGGTATGCTCAATTATTAAATAGGCATTCATTATATATCTATATATCTATTGCTGCATACACCCTCTATAGGTAGGGGCAAAGTGAGCTTCAAGGGTGAGCAACATATGAAGCTCACTTGTGATCATCCATCTCACCCTGATGATCACTCTATCATGATATATCTCAAGTGTTAGCTCACAAGTGAAGCTCACTCATATGATATCAACAGTGAGCTTTACTCACACTTGAAGCTTCATTTTAGCTGGCAGGACTGTACAGACTCACAATTCTAGTTGGTACTGGTGGGCGAGCGGGGCCTACCGCCGCGCGCGTGCACGCGCGCCGGCTTTTTTTTGTATATAAAACATTAATTAGGTATCAGGGTAGTTGGCCTGGACCGTTACAGTGGTCCAGGCATTTGAAATACATTATTATTATTATTTTTCAAATTTACGTGGCCATCTGAAGGGTTCAGGTGGCCCCGAAGGCTAAACCCTGCTGTGCCGTGCTCGGCAGACCCGGCACGAGCGCCAGGCCACGGCATCAAGCTGCCGTATGGCCTAAAACACTGCTTTTTGCTTATCGTCGATAACTCTGAGAAAGGTGTTTGATAACTATCATAGATTCTACAGAATATTAGTTGGTACTGGTGGTTCCAGTTCGACCTCTTCCTCTCCGCGTGCCACGCTAATCCCCGCCAAACTCCTCACCTGCTTCGTACCTCGTCATGAGCCTCGTTGCGCCTTCAAGCTCCATCGGATATCAAATGCAATATGCACACGCCCGTCAGGTTGTTCTGTTCCACGTTCTTGCGCATCTTGAAGCAATGCGCCTGTCCGACGAGTGTCGCTGACACGCATACGTGTCATGGCAGCAACGGATGGACCAGCTGTACAACTGGCTGTTGCTGCCGAGGTTGGAGGGGTTGTTGCTGAGGAAATGATTGGTACTGGATTCTTGTTGTTGTTGTTGCTGCTGTTGCTGTTGTTGTTGTTGTTCGACGACGGACAAGACTCGCCACGTATGGAGTGAGTGACGACATCGACGAAGTATATGCCAGGTTCGCTTCCTGCTTGACCACGGGGCCATCACTCAACCCGAGGGAAAAGAACAGCCTCGGGTACGACTCACGTTCGATATAGGAAGGAGTTGACATCAAGATTGGTGGCGGATGACTTTGGCATACTGAGTCAAAGAGATCCTTGATTCGTCGCCCGCCAGCCCTAAGAACTCACAACAGTTCCACTGAACGAGCCAATCCCGTCGCCCACGCAAAGTCAAGAAGACGACTGGATGTCCCTTCTTCAACGGGACCATCGTTCCTGTCCGAGGACACACATGCTGAGGTACGCGTCTTCTGAAAGCCCCGCGACATCGAGATTGGTGAAGGATGGCACGCTGACCCAGCTGAGTATGAGTTTCTCGCTTGTCTTCACTGGCGACCCGGGAAAGAATATCCAGCTTTCTTCTCGCCTACCTTGGCAGGGACCCTCTCCAGATCTACGAGAGGAACATCTCCGGTCCAACAAGATCCTTGGTCGTCGCATCCGCCAGCCTCAAGAGTTTGCGAGACAGTTCCACTGAACGAGTCCATCCCGTCGCCTACGCCAAGCCAACAGGATGACTAGATTTTCCCTCTTTGACATGTCCAAGCATTTGCGACAGTACCACTGAACGAGCCCATTCCGTTGCCAAAGTGGTCTTCATCCTGCAATTGGTCTGTTGGTTCAGGCAAGGACTTCTTCGGCAAATTCGTCGCCCATGGCTAGGAAGAAGACAAGAAGACGACCAGATTTTCCTTCTTCGATGTGCCCATCGCTCCTAACCTCGAGTACAAGCAAGTGTAACCTTCCACTTGACGAGGACGCACATGCTGAGGTACGCGCCTTCTTGACCATGGTGTGGTGCCATTTTCCACCCGACGGGGACGGCTGTGTCTTCTTTTCGACCTGGTCCCAGTTCCTGTAGTGGAGTACCAACTCTGTAAGGTATCCTGCATCGCAAGGCGGTTGTTTGGGTTGTTAGCAAGCAGTTGCCGCATCAAATTACATGCCTCTGGGTAATGCTTCAACACCCGCGGCTCATTCTCAGTTTGCGCCCCGCATTCATCTTCTCGTGTGCATGCCCCTTTCCCGAGCCCGCCACTCCGCCTTCAAGCTTCTTTGCCTTGCGCTTCTCAAGCACTGGTCGTCCGTTAGTTCGCGCCTCGCATCATCTTCTTGGGCGCACACTTGAAGCCTCAAACACGCGTTGGATCCTGCACGACATCGCTGGTGGTAACCCTCGGTAGTCACTACATCCCCCTTCTTCACCGCTTCCAGCTCATACTTGCTATTCACGAGCAGCATCCCGGCGAACCCGAGAGTGTTACGCATCAAGCTGCGTACCCTTGTTTACACCTTGTTTGTTTTCCACTTGACTTACTCTTCCACGTCTATTCTTGCATATGCGTACACATATGCATCATCCTTTCATTGTTACAAATTCTAACTATGTCAGCGGCCCCCTTTGTTCCGACGGACTCCCGCGACTCCACACCCTTTGCCCTATCTGTTTCTATTCTTGTCTTTGCTCAGTCATCCTTGTTTCTTATCGTCCAATCCCGGAGCCCCACATGTAACCCTTTGCCCTAACCCTCTGCCCTGCTCCCACACTATTATTAGTAGCCTATTGTCTACGGACCTATTGTTCTCTGCTTATTGTTCATCAGATGTATCTCCGCTCCGCAGCTATAGTATATAAACCCCTGTACTTAGCATGATCGAACCCTAAGTTCGATCTCCTTTGTCAAACCCCCCGTCTCTAGTTACACTATACATCTGCTTTATCTCTACTCCACATCGTAGGCCTTTGTCTATACTTAAAGACTCTAAGTGTTGAGCCCTAGCTCCGCTATTAGTCTTAGCAACCAACGTTGCGAAACCCAACTATACGAGACCGTAAGTTGAGACGTAACAATTAGATCGAACTTATCTACCGTCGAAGACATCTGTCTTTACGACTACAGTGTTGAGCCTTAGCTCCACGTACTACTAACCAGTTGTAAACCTATCTAGTCCAGAAGAACTACCGCTCGAGGTAATCCCTTCAGTGTAGCAAGGTGCTCATCGATTGCAAGAGGGAGGCCAAGGAAAACTTCGAGAGTTGCGATCCGAAGATTAAGAAAACCGCTCCAGCTCATTGGTTGATTAAAACCCCGGACAGTAGCGTTACGAAGAACAGGAACCAACTTCTGTCATATACAACGGGACCGTAGCTGTGCACACAGGAAGAGGACTCAGTACCTGCAAAGAAGGCATAAAGCTGCTAGCCTAGTCTTTGGGACGCCTATTGGACAACGAGCAAACATTTGCAGACGTGCCGCTTGATACAGCGAAGGGAGACCGATCCAGAAATCGAAGAACAGACAAGCTGTTAAAACATCAATAGTTATTCACCACGGCAAACCTAATCCCAAACGGAGTTCAGATTCTTGACCAGACCAACACCAATCAACGTGACAACCTAGGACGCCCCATATACGAAATCCGATACTCAGTCACCAATTGCTATCAATACGATTCATACAGTTTCACCCAATACTGCGACGATACTGTTTGGACAATCACTCGAACTGCGAGTCCCATTGTCAACCACAGTGACACTTTCATCCTCTACCACACCAACCCAGACGCATTCTTCTACCTCGAAAACTTCGCCCCCAACAAAGTCCGCATAATCCACATCTGTGGAAGTGACCGTCGACTTCTAAGGATACACTACACCGTACCGCCATCGTGGCTGACATCCTATCCCTTCCAGCCCTTGACGATCCTATCTACTCTACCAGAGACCTCATCCGAAACCGATTCCTCGCATTTGCCGAAGAGTTCGACGACATCCTAAATCGAATCCGAACACTCTTGGACGAACGATATCGTGATTGGATTTCAGCTGTTGAATACGCACAATACACTCGAGATCAACAACAACCTTGGATATACAAATACGGACTCTTGTGGCATCATACACGCTTATTCATCCCTCGAGAAACTTACCTACGTCGTTTCTTTATTGGTCACATACATTTCGATAATCACGGAGAAATGTTACATCGAAGTGAAGCAGAAACCACACGTCTTGTAGCAAGACATTTCTGTTGGGCAAATCTCAGCGACGACGTCAACCACTACATCTTTCAGTGCACCTGTCAACACCACCAACCCACACCCAATAACACTGTCCATCACTACCTAGCACCGCCCATCGAAATACCTGAAGACCACGTTACTGCTCATACTCTCAACTCTTACTACGACGACTCAGACAGTTACGGATATCATTCCGGAACCGATTAGTCACCACGGCAGATAAAGGCAAAAACAAGTCTTCCTCGCGTCAGACTACTCAAACACCTGCTATACCATCATCATCAACTAAACCAAGTCGAACCCAAACTACGCAAACACCTGTTGTTCCTACAGCCTCAACCAGTCAAACATCCGAACCAACGTACACCAGCGTTGTTAAAGCACCACCACCACATCGAAACCTACACTTCAACAGAGAGACACAATTCTTTTACCTCACCTTCGAAGGAGAAGTAGGGAAACGACCTTGGTCCTACGACCCATCTGTACGTAGGTGGACGCCTATTGCAGCAAAATCAGCAACAGCAGGACGAGCCTTCTTCATTGCCAATACACCTAACTGGGAAGACCTTGCCAGCCGATCTCTAGCAGGAGAATTTGATAATCGCGAACCACCCCCACCACCATTTCCTACAACCCTCACCTTCAACGAAGAAACTCAACTCTTTCACTTCCAAAATAGTGACGGAACCCTCTCAGAGACACCTTGGGTGTGGAACCCTATCAACGACGAGTGGACTACCGTACCCCCAGGTTGGGACCCAAGAGAAGCATACGAAATTTCAACACCCAACTGGAGGGAGTTAAAAGACGAATATTACCGCCGACACCCTGAACTTACCCGCCAACCAACACCACCCCCTCGAGAACCAGCACTGAGCCGTGAACCCTCACCAATTCGCGAATCATCTACTGAATCGCCTACCCCAGCCCCTCAGGATCCACCCAAAGACCTCTTTGAAGAACCGTTTAAACGACCAGTATCACAACAGTCTTCTATATCAGGAACCTCCCACTACTCTTTTGCAGAAAAAACTCCCACTCGACCAACAACCAATCCTAACCTACCTCCCATAAGACCAAAACCCTCTCTCACATACACTCGTCCTCATATCGAACCACTATCACGAAATACAATGGCTGATACACAAACTATTACAGTTACAGACGCCTCATTCTTCCGCCCCCCACCTGGAGAAGAAAGTATTAGTGCCTGGCATGGCTTCGGACAAGGAGGAAGAATGTGGGGACCAGCAAGAAATCGAGGACGAGATGATAGACCACCTGGAGGAAACCCACCAGGAGGAGGAGGAGGACCAGGAGGAGGAGGAGGAGGACCAGGAGGAGGAGGACCAGGAGGAGGAGGACCTGGAGGACCTGGAGGACCTGGAGGAGACGACAACGAACCTGAACCAAATAACGTCAATCAAGCCTTTATTCCGATGAAAATCAAACCCTTCACCGGAACTCAAAAGGATGTTGATCGATTCCTCATGCAATGCAACGTTTTCCTACAACTCAACGCACAACAATATGACACAGATCACCGATGCATCGCATTTATGATTTCCCACTGCTCAGAACCAGGATCCATACCATTTGCCACCCAATATGTCGCATCGGGTCGACTCCAAACAGATACCTTTGAGGAGTTTATTCAGGAATTCGAACGAACCTTTGTATCATCGGAACTCACTGTCCAAGCTCAACTAGAACTGGATAACCTTCGTCAAACGGGATCTATCAAATCATACAATCTTGCGTTTAAACCACTGATACAACGCGCTTGAATCACTGGATATATTGCTCAACGTAACCAATATTGGAAAGGACTCAATAACAGCCTCCTACAAAAGTTACTAGCTTGTCATCCACAACCTACTACAATGGACGGATGGTACTATCTTGCCACCAAACTGGACACTGGCTATAAGATTGGTCGCGCAATGGATAGACGCCCCAGATCGAACGAATACCAATCCACTCGACGACCTACACGCCAAGCCAACCGACAAATCCGCGCCATTACCAACGAAGCGTACATTGAAGAGGAACCCTCCGATAACTCTTTCAATGACATAGATCAGCTCGTCGATTCAGCAGTCAACCATTTATTCCTTGCGCGTTTATCAACAGAAGAATACCAGCGACACATGAAAGACAACCTCTGTTTCAATTGTCACAAACCAGGACATCGTACCGCTAAATGTCCTCAGCTACATCCCAAACGCAACAACAGATCTCGATGGCCAAACTCACGCACACCTAAAGCCAAAGTCATCCGTCAGATCACAGCTACGGATGATCAAGACGAATACTCGGAACCCGAAAACGAAGATGACAACCAAGAACTGCTCTCAACCGAAGATCGCGCTGCCCAAATTCAACAACTTCTCATTGGTCTTGACGATGACACGGTCAATCAAGTCTTTGATAAAGTTGAGGAAGCAAATTTTTGAACGACGAAGAGCTTCCGCAGCCATCTCTCTCGTTGAATATTCGGCTGCTCATCAACTCTATTAACGACAATCATGCCTTACGAATTCCGATTACCTTCAGCTATAACAATAAAATCCACAAAGTGACTGCACTTCTAGACACCGGAGCCGAAGGTCTATTCATTGACCGAAAACTCGTAGAAAAACTTCATCTAAAAACAATCAAATTACAACATCCACTGCGACCCAAGAACGTTGATGGAACACTCAACAATGCCGGACGTATCACCTCTTATGCACCTCTTCAAGTCAAACTTGGAAATCAACAATATGCTATGCGATTCTATGTTACCACCCTTGGAAAAGAAGAATTTATTCTTGGGCTACCATGGTTCAAGAAATATAAACCAAAAATCGACTGGGATACAGGATCCATACAGCTCAATCGCGTCAACATCTCGACTCAGCTTGCACAACAAGCTCGAAAAGGATTTGAAGCTGCTAAACCACTTCTAGATCTTGTACCTCGCCAATATCACCAATTTCTTTCCCTATTTGACGAAGAAAAAGCACACCGTTTTCCACCAAAACGACCATATGACCACGCTATCGACCTCAAACCAGACTTCATTCCCAAACGGCACTCTCCATATCCACTATCTCTTCCGCAACGCGCCGCTCTGGACACCTTCATCAACGAAAACCTTAAAAATGGATATATACGACCTTCCAAGTCACCTATGGCATCACCCCTTTTCTTTGTTGACAAGAAAAACGGAACTCTACGACCCGTACAGGACTACCGTTACCTCAACAATGGTACAATCAAAAACGCGTACCCATTACCACTTGTTCAAGACCTTTTGGACAAACTCCACGGATCACAATACTTCATCGCTCTAGATATTCGATGGGGATACAATAACATACGAATTAAAGAAGGAGACCAATGGAAAGCTGCGTTTACCACTCAACGAGGACTTTTCGAACCAACAGTTATGTTTTTCGGCTTATGCAATTCTCCAGCAACTTTCCAACACTTTATGAACGACATCCTTGGAGAAGAAAATCTTACTGAACCATCTCTTGGTTTATATGGACGACATTCTCATCCATGCCCCAACCTTACCAGAACTTATCCACCGCGCCAAACGCGCCTTCACAATCCTTCAACGAAATGACTTATACTTCAAACCCACCAAATGTTTCTTCCATACACAGAAACTCACTTATCTAGGACTCATCATTACGCCTAATCACATCCAAACGGATCCTACCAAGATCGAAGGCATCACCAAATGGCCAGTACCCACCAACGTCAAAGATGTTCGCTCATTTACTGGTTTCACCAACTTTTATCGCCGATTTATCCCACACTACGCCGAGATTACCAAAGCACTGGACAACCTCAAACGAAAAGACCAACCGTTTGTTTGGACTGAGGTTGAACAGAAGGCATTTGACGCACTCAAAGCTGCATTTTCTCAACATCCGCTACTTCTAATGCCGAATCCCCACAAACCTTTCTTCTTAGAAACCGATGCTTCCAAAGTCGCTACCGGAGCTGTCCTTCGCCAACATGATGACAACAATGTTCTTAAACCCATTGGATACATTTCGCAATCACTCAACTCAGCCGAACGTAATTACGAAATTTACGACAGAGAACTACTTGCCATCATTCGTGCCCTTAATACTTGGAAACATTATCTCCTCGGATCACCACATCAAGTCACCTTGTGGTGTGACCATCGCAATCTAACCTATTGGAGAGAAGCCCGGCGACTTTCACCCCGTCAAGCTCGATGGCATTTGTTGTTATCACAATTCGACCTTCACATTACACATGTTCCCGGCAAACAGATGATACAATCTGACCTTCTATCACGCCGGGCGGACCATGTTAAACAGGGGGAGAATCTAAACGAAGTTTCTATAATGCTGCCGAACGACCTCTTCATTTCCGCATTACAAGACCACAATGATTCGGAAGACGAAGAAGAAAGCATTAACTACGAGTCTGACGACGACCTTCCAGACACTGATGACCTGACGAAATCCATCAAAGAATCAATGAAGAAAGACGAATACCTCACCAATACCATTTCTCAACTAAAGAAGAAGCTACCACCCGCTCGAACCGCACTCAAAGACTGGTTTTTCGACGACACTGGCATTTCATACTTCAAAAACCGCATCTATATCCCGGATAATCTCGAATTAAAACGCACAATCTTACGACTTCACCATGATATCCCAGTACGCGCTCACCCTGGTATATTCAACACTCTGGAACAAGTCCGAAGAACGTATTATTGGCCCCGAATGCAGAAATTTATATCAGATTACGTCCATGGATGTGCACTATGCCAACAAATGAAAGTCAATCACCACCCAACCGCACCACCACTAATGCCTATCGCCGCCGATAAGAACTCTTTTCCATTCTCTCACGTCAATATGGACTTCATCACCGACCTTCCAATGTCCCATGGATACGACACCCTTCTATTGGTCATTGATCACGATTGTTCCAAAGCTATTGTTCTCATCCCTTGCGAAAAGACAATAGACGCCATCGAAACAGCACAACTATACTTCGATAACGTATACCGACGATTTGGACTTCCCATCCGCATCATCTCCGATAGAGGACCTCAATTTGCTTCTAAAGCATTTCAAGAACTATGCAAAATCGTAGGAATCAAATCATCTATGTCAACCGCTTATCACCCGCAAACAGATGGACAAGCAGAACGAACCAATCAAGAGATCGAAGTCTATCTTTGAATCTATTGCACCGGAGAACCCGAAAATTGGTCTCAACATATTCCCAACATTGAATTCGCCCATAACAACCGCGCTCACACAGTCACCAAAAGAACCCCTTTCTCGCTTCTCATGGGATATGAACCAATTGCCTTACCCCTGAAACACCCGAAATCGAACGTTCCATCAGTATCCCAACGACTTGCCAATCTCACGGTCTACCGGTCAGAAGCCTTAGCCGCTCATTCAGTTGCTGCTATGGTTATGAAAGAACGTCCCTTCCGGAACTTCAAACCATTCAATAAAGGCGACAAAGTCTGGCTAGACTCCAAGAACCTCCGAATCCCTGGCCTATCACAGAAGTTCAAGGAGAAACGTGACGTACCATTCCGGATCAACAAAGTCTTATCGCCACTAGTTTATGAACTAGATCTCTCACGGACTAAATGGAAGATACACCCGGTATTCCACGCTGCGCTTCTCGTGAGATACACCGAGACCGAAGCATATGGACCGCCCCACAGTAATCCCCCACCTGACCTGATCGAAGGACAAGAACAATACGAAGTCGAAGCCATCCGTGCCCACCGTGGAAACAGCACTAGACGAAGATACCTTATAAAATGGAAAGGTTACCCCACTTCTGGAAACTCATGGGAACCTGAGTCCAATCTCCGAAACGCACAGACCATTCTCAAAGCCTATAAGAAGCTCCACCAACTTGCCTGAATGCCCGCATCCCACAAACTTGTTTGCTTCTCTTATCCCCACTCCTCTAACATCGTCAACGACGCCACTCTCTCTGCATCATACCAACAACCCATTACTCCTGAACCCACAACCCTCGTATTACCGCCTACCTCGACTCCAACGCGCCCCGGTTACCTGGACGCCGTCCGACCCTCATTCATAAAAACAAAAACAGAAAAACATTTTATACCTGACTGGCAGAAAGTATACTCCAACCGTCTGCACGTCCCCACCCTCTCTACATTCCTCATTCATTGCTTCTACTTCGACCCTGATCACGCACAACAACTCGTCAACTACTTCAACATCTCTGCCCGCGTCCAACCACCTCTCACTCTGACCCGACCAATTGTCCGACATCGCCGCAAACACATCAGTCACTTCGAACCTCAACGCTCTGATCCTTACTGTACCTGCAGTTGTTGCCACTACAACTGTCCAACTCACTCTCTTTAGACAATGCCCCCGTCCCGCACTCAACGACCTTCGCCTCGCATCAATCCCACCCTTCGAACACCTATACCAACCTTTCGACACCGACAGACATCAACATCGACCATCTCACCCAGGCAGAATCAAGAAGAGTCCTTAACCTCTTTACCAATCGAACTATTCACCAACGTCTCAGTACCTCGACGTCCGATGCTACCCCCCTACTCACCATCTGGACTCAATTCTACGACATCGCCACCCGCGGTCAAGAAGTCATGGAAACCAACATCTTTATTGTGGAAGGAGCCCTTCGACTACTCCGATCCTCTCAAACTTCATTTGAAGACGCCCGTCGCTACGCCCTGGACCAATTCCTCACTCACGCACCACCCGCAATCACCGCACCACCAGTCATCGATCTCACTACAGAAGATGAAGTCGTGGATCTCACAAACGATCTCATCAATTCGGTCGGCATTCAAGTCCCTGAACGCCCAGGCCTCACCGATCGCTTATCGGATCCTATGGAGCTCAAGTCACCAAGCCCTGCATACGAAGTCCACACCGCACCACCATCACCAGTCACCAGTCCAAAACCGGACAACAATCCCTTCTCTCAACCATGGCTCTCGATTCTTCGACCACTTGCTCGACGCACACCCCCGTTGAACACCAATACGATCTGGCCGCCTCCACCTGCGAATCGTATACATGTCCATATTGTCATAAGCGAGCACCTGGACACATCGCCTCAGAATGCAACGATCATCGATGCGTCTCATGCGGACAACAAGAAGGTCATGACGACGAATGCGCTACCTTCCGAGTCCTCCAACAACGTGTTCAGAGACGTATAAAGGAACGCAACTCCTCTCAAAGCGACTAAAGCACCTGTTGCTCACCACCGGATACCCTATTGGCGTTAACTTCGCCTATATGGCACGTTTTTCTTACTTTCTTTATTGGACTTAACTTGTCCCTATAACGGCCATTTTCTCTTTATCTATTAACTGATTTCCACTACGTTTCAATTTAAGAACGGGGTAATGTTACAAATTCTAACTATGTCAGCGGCCCCCTTTGTTCCGACGGACTCCCGCGACTCCACACCCTTTGCCCTATCTGTTTCTATTCTTGTCTTTGCTCAGTCATCCTTGTTTCTTATCGTCCAATCCCGGAGCCCCACATGTAACCCTTTGCCCTAACCCTCTGCCCCGCTCCCACACTATTATTAGTAGCCTATTGTCTACGGACCTATTGTTCTCTGCTTATTGTTCATCAGATGTATCTCCGCTCCGCAGCTATAGTATATAAACCCCTGTACTTAGCATGATCGAATCCTAAGTTCGATCTCCTTTGTCAAACCCCCCGTCTCTAGTTACACTATACATCTGCTTTATCTCTACTCCACATCGTAGGCCTTTGTCTATACTTAAAGACTCTAAGTGTTGAGCCCTAGCTCCGCTATTAGTCTTAGCAACCAACGTTGCGAAACCCAACTATACGAGACCGTAAGTTGAGACGTAACATTCATCATACTTTCATCATTACTCCACTTCTCCACTCGCTCCACTACTCCATAGTTGTACTACTCCACTCTCCGACCGGACGATGTCATCCAGTCCTTCCTTCCGACGGACTGACATCATTTACTCCATCTTCCGACATCATACTCCACTAATTAGAGCCACTTAGTACGGACTCACTCCACTTCGCTCCGCTATGATGTAACTTCCTTCGGAGACCTTTTCGCTCCACCTTATTGTTCTCTACAGTATATAAGTGCATGTACATAGGCCCCAGGTTGACACTCAAGTCAATCCTCCTATAGTCTTTTACAATCACGTACCAAAGACTCTGTTCATCCACGACTTCCAGTATAAGAGACCCTCACAAAGCGGACCCTCTCATACTGTACCTTGCTACTTCACCCAACAACGCTTTGGTCACTTATCATTTCCGTGATAAGTCAATCGAAGCCGTGAACGTAACAATTAGGATTGACTTCTTTCTCAACTGAGATTGATCTCAACTCCGACACACTCCTCCTCATTCCACAGCAGGAATTAAACGGCAACCCCTACGTATTTCAATCCGGAATACTTGACAGTTAAGCATCTCAACTGGCCATTGAATACTAACCATCAAATAGGAACGAAAGACATACGAACGACAGTACAATCGAACACACCAAGCATACAGTGTACCCACACTTATCTTGGAAGGAAGCAATAGGAAACGATCAAAGAACTAAGCAGGTTCACGCCAGAATTTACGGTCCTTGTTACGCGTTTGGTTGGTGATAGCGTGAAGAAGAGGATAGCGACCCAATCAAGCAGCTTAGCCACGTCCAACGTAACTCGAAGAGAAGAAGGAAGCAGAGGAACAGTCTAATCCACTAGCGAAACTGCAACGCGATACAGGCACAACCCTCACTCGTTGACGACTGCAATACACGGTGAACATCGATACAGCACATCGATTATCCAGTGAACCAAAGGAAGAAAGAAGGACGAGCATATACAAAGAGTCGAAGTATACTCACGTATATCTTTACAAAGTAGCTCAAAGGGACGATAACCCGAGGAACTGCCCAACCTGAGGATCACATTACTACTCGCCGATCGTACGGAAATACCGTTGGAAAGTGTGATAAGGATTAACATCCTTAGCCCCGTTTCCATCTACGACTTACAACAACCCATTCATAATTCCGACACACCCCCTCACGACCCCTCCGAACTTGACGAAAGCAGAATATCACATTCGCAGGACTACTCCGAGTACGAACACCGAGGAACAGCTGATCACGAAAGCCTCTACGATCAACTAGTACCCCCTTGACTTGAACAAGAAGTTACTCAAGCAACCTACGCATACTCCGAAGAAGAAGGTTCTAATTTCGAGAATCCCGAGCACACTTGGAACCAAGTATCCGAAGAACATCAATTACTACCTCCAGTAACTCCCGATCGACCCATCCCACAGATTACTACCCCTCCAGGAGTCCAACGAATTCTACAACCCTTTCCTCAACTTCAGACCCCTACAACTGCCCAAGGATCTCACGAACGTCTACTGCATCTTAGACGAGCCTTCCAAAGAACTCGACGCCGCATTCAGTCCTACCAGCAAATGAAATACATGAAATGCAGCCTTTGCTGATCAGGCTTGATGTATGAGATGCAGCCTTGCTGTGCATAAACAGATAATGTTTTTTGCATTATGCTCAGCCATTGCTGTAGCCATTATACATGATAGATTATTTATGGTCAGCCTACACTATTAGGGGCATATATATATGATTATAATGAATGCCTATTTAATAATTGAGCATACCCACCGCTTTTTTGAGCTATTTATAGTGTTCAGGCACTGCTGATTGACAGCATGCTGTAATAAATCAGAATTTCATAATTTCTGCCCGTTTTGGCATATGAGGCACATCAGGGTCTAGGACCCTGAGGTCCGGCAGGTTCCAGGTCACCTGGAGCTGTTACCGCTTCAGGAGGCCGTGGGAATAAATCCAAATTAGCCTTTGCAGGCTCTACAGGCATCCAAAAAATACAAAAATAACCAATAAATCAGAAAATATTCCTGGGCACTGCCGCTTTGCTCTAGCGTGGGAAATACGCATTGGGATGACCCAAATAGGGTACAAGGGTGTTCTGGGCCACCCTGGGCCCTTCCTAAAGCGGTAAAATCATCATAAAATAGATAATTATATTTGCACTCGAGTGCATATATGCAGGCTTCCCCTGGGCTTACCGGCTGCATATAAAATACAGTAAAATCAGATTATATTAGTAGGAGCATATTGAACATGTTTCTGATAGCTATATATGGTAATTCTAGCCAGGAACATACCAGAAGTGTTAAAACACATTCCGGTTGACATGCTAATACTACCGGGCTCATTTCACTACAATGGGATACCCCCGGGATGCAAATTTTGATGGGAATCTATTGGGGCATACTAGAAGAGTCTAAACAGTCATCAATCATGGCAGGGGAGGCACTTTACATAGCACAGTTGATTATTCTTTTATTTAAATGTTATTTATATTACTGCACTTCTACTGCACGTAATGGCGCGTTTAGATAGCCGAAATGGATCAGAACAACGAGGGGAACAGTAATAAGCAGCCAGAATGGTCACACGGTCTCTGGTGATGTCAATAACACACTTTTATGTTTACGTGCACATGCGAAAACTGTATGGCCTTCACAGACACTCTAGTATGTGACACATGTGTACTAATGACTTTGATCAACTGTATATATGTCTCACGTATCTCTCACGAAGTTTCACGTCAATCGGAGCTTGCGTTGAATTGATATTAAGCCTACAATATTGAGAAAGAATGGTCATTTTTAATTTTACGGGAGGTGTACGGGTCAGGCACATGATGCCAAACAGCCATTATATGTATCCTAAACATATTTCAAGTGCATGTTTGAGGCGTAGTTGGAATGTGCAAGTCATATGCAACATTGTAGGGTGGATTGCTACTTGTAATATCAGTTTACATATGACATGTCCAAAACACATATAACCAGTACATTCCAACTACACCCCAAACATGCATTTGAAATATGTTTAGGATACATATAATGGCTGTTTGGCATCATGTGCCTGACCCGTACACCTCCCGTAAAATTAAAAATGACCATTCTTTCTCAATATTGTAGGCTTAATATCAATTCAACGCAAGCTCCGATTGACGTGAAACTTCGTGAGAGATACGTGAGACATATATACAGTTGATCAAAGTCATTAGTACACATGTGTGTCACATACTAGAGTGTCTGTGAAGGCCATACAGTTTTCGCATGTGCACGTAAACATAAAAGTGTGTTATTGACATCACCAGAGACCGTGTGACCATTCTGGCTGATTATTACTGTTCCCCTCGTTGTTCTGATCCATTTCGGCTATCTAAACGCGCCATTACGTGCAGTAGAAGTGCAGTAATATAAATAACATTTAAATAAAAGAATAATCAACTGTGCTATGTAAAGTGCCTCCCCTGCCATGATTGATGACTGTTTAGACTCTTCTAGTATGCCCCAATAGATTCCCATCAAAATTTGCATCCCGGGGGTATCCCATTGTAGTGAAATGAGCCCGGTAGTATTAGCATGTCAACCGGAATGTGTTTTAACACTTCTGGTATGTTCCTGGCTAGAATTACCATATATAGCTATCAGAAACATGTTCAATATGCTCCTACTAATATAATCTGATTTTACTGTATTTTATATGCAGCCGGTAAGCCCAGGGGAAGCCTGCATATATGCACTAAAGTGCAAATATAATTATCTATTTTATGATGATTTTACCGCTTTAGGAAGGGCCCAGAGTGGCCCAGAGCACTCTTGTACCCTTTCTGGGTCGTCCCAATGCGTAGTTCCCACGCTAGAGCAAAGCGGCAGTGCCCAGGAATATTTTCTGATTTATTGGTTATTTTCGTTACTATTTTTGGATGCCTGTAGGGCCTGCAAAGGCTAATTTGATTTTATTCCCACGGCCTCCTGAAGCGGTAACAGCTCCAGGTGACCTGGAACCTGCTGGACCTCAGGGTCCTAGACCCTGATGTGCCTCATATGCCAAAACGGGCAGAAATTATGAAATTCTGATTTATTACAGCATGCTGTCAATCAGCAGTGCCTGAACACTATAAATAGCTCAAAAAAGCGGTGGGTATGCTCAATTATTAAATAGGCATTCACTACAATGGTATATATATGTGGTTATATGCCCTAGTAAAGCAAGTATTATGCTCAGCCATTCACTGTATTCTCATGTATCACAATATCAGTAATGGCTGAGCATAATGCAAAAAACATTATCTGTTTATGCACAGCAAGGCTGCATCTCATGCATGCAGTTTGCTGGTAGCAGTGCCGCATTCATAACTCCCTTACTCAACCAATCAATCAACCTGGCGAATCAAGCACCAGCTCAAGACGTTGATCGATTAATTGAAGAGAACCACCACTTTCTAGTTATCAGTGGACTCGACCATCAAATCCGAGAGCAATACCAACATGACCCCCAATACTTCCAAATCCTTGTACACACCCGATACTATCAACCCGTTAATTGGAAACTTCGATACAACATCTTTTGGCACGAAGGCAAACCATACATACCCATTGGTTATCTCCGCCCACTGCTCATTAAGATTGTTCACGAAAACCTGGCAAAATCAACTCGAACATTACTCCGAGGAAGAAACACTCATTAACATTCTCCATCTTTTCTATTGGCCCGGACAACGGAACGACGTCGCAAACGCGTGTACAGAACTGCATCTGTCAGATTCTCCAAACTCCAGCTCCGAGCAGGACTCTTACACCCCCTCCTCACGAAACTGATTGAGTTCAGTAAAGACGTTAAACTGGCACCCAAAGTACCTCCGAAACCCACAACGAAACCTCCCGCAGTACAACCCCTTCCCCCAGGAATTCAAAGACCTGCCAACGCATTCTTCGACACCGAACAACGAATTTGGTTTAGACTCCAAGAAAACCAAGAACGAAGTTATCTTTACTATTCAACCCAAAGAAACAAGTGGAGAACTCTTACAAGTAGATCTGAAATACCGCAAGCCTATCATAGCTTGAACGCCTGGTATCAAGCCATCAAACCCACCGAACAAGAATTAATATCCATCAATCGAGGACTCAACCCAACAAGACATAGCAGCCGACTTAATTCACCAAGAGTACCCCTCACTCGATTACCATCACCCACTCCTTCACAGCGCACACACACATCAGTTTATCACAACTGAACCACCAATCGTTACAGTACCCGTTCCGTCGACATCACTTGTTCCTGACCCACCGAAAACAGAAGAAAAGCCAATACTACCAAAACCCGAAGAAAAGACACCAATATCCGCAGTACCATCTATCACATTATCATCTATAAAACCCAAGGACGAAAAACCCGACACTAGTAAAGGAAAAGGAAAAGAAACCGACTTCACAGACAAATTACACGGACTACACATCGACACTCAATTCGAGCAAGGATCTACCTGGTACCCCTCATTTACTGCACCACCTACATCCGAATATCCGAAAACCTACGCTACCCAGGAAGTACAGACCGACCTTACTCAAAACCAAATCCATACTCCGAACAAATCAAGCGAAGAAGAAGACACAAGCGAAGAAGAAGACACAAGCGAAGAAGAAGACACAAGCGAAGGATCTACATCGGCTAACGCTAACGAATCTTCCCGAAACTCTCCTACACCGCCACCAGTAGCAGACGACAAAGAAGAACCCGATCTCGCTAACGAACCACCACAGAACCCTCCACCGCCACCATCTCCTTCAGACCCCGGATCTCCAGCCGAAGTTGCAATGGCCGATCAAGCCGATCACGTACCCCGAGGTACCGGAGCAAATAAACCTTTTAACTTTACAGGTAACCGACGCGAAGCTAGAAGATGGCTATCCGTAATCGAAAACTACTTGGCCCTGAACGACGGAGACTATGAGACTGACCAACGCAAAGTTCGATTTGCTATCTCATACATGACCGATGGAACCGCACTTGATCTTGCAGTTGCCATCACCAACAAGCAACAAGCACTCGATGCATGGAATCTTACATGGAACGCATTCAAGACCCGATTCAGACAACAGTTCATCTCTACAGACAGTGTTTCCGATGCATTCAAGGAACTCCAGAATATCAAACAGCAACCAAACGAGAAAGTTGACGATTACATTCATAAATTCCAACGCTTGGCAAGAGAAGCGAACATCAACGAATTTACAGTCCTATACGCCATATTCAAGAATGGACTGCTTCGACAAACCAAATCAGCTTTACTCCAGAAGGATATTCCAGTACCCGCCGATGGAGCACAGACTATGGACCCATACTACGAAGCAGCTAGGAAAATTGGCAAATCATTGGAAGAAGTTTATCAAGAGTTCAGACCCTCAAATCGACTCCGTGACCGATACGGAAAACCCTTCGAACGAACTTCATACAAGCCACGATCTAACCGATTTCACAGACGCCGACTTAACGAAATGGACATAGACTCTGACTCCGAACCAGAGCCAGAAGAACCGGAAACTTTGGAAGAATCTTTCAAGTTGTACGCGATGTACTTCAAGAAGCTTAGCGATGAAGAAAAGCGAAAGGCACAGAAAGACGGACTTTGTTTCTTTTGTGGAAAAGCAGGACACTTCGAAACAAATGTCCTACTCGACCAGCACGACCTGATAAATTCCGGAAGCCCTTCCGAAAATTCCACAACAACTTCCGACGGAATAACGGACGCTTTAAGAAGCGCAACATCAACTCTATGGATCTTGACAACGAACCCGAAGACCCGGACGATTTAATTGCAGAACGCGCAATTCAAATCCACGAAATGATGACCGGACTTAATGGACAAGAACAGGAAGCATTATTTGACATGCTAGATGAAATGCCCGATCCGAACGATGATAACGATGACATGGACGATGATGATGGAAATTTTTGATCAGACCCGAGTTGGTTAATCCGATTCAACTCAACACCATCACTATCGACGGAAACTCTCGCTCATTTCGCATACCACTCAAGATACTCGTAAACGGACACCCTCACACTCTTACTGCTCTACTTGACACCGGAGCACAACTCAATTTCATCAATTCGAAACTCGTATCAAAACTCGGAATAAACACGCAGAAAATCACAAAACCCATACTCGTCAGTAACGCCGACGGAACACTGAATACTCAAGGAAGTGTTACCAAACGAACTCGACTCAACATTATGCACCCCCATGCACTCTCAACTATGTTCTACCTCACACATATCCCAAAGGACGACATCATACTAGGTCTACCATGGTTCAAGCAAGCGAAACCACGCATAGACTGGGGAAACGATGCGATCACCATAAACAAAATCACAATCTCAACTCGTATGGAACAAGAAAAGAAACGGAAACTACCTCCGCCAGAAAAGCTCAACATCCCAAAGGAATATATGCCCTATGCCGACATTTTCTCCGAAAAAGAAATCCAGACATATCCGCCAGCGCGACCCTATGATCATCAAATCAAAACGAAACCCTCTTTTGTACCAAAAATATTTCCAACCTACAACACTCCTTACCACCAAAGACCAATACTACGCGAACTCATCAATGACCTTCTCAGCAAAGGCTTCATTAAACCTTCCGATTCACCTATGGCATCCCCACTATTTTTCGTCAGCAAGAAGGATGGAACCCTCCGACCGATCCAGGACTATCGATATCTCAACGAACATACAATCCGCGATGGATTTCCGATACCAAATACGCAAACGCTCCTGAATCAACTACATGGATCCAAGTACTTTACTACTCTCGACATCCGGCAAGGATACCACAACATCCGAATCAAGGAAGAAGACCAATGGAAAGCCGCATTCCGATGCGAAGAAGGATATTACCAACCGACAGTAATGTTCTTTGGACTATGCAACTCACCCGCCACCTTTCAACGTTTTATGAACGACATACTTGCAAAGCAAATCAACGCCAACAAGTGTATTGTCTACATGGACGACATTATGATACATGCAGCCACTCTCGAACAACTTATCTCGAATACCCTCGAAGTTTTCGAAGTTCTCAAGAAACACAAGCTATATCTCAAACCCGCCAAATGCCGATTTCATCAACTAGAAGTCCCATTCCTTGGCTACATTATTTCGGAATCACAAATCAAGACCGACCCAACAAAGATACAAGGAATTGTTGACTGGCCTACTCCGAAAAATCTACAAGACATACGATCATTCACAGGATTTACGAACTTCTACAGGCGATTCATCCCAAATTATGCCACCATATGCCGACCACTCGATCAACTAAAACGCAAAAACATACCCTTTGTTTGGACCGAACGTCAACAAGCAGCATTTCAAGCACTCAAGGATTTGTTTTCAAAACAACCCCTTCTAATGCAGCCCGATCCCAGCAAACCTTTCTATCTTGAAACCGATGCATCAGCCATAGCAACCGGAGCAGTTCTACGACAACTTGACAAGGATAATCAACTCCGACCAATTGGATATATCTCCCAAGCACTTAACCAGACGCAACGAAACTGGCAAATATACGACAGGGAATTATTTGCAATCATCCGAGCATTGCAAACTTGGCGACACTATCTACTAGGCAGCCCGCATATAATCACAGTTCATTGTGATCATAAAAACCTGACATATTGGCGACAACCGCAACGATTAACCCCTCGACAAGCCCGATGGCAGAATGAACTCTCAAGATACCCCCTCCAGATCCAAGCGATCCCCGGAAAACATATGATCCAATCCGACGCTCTTTCCCGGAGAGCCAATCAATTTAAAACGGAAGGAGAACTTAACAACGAAGTTACACTTCTACCCAAGGAAGTTTTCATCCAAGAAATGGAAATACTTGACGCCCGAATCGAAGAACAGGACGATGATGACCGAAACATCATTGACATTGACAAACTTCACTCCCAAATACGACAAGAGACAGGAGACATTCAGGAAGCAATGACTTTCCTCCAAAAAGAATTGCCCCTTACGAAACCAAAGATGACCGATTTCACAATCAAGGACAACCTCGTACACTTTAGGAACAAGATCTATGTTCCGAAGAACAAGGAAATCATGCGAAACATCTTACGACTTCATCATGACCTCCCTACGCAAAACCACCCAGGAATAGCAAATACCATGGAACAAATTCGCCGAACCTACTACTGGCCTCGCATGCAGCAATTCATCTCGAAATATATTCAAGGATGCGCGATCTGTCAACAAATGAAGATAAACCACCATCCACTCGTACCTCCGCTTAGCCCTATCATCGCAGACAAAGACACATACCCTTTTGCCACTGTCAACATTGATTTCATCACCGATCTACCGGAATCAAATGGCTATGACAGCATTTGTGTTATTGTGGATCACGATTGCACCAAAGCAATAGTGTTAACTCCATGCAACAAGACAATAACTGCACTCGACACCGCACAGTTATACATCGACAATGTGTATAAACGGTTTGGATTACCCAGGAAAATAATCTCAGACCGTGGACCACAGTTTGCATCGATACTATTCAGACAGCTATGCCGCTTACTGCACATCAAGCAGGCAATGTCTACAGCAGCATATCACCCACAAACCGATGGACAAGCAGAACGCACGAATCAAGAAATCGAAGCATATTTCCGAATTTATGCAGCAACCCACCCTCACCACTGGAGCCGATACATTCCAATGATGGAATTCACTCACAACAATCGCAAACACTCCACCACCGAACAGACACCTTTCCGATTACTTATGGGATACGATCCTACGTCATTCCCAACGGAAAAGTCCGAGATTGATAGCAACATCCCCACACTCCAATCACGTTTGATCAAGCTATTGGAACTCCGATCCGAAGCCGAAGCAGCTCTAACTCTCGCACAGGAATACCAACGTGAGACCCAAGAATCACACTTTCAGCCCCTGAAAGAAGGACAAAGTGTATGGTTAGAAGCCCGCAATCTCCGACGCACCGGACTCCCTTCGAAATTCCAATCTAAACGAGAAGGACCCTTCAAGATAACAAAGAAACTCCGAGACAATGTGTATCAACTCGATCTTCCGGCACATTGGAAGATACATCCAGTATTCCACGCCTCCCTCTTAACTCCGAACACCAAGACAGAAGAGCATGGACCATCATACTCTCAACCGCCTCCCGACTTAATCGAAGGAGAAGAAGAATATGAAGTTGAAGCGATATTGAAACATCAAGGAACCGGCAAGAGACGGAAATACCTTGTCAAATGGCTAGGATATCCGACGTCACAGAACTCATGGGAACCCGAAGACGCACTCAAGAACTCACAGGAACTACTTTCGAAATACAAGAAGCTACACAAGCTCAGATGACCGACCTATCATCCGAACTTCCCTCCGAATCTGGAACAAAGCAAACGCCACCCGAAAGAACCACCGATTTTTGACAACGCCACCCGAAAGGAACCCCGAACATAGGAACCATCCGACCCGACTCTCCGACTCTCACACCCTTCAGAACTATTTCAACATGCAAGAAACAACCTCCGAAAATCAGCATGATCAGACCTGCAGATCTAGCTAACGCTTGCGCATTTATCCTTACACTGGACATTCACCCGCAGTTTAAGGAACTTGCTAGGCAACTTTTAGACGAAGCTTTCAGACGTATTGATCAAGGACCAGGACCTTATCGAACGTTCAGCAAACGGATAAGATTTGTAGGCAGACTCCGACCAGAAACTCCAGAACTCACTATCACGTATGGCAGACACAACCAATTCCTTATCTCCTCCACCCCTGCATACCAACCTCCGCCGCCCTACTCCGATTCCCTCACCCCAAATCCCACCACCTGACACTACCCCTCCCACGGAAATAAGTGTAGAACAGATTCTAGTGGATCTACGCCGACTTGCTTTGGAAACTCCGGCCAACAACCAACCCACACTCGTTTTTCATCTATTCAATTTCATTCATCAGCAAGAAGAACCCAACACTTCGCCGCTTCACCACCTGATCAATTACATTGCAACCCTCCTCCTCCACGCCACCCCACTCCACCAGGCACGTCTTACCATAGGACTCTATGTTCTGATTCAAATGGTACGGACAAATGAATTCCGAAACCTTGTCAACATTCCGAACGGTTTCCGATTCATTCATCGAAGGCCTCCTCCTACTCAACCCAACGGAATATCTCGCTCCGAAGATTCCACACTGCCTCCACCCTTAGAGCCCTTCTCTCCCGCATATAGTCCAAACTCCTCCACCGAATCTATTCCTGAATCAACAGCCACCACTCTCATCGACAACAACGATTCTGATAAAGAAAACGCCCCTCCCTCTCGCCATGCTATACAACTTCGCCACCGCCCTTCCCACTTTCGAACCCCCTCTCTTTGACGCCGCTGAGCATCTCGCCGTCACTGAACCGCAACCAGAACCTGTCCAAGACGGTAATTGGATAGCTGGTTGGGGAGACAACACCCCCGAAACACTTGCATTCTGGCACCCGTCACTGACTCCCTCGAATCCGGACAACCTGTACCCCACTCCCCCATCTTCGCCAACACCACTTCAACAACCCATTGCTCCCCTTGACCTCGTCCGCCACTATCTGTTTGACCCCCAGCACACCGACTACGTTAACCTTTGCCGACTCAAAGCCCTATCCCCACACCCAGAACTCACCACTCTCGTACTCCGCCACACCTACTTCAACCCCGAGCACACTGCTCCCATCTTCAACCTCCTCCACGAACTCCTTGACCTCCCCTACGTCCCCTGGATTGCCCGACGCATCAGACACGCAGGACAACCTCACCAACACTTCGCTCCTTACGACGAAGACCCTTTCTGCATCTGTCACTGCTGCAGATCTTGCCCAGTCCACCGCCACTAACCATGCCCGCCGTCCGCCATGCCAAGTACGGTCTCTCAGGACGTGTTCATCCTGTCCCTCGAGAACACTTGCTCTTTCCGACTCGTGACCGGTATAGAGATGGAATCATTCACCCTCCGAACTGTGAAACCATCTTACCCGGACTCACCTTCCAGCCTACCTCTCAGACACGACGACAAAGCGCAACGGTACTCCTCCACAACGGCATGCTTGAAAAGCTCACAAGCAGTCCCGACATACGACCTCTTCCGCATATAGCCTACACTACGCAACAGATGTACGGTTACTTGACGCAGATGTTGGATACCTTGGAGGATAATCGACGAAAGCAAGTGAAGATTGATTCCTTCGAACTTCAGGAATTGGTGTGTTGTATGAATCAAGTTCTCATTACTCAACTCGAAAACCAGTTCAACGAGTTCGAGCTTGAACGTCTACTCTCTGTGAAAGAAGAGAACGGACACGTACGACTCCCAGACCACCCGGAACCCAAGCCCATGACGCCCCCTTCCGCTCTCGAGCTACCCCCTCTGATACAGCCCGAAGCTTACTACAAACAACCGCACATTCCGATCTTCGATCTCGATCGACTCCGCAAATTTGAGTCAGCTCCGCCCATGCTTAGTCCCCATCAGCAGCTCCGACTTCCTACAGAGGAAGAACTTCAGGCGATCAACAACCCAGTTCATGATCTCGCCAACCTTGAACTGCCCAACATGGTTCTCCCGGACGTCCCTCTCCACCAACCTTCACCGATGTACATGGTCAACACACCTCGACCGGACGAACTCACTTCGCCCAATGTATATGCACCCACTTCTTATGATACGCTTCATTTCTTTTCCACCTTTCATATGTCAACGGACACTACCTCTCAGCCCCTTGCAGGCAACCTTCAACAATGTATCCAGCGCTCCATTCTTCTATTGACCTTAACTTGGTCCTATAGCGACTGTTATTTAACTCTCTTACGCTTTTACCCCTTATTGATCTTAACTTGATCCTATAGCGTTGTATTTTCTCTTGAAATTCTCGCATTCGCATTTACATGCTACTACGGAATTTCAATCTTAGTGACAGGGTATTGTTACGCATCAAGCTGCGTACCCTTGTTTACACCTTGTTTGTTTTCCACTTGACTTACTCTTCCATGTCTATTCTTGCATATGCGTACACATATGCATCATCCTTTCATCATACTTTCATCATTACTCCACTTCTCCACTCGCTCCACTACTCCATAGTTGTACTACTCCACTCTCCGACCGGACGATGTCATCCAGTCCTTCCTTCCGACGGACTGACATCATTTACTCCATCTTCCGACATCATACTCCACTAATTAGAGCCACTTAGTACGGACTCACTCCACTTCGCTCCGCTATGATGTAACTTCCTTCGGAGACCTCTTTCGCTCCACCTTATTGTTCTCTACAGTATATAAGTGCATGTACATAGGCCCCAGGTTGACACTCAAGTCAATCCTCCTATAGTCTTTTACAATCACGTACCAAAGACTCTGTTCATCCACGACTTCCAGTATAAGAGACCCTCACAAAGCGGACCCTCTCATACTGTACCTTGCTACTTCACCCAACAACGCTTTGGTCACTTATCATTTCCGTGATAAGTCCATCGAAGCCGTGAACGTAACAGAGAGCGTGGACGCCCAGCGACTACACCCTACCTCCAGGGTTGTTCTGTATTTATCGCTCGTCGCCGACAACCGCTTTCCATGACAGACGCACTCAACTAGTTCCTGTCGTGGAAGCTTGGCTCATTCAGCAACAAAACCTTCGAGCGACGAGAGTGCGCCTTCGTGAAACTTTTGCTAATGGAACTTGGGTGCATCTGGAGGAATGAGGCTCATGGAGGGTGCTTCCCTATTGGTTTACATGTATGTTTTCGCTGTGTTTTATCCATCACCTTGCTTTTATCAATTTTGTCTCTTCTTGTCCCCATTTTTGTCTACCCTCATAATTCCACTTCTATTTTTTCTTCCCCACCCGTTTCATCCCATTTTTTACACACCCGCCGACTCTGTTTGCAACGACGCATTTCCCAATTCTTCCCCGAGGATGTTTGCAACCTCCTCCATTATTTCACTCCCAACTTTCCAACTCCCCGTTTAATCCCATTTGCACAACCCGCCGACTTTGTTCGCAACAATGCGACAACCATTTTTTTTTTTTTGACTGTATTATTCCTGCAGAGTAGCTACGTACATGACCTATCTACTACAGAGGCGCCCGTCATCAAGGTAAACATGAAACTGGGCAGGAGGTGCCCGCCGCCAAAGGCGGCGGCTAGAGTGAGTGCACCGCCTATTAAAGGAAATGAGGGATGAGGAGAAACCGGAATACATATCACCTTGCCCATGTCAAGGCGTAGGTGAACCTACACTACTAGCACAGACGAAGCTTAGAAAGGAAAATGGTGGCTGCTGAGCAAAATACATATAGCAAATAGCAATCAGAGATCATGAGGAAAGTCTGGTACTTGGCCATTAAAATCAAAAAGATCCGGGTCCGCGTCCTGTGTCCTAGGTGCAAGAGCTCGCTGTACATACACACGAAGGGTCGTAAGGTCCATATCCTGGTCAGTGGGGAGGTCATCAAGCTCCATCATTGCAAACGCAAGGCGAATGGCGGCTGAGGTGCGCTCTGAGGGTCTGGTGAGATGCCCGGTGAATTTGAGCCACCGGAGAATCAAGCTGATCATGTTGTCGTCAGTCCACTCTGTATGGTGGGCTGGGAGGGGGAAGTCGTCTGGCCACACCTTCACAATCCAGGGGCGGAATGTCTTGCACCCACCAAGTATGTGAGCGGCGGTTTGGGCTGGCCAGGGGGGGTGGTTGTGCCACTGACAGTAGGAGATCAGGCCATGCCGAGTCCGGTAGTCTGCGCTCATGCGCATCCAGTAACCCCCAAAGGGACCGGCGCAGCAAAGTACCTGAGCCACTGCTGTGAGCTCAGCGCGTGGGTGGTCGGTTGACATTGTCATCAGACGACGAGGGCAACGAGTGGGCAGACGAAGCCCTCATGCCAGTCGTGCGCCGTTGGCTCAAAATCACCGGCCACCTCACCCGCCCCTCGGCTCGCTCCAATGCAGCCATTCGCCTTGCACTGGCGACCATGGAGCTTGACGGCCTCCCCACTGACCAGGATTTGGACCTCACAACCCTCCGCGGGTATGTGAGACGTGCACTTGGACCTAGGACACAGGACTCGGACCCGGACCTTTTGGATTCCTTCGACGAGCTCCCACCTTTTCCCCCGAGCTCTCCTCCGCGTGAACGTGGGGAGTAGCCACCTTTTTCTTTTCTAAGCTTCGGTCATGTAGCCTTGACATGGGCAAAGCGATATGTATTCCGTTTCTCCTCCTCCATCTCATCTTCTTTAATAGGTAGCGCTTTCTCTTTACCGCCGCCTTCGGCGGCGGGCGCCACCCGCCCAGTTTCTTGCGATGCTTGATGACGGGCGCCTCTGTAGTAATAGTCATGTACTTAGTTACTCTGCAGGAATAATAAAGTCAAAAAAAAAAAAAAAAAAAATCGCGGGTGTTCACCTCTCGAAGTGCTGAGATGGAGGGTGGGGAGGTGAGGGGAGGCAACGCAGTTGCCTCCTTGGCTTCCTCATCTGCCCACTCGTTTCCGGGCACGCCCGAGTGACCAGGGCACCACTGGAAAACAATTTGGAGGTCTGGGTTGAGGTCAAGCAGTGTCTGAACACCTGCTTTCCAATGCTGTAGGAGGTGAGCGCCGGGTGCTGAGGGCCAGTTTCGAAAGAGCCTCAAAGCAGTGAGTGAGTCGGCAAGGAAAATGACTGATGGGACCTCCATGAGGTGGGCGCGCAAGTGCCGCGCAGCCCAACCAGGTGCAGACGCAAGAGAGAAGATCTCTGCATCTGTGGTGGTAGCAATCTTGGGGGAGGCAAGGCGCCGGGAGGCCAGACGCTGTGGGCCACGCATGGCCACAATAGCTGAGCCTGAGCCGCGCTCTAAACGAGAGCCGTCTGTGAAGACTTGCACAGAGTAGGGGGTGCAGGCACTGATTGCATCGTTTACATGCTGTTCGCGCAGTTCAGCTGAAACAGTGCCGTCTGGGACACGGAAGTCCAGTCGCTTGCCTGCAAAGGCAAGAGGATCTGACCAGGGGGGGTGAGTGTATGCAGGGACCTGTTGGACACGAGGGACGAGGGCCGGTAGCAAAGTGGAAAGAGGGCGAGGGCGCCGTGAGGGAGTAATCCTACGTCTACCTACAGTATGTGGAGTGCGCCAAAGGCGAAGAGCATGGTTAGTCTTTAGATATGTAAAATAAAATTGAAACGGAGGTAAAGAGCAAAGGAAATTGGTGCTTAGCGGTGAGGCGCCTCGGTATACCCCAAGGATCCACCTGCAAGCAATGTTCTGGACCGACTGTAGGCGAGCTACAAGGCCCTTCTGGCGGATGCCAGTGTACCACACTGGAACGCCCCATGTTAAAACAGAGCGGACGCAGGCCGAGTACAACCGACGAAGGTGGAGGGCAGACATGCCGCGCTTGGTGTTGGCGAGAAGGCGAATGGCCGCAAGAGTGGAGAGGCCCTTGGAGCGCATGCGCTCAACATGGGGCTTAAACGAAAGTGCCGGGTCCCACCAGATGCCCAACCACCGCAAGGGGATGGAGGGCTTGATGAGAGTGTCTGGGTCCAGCTGCACGCCTTTGGTTTCCCAACCATTGTAGCCATGTTTAAGGCGCGGCGGATGAAAGTGGGCAAGCTCGGTTTTGGCGGTTTCGATCTTGAGACCAATGTCGCGAAAGTGGGAGTTGAGTTGGTGGTATGCTGGTACCAGCTTCCTGCAGTTAGACATAACTGAGGGGCCGGCGATGACAATGAGGTGGTCGTCAACGTATGCAAGCAAGTTGCATCCATCAAACCGAAACCGCTTGATGGCTGAACCTGCAAAAAGAGTGGAGAGAATGGGTGAGATGGGAGAGCCCTGGGGCGTCCCAAAGTCCGGTTTCTGGGCACTGGGGAGGGTGGTGCCATCGACTGAGATAGCAACCTGCCGACCGGTCATGAAAGAGAGGCACCAGTCCGCCATGTCTGGCGGGCAGCCTAACTCCAAGAGACGGTGGTGAAGGTGGTGTGGGTGCACTGAGTCAAAGAAGCCTTGTATGTCTACCGCAAGGACAGAACACACTAAGCCATCCGACTGCGCTTTCTCTACAAGCTGTATAAGGCGCTGGGCAGCATCGTAGACAGAATGTCCTTGACGCCCCCCAAACTGGTTTTTGGGCAACCAGTTCTGGGTGTTAGCCAGATACTGGAGCCGGTTAGCAATAATCTTCTCAAGGAGTTTCCCAAAGGTCTCCTCAAGAGTAATAGGACGATAGGAGCAGGGGGAGAATGGATCCTTCTTGTTGGGCTTCCTGAGCATGACAACCTTTGCCGCCCGCCAGCACTTAGGGTGGTGCCCCAAGCGCAAGCAGTCGTTGAAAAGCGCCAACACCTCATTAGCATATGAGTACACCACCCATTTAAGGGGGCAATACCCAACACCCGAGGGCCCCGGAGCCGACAAGTTGGAAGTACCGGTCAGTGCATCATCCATCTCTTTGTAGAGTATGGGTGGCGCACCCGCCGAAGGCCAGTCCTGCCAGCTAAAATGAAGCTTCAAGTGTGAGTAAAGCTCACTGTTGATATCATATGAGTGACCTTCACTTGTGAGCTAATACTTGAGATGTATCATGATAGAGTGAGCATCAGGATGAGACGGATGATCACAAGTGAGCTTCATATGTTGCTCACCCTTGAAGCTCACTTTGCCCCTACCTATAGAGGGTGTATGCAGCAATAGATATATAGATATATAATGAATGCCTATTTAATAATTGAGCAGACCCACCGCTTTTTTGAGCTATTTATAGTGTTCAGGCACTGCTGATTGACAGTATGCTGTAATAAATCAGAATTTTATAATTTCTGCCCATTTTAGCATATGAGGCACATCAGGGTCTAGGACCCTGAGGTCCGGCAGGTTCCAGGTCACCTGGAGCTGTTACCGCTTCAGGAGGCCGTGGGAATAAATTCAAATTAGCCTTTGCAGGCCCTACAGGCATCCAAAAATAGCGTAAAAATAGCCAATAAATCAGAAAATATTCTAGGGCACTGCCGCTTTGCTCTAGCGTGGGAACTACGCATTGGGACGACCCAAATAGGGTACAAGGTTGTTCTGGGCCTCTCTGGGCCCTTCCTAAAGCAGTAAAATCATTATAAAATAGATAATTATATTGGCACTCGAGTGCATATATGCAGGCTTCCCCTGGGCTTACTGGCTGCATATAAAATACAATAAAATCGGATTATATTAGTAGAAGCATATTGAACACATTTCAAATAGCTATATATGGTAATTCCAGCCAGGAACATACTATAATGGTCAAAACACATTCTGGTTGACATGCTAATACTACTGGGCTCATTTCACCACATTGGGATACCTCCGGAATGCAAATTTTGATGGGAATCTGTTGGTGGATACTACAAGAGTCTAAATACTCATCAATCACAGTGGGGAAGGCACTTTACGTGGCACAGTTGATTATTCTTTTATTAAAATGTTATTTCTACTACTGCACTTCTAGTGCATGTAATGGCGCGTTTAGATAGTCAAATTATATCTAATAAACGAGGGGAACACGAATATGCAATCTGAATGGTCACACGGTCTCTGGGTATGTCAATAATACACTTATATGTTTACATGTGCATACAAAACTTGTACAGCCTCTACAGACACTCCTGTACGTGCTACACGTGTATTAATGACTTTGATTAACTGTATGCATGTCCCACGTATAACCTACGAAATTTCAAGGTAATCGGAGCTTGCGTTGAATTGATATTAAGCCTACAATATTGAGAAAGAATGGTCATTTTTAATTTTATGGGAGGTGTACGGGTCAGGCACATGATGCTAAACAGCCATCATATGTATCCTAAACATATTCTAACTGTATGTTTGAGATGTAGTTAGAATGTGCAAGTCATATACAACATTGTAGGGTGGATTACTACTTGTAATATCAGTATACGTATGACATGTCCAAAACGCATATAACCTGTACATTCCATCTGTACCCCAAACATGCATTTGGAATATGTTTATAATACTTATAATGACTGTTTGGCATCATGTGCCTGACCCGTAAGTCTCCCGTAAAATTAAAACTGACCGTTCTTTTTGAATATTGCATGCTTAATATCAATTCAGAATGAGCTCCGATTGTCTTAAAACTTCGTAGGATATACGTGGTACATATATACGTCTTATTGAATCTATAAGTACACGTGTAGCACGTACAGGAGTGTCTGTAGAGGCTGTACAAGTTTTGTATGCACATGTAAACATAAAAGTGTATTATTGACATACCCGGAGACCGTGTGACCATTCTGATTGCATATTCGTGTTCCCCTCGTTTATTAGATATAATTTGACTATCTAAACGCGCCATTACATGCACTAGAAGTGCAGTAGTAGAAATAACATTTTAATAATAGAATAATCAACTGTGCCACGTAAAGTGCCTTCCCCACTGTGATTGATGAGTATTTAGACTCTTGTAGTATCCACCAACAGATTCCCATCAAAATTTGCATTCCGGAGGTATCCCAATGTGGTGAAATGAGCCCAGTAGTATTAGCATGTCAACCAGAATGTGTTTTGACCATTATAGTATGTTCCTGGCTGGAATTACCATATATAGCTATTTGAAATGTGTTCAATATGCTTCTACTAATATAATCCGATTTTATTGTATTTTATATGCAGCCAGTAAGCCCAGGGGAAGCCTGCATATATGCACTCGAGTGCCAATATAATTATCTATTTTATAATGATTTTACTGCTTTAGGAAGGGCCCAGAGAGGCCCAGAACACCCCCGTACCCTTTTTGGGTCGTCCCAATGCGTACTTCCCACGCTAGAGCGAAGCGGCAGTGCCCAGAAATATTTTCTGATTTATTGGTTATTTTTGTACTATTTTTGGATGCCTGTAGAGCCTGCAAAGGCTAATTTGATTTTATTCCCACGGCCTCCCAGAAGCGGTAACAGCTCCAGGTGACCTGGAACCTGCCGGACTTCAGGGTCCTGGACCCTGATATGCCTCATATCCCAAAACGGGCAGAAATTATGAAATTCTAATTTATTACAGCATACTGTCAATCAGTGGTGCCTGAGTACTATAAATAGTCCAAAAAAGCGGAGGGTATGCTCAATTATTATATAGGCATTTATTATATATCTATATATCAATTGCTGCATGCACCCTCTATAGGTAGGGGCAAAGTGAGCTTCAAGTGTGAGCAGCGCATGAAGCTCACTTGTGATCATCTGTCTCACTGTGATGGTCACTCATGTCATATTCTAGCTGAGTAGTTACTCATATAATGACCTTCATTTCTGCTGGCAGCAGTGGTCAGACGGCTTAGTGTGTTCTGTCCTCGCGGTAGACATACAAGGCTTCTTTGACTCAGTGCACCCACACCACCTTCACCACCGTCTCTTGGAGTTAGGCTGCCCGCCAGACATGGCGGACTGGTGCCTCTCTTTCATGACCGGTCGGCAGGTTGCTATCTCAGTTGATGGCACCACCCTCCCCAGTGCCCAGAAACCGGACTTTGGGACGCCCCAGGGCTCTCCCATCTCACCCATTCTCTCCACACTTTTTGCAGGTTCAGCCATCAAGCGGTTCCGGTTTGATGGATGCAACTTGCTTGCATACGTCGACGACCACCTCATTGTCATTGCCGGCCCCTCAGTTACGTCTAACTGCAGGAAGCTGGTACCAGCATACCACCAACTCAACTCCCACTTTCGCGACATTGGTCTCAAGATTGAAACCGCCAAAACCGAGCTTGCCCACTTCCATCCGCCGCGCCTTAAACATGGCTACAATGGTTGGGAAACCAAAGGCGTGCAGCTGGACCCAGACACTCTCATCAAGCCCTCCATCCCCCTGCGGTGGTTGGGCATCTGGTGGGACCCAGCACTTTCGTTTAAGCCCCATGTTGAGCGCATGCGCTCCAAGGGCCTCTCCACACTCGCGGCCATTCGCCTTCTCGCCAACACTGAGCGCGGCATGTCTGCCCTCCACCTTCGTCGGTTGTACTCGGCCTGCGTCCGCTCTGTTTTAACATGGGGCGTTCCAGTGTGGTACACTGGCATCCGTCAGAAGGGCCTTGTAGCTCGTCTACAGTCGGTCCAGAACATTGCTTGCAGGTGGATCCTCGGGGTTTACCGAGGCGCCTCACCGCTAAGCACCAATTTCCTTTGCTCTTTACCTCCGTTTCAATTTTATTTTACATATCTAAAGACTAACCATGCTCTTCGCCTTTGGCGCACTCCACATACTGTAGGTAGACGTAGGATTACTCCCTCACGGCGCCCTCGCCCTCTTTCCACTTCGCTACCGGCCCTTGTCCCTCGTGTCCAACAGGTCCCTGCGTACACTCATCCTCACTGGTCAGATCCTCTTGCCTTTGCAGGCGAGCGACTGGACTTCCGAGTCCCAGAAGGCACTGTTTCAGCTGAACTGCGCGAACAGCATGTAAACGATGCAATCAGTGCCTGCACCCCCTACTCTGTGCAAGTCTTCACAGACGGCTCTCGATTAGAGCGCGGCTCAGGTTCAGCTATTGTGGCCATGCGGGGCCCACAGCGTCTGGCCTCCCGGCGCCTTGCCTCCCCCAAGATTGCTACCGCCACAGATGCAGAGATCTTCTCTCTTGCGTCTGCACCTGGTTGGGCTGCGCGGCACCTGCGCGCCCACCTCATGGAGGTCCCATCAGTCATTTTCCTTGCCGACTCACTCACTGCTTTGAGGCTCTTTCGAAACTGGCCCTCAGCACCCGGCGCTCACCTCCTACAGCATTGGAAAGCAGGTGTTCAGACAATGCTTGACCTCAACCCAGACCTCCAAATTGTTTTCCAGTGGTGCCCTGGTCACTCGGGCGTACCTGGAAACGAGTAGGCAGATGAGGAAGCCAAGGAGGCAACTGTGTTGCCTCCCCTCACCTCCCCACCCTCCATCTCAGCACTTCGAGAGGTGAACACCCGCGATGCACATGCAAAGTGGGAGAAACTACTTGAGCGTCCCATGGCCTCCACCACTGATAAGTACCTTGCTATCTCTGGCCCACCCACTCGCCGCCCTCGTCGTCTGATGACGATGTCAACCGACCACCCACGCGCTGAGCTCACAGCAGTGTGTCAGGCTGGGATCCTGCATGCCTTCGGGATGTCTTGTCAACGGGAACCGGGATCATGCCAACTCGGGGCATGATGTCCTGCAAGGTCGAATACTCGGGGACGCCTTCGGATCGGGATAAGAGCGCGGGAAGCGCTCGGGAACTGGATTCGGGATTCGGGATCAAGATACTTTAGACTGGCCACACCAGGGATAAATGGGAACAAGCTTTAGACTGGCAGCGCCAGGGCACAAGTGACAGTGAGTGGGCTTCGGGGTGGTCCCGTACGAAGGCTCGGGGTGTCGGGGATGCTTCTCAGAAGCAGGCAAACAAGAGACAAGCTAGAACTAGAGACAAGACAAAGACAGAGGTGGATCTCGACAGCCTGGCCTGCAACTAGGCCCAAGGACTTGTGATATTCGAGTCCAGGGAACTAAGTACATATGCTATGGACTTATATAGAGAAAGGAGAGGAAGGGGGATAAATCCCGGACCGCGCGATAGCGTGGGAAAATCGGGGAAACGGGCAATGCGGCAAGCAATGAGGCTTACGCATGTAAGACTAAGAGAGAAAAGGGAAAAGGATAACAAAGGAGTGACTGGACATGTGTAGAGTATTGGAAAATCGGAGTAATGGTGGGGAAATGGGGGGAACATGTGGAAAACACGAGAGGGAGGTGAGGATGACAGAGGAGGCCCTTCGGGAAAGGGAGGAGGGCCTTCGGGAAAAGGGGAAAGGACTTCGGGGAATTCCCCGGGATAAGTCCAAAAGGGGAAGGAGCTTTCGGGATAAGTCCCGAAAGGGAAAGGTTGTGTCACGATGTGACAGAGAACCCCGGGATTGATCCCAAAGGGGAAAGAGGGTTATGTCACGTTGTGACAGTTGCCCCTCCTTAAAAGGCTGAGCCCCGTCGAGGCCAGAGTTCCGTCCGCGGACGCGCGAAGGTGAAGAAAATGAAAGAACAACACAAAAATGTTGCCCGCAATGTCTTGAGAGCCGGGATGTTCATCGGCATCGGGAAAAGGGTTGACCTTCACAGTGGTGTGCTGGGTCGGTCGTCTTCGAGTAAGGCGAGCACGTGACTTGTTGTCGTGCTCGCCGAAAGACAACTTACATGCGCGCGCGCGCAAGGCAAGGAGCTTGAGTTCTTAGACCAATTGAATGGTCATGAGGCCCGGGGTTGAGGCCTTAGCGGGAAGGTACCGCTGAAATTTGCCTGCGGCACGCACAAGGCAAGGAATTTGAAATTGGCCCGGGGTTGAGGCCATGATATCGATTGCAGCGTAATGGCGCCGCGAAGGGATTGCCTGCGGCACGCGCAAGGCAAGGAATTTGAAACCAGGCCCGGGGTTGAGGCCGTGGTATTGACTGGGTGGCGGGGAGTGACCGCCGAAAAGTATTGGCTTGCGTCACGCGCAGGCGAGGAAGGAAGGTGGCCCGGGGTTGAGGCCATGATATCGATTGCGGCGGGATTTTGCCAGCAAAAGATAGCCTGCAGTGTTTGCGAGGCAGGGGAAAAAAAGTGGCCCGGGGTTGAGGCCATGATGTCGATTGCTGCTAGTGAGAGCAGCATCGACGACTTGATGGTAACGAGTGACTCAGAGGTTGTGAGTCTGTTCGGGACCATGGTGATACCATGAGTGTCGGACTTTTTCTTGAACCACGCTCGGGTGGTAAGCGCTGAGTTGAGGCCACGGGATGACCTTCGTGCCCCGTGGGGTTCCGGGGTGTGCGAGTGTTGAAAATGAAATAAGGGGTGGTCGCGTCGTTGCGAACAAAGTTGGCGGGGTGTTCAAAATGGGACGAAATGGAATATTTGAAAAAAATGGTAACAAAAATAATGGGGAGAGGCGAAAATGGGGAACGTGAAGAGACGAAATCGATGGAAGCAAAGGCAGTGGATGTAAATGGTGAAAAACTGAGAGTGGAGGGATGAAGGAGTACGAAGATGAAGGAGGAGAAGAGACGAAATCGATGGAAGCAAAGTCGGTGGATGGCAAATGCACAGCGAAGACGTACTTGAAAAACCACTAGGGAAGCACCCTCCGTCGCTCAAGCCTGTCATGCTCACTAACACCGTACAAAAAGGATCCTGGAATAGCGAGTCGCCAACAAAGCAGGCAGAACTGCAGGACAAGCGCTGACGAAGGTGTCGCTCATTGCTCGGAGGGCGTGTTTACTGAATGAGCCAAGTTTCCACGACAGGAACCAGTCGAAGGTAGTGGCGGCCGTGCAAGGCTATTGGCGGTGACCCCAAATGACGAAGACGAGCGACAAATACAGAACGGCCTTCGGTATAGGATGTCGTCGCTGAGCGTCCTCGTTACTGAATGAGCCAAGTTTCCACGACAGGAACCAGTCGAGTGTGGCTGCCATTCAAAGCGGTTGTCGTCGATGTCGATGACGAGCGACAAATACAGAACAACCTTGATGTTGAACGATGTTGCTGAGCGATGGCACGCTCGGGTTCGCCGGGATGCTACTCGTGAAGAGCGAGCGCGAGCGGGAAGCGGTGAAGAAGGAAGGTGTGGTGGCTACCGGGAGGGCCCACCAGCGACGTCGTGCAGGATCCAACGCGTGTTGAGGCTTGCGTACGGTGTGAGGTCGAGAGTCGAGGTGTCGAGGGCAGTGACGCAAACTGACGGACGACCAGCGCTTGAGAAGCGCGAGACGAAGAAGCTTGAAGGCGGAGTGGCGGGCTCGGGAAAGGGGCATGCACACGAGAAGATGAATGCGGGGCGCAAACTGAGAATGAGCCGCGGGTGTTGAAGCGTTACCCAGAGGCATGCAATTTGATGCGGCAACTGCTTGCTAACAACCCAAACAACCGCCTCGCGATGCAGGATACCTTACAGAGTCGGTACTCCACTACAGGAACTGGGACCAGGTCGAAAAGAAGACACAGCCGTCCCCGTCGGGTGGAAAATAGCACCACACCGTGGTCAAGAAGGCGCGTACCTCAGCATGTGCGTCCTCGTCGAGTGGAAGGTTACACTTGCTTGTACTCGAGGGTAGGAGCGATGGGCACGTCGAAGAAGGAAAATCCGGTCGTCTTCTTGTCTTCTTCCTAGCCATGGGCGACGAATTTGCCAAAGAAGTCCTTGCCTGAACCAACAGACCGATTGCAGGATGAAGACCACTTTGGCGACGGAATGGGCTCGTTCAGTGGTACTGTCGCAAATGCTTGGACACGTCGAAGAGGGAAAATCCAGTCATCCTGTTGGCTTGGCGTAGGCGACGGGATGGACTCGTTCAGTGGAACTGTCTCGCAAACTCTTGAGGCTGGCGGATGCGACGACCAAGGATCTTGTTGGACCAGAGACGTTCCTCTCGTAGATCTGGAGAGGGTCCCTGCCAAGGTAGGCGAGAAGAAAGCTGGATATTCTTTCCCGGGTCGCCAGCGAAGACAAGCGAGAAACTCATACTCAGCTGGGTCAGCGTGCCATCCTTCACCAATCTCGATGTCGCGGGGCTCTCAGAAGACGCGTACCTCAGCATGTGTGTCCTCGGGGACAGGAACGATGGTCCCGTTGAAGAAGGGACATCCAGTCGTCTTCTTGACTTTGCGTGGGCGACGGGATTGGCTCGTTCAGTGGAACTGTCGTGAGTTCTTAGGGCTGGCGGGCGACGAACCAAGGATCTCTTTGACTCAGTATGCCAAAGTCATCCGCCACCAATCTCGATGTCAACTCCTTCCTATATCAAACGTGAGTCGTACCCGAGGCTGTTCTTTTCCCTCGGGTTGAGTGATGGCCCCGTGGTCAAGCAGGAAGCGAACCTGGCATATACTTCGTCGATGTCGTCGCTCACTCCATACGTGGCAAGTCTTGTCTGTCGTCGAACAACAACAACAACAGCAACAGCAGCAACAACAACAACAAGAATCCAGTACCAATCATTTCCTCAGCAACAACCCCTCCAACCTCGGCAGCAACAGCCAGTTGTACAGCTGGTCCATCTGTCGCTGCCATGACACGTATGCGTGTCGGCGACACTCGTCGGACAGGCGCATTGCTTCAAGATGCGCAAGAACGTGGAACAGAACAACCTGACGGGCGTGTGCATATTGCATTTGATATCCGATGGAGCTCGAAGGCGCGACGAGGCTCATGACGAGGTACGAAGCAGGTGAGGAGTTTGGCGGGGATTAGCGTGGCACGCGGAGAGGAAGAGGTCCACTGCTACCAGCAAACTGCATGCATGAGATGCAGCCTTGCTGTGCATAAACAGATAATGTTTTTTGCATTATGCTCAGCCATTACTGATATTGTGATACATGAGAATACAGTGAATGGCTGAGCATAATACTTGCTTTACTAGGGCATATAACCACATATATATACCATTGTAGTGAATGCCTATTTAATAATTGAGCATACCCACCGCTTTTTTGAGCTATTTATAGTGTTCAGGCACTGCTGATTGACAGCATGCTGTAATAAATCAGAATTTCATAATTTCTGCCCGTTTTGGCATATGAGGCACATCAGGGTCTAGGACCCTGAGGTCCAGCAGGTTCCAGGTCACCTGGAGCTGTTACCGCTTCAGGAGGCCGTGGGAATAAAATCAAATTAGCCTTTGCAGGCCCTACAGGCATCCAAAAATAGTACGAAAATAACCAATAAATCAGAAAATATTCCTGGGCACTGCCGCTTTGCTCTAGCGTGGGAACTACGCATTGGGACGACCCAGAAAGGGTACAAGAGTGCTCTGGGCCACTCTGGGCCCTTCCTAAAGCGGTAAAATCATCATAAAATAGATAATTATATTTGCACTTTAGTGCATATATGCAGGCTTCCCCTGGGCTTACCGGCTGCATATAAAATACAGTAAAATCAGATTATATTAGTAGGAGCATATTGAACATGTTTCTGATAGCTATATATGGTAATTCTAGCCAGGAACATACCAGAAGTGTTAAAACACATTCCGGTTGACATGCTAATACTACCGGGCTCATTTCACTACAATGGGATACCCCCGGGATGCAAATTTTGATGGGAATCTATTGGGGCATACTAGAAGAGTCTAAACAGTCATCAATCATGGCAGGGGAGGCACTTTACATAGCACAGTTGATTATTCTTTTATTTAAATGTTATTTATATTACTGCACTTCTACTGCACGTAATGGCGCGTTTAGATAGCCGAAATGGATCAGAACAACGAGGGGAACAGTAATAAGCAGCCAGAATGGTCACACGGTCTCTGGTGATGTCAATAACACACTTTTATGTTTACGTGCACATGCGAAAACTGTATGGCCTTCACAGACACTCTAGTATGTGACACATGTGTACTAATGACTTTGATCAACTGTATATATGTCTCACGTATCTCTCACGAAGTTTCACGTCAATCGGAGCTTGCGTTGAATTGATATTAAGCCTACAATATTGAGAAAGAATGGTCATTTTTAATTTTACGGGAGGTGTACGGGTCAGGCACATGATGCCAAACAGCCATTATATGTATCCTAAACATATTTCAAATGCATGTTTGGGGTGTAGTTGGAATGTACTGGTTATATGTGTTTTGGACATGTCATATGTAAACTGATATTACAAGTAGCAATCCACCCTACAATGTTGCATATGACTTGCACATTCCAACTACGCCTCAAACATGCACTTGAAATATGTTTAGGATACATATAATGGCTGTTTGGCATCATGTGCCTGACCCGTACACCTCCCGTAAAATTAAAAATGACCATTCTTTCTCAATATTGTAGGCTTAATATCAATTCAACGCAAGCTCCGATTGACGTGAAACTTCGTGAGAGATACGTGAGACATATATACAGTTGATCAAAGTCATTAGTACACATGTGTCACATACTAGAGTGTCTGTGAAGGCCATACAGTTTTCGCATGTGCACGTAAACATAAAAGTGTGTTATTGACATCACCAGAGACCGTGTGACCATTCTGGCTGCTTATTACTGTTCCCCTCGTTGTTCTGATCCATTTCGGCTATCTAAACGCGCCATTACGTGCAGTAGAAGTGCAGTAATATAAATAACATTTAAATAAAAGAATAATCAACTGTGCTATGTAAAGTGCCTCCCCTGCCATGATTGATGACTGTTTAGACTCTTCTAGTATGCCCCAATAGATTCCCATCAAAATTTGCATCCCGGGGGTATCCCATTGTAGTGAAATGAGCCCGGTAGTATTAGCATGTCAACCGGAATGTGTTTTAACACTTCTGGTATGTTCCTGGCTAGAATTACCATATATAGCTATCAGAAACATGTTCAATATGCTCCTACTAATATAATCTGATTTTACTGTATTTTATATGCAGCCGGTAAGCCCAGGGGAAGCCTGCATATATGCACTCGAGTGCAAATATAATTATCTATTTTATGATGATTTTACCGCTTTAGGAAGGGCCCAGGGTGGCCCAGAACACCCTTGTACCCTATTTGGGTCATCCCAATGCGTATTTCCCACGCTAGAGCAAAGCGGCAGTGCCCAGGAATATTTTCTGATTTATTGGTTATTTTTGTATTATTTTTGGATGCCTGTAGAGCCTGCAAAGGCTAATTTGGATTTATTCCCACGGCCTCCTGAAGCGGTAACAGCTCCAGGTGACCTGGAACCTGCCGGACCTCAGGGTCATAAACAATGATGTGCCTCATATGCCAAAACGGGCAGAAATTATGAAATTCTGATTTATTACAGCATGCTGTCAATCAGCAGTGCCTGAACACTATAAATAGCTCAAAAAAGCGGTGGGTATGCTCAATTATTAAATAGGCATTCATTATAATCATATATATATGCCCCTAATAGTGTAGGCTGACCATAAATGATCTATCATGTATAATGGCTACAGCAATGGCTGAGCATAATGCAAAAAACATTATCTGTTTATGCACAGCAAGGCTGCATCTCATACATCAAGCCTGATCAGCAAAGGCTGCATTTCATGTATTTCATTTGCTGGTAGGACTGAGAGGTCGAACTGGAACGGGGTGTTGGGATGGCGAGGAGGGATTAGCGTACAACAATCTGTCGGTGGAGGTACCTCCTTGAATAGAACAGCGTGTTGTACGTCTCCTGCGAAGCTTGTAAAGTCATTCCCGTCGCTTGGGAGTTCAATTGTTTGCCCCAATCGTCCGTGGAAGATAGCGGGAATGGTTTGTGCAGTTCTCGAGTTAGCGAACTTCAACCAGGAGACGATGACGGGATAGAGGATTAGGTGAAAGCGCAAGCATACTCGAGATTGGAGTCTGGGCGGTCGTAGTAAGTCGCGAGAATGATCTTCGGGATGCTGGACAAGAGGTGAGGTTTACTATCTTCCCCTCTTATCGGCAATCGTCGCATGTCGGCGAAGGCGCGGGTGTTGATGGAGTACGCGCTCGGGATTCTGAATGGATGCCAAGGTAGACGGCTTTGGCAGTGACGATGAGAGCCCGAGTGCGAGACTTCGAGTGGTACGTTGATTCAGCGACAGACGGGAACGACTCGCGAAGAGTGGTCCTGTCGTGTCATCGGGATACCTGGAGCCCGGAGACTGCTTGTACCCAATGGAACGAAGGTATGTTGCTGATACCTCCTCGACGATAATGCACTGCTATCGATCCCCAGTTCCGACAACAAGAGTGAGTCTCGATACCAGAAGAAGTGGTGAGCGCGGTGGAAGAAGAAGCAAGGCGGCCGCGGAAATGAAAGCGGGGAAGGCTAATTTGGGCAGGGGTCGATTTGCAAAGAAGAAAGTTAATGGTTGGTAAAAAATGAAGAAAAATTGACAAAAATTAGCCGAAAGAGATTTGGGGAGATTAGAATGTCAGGATTGTAGTGGTAATTTGTCTGAGAATTTTCGGAATTTTCTAAAAATTGCTCGGGATGATAAAGAGATATGGTAGGTAAAGGGACTCGGGATTTGGAGAACGTGCGCGTACGCACTACATGCAATAAACTGCGTACACCACGCAAAGGCTTTGGAATTAGAATTAAGAGTAGCGGAAATATGGATTAATGGAAAGAGAATATATTAGAACTTAACGTGGCAAGAGTTCAAAAGGTATGCTCCCCGCAGTTGCGAAAGGGAGCCAGTAATCCGACCTTGCAGTAGAAGGACTCGAATATACTGTCAGGCTGGGATCCTGCATGCCTTCGGGATGTCTTGTCAACGGGAACCGGGATCATGCCAGCTCGGGGCATGATGTCCTGCGAGGTCGAATACTCGGGGACGCCTTCGGGATCGGGATAAGAGCGCGGGAAGCGCTCGGGAACTGGATTCGGGATTCGGGATCAAGATACTTTAGACTGGCCACACCAGGGATAAATGGGAACAAGCTTTAGACTGGCAGCGCCAGGGCACAAGTGACAGTGAGTGGGCTTCGGGGTGGTCCCGTACGAAGGCTCGGGGTGTCGGGGATGCTTCTCAGAAGCAGGCAAACAAGAGACAAGCTAGAACTAGAGACAAGACAAAGACAGAGGTGGATCTCGACAGCCTGGCCTGCAACTAGGCCCAAGGACTTGTGATATTCGAGTCCAGGGAACTAAGTACATATGCTATGGACTTATATAGAGAAAGGAGAGGAAGGGGGATAAATCCCGGACCGCGCGATAGCGTGGGAAAATCGGGGAAACGGGCAATGCGGCAAGCAATGAGGCTTACGCATGTAAGACTAAGAGAGAAAAGGGAAAAGGATAACAAAGGAGTGACTGGACATGTGTAGAGTATTGGAAAATCGGAGTAATGGTGGGGAAATGGGGGGAACATGTGGAAAACACGAGAGGGAGGTGAGGATGACAGAGGAGGCCCTTCGGGAAAGGGAGGAGGGCCTTCGGGAAAAGGGGAAAGGACTTCGGGGAATTCCCCGGGATAAGTCCAAAAGGGGAAGGAGCTTTTGGGATAAGTCCCGAAAGGGAAAAGTTGTGTCACGATGTGACAGAGAACCCCGGGATTGATCCCAAAGGGGAAAGAGGGTTATGTCACGTCGTGACACAGTGGCTCAGGTACTTTGCTGCGCTGGTCCCTTTGGGGGTTACTGGATGCGCATGAGCGCAGACTACCGGACCCGGCATGGCCTGATCTCCTACTGTCGGTGGCACAACCATCCCCCCTGGCCAGCCCAGACGACCGCCCATATCCTTGGAGGGTGCGAGACATTCCGCCCCTGGATTGCGAAGGTCTGGCCAGATGACACCCCACTACCAGCCCACCACACAGAGTGGGCAGACGAAGCCCTTATGCCAGTCGTGCGCCGTTGGCTCAAAATCACCGGCCACCTCACCCGTCCCTCGGCTTGCTCCAATGCAGCCATTCGCCTTGCACTGGCGACCATGGAGCTTGACGGCCTCCCCACTGACCAGGATTTGGACCTCACAACCCTCCGCGGGCATGTGAGACGTGCACTTGGACCTAGGACACAGGACTCGGACCCGGACCTTTTGGATTCCTTTGACAAGCTCCCACCTTTTCCCCCGAGCTCTCCTCCGCGTGAACGTGGGGAGTAGTCACCTTTCTCTTTTCTAAGCTTCGGTCATGTAGCCTTGACATGGGCAAAGCGATATGTATTCCGTTTCTCCTCCTCCATCTCATCTTCTTTAATAGGTAGCGTTTTCTCTTTACTGCCGCCTGCGGCGGCGGGCGCCACCCGCCCAGTTTCTTGCGATGCTTGATGACGGGCGCCTCTGTAGTAATAGTCTTGAATTTAGTTACTCTGCAGGAATAATAAAGTCAAAAAAAAAAAAAAAAAAAAAAATGAGCCGCGCTCTAATCGAGAGCCGTCTGTGAAGACTTGCACAGAGTAGGGGGTGCAGGCACTGATTGCATCGTTTACATGCTGTTCGCGCAGTTCAGCTGAAACAGTGCCTTCTGGGACTCGGAAGTCCAGTCGCTCACCTGCAAAGGCAAGAGGATCTGACCAGGGAGGGTGAGTGTACGCAGGGACCTGTTGGACACGAGGGACAAGGGCCGGTAGCGAAGTGGAAAGAGGGCGAGGGCGCCGTGAGGGAGTAATCCTACGTCTACCTACAGTATGTGGAGTGCGCCAAAGGCGAAGAGCATGGTTAGTCTTTAGATATGTAAAATAAAATTGAAACGGAGGTAAAGAGCAAAGGAAATTGGTGCTTAGCGGTGAGGCGCCTCGGTAAACCCCGAGGATCCACCTGCAAGCAATGTTCTGGACCGACTGTAGACGAGCTACAAGGCCCTTCTGACGGATGCCAGTGTACCACACTGGAACGCCCCATGTTAAAACAGAGCGGACGCAGGCCGAGTACAACCGACGAAGGTGGAGGGCAGACATGCCGCGCTCAGTGTTGGCGAGAAGGCGAATGGCCGCGAGTGTGGAGAGGCCCTTGGAGCGCATGCGCTCAACATGGGGCTTAAACGAAAGTGCTGGGTCCCACCAGATGCCCAACCACCGCAGGGGGATGGAGGGCTTGATGAGAGTGTCTGGGTCCAGCTGCACGCCTTTGGTTTCCCAACCATTGTAGCCATGTTTAAGGCGCGGCGGATGGAAGTGGGCAAGCTCGGTTTTGGCGGTTTCGATCTTGAGACCAATGTCGCGAAAGTGGGAGTTGAGTTGGTGGTATGCTGGTACCAGCTTCCTGCAGTTAGACGTAACTGAGGGGCCGGCAATGACAATGAGGTGGTCGTCGACGTATGCAAGCAAGTTGCATCCATCAAACCGGAACCGCTTGATGGCTGAACCTGCAAAAAGTGTGGAGAGAATGGGTGAGATGGGAGAGCCCTGGGGCGTCCCAAAGTCCGGTTTCTGGGCACTGGGGAGGGTGGTGCCATCGACTGAGATAGCAACCTGCCGACCGGTCATGAAAGAGAGGCACCAGTCCGCCATGTCTGGCGGGCAGCCTAACTCCAAGAGACGGTGGTGAAGGTGGTGTGGGTGCACTGAGTCAAAGAAGCCTTGTATGTCTACCGCGAGGACAGAACACACTAAGCCATCCGACTGCGCTTTCTCCACAAGCTGAATGAGGCGCTGGGCAGCATCGTAGACAGAATGTCCTTGACGCCCCCCAAACTGGTTTTTGGGCAGCCAGTTCTGGGTGTTAGCCAGATACTGGAGCCGGTTAGCAATAATCTTCTCAAGGAGTTTCCCAAAGGTCTCCTCAAGAGTAATAGGACAATAGGAACGGGGGGAGAATGGGTCCTTCTTGTTGGGCTTCCTGAGCATGACAACCTTTGCCGCCCGCCAACACTTGGGGTGGTGCCCCAAGCGCAAGCAGTCGTTGAAAAGCGCCAACACCTCATTAGCATATGAGTACACCACCCATTTAAGGGGGCGGTACCCAACACCCGAGGGCCCCGGAGCCGACAAGTTGGAAGTACCGGTTAGTGCATCATCCATCTCTTTGTAGAGTATGGGTGGCGCACCCCTGGTGTCCCCTCTGGGTCGGAAAGTGAGGGTTGGGAACCAATCTGATACCAAGGGGGCTCCTGTATCAAAAGAAGGTGTGGGGGTTGGGAATTGTCAGCAAGAATGGGGAGAAGGGAATGAATCGCTGCAAGTGAGCGGGCAGCGTTCCACTGAAGGACGCGAAGGGCGTCAATCATTACTCTGCTTCCATGTTAGAGTTGTTGGCGCCGTCAGACTCGTCATCGTCATCGGCTGGTGGTGGTGCATACTTCTTCCGCTTGGGGCAGTCTTCGGAGGTAGCCTCGTGGACACCCTTGCAGTTGATGCAGTATGGGGAGTGTGGGCAGTCCTCACCCGCGGGTGTGGCGTTTTCAGCACACTTGGGGCATCTGGACCGGTGTTGGGGGGAGTGATGTCTGCCACCGCAAACAGCACAAGCTGGCTGGGCCTTGCAGCCCTTGGACGTGTGACCCAATGCCTGGCACCTGGTGCATTGTGCAAATGCTGGGCGCACTGGAGGCACAGAGAGTCGGAGTTGGTTGGCGAAGAGCCAGACCTGGGGCTTCTTGAGGAGCCTCGCGCGCGTCTCGCCGCTCTGATCTACAAAGGAGAATGAAACCGGGCAGTACTCCAATTTGGGGTCTGCGAGTCTGTCCGGTCTGCATGCAAAGTGAGGGGGGTTAGTGAACTCAAGGCCCTTGAGAGCGGGGTTAGCCCTGATCTCTTCCAAAAGGGTAGCCGCTGAGTAAGCCGCTCCACTGGAGACATATGGGTCTCTGGTAGGAACCATGGAGATCTGAAGTGTCGAGCAGGGGCGCACCCGGGAGTGGGTGAGGACAATGGGCTTGTCAGCCGGTGGTGTCCCTACGTAACAGTGCTGGGTCAGGTGGGTCCCAAGGGCCTGGGCATGAATGTCCAGGGTGGAATCCACCGAGGTTCCGGCGGGTAGTGCGGGCTTAGAAGAGAAGGTGCAAACAATGTTGCCTTTGACATTGAATGCCGCAGACAACACTGTCACATGGTTAGCGGTAGGGCGCAAGGAGAAGAACTCACGAACGGCTGCTGTCAAAGCAGCCCCTGACTTCCTCTGGCCAGTCTGGATGTAGTGTTTGGGGGTGTACACTAGGGTAGGGTCCTTAGCATACACCTTGGGTGGAGGGGGTGGTTGGCGCTGCTTCTTCGGCTGTTTAGGCCCGGGAGCTGCACCCGCGTGATACTGTTGTTGAGGGGGGGGGAGGGAAACCGGAATGGCTGCCATCTGCGCATAGGTGGCAGGGGCCGTCGGTTGGGCCTGTTGGGTGGATGGGGCAGGTGCTGGTGCTGGTGCTGGTGCCCGGACTGGGCGCGGCGCCGGTCGGTCAACAACAGCCTGCATTTGCCTGGAGAGGGAGGCCACTTCGTTTGAGAGGCGCGTCATGTTCTCAGTGAGCGCAACAATCTCTGGGGAGGGGGCCCTTGGGGGTGGGGTGGGTTCTGGAAAAGATGGGAAGGGGAGGACGGTGCTCTTGAGACGAGCAGCATAGGCATTGAAGGCGGTCCTAGCAATTTCCACTGCATCGGCGGAGTTGGCGTCTGCTCCTTGTGCACGCATTACTGTCGCTAGAGCGGTGTTGAGTACCCCGAGGATGTTACCCGCGCACTCTGCTGCAACCATTGCAATCTGCGTGTTGGTGAGGTTTGCTGCTGAGGAATCAGCAAGCGCCTTCTCGAGGTAGGTCTGGACACTCAGGGGGACTGCTCTAAGAGCGCGCTCCCAACCCTTGAGGCCAGCATTGGGTGGGGGCCGGCTGGCAAGTGGGGACAGCACATCAGCGGTGCACTTGCCCTTGCCTGCTGGAACGTAGGGGGTCATGTCTGCATCCTCATCACCATCATAGGTGCTGGGGAGCGGCTCAGAAGAGGGGGGGAGTGGGGAATCCGCCGCCAGTGCCCTCTGAAAAGCAGTCACTGGGGTCTGGGGGCCGGAAGTGGTTGGTGCCAGTGGGTTCATGTCCACGTCGTCGGCAGGGGGTGGTTGGGCACCGGTCACAGAGGACGACGCCCGGGAGGGTTTGTTGGCTATGGGAGGTTTGCTGGTGTGCTTGTTTGACATTATCTACAGTCCGGTAGAATGGGAGCTGAGGCTCGACCAAATCGGGAAGGTAGTGGTCAATGGTCAAGGAATGGTGTTAGAGCGCGGCTCAGGTTCAGCTATTGTGGCCATGCGGGGCCCACAGCGTCTGGCCTCCCGGCGCCTTGCCTCCCCCAAGATTGCTACCGCCACAGATGCAGAGATCTTCTCTCTTGCGTCTGCACCTGGTTGGGCTGCGCGGCACTTGCGCGCCCACCTCATGGAGGTCCCATCAGTCATTTTCCTTGCCGACTCACTCACTGCTTTAAGGCTCTTTCGAAACTGGCCCTCAGCACCCGGCGCTCACCTCCTACAGCATTGGAAAGCAGGTGTTCAGACACTGCTAGACCTCAACCCAGACCTCCAAATCATTTTCCAGTGGTGCCCTGGTCACTCGGGCGTGCCCGGAAACGAGTGGGCAGATGAGGAAGCCAAGGAGGCAACTGCGTTGCCTCCCCTCACCTCCCCACCCTCCATCTCAGCACTTCGAGAGGTGAACACCCGCGATGCACATGCAAAGTGGGAGAAACTACTTGAGCGTCCCATGACCTCCACCACTGATAAGTACCTTGCTATCTCTGGCCCACCCACTCGCCGCCCTCGTCGTCTGATGACGATGTCAACCAACCACCCACGCGCTGAGCTCACAGCAGTGGCTCAGGTACTTTACTGTGCCGGTCCCTTTGGGGGTTACTGGATGCGCATGAGCGCAGACTACCGGACCCGGCATGGCCTGATCTCCTACTGTCGGTGGCACAACCATCCCCCCTGGCCAGCCCAGACGACCGCCCATATCCTTGGAGGGTGCGAGACATTCCGCCCCTGGATTGCGAAGGTCTGGCCAGATGACACCCCACTACCAGCTCACCACACAGAGTGGGCAGACAAAGCCCTTATGCCAGTTGCCAGTTGTGCGCCGGTGGCTCAAAATCACCGGCCACCTCACCCGACCCTCAGCTCGCTCCAATGCAGCCATTCGCCTTGCACTGGCGACCATGGAGCTTGACGGCCTCCCCACTGACCAGGATTTGGACCTCACAACCCTCCGCGGGTATGTGAGACGTGCACTTGGACCTAGGACACAGGACTCGGACCCGGACCTTTTGGATTCCTTTGACGAGCTCCCACCTTTTCCCCCGAGCTCTCCTCCGCGTGAACGCGGGGAGTAGTCACCTTTCTCTTTTCTAAGCTTCGGTCATGTAGCCTTGACATGGGCAAAGCGATATGTATTCCGTTTCTCCTCCTCCATCTCATCTTCTTTAATAGGTAGCGTTTTCTCTTTACCGCCGCCTTCAGCGGCGGACGCCACCTGCCCAGTTTCTCACGATGCTTGATGACGGGCGCCTCTGTAGTAATAGTCATGTACTTAGTTACTCTGCAGGAATAATAAAGTCAAAAAAAAAAAAAAAAAAAAAAAACCCCAAACTGGAGTACTGCCCGGTTTCATTCTCCTTTGTAGATCAGAGCGGCAAGACACGCGCGAGGCTCCTCAAGAAGCCCCGGGTCTGGCTCTTTGGCAACCAACTCCGACTCTCTGTGCCTCCAGTGCGCCCAGCATTTGCACAATGCACCAGGTGCCAGGCGCTGGGTCACACGTCCAAGGGCTGCAAGGCCCAGCCAGCATGTGCTGTTTGCGGTGGCAGACATCACACCCCCCAACACCGGTCTAGATTAGAGTATGACACGGGTGGAGGTCACCCGCAGGTACCCGTGGGTACCTGCAACCAAAAACCTGCGGTTCCGGGTGCACCCGTGCGCAGGTACCTGTTTCCCACGGTTACCTGCGGGTCCAGGTATGGCTTTTTTTCGACCCAGGTACCTGTACAACTTGTCACGTGCGCAACGAGCGCAACGATGTACCATTACTTTCACATACATTCTACTCGACATCTACTTTCAAGCCTTCTCTCGCTATGGAAGTTATACTCAAAATCCTCGAAGCTGCCTACTACAATGACAACCTCAAGCCCGATGTCCGCCTCCGCGCCAAACCGGGACAGGAATGGTTTGAGGGGCGATATGAAAACCGTGACGCTCACCTTGAGGAAGATGTGCATGTTGCCTAGGCAAACCATCCTCTGCGCAGCCGTCCTCCATCTACCTGCATATATCAATTATCAGCACCTTTGCACATCTTATCCGCCTCTTCCCAATCATCCTCGCCTCCTCATCCTCATCCTCACCAACGAACTTGAAAGCATGTCGCCACACTCCATCCTCAAGCGTTCCTCTACACTGGAGGGCACCTACTTCAGCTTCAACGGCGCACTGCCCTACCCGCCTGAGCAGCCCCAAGTCCATTTCCCGCCCATGCCCTCCCTCACCCAGACATACCCGACCCACTTGGGCGCGCTGTACGACCGCGCGCCCATCGTCGTCCTGCCCAACAACTGTGCCCTCCCCGAGTGTGGGTGCCCGGGCCGCACGTACAACGGCTACGAGGCGCGGTGTAAGGCGAAGAGTGGAAGCAGCAGCAGCAGTGGGAAGAGCATGCACCCTTGCGCCGTCCAGGACGGCCATGGCGGTTGGGGTATGTCCTCGAGTCCCTCTTCCTCTACCATGCCTTCCTATGGGCCACCACCACCCACCCCTCGTCCCCGACATGTCTTCGTCCAAGTCGGACGAGAGCGACGGGGTCACATCGCCGCCTACCGAGTACAACGGCGCTGTGCCAGAAGTGTTGATGTCGCCGTACCAGTATGGCCCGTTCACAATGCCGACGCAGGAGCAGTTTGACAAGGCGCTCGCCTTCCTCCCCCATGCGCCGTCGAGTAGCCCCAAGAGCAGGTAAGGTAGACGACAGGCCTTTTCATCCACCACGTGACCTTCACTTTGTCACGAAAAAATCAGCCCTCTACTCTTCAGTCAGATGAGACAAAAGAAGCCTTTTAAGAGCAACAAAGCATAGTTACAATCCATAGCTATTGAATGTTGGAAAAAATCTGGGAAAAAAAGCTGGCACCAAAAAGTTATAATGAGAAAAAAGTTTTTTTTCCTAAATGGATTAGAACATCTATTCCATGTGTTTCCCGGAATTTTCAAGATTAACAACACAAACTTGGCCCCTGTTACCGTGACGTGACATGGCCAAATAAGGATGATGACATAATCACTCTTTCATGGCAATGCCCAAAAGTGAATCTCCGGCCGGTGATATAGAGCTGTGACTCCGGCCGGGGTCCACCCGGGTCTACAGCAGATTGTGTCAGTACCTGGATTGGTCATAAAAATTTGATTTATATCGGAAAAGACTTTTACTTTATTCCTCTTTGCAAAAAGCATGACAGTCCGTAAGAAATGAAGAAGAAGAAGACATACCATCGGAATCTTCCGGGTGTAGTGCCCGAAGAACCCGGTTGGGGTGAGTCTGGGAGCTGTCACATTAGTGACAGTGACTTCAAGTTCACGCGGCGTGTCTGTGTCCATTCTCGTCGTTCTCGTTGTCGCTGTTGTCGCTGTTGCTTGTTCTCCTTTGCCAACTTTGCTCACCATATATTGACTCTTCCCTAAGCTTCTGCATTGCAAAAAATGGACCTTAGTGATGGTGAAAGCAGTGAATTTGAGGGTTTAGGTGAGTAGCAAAATGACAAGTGGTCTATTGATCTCACTTCCCTCATCATGTCCCAGATATCACCGAAAGTGAACTCAATGACGGTCGCGGCATACGTTATGTCCTGAACTTCACACCTTTCATCAAGAATGCTAAGAAGAAACGCAAGAAAGCACCTTCAATTGCTGCAAAAGTTCTTTACCTGCACGAGAACACTGGGTTTACTACCTTTGTGTACGAAATTTTTGCAAAGATTGGTCGGAATGGCGGCGCTGTCGCCTTACTTGACTCCGATACTGGAGAGCTTGATGATTCAAAATTTTCAATATCTTTTGTCATCAAACGACATGTTACTGTGGCTCTTTCACTCTCGAGTCGGGCGGACTACGCAGACATGATCCGACAAGCAAAGAAGAAAGCTGATCCAGAGGTGATACTTGAGATTGCTGAGGCTGAGGTATGTCATTTGGATATCTGACTATTCTTCACTTATTTATTGTCAATTTAGCCTGTTGTCGACTCGGCAGCAAGTTCTGACGAAGAACTGGCCCCTGACTTGTCGAAGAAACGAAAAAAAGATGTACGTACACCTATGCTTTTATCTATGTGAGTTTTATTGCTGAATTCATTCTAGACACTGTCTCCTCGTGAACAAGAAATAAACAGGCAGATTGCTGCAATTGAAGCAAAGTATGTGTGCAATAAGCCAGGTTGCACCGGCAGAATTTGTTGGGTGCACCCTATCAGTGCGAAGCACATCAAATTGGACCATAATTTGTTGAATCTATGGTCCACAGCTATTGTAAGTACACTCCTTCACGAGCTCAACCAGTCTGCTTACGCATATATGTAAGATTGCAAACGAAGCAACAATCGAAAGTCCTCCAAGCTCGACTCACTTTGATCCGGTGACAACATCTGCAATCGTGGACGGCCGAATAGCATCGCGCGCGCGCGAAAATCTTGATGCCAACAGGGCATCCACTATTCCGCCAATCAACATACACCTTGTAGACTCTCGCTCTGGTTCTGGTTCTGGTTCTGGTTCTAGCTATGGTGCTGGTTCTTCTACAACAACTCATCAACTAACTGGCCCCAGGCTTACTCTTGATGAATTCTTTGCTAAGTATATGCTCTCGGACGACATCAAGGAGAAACTATTGGAGAAGAAGATAACTGGACCTCATGCACTGCGGTTTATAAGTGACGATGAATTACAGACGAAGCTGGGACTTGAAATAGGAGAACTCGCGGACTTGCGGGATGCACAGGAACAGTGGTCAGATGTCTCGTGAATATATGCGTAGTGATTAGAGGGTTACAGTAATTGACATGTACAATTAGTATGTAAAGCTTATAAGTAAAATATCTGTGCCGACAATGCCTGCAAGCTATATGTGATAGCCAGAATGACTAAAGAAGGCTTCGGCCATGCTTGGCGTGATTTCTTCACATGCGCGATAAAGCTCGTATTCTGGTGATGGCGAATTAGTGAACTGAGGTCCCATTCGTTCGATATATTGCTTGATGACTGAGAAGGCTTGCTCAATAGGATTATAATCAGGTGAATATGGAGGAAGGTATTCCAGAATGCATCCTAAAGAAGTCATATATCAATTACACTGACGTGCAATGAGAAGCCAACACATACCACGAGCTTCAACCATATCTATGATTTCAGGTGAATGGTGTATCCTTGCATTGTCCATTACTAGAACACTCCGTCTGCCGGGATATGGTTCACATAATGGAAGCTAGATGCATTATTTGAACCTCATAAGTCTCATTCAACAAAGCATTCACGCACTATGTGATCTTGAAGGAATGTAATGAATCTCTCCCTGTCAAATGAGCCTTCAACTACCTTATATGCAACTATTCCCGTAATGTCCATTGCCGGAAGAAGTGTATAGCGTTGTCCCCGAACAAATGGTGCAATTATTTCTGCATTTTGACCTTTGAGAGCACGGCCATAGGAACGGAAGTAAGTTCGCTCGTCCTTTGAAGTTTCATCAATACACAGTAATGCCGTGACAGGGTGCCTTGCAATTCGACGTTTGAAGTCAGCTCGAGCAAGTGGATCTCTTTCTCTGGCTACTTTTTTTGCTTTTTTGTAAGTAATTCCATGTCGAGAGAACAGCCGGTACATTGTTGGGATAGAAACTGATATAGCACGATTCTGATCAAGTAGTCTTGCATATTCATCAAGGAATAGAGCTGGATTGTGTTGCATTAGAGCTATGATATAGTCTTCATCTTCTCTGAGAAGCTTGCGATGTCTTCCTTTGCGAACAGGTTTCCGGAACGACACCGAGCCAGTTTCTCGCAAGCGTCGAACAGTTCGCCAGTAAGTACTTGCAGAAAAGCCTACAATCCCAAGTACATCTTCAAGTCCTTGACCACGGTCTGCTATGCGGATGGCAACCTCTTTCAGATCTTCACTTATCTTGCGATATGGCATTGAGATGAAGGTTGGAAGCAAGAGCTAGATTGCGCACAACAGCGACGACGCGCGTTCGCCGCTACTACTACATGGCGTGACAAGGACTCGGAGTAGTACTAGTACATATTTGGAAGTTGTGCCCAGACACTCCCGTTCTAGGCTACTTTCGGAGAATTCCGATGGCACATCTTTCTCTTCTTCTTTTCTTACGACTGTCATGCTTTTTGCAAAGAGGAATAACTTAAAATGAATTCAAGACACTCAGGTAATTTTCTGATTTTATTTTATTTTTTGGATCACAGTTTTCTCAAGATTTGGCCCCGTTACTGTCACACGTCACAAATCACGTGATAGGTAGATGAAAAGGCCTGTCGTCTACCTTACCACCAGTAGTAGTAAGAAGTCGGATAAGGAATGCAAACGGACTACAAGTAGCAACTACGCCAGCACCACAGTCATTTCTGGTGGTACTGCTCTGGGAACATATCTACAAGAAGGCTGGTGCAAGCCCTGTACCCTCAACAGCAAATGTCATCGTTTGCGTCTCGCGCCCGTCTGCTGCGCTTGTTCACAACAAAAACATCGACAACGGCGAGTGGCAGTCTCTTTCACCTTGCCTTGCTCTTGTCACCTCATCTCCGACCGGCTACAATCACTGCTGACTTCATGGTCCGCTGTTCTGAGGGTGGCGAAGGCAAGGAGGTCGCTAAGGATGGAGAGGAGGGCGACGATCTTTGTAACTGCACATTCTCTCTTGCATACGGTGCCAAAATCTTACTCATCACCGCTACTCTTCGTCTCAAGCGTGGCCACCACTATGGTCTTTGCGGTAAGAATGGTGCCGGCAAGTTCACACTCATGCGTGCCATTACCAACAGCCGTCTCCCAATGAGGTCTGCACGTTCTACGTTGAGCACGACATTGACGGCAGTGAGTCCAATACATTGATGCTCCAGTTCATTCTTTCCAACTAACGTGCTCAAGGTACAGAGTCTGATGGGAGGTGGTTGGAAGATGAAGCTTGCACTTGTTCGTGCTATGCTTTCTGCTTGATGGCACGACCTTGGGGGTTGCTCTGAAGGAAACTCTTGAGATTCACTAGCACACAGTCAAGCAACCCCGAACCCTCATCTTGGGCCAGCATTTCTGTGTGCTAGCTGTAGTTCAGAGTTCTCCTTCAACACTTATAGGTACAGCAGCAGTTGATAGCGTAGCCCGAGCGCCCAATTTAGGCCCTTTCATCTGCTGCTTGTCATCTACTGTGTCTCCCTTTTGGTTGTGCTTTCACTCCTTTGCAGGCTGCGGCCACTGGGACGCATCTGCGGATGCATCCCTTTATTTTATTCCTTCGCAGGCTGCGGCCACTGGGATGCATCTGCGGAAGCGTCCCTTCATTTATTCTGCTACTTAACACAAAGAAGCACTAGTCCAGGAAGGCACCCATACCTTAACCTGCCATAGCTCACACGTGTTGACCTCTCCCCAAGGGGACCACGTAAGTGAGCCTTCAGATGAAGGCTCATTGAGTTTGACGGCTCTCACTGTGTCTTTTCCTTAACATTAGCTCTGGCTACATGGACTCTGTGCGAATGCACAAAGACGTATGGTTGGGCTGCACATTCAATAGCTGACAGTGATACTGAGGCATGTAAGTACATGTGTACACTATATTTTATGTTTTTGCTCACAATACCTGCAGGTGCCAACAGGTACCTGCGTTACCCGCAGGTATCAGGTCCAGGTAGACCCGGACCCATTTCCCACGGGTCCAGATCGGATCCAGGTATGGCTTTTTTTGATGCAGGTACCTGTGTTTGCGGGTCACAGGTACCTACAGGTGCACCCGTGTCATGCCCTAACTTGAGCACAACAACATTACTGGGTGTGCTAGAATGCGTTAGTGTCCTGTTACGCATCAAGCTGTGTACCCTTGTTTACACCTTGTTTGTTTTCCACTTGACTTACTCTTCCACGTCTATTCTTGCATATGCGTACACATATGCATCATCCTTTCATCATACTTTCATCATTACTCCACTTCTCCACTCGCTCCACTACTCCATAGTTGTACTACTCCACTCTCCGACCGGACGATGTCATCCAGTCCTTCCTTCCGACGGACTGACATCATTTACTCCATCTTCCGACATCATACTCCACTAATTAGAGCCACTTAGTACGGACTCACTCCACTTCGCTCCGCTATGATGTAACTTCCTTCGGAGACCTCTTTCGCTCCACCTTATTGTTCTCTACAGTATATAAGTGCATGTACATAGGCCCCAGGTTGACACTCAAGTCAATCCTCCTATAGTCTTTTACAATCACGTACCAAAGACTCTGTTCATCCACGACTTCCAGTATAAGAGACCCTCACAAAGCGGACCCTCTCATACTGTACCTTGCTACTTCACCCAACAACGCTTTGGTCACTTATCATTTCCGTGATAAGTCAATCGAAGCCGTGAACGTAACAATTAGGATTGACTTCTTTCTCAACTGAGATTGATCTCAACTCCGACACACTCCTCCTCATTCAACAGCAGGAATTAAACGGCAACCCCTACGTATTTCAATCTGGAATACTTGACAGTTAAGCATCTCAACTGGCCATTGAATACTAACCATCAAATAGGAACGAAAGACATACGAACGACAGTACAATCGAACACACCAAGCATACAGTGTACCCACACTTATCTTGGAAGGAAGCAATAGGAAACGATCAAAGAACTAAGCAGGTTCACGCCAGAATTTACGGTCCTTGTTACGCGTTTGGTTGGTGATAGCGTGAAGAAGAGGATAGCGACCCAATCAAGCAGCTTAGCCACGTCCAACGTAACTCGAAGAGAAGAAGGAAGCAGAGGAACAGTCTAATCCACTAGCGAAACCTGCAACGCGATACAGGCACAACCCTCACTCGTTGACGACTGCAATACACGGTGAACATCGATACAGCACATCGATTATCCAGCGAACCAAAGGAAGAAAGAAGGACGAGCATATACAAAGAGTCGAAGTATACTCACGTATATCTTTACAAAGTAGCTCAAAGGGACGATAACCCGAGGAACTGCCCAACCTGAGGATCACATTACTACTCGCCGATCGTACGGAAATACCGTTGGAAAGTGTGATAAGGATTAACATCCTTAGCCCCGTTTCCATCTACGACTTACAACAACCCATTCATAATTCCGACACACCCCCTCACGACCCCTCCGAACTTGACGAAAGCAGAATATCACATTCGCAGGACTACTCCGAGTACGAACACCGAGGAACAGCTGATCACGAAAGCCTCTACGATCAACTAGTACCCCCTCAACTTGAACAAGAAGTTACTCAAGCAACCTACGCATACTCCGAAGAAGAAGGTTCTAATTTCGAGAATCCCGAGCACACTTGGAACCAAGTATCCGAAGAACATCAATTACTACCTCCAGTAACTCCCGATCGACCCATCCCACAGATTACTACCCCTCCAGGAGTCCAACGAATTCTACAACCCTTTCCTCAACTTCAGACCCCTACAACTGCCCAAGGATCTCACGAACGTCTACTGCATCTTAGACGAGCCTTCCAAAGAACTCGACGCCGCATTCATAACTCCCTTACTCAACCAATCAATCAACCTGGCGAATCAAGCACCAGCTCAAGACGTTGATCGATTAATTGAAGAGAACCACCACTTTCTAGTTATCAGTGGACTCGACCATCAAATCCGAGAGCAATACCAACACGACCCCCAATACTTCCAAATCCTTGTACACACCCGATACTATCAACCCGTTAATTGGAAACTTCGATACAACATCTTTTGGCACGAAGGCAAACCATACATACCCATTGGTTATCTCCGCCCACTGCTCATTAAGATTGTTCACGAAAACCTGGCAAATCAACTCGAACATTACTCCGAGGAAGAAACACTCATTAACATTCTCCATCTTTTCTATTGGCCCGGACAACGGAACGACGTCGCAAACGTCGTACAGAACTGCATCTGTCAGATTCTCCAAACTCCAGCTCCGAGCAGGACTCTTACACCCCCTCCTCACGAAACTGATTGAGTTCAGTAAAGACGTTAAACTGGCACCCAAAGTACCTCCGAAACCCACAACGAAACCTCCCGCAGTACAACCCCTTCCCCCAGGAATTCAAAGACCTGCCAACGCATTCTTTGACACCGAACAACGAATTTGGTTTAGACTCCGAGAAAACCAAGAACGAAGTTATCTTTACTATTCAACCCAAAGAAACGAGTGGAGAACTCTTACAAGTAGATCTGAAATACCGCAAGCCTATCATAGCTTGAACGCCTGGTATCAAGCCATCGAACCCACCGAACAAGAATTAATATCCATCAATCGAGGACTCAACCCAACAAGACATAGCAGCCGACTTAATTCACCAAGAGTACCCCTCACTCGATTACCATCACCCACTCCTTCACAGCGCACACACACATCAGTTATCACAACTGAATCACCAATCGTTACAGTACCCGTTCCGTCGACATCACTTGTTCCTGACCCACCGAAAACAGAAGAAAAGCCAATACTACCAAAACCCGAAGAAAAGACACCAATATCCGCAGTACCATCTATCACATTATCATCTATAAAACCCAAGGACGAAAAACCCGACACTAGTAAAGGAAAAGGAAAAGAAACCGACTTCACAGACAAATTACACGGACTACACATCGACACTCAATTCGAGCAAGGATCTACCTGGTACCCCTCATTTACTGCACCACCTACATCCTAATATCCGAAAACCTACGCTACCCAGGAAGTACAGACCGACCTTACTCAAAACCAAATCCATACTCCGAACAAATCAAGCGAAGAAGAAGACACAAGCGAAGAAGAAGACACAAGCGAAGGATCTACATCGGCTAACGCTAACAAATCTTCCCGAAACTCTCCTACACCGCCACCAGTAGCAGACGACGAAGAAGACCCCGATCTCGCTAACGAACCGCCACAGAACCCTCCACCGCCACCATCTCCTTCAGACCCCGGATCTCCAGCCGAAGTTGCAATGGCCGATCAAGCCGATCACGTACCCCGAGGTACCGGAGCAAATAAACCTTTTAACTTTACAGGTAACCGACGCGAAGCTAGAAGATGGCTATCCGTAATCGAAAACTACTTGGCCCTGAACGACGGAGACTATGAGACTGACCAACGCAAAGTTCGATTTGCTATCTCATACATGACCGATGGAACCGCACTTGATCTTGCAGTTGCCATCACCAACGAGCAACAAGCACTCGATGCATGGAATCTTACATGGAACGCATTCAAGACCCGATTCAGACAACAGTTCATCTCTACAGACAGTGTTTCCGATGCATTCAAGGAACTCCAGAATATCAAACAGCAACCAAACGAGAAAGTTGACGATTACATTCATAAATTCCAACGCTTGGCAAGAGAAGCGAACATCAACGAATTTACAGTCCTATACGCCATATTCAAGAATGGACTGCTTCGACAAACCAAATCAGCTTTACTCCAGAAGGATATTCCAGTACCCGCCGATGGAGCACAGACTATGGACCCATACTACGAAGCAGCTAGGAAAATTGGCAAATCATTGGAAGAAGTTTATCAAGAGTTCAGACCCTCAAATCGACTCCGTGACCAATACGGAAAACCCTTCGAACGAACTTCATACAAGCCACGATCTAACCGATTTCACAGACGCCGACTTAACGAAATGGACATAGACTCTGACTCCGAACCAGAGCCAGAAGAACCGGAAACTTTGGAAGAATCTTTCAAGTTGTACGCGATGTACTTCAAGAAGCTTAGCGATGAAGAAAAGCGAAAGGCACAGAAAGACGGACTTTGTTTCTTTTGTGGAAAAGCAGGACACTTCGCAAACAAATGTCCTACTCGACCAGCACGACCTGATAAATTCTGGAAGCCCTTCCGAAAATTCCACAACAACTTCCGACGGAATAACGGACGCTTTAAGAAGCGCAACATCAACTCTATGGATCTTGACAATGAACCCGAAGACCCGGACGATTTAATTGCAGAACGCGCAATTCAAATCCACGAAATGATGACCGGACTTAATGGACAAGAACAGGAAGCATTATTTGACATGCTAGATGAAATGCCCGATCCGAACGATGATAACGATGACATGGACGATGATGATGGAAATTTTTGATCAGACCCGAGTTGGTTAATCCGATTCAACTCAACACCATCACTATCGACGGAAACTCTCGCTCATTTCGCATACCACTCAAGATACTCGTAAACGGACACCCTCACACTCTTACTGCTCTACTTGACACCGGAGCACAACTCAATTTCATCAATTCGAAACTCGTATCAAAACTCGGAATAAACACGCAGAAAATCACAAAACCCATACTCGTCAGTAACGCCGACGGAACACTGAATACTCAAGGAAGTGTTACCAAACGAACTCGACTCAACATTATGCACCCCCATGCACTCTCAACTATGTTCTACCTCACACATATCCCAAAGGACGACATCATACTAGGTCTACCATGGTTCAAGCAAGCGAAACCACGCATAGACTGGGGAAACGATGCGATCACCATAAACAAAATCACAATCTCAACTCGTATGGAACAAGAAAAGAAACGGAAACTACCTCCGCCAGAAAAGCTCAACATCCCAAAGGAATATATGCCCTATGCCGACATTTTCTCCGAAAAAGAAATCCAGACATATCCGCCAGCGCGACCCTATGATCATCAAATCAAAACGAAACCCTCTTTTGTACCAAAAATATTTCCAACCTACAACACTCCTTACCACCAAAGACCAATACTACGCGAACTCATCAATGACCTTCTCAGCAAAGGCTTCATTAAACCTTCCGATTCACCTATGGCATCCCCACTATTTTTCGTCAGCAAGAAGGATGGAACCCTCCGACCGATCCAGGACTATCGATATCTCAACGAACATACAATCCGCGATGGATTTCCGATACCAAATACGCAAACGCTCCTGAATCAACTACATGGATCCAAGTACTTTACTACTCTCGACATCCGGCAAGGATACCACAACATCCGAATCAAGGAAGAAGACCAATGGAAAGCCGCATTCCGATGCGAAGAAGGATATTACCAACCGACAGTAATGTTTCTTTGGACTATGCAACTCACCCGCCACCTTTCAACGTTTTATGAACGACATACTTGCAAAGCAAATCAACGCCAACAAGTGTATTGTCTACATGGACGACATTATGATACATGCAGCCACTCTCGAACAACTTATCTCGAATACCCTCGAAGTTTTCGAAGTTCTCAAGAAATACAAGCTATATCTCAAACCCGCCAAATGCCGATTTCATCAACTAGAAGTCCCATTCCTTGGCTACATTATTTCGGAATCACAAATCAAGACCGACCCAACAAAGATACAAGGAATTGTTGACTGGCCTACTCCGAAAAATCTACAAGACATACGATCATTCACAGGATTTACGAACTTCTACAGGCGATTCATCCCAAATTATGCCACCATATGCCGACCACTCGATCAACTAAAACGCAAAAACATACCCTTTGTTTGGACCGAACGTCAACAAGCAGCATTTCAAGCACTCAAGGATTTGTTTTCGAAACAACCCCTTCTAATGCAGCCCGATCCCAGCAAACCTTTCTATCTTGAAACCGATGCATCAGCCATAGCAACCGGAGCAGTTCTACGACAACTTGACAAGGATAATCAACTCCGACCAATTGGATATATCTCCCAAGCACTTAACCAGACGCAACGAAACTGGCAAATATACGACAGGGAATTATTTGCAATCATCCGAGCATTGCAAACTTGGGCGACACTATCTACTAGGCAGCCCGCATATAATCACAGTTCATTGTGATCATAAAAACCTGACATATTGGCGACAACCGCAACGATTAACCCCTCGACAAGCCCGATGGCAGAATGAACTCTCAAGATACCCCCTCCAGATCCAAGCGATCCCCGGAAAACATATGATCCAATCCGACGCTCTTTCCCGGAGAGCCGATCAATTTAAAACGGAAGGAGAACTTAACAACGAAGTTACACTTCTACCCAAGGAAGTTTTCATCCAAGAAATGGAAATACTTGACGCCCGAATCGAAGAACAGGACGATGATGACCGAAACATCATTGACATTGACAAACTTCACTCCCAAATACGACAAGAGACAGGAGACATTCAGGAAGCAATGACTTTCCTCCAAAAAGAATTGCCCCTTACGAAACCAAAGATGACCGATTTCACAATCAAGGACAACCTCGTACACTTTAGGAACAAGATCTATGTTCCGAAGAACAAGGAAATCATGCGAAACATCTTACGACTTCATCATGACCTCCCTACGCGAAACCACCCAGGAATAGCAAATACCATGGAACAAATTCGCCGAACCTACTACTGGCCTCGCATGCAGCAATTCATCTCGAAATATATTCAAGGATGCGCGATCTGTCAACAAATGAAGATAAACCACCATCCACTCGTACCTCCGCTTAGCCCTATCATCGCAGACAAAGACACATACCCTTTTGCCACTGTCAACATTGATTTCATCACCGATCTACCGGAATCAAATGGCTATGACAGCATTTGTGTTATTGTGGATCACGATTGCACCAAAGCAATAGTGTTAACTCCATGCAACAAGACAATAACTGCACTCGACACCGCACAGTTATACATCGACAATGTGTATAAACGGTTTGGATTACCCAGGAAAATAATCTCAGACCGTGGACCACAGTTTGCATCGATACTATTCAGACAGCTATGCCGCTTACTGCACATCAAGCAGGCAATGTCTACAGCATATCACCCACAAACCGATGGACAAGCAGAACGCACGAATCAAGAAATCGAAGCATATTTCCGAATTTATGCAGCAACCCACCCTCACCACTGGAGCCGATACATTCCAATGATGGAATTCACTCACAACAATCGCAAACACTCCACCACCGAACAGACACCTTTCCGATTACTTATGGGATACGATCCTACGTCATTCCCAACGGAAAAGTCCGAGATTGATAGCAACATCCCCACACTCCAATCACGTTTGATCAAGCTATTGGAACTCCGATCCGAAGCCGAAGCAGCTCTAACTCTCGCACAGGAATACCAACGTGAGACCCAAGAATCACACTTTCAGCCCCTGAAAGAAGGACAAAGTGTATGGTTAGAAGCCCGCAATCTCCGACGCACCGGACTCCCTTCGAAATTCCAATCTAAACGAGAAGGACCCTTCAAGATAACAAAGAAACTCCGAGACAATGTGTATCAACTCGATCTTCCGGCACATTGGAAGATACATCCAGTATTCCACGCCTCCCTCTTAACTCCGAACACCAAGACAGAAGAGCATGGACCATCATACTCTCAACCGCCTCCCGACTTAATCGAAGGAGAAGAAGAATATGAAGTTGAAGCGATATTGAAACATCAAGGAACCGGCAAGAGACGGAAATACCTTGTCAAATGGCTAGGATATCCGACGTCACAGAACTCATGGGAACCCGAAGACGCACTCAAGAACTCACAGGAACTACTTTCGAAATACAAGAAGCTACACAAGCTCAGATGACCGACCTATCATCCGAACTTCCCTCCGAATCTGGAACAAAGCAAACGCCACCCGAAAGAACCACCGATTTTTGACAACGCCACCCGAAAGGAACCCCGAACATAGGAACCATCCGACCCGACTCTCCGACTCTCACACGCCTTCAGAACTATTTCAACATGCAAGAAACAACCTCCGAAAATCAGCATGATCAGACCTGCAGATCTAGCTAACGCTTGCGCATTTATCCTTACACTGGACATTCACCCGCAGTTTAAGGAACTTGCTAGGCAACTTTTAGACGAAGCTTTCAGACGTATTGATCAAGGACCAGGACCTTATCGAACGTTCAGCAAACGGATAAGATTTGTAGGCAGACTCCGACCAGAAACTCCAGAACTCACTATCACGTATGGCAGACACAACCAATTCCTTATCTCCTCCACCCCTGCATACCAACCTCCGCCGCCCTACTCCGATTCCCTCACCCCAAATCCCACCACCTGACACTACCCCTCCCACGGAAATAAGTGTAGAACAGATTCTAGTGGATCTACGCCGACTTGCTTTGGAAACTCCGGCCAACAACCAACCCACACTCGTTTTTCATCTATTCAATTTCATTCATCAGCAAGAAGAACCCAACACTTTGCCGCTTCACCACCTGATCAATTACATTGCAACCCTCCTCCTCCACGCCACCCCACTCCACCAGGCACATCTTACCATAGGACTCTATGTTCTGATTCAAATGGTACGGACAAATGAATTCCGAAACCTTGTCAACATTCCGAACGGTTTCCGATTCATTCATCGAAGGCCTCCTCCTACTCAACCCAACGGAATATCTCGCTCCGAAGATTCCACACCGCCTCCACCCTTAGAGCCCTTCTCTCCCGCATATAGTCCAAACTCCTCCACCGAATCTATTCCTGAATCAACAGCCACCACTCTCATCGACAACAACGATTCTGATAAAGAAAACGCCCCTCCCTCTCGCCATGCTATACAACTTCGCCACCGCCCTTCCCACTTTCGAACCCCCTCTCTTTGACGCCGCTGAGCATCTCGCCGTCACTGAACCGCAACCAGAACCTGTCCAAGACGGTAATTGGATAGCTGGTTGGGGAGACAACACCCCCGAAACACTTGCATTCTGGCACCCGTCACTGACTCCCTCGAATCCGGACAACCTGTACCCCACTCCCCCATCTTCGCCAACACCACTTCAACAACCCATTGCTCCCCTTGACCTCGTCCGCCACTATCTGTTTGACCCCCAGCACACCGACTACGTTAACCTTTGCCGACTCAAAGCCCTATCCCCACACCCAGAACTCACCACTCTCGTACTCCGCCACACCTACTTCAACCCCGAGCACACTGCTCCCATCTTCAACCTCCTCCACGAACTCCTTGACCTCCCCTACGTCCCCTGGATTGCCCGACGCATCAGACACGCAGGACAACCTCACCAACACTTCGCTCCTTACGACGAAGACCCTTTCTGCATCTGTCACTGCTGCAGATCTTGCCCAGTCCACCGCCACTAACCATGCCCGCCGTCCGCCATGCCAAGTACGGTCTCTCAGGACGTGTTCATCCTGTCCCTCGAGAACACTTGCTCTTTCCGACTCGTGACCGGTATAGAGATGGAATCATTCACCCTCCGAACTGTGAAACCATCTTACCCGGACTCACCTTCCAGCCTACCTCTCAGACACGACGACAAAGCGCAACGGTACTCCTCCACAACGGCATGCTTGAAAAGCTCACAAGCAGTCCCGACATACGACCTCTTCCGCATATAGCCTACACTACGCAACAGATGTACGGTTACTTGACGCAGATGTTGGATACCTTGGAGGATAATCGACGAAAGCAAGTGAAGATTGATTCCTTCGAACTTCAGGAATTGGTGTGTTGTATGAATCAAGTTCTCATTACTCAACTCGAAAACCAGTTCAACGAGTTCGAGCTTGAACGTCTACTCTCTGTGAAAGAAGAGAACGGACACGTACGACTCCCAGACCACCCGGAACCCAAGCCCATGACGCCCCCTTCCGCTCTCGAGCTACCCCCTCTGATACAGCCCGAAGCTTACTACAAACAACCGCACATTCCGATCTTCGATCTCGATCGACTCCGCGAATTTGAGTCAGCTCCGCCCATGCTTAGTCCCCATCAGCAGCTCCGACTTCCTACAGAGGAAGAACTTCAGGCGATCAACAACCCAGTTCATGATCTCGCCAACCTTGAACTGCCCAACATGGTTCTCCCGGACGTCCCTCTCCACCAACCTTCACCGATGTACATGGTCAACACACCTCGACCGGACGAACTCACTTCGCCCAATGTATATGCACCCACTTCTTTTGATACGCTTCATTTCTTTTCCACCTTTCATATGTCAACGGACACTACCTCTCAGCCCTTGCAGGCAGCCTTCAACAATGTATCCAGCGCTCCATTCTTCTATTGACCTTAACTTGGTCCTATAGCGACTGTTATTTAACTCTCTTACGCTTTTACCCCTTATTGATCTTAACTTGATCCTATAGCGTTGTATTTTCTCTTGAAATTCTTGCATTCGCATTTACATGCTACTACGGAATTTCAATCTTAGTGACAGGGTATTGTTACGCATCAAGCTGCGTACCCTTGTTTACACCTTGTTTGTTTTCCACTTGACTTACTCTTCCACGTCTATTCTTGCATATGCGTCACATATGCATCATCCTTTCATCATACTTTCATCATTACTCCACTTCTCCACTCGCTCCACTACTCCATAGTTGTACTACTCCACTCTCCGACCGGACGATGTCATCCAGTCCTTCCTTCCGACGGACTGACATCATTTACTCCATCTTCCGACATCATACTCCACTAATTAGAGCCACTTAGTACGGACTCACTCCACTTCGCTCCGCTATGATGTAACTTCCTTCGGAGACCTCTTTCGCTCCACCTTATTGTTCTCTACAGTATATAAGTGCATGTACATAGGCCCCAGGTTGACACTCAAGTCAATCCTCCTATAGTCTTTTACAATCACGTACCAAAGACTCTGTTCATCCACGACTTCCAGTATAAGAGACCCTCACAAAGCGGACCCTCTCATACTGTACCTTGCTACTTCACCCAACAACGCTTTGGTCACTTATCATTTCCGTGATAAGTCCATCGAAGCCGTGAACGTAACATGTCCCAATGACAATTGGTGGGGTGTTGGCAACAGCCCGACAAATTGCATGCTGCTGTCCTCGTGCTTGTTGACAGGCAAATATCAATAGTAAGAGGAACTGTTGTAGCGCTAGCGGATGATGGAGGAGGTTGCTTAGTGGGCGCAACCTTGGGTGCAACAATAACTGCACCGCTGGATACCAAGTGAACAACTCCAAAGTCGTGGTTGACTAATGGCAACTTCCTACACTAAGACTGAGGGTAAGAACAATATCAAGTTTATAAGAAGGAAGCACTCACGTTTTCAGAAGTGGTCTGCCATTCAAGAGATGGGACTCAGGGTTGCGGATATCTGAGTGGCAACTTCATACACTGCATAAGAGGGTAAGACCGTGTTTCATAAAGAGAATAAGGAGATGCTCACGTTTTCGGAAGGGGACCGCCGTCCAAGCTAATGAACCCGAGGCGTGCTGAAGGTCAGTTTCACATCTAATATTGGAGAACAAAAGGTGCCTACGATTTAAGAAAAAGCCTCTGCGGTACTAGCAATGTCGAGTAGACTATGCCAACTGTGGGTATGGCCTCCAAGTTCCGCTGTAGGGGAGATAGTCCCCTTATGGACGGAAATATCATCAATTGTGACTCGAATCAAGTCTATACGTCACTTCGAAGCGGTAGCTAGTCCATCGAAGCAAGATATCGGACCGCATCCACCTTAGAACGGCCAACAAGCGTACCATATGCACTAGCTATACAGGGATCGACGTTGTGGAAGCTAACTTACACGCGCGAGTTGCCGAGTCAACAAAAACAGTTCGAACCGACTATAGAGGCTGAGTAAGGCCAATTCCCACTCGAATAGAGGGACACGTGGGTGGTCGAAGCTGATCGAAGCAAGAGGAACAACAATCGATCGATGAGGGGCATCTGATTCCGAATGTCTCGCGCGGAAAGGCACCGAGCCCGACTCCGGCCAGAAAAGTGGTTCGATACGAGTTCGTACCTCGGAAGGACCCCACAGAAGATATGTCGCGGTCCGGCAAAGCGACCCAATCGAGGGGCATTCGAAGGAAGCAGATTCGAAGGAAGGATCGACCAATCAGGTAACCTGTCCAAATATGGAACACTGCGCTTCGCGACTTCGCTGCATCAGTAGGTGGACCCACAATAGGTCCGACGCGTCGATCGAGCACTGGAAGATACCGAAAGGACAAGAATATCGACTTCGGGGTGTCTATCGATAGCTATGGGTAACGGCCGGCGCTTCGAAGTGCTTCGAAGAAAGGGGACGGCCTCTGGAGGGCGCGAGCGAAGGCTTTCGAACAATTAGTGAGGCGGGATAGTACGGGGGATACGAGGTATATTGGATGGTCCGTGCGGAGGGTCGGTCACGCGTGCAACACCGGGCTGTCTGTCAGGCGGTTTATTTTATTTCATATTTTCTTTCTTTTCCTCATCAGAACCAGCTGGACCCCGCGACTTGGATACATTCAATGGTCGCGAGGCGGGCAAAGGGGAGGAAAGCCAGTAAGGTATAAAAGGTGCACTGGCTTCGAAGGGAAGAAGACACCAGCTACGTAGTCGAGTACATAGCGATTCAGGCCCTCGAGCTCTTCTGAGCGGTTCGAATCAGTCACTGCTTGTCCTCTATACGTCTCAATACATCTGTTCTCTACTCTACACATCTTTCGAACCTGTCTTCAAACCCTCTCTCTCTGCGCCTTCGCGACCCGTCGTAACGCTAGTATAGCATTCGACTCAGGTTCGAAGCCACCTCGAAGCCTCGTATCTTCTTCGGACCTCGCTCGAGAGGTTCGATCCTTTCGTTGGAGTGTTTGTATCTTCGAAAACCCTTTGCTACCCTTCGTCGAAGTGATCTGTGTACCCAAACACGCCCTACTTTCCTTGTTTTCCCCCTTTACCACTCGTAACTCATTCCCTGCGGGCAATTCACTCGCTCTCTTTACTTTCTCTTATCTTTGTTGAGTGCTTCGCATCAAGCGTCCACTTTTCATTGACCTGACCACCATTTGCCCTTCATCTGGAGCCCACCGCGAGGGGAAACGTTACGGTGTTAAGTGTTTTACATTCTGATTACTTCTTCGATTCATTTGCGTAGCATTTCGAGCCGTAGTCGTCTTTTGTTCGCTTCGACGACTACCCTTTAAAAACCTTTCGAATTTATACAGTAGAAATCTAGCCAAGCTGGACAGACTTTATTTCAGAAACCTTTCAAGAGGTTCGACATCGCCACCAGGCAGCGAAGCAGACCCCGTAGAGGCTGCTACCGAGGAACTGTGTCGAAAGGCGGACGACACCTTCCCATTCCTCACCGAAGTCTCGCGCAACGAATCACCACTCCTACTTGAACCCGGTATCGTCGAAGGGGCCGTCTTTCACCTATACCCCGGGACAGTTGCCACCTTCGGAGTTGCTTCGAAGAACCGCGGCGGACCTCACCTCTGGAGGTTCAGTTCGAACGAGTTCACCGACCTTCGTGTGAAATCCAACGCCGTCCTCCATATCACCTTCACAGGACCAGACGACGCGGAGGAATCTCTTGCCGCGATCCGCTCGACAGAGGAGCCAGACGTTAACCCGCCAGATATTGACGAACGATACGTCCGAATCATCCTCCGAAACGTCGTCCGAGAGCAGGCAGCAATCGAAACGCAAAACTTCACCTTCATCAATCAGAACTCCCCTACCTTCATCCAGTTCGAACGTCTCAAAGGCCTCAACTACGCAACCCTCATCTTCAAAGCCGCCGAAACCATCAGCGCACGCCACCTCTCATTCACGCCAGTCGCAGTCTTCGGTAACGGTCTCGAAAGTTACCCGCTCACCAGGCTCGACCGCGCCTTCCTCGAAGCAGCGCTCGCAGAACACAGAGGTATCCCAGACTCGTTCAAAAGCGCAGAACTCCTCGAACGTATCAGGAACGGTATCCCCTTCGTCTACACCCCTCGGCGCCGGCACTCAAGAATTACCTGCCTCAACTACAGGCGGCAGATCAAGCAGCAGCGGGTCGTTCGAAAACGCGGGGCCCCAGTCATCGAGATCGACACTATCGATCCTGACATCGTCGAAGCGCCTGCCACCAATAAACGAAGAATCGAACCGGTCGGCAAAGAGGAAATTCCAGGACTCTCCCTCTGAAACGCGGCCTGTCGAACCTCGATTTGATCCTTCATCTTCTTCTTTCGAAGTTCCTTTTATTCAATTACCATTTGATTCGGCTGCATCTAGTAGTGACAGACAACCTGTAATACCTGAAACAGCGACTGCTAATCAACCTTCTTCTTCACTTTCGTTATTACAGACCGCTTCGAACATGGCGCCTCCGCCGATGCCAGCAAGAAACTCGAAGGATGCTCCTTCCTTCAAAACAGAAAACCCCGGCGACATAGAACTGTTCTTCTTCGACTTCAACGAAGCCTGTATGACTCGCGAATTAACGGACGCCGAGAAGTACAAACAAGTTATCCGTTACATTGATCAGAAAGCAAGGGCGCTCTGGGTCGAACTGAAGTCTTATGACATTGTAGGACAATGGGCAGCATTCGAAAAAGAGGTGATAGGGAACTACATTGCTGATGCCAAGAACCGGTACTCGCTTCGAGACGCAGAGAACATCATCGAACGCACCTCGGAGTTTACCAGCACCGAAGAGTTCCTTCAGTATCATCGCGACATCACCCAGGTAATCCGATTCCTCGAACGCAAAAAGAAGATATCAGAAGAAGAAGGGACTAGGATATACTTCTCAGGTTTCAAAGGCCAGCTTCGAGAAGACCTCATTCGACGGCTCATGATCATACTGCCCAATGTACACATGGGAGGCCCATACGACATCGCAGAAGTTCGAACCAGCGCGATATTCCTCCTCACGGGCACCTCGCAGGGTGTCAGGCCAGCTTCGAACCTAGGACGGTCCGATCGAAGCACACCCGCACCAAGAGTCAAGGCAGAGGACGACTTGGAGACTACGGTTCGAGAACTAAAGGAATCTATGGCTTCGATGCGTGCCATGATAGCTCGTGGTCCACCCCCAAACAACTATCAAGGAGACCAAGGCAATCGAACGACGACTGGACAACAGGTGACGTGCATATATTGCCGCGAAGCGGGTCACTTCAGGCGAAACTGCCCTTCGCTCGCCCAGGACATGCGTGACAACCTGGTACGTCAGAACCCAGACACGAATCGAGTAGTGATGGCCGACGGATCGGAAGTTCCGGGACCGCTGTCAATGTCACTGAAGAACAGAGTTCGGGGTCAAGCTCGAGGGACACTGAATCGCGACGTCCCCCCTCACATGAGTTCTACCAGTGCAGCACCGGTCCTGATGCTTCGCGCAAAAAGCTTCATGCAGGCCAGTAAATCATTGGACAAGTTGAAGACGCTTCGACCCGCGGAATACATCGAAGAGGTCACCGAAGGCCAATCTAATGATGAAGAAGGGGCATATGCAATCGCAGAAGCCGAGTTGATGCTGCTTTGACATGTCGAGGACCGAAGGAAAGCAGACGAGGAACTTCAGAGAGCTGAGGATTACCTAGCCGAACTTCGATCCGGCAAGAAAGTACGCTTCGCGGGGGTTGAAGTCCCTACAATGCGCACGAAACCCACTGAGAAGCCACCTGCGAACGTCGATCCGGCTATTCCCGCAGTGAAGCCATCGAAGTCGAAGCCCGCCCAAAGCGGTAATACTGGAAGTCCCACGGCAACTACGGCGCATACATCCACAGCACAGCCCATGGACAAGAAGAACGACAGCTTCGACGCACCTAAAGACGGTTCGAAACTGGGAGGGGATAAGAACTTTTGCTTTCAGACCCCCATCGAACTCGAAAATGGCCACGCGGCAGAGGGAATTCTGGCTAAACTGCTGAACGAACATATCACAGTCTCGGTGGCCGACCTCTTAGCAGCATGCCCAGATGTGCGCCGACAGCTGAAGGATAAGTGTTCGAACAAGCGGGTTCCTCGACAGGAGACCCATATCTCGCGAGCGACGCAGGTGTATATGCAACACCACTTCGAACTTCGACTTCCCCCAGACATACCTACGTTCGGTGTATCTGAGGATGGCCAGTCTGCTGCGATGGACCGCTACGGACTGCGGACGATTCGAGTCCACTTAGACCGACTAGGACCACTGCAGGCGGTACTGGATTCGGGTTCCTCGTTTATTGCGATACCTTACAGGGTCGCGTTCGCACTGGGAAGGCCTTTCCGGTCAGACATGGCATTGGCAATGGTGACAGCAGATGGCAAGGAACACTTTACGATGGGTGTTATCCCTGAAGTCATACTGCAGGTAGGTCCGGTAAAACTGAATGTTCCAATACAGGTCACCACAGACGGTTCGTTCGACATCCTTTTGGGAAGGCCATTCTTCGCGCACACGCGATGCGTTACGAAGGACATGGAAGACGGCTCCCAGTCGATTACGATCACAGATCCTAGAAAGGGGAGCCAGTACACCATTCCCACCGGTGTGTTAGACGATGACAAAAACATGTTCAAAGTGACGGGTTTTTAAGAAGCAAGGTGTCAGGCTGGGATCCTGCATGCCTTAGGGATGCCTTGTCAACGGGAATCGGGATCATGCTAACTCGGAGCATGATGTCCTGCGAGGTCGAATACTCGGGGACGCCTTCGGGATCGGGACGAGAGCGCGGGAAGCGCTCGGGAACTGGAAACGGGAACAAGAACAAGGGTACTTTAGACTGGCCACGCCAGGGATAAACGGGACAAGCTTTAGACTGGCAGCGCCAGGACACGAGTGACAGCGAGTGGTCTTCGGGGCAGTCCCGTACGAAGGCTCGGGGTGTCGGGGATGCTTCACGGAAGCAGACAAACAAGAGATAAGCTAGAACTAGAGACAAGGCAAAGACAGAGGTGGATCTCGACAGCCTGGCCTGCAATTAGGCCCAAGGACTTGTGATATTCGAGTCAAGGGAACTAAGTACATATGCTATGGACTTATATAGAGAAAGGAGAGGAAGGGGGATGAATCCCGGACCGCGCGATAGCGTGGGAAAATCGGGGAAATGGGCAATGCGGCAAGCAATGAGGCTTACACATGTAAGACTAAGAAAGAAAAGGGAAAGGGAAGACAAAGGAGTGTCTGGGACATGTGTAGGGCATTGGAAATCGGAGTAATAGTGGGGAAATGAGGGGAATCATGTGGGGGACACGAGGGGGAGGTGAGGATGAGAGGGGAGGCCCTTCGGGAAAGGGAGGAGGGCCTTCGGGAAAGAGGGAAAGGACTTCGGGGGAGTCCCCGGGATAAGTCCAAAAGGGGAAGGCGCTTTCGGGATAAGTCCCGAAAGGGGAAGGTTGTATCACGACGTGACAGAGAGCCCCGGGATTGAGCCCAAAGGGGAAAGAGGGTTATGTCACATTGTGACAGTTGCCCCTCCTTAAAAGGCCGAGCCCCGTCAAGGCCAGGGTCCCGTCCGCGGTCGCGCGAAGGTGACAAAATGAAAGAACAACATAACAAAATGTTGTCCAAAATACCCTGAGAGCCGGAATGTTCATCGGCATGGTCCGGGGTGTGATGAGGAAAGAGATGTCGGAATGTTCGTCGACATCAGGAAAAGGGGTGACCGTCACAGTGGTGTGCTGGGTCGGCCGTCTTCAAGTAAGGCGAGCACGTGACTTGTTGTCGTGCTTGCGAAAAGAAAGCTTGCATGCGCGCGCGCGCAAGGCAAGGACCTTGAGTTCTTGGACCAATTGAATGGTCATGAGGCCCGGGGTTGAGGCCTTAGCGGAAAGGTGCCGCTGAAAATTGCCTGCGGCACGCGCGAGGCAAGGAATTTGAAACCAGGCCCGGGGTTGAGGCCGTGGTAGTGATATAGCGATGACGGAGAGTCGTCGCCGAAAGATAGCCTGCGGCACGCGCGAGGCAGTAATTTGAGACTGGCCCGGGGTTGAGGCCATGATATCGTTTGCAGCAAATACTTGCTAGCAAAAGATAGCCTGCGGTATTCGCAAGGCAAGGAAGGTGTTTGGCCCGGGGTTGAGGCCATGATGTCGATTGCAGCTGGTGCAAGCGGCATTGCAAGGATCCAAGGGTAGCGATTGACCCAGATATTGTGTGTCCGGTGACACAGCAAAAATGGTACCATGAGGGGAGGACTTTTTCTTGAACCACACTTGGGTGGTAAGCGCTGAGTTGAGGCCACGGGATGGCCTTCGTGCCCCGTGGGGTTCCGGGGTGTGCGGGTGTTGAAAAAGAAATAATGGGTGGTCGCGTCGTTGCGAACAAAGTTGGCGGGGTGTGCAAAATGGGATGAAATGGAATATTAAAATAATGGGAATGAAAATAATGGGGGAAGGCAAAAATGGGGAACGTGAAGAGACGAAATCGATGGAAGCAAAGGCGGTGGATGTAAATGGTGAAAAACTGAGAGTGAAGGGATGAAGGAGTACGAAGATGAAGGAGGAAAAGAGACGAAATCGATGGAAGCAAAGTCGGTGGATGGCAAATGCACAGCGAAGACGTACTTGAAAAACCACTAGGGAAGCACCCTCCGTCGCTCAAGCCTGTCATGCTCACTAACACCGTACAAAAAGGATCCTGGAATGGCGAGTCGCCAACGAAGCAGGCAGAACTGCAGGACAAGCGCTGATCGGATTCGTATGAGCCTTCTTTCTTCGAGTACCACGTACTTGCTCAGTCGTCGTTCGAAGGTCTCGTTGCTGAATGAGCTGAGCTTCCACGACAGGAACCAGTCGAATGTGGCTGCCATGCCCAGCGGTTGTCGGCGACGAGCGACAAATACAGAACGACCTTGATGTTGAACGTTGTCGCTGAGCGATGACACGCTCGGGTTCGCCGGGATGCTACTCGTGAAGAGCGAGCGCGAGCTGGAAGCGGCGAGGAATGAAGGATGTGGTGACTACCAAGGGACACCACCGGCGACGCCGTACAGGATCCAATGCGTGTTGAGGCTCGCCTGCGGCTTGAGGTCGCAAGGCGCAAGGTGTCGAAGGCTGGGGCGCAAACTGACGAACGACCACGATGGTGCAATTGGAAGAGGGAGTTGTGGACGATGGTTCCGCAAGCGTTACCCAGCGACATGTATCTCAAAGCGACGGCCACTGAGAACCCAGACCACCGCATCGCGATGCAGGATACCTTACAGAGTCGGTACTTCCGAGGAGTGTAAGTCGCAGAGACTGGGATCAGGTCGAAAAGAAGACACAGAACATCCCCGCTGGGAGGAAGACTGCACCATATCGGATGCTAGAAGGCGCGTACCTCAGCATGTTCGTCCTCGGGGACAGGAGCGATGGATACGTCGAAGAGAGAAAATCCGGTTGTCTTCTTGACTTCGTGTAGGCGACAGGGTGGGTTCGTTCAGTGGAACTGTCGCTAACTCTTGTATACGTCGAAGAGGGAGGTCCGGTCGTCTTCTTGACTTCTTCCTGGTCAGGGGCTACAATTTTTTTTTTTTTTTTGCTGAGGAAGTCCTTGCCTGAACCAACGGACCGATCGCAGACTGAAGACAAGCTTTGGCGACGGGATGGACTCGTTCAGTTGGACTGTTGTGGGTTCGGCGGGAAGTCGTACGGCAAAGTGGTCGGGGTCGGCTCGTTCAGTGGAACTGTCGTGAACTCCTGGGGCTGACGGGTCACGGACGACGACCAGGGATCTCTTTGACTCTGAAGCCAACAGCGAGACGTTCCTCTCGCGGATCTGGAGACGTGGGGATAGACGAGAAGCAAGATGGATATTCTTTCCCTGGTCGCGCTAGCGAAGACGAGCGAGAAACTCATACTCAGCTGGGTCAGCGCGCCAGAGCCATCCGTCACCAATCCCGATGTCGCGGGGCTCCCAGAAGGCGCGTACCTCAGCATGTGTGTCCTCGGGGACAGGAACGATGGTGTGTTGTTGGTGTCGGGGAATATCCACCAACTCGATGTCGCGGGATTCCTCCTTGACTTGGAGCGTGGGCGATGGTGTCGGCTCGTTCAGTGGAGCTGTCGTGAGCTCTTAGGACTGGCGGGCAACGAACCAAGGACCTCTTTGACTCTGAGGCCAACAGCGAGGTGTTCCGCTCGTCGAACTGGAGAGTGTGGTGGCGGGGACATAAGGATAGGCGAAAAGCAAGCTGGATACTCTTTCCCGGGTCTCCAGCGAGGGATGGCGAGGTCGGGAAGGAGAAGCGAGGAACTCATACTCAGCTTGTTCGGCGTGCCAAAACCATCCGTCACCAATCTCGATGTCATCTTGTTCATCCATCGAGCGTGAGTCGTACCCGAAGCTGTTCTTTTCCCTCTAGTTGAGCGGCAGCCCCGTGGTCAAGCAGGAAGCGAACCTGGCGTATACTTCGTCGCTGTTGTCGCTCACTCCATACGTGGCAAGTCTTGTCTGTCGTCTGAACAACAACAGCAGCAACAGCAACAACAGCAACAACCCAGCACTAAATCTTTCCTTCTACCTCGGCAGCAACAGCCAGTTGTCCAGCTGGTGTGAGACCATGTTGGAATGGTCGGTTTTCAGATCACCTGTCTGCGGCGCGTGGCGGATACAGGCGGAGGGGAATAGTAGCGTACAACAATTTGTCGGTAGCTGTACGTGTCAGTACAGAACAGTGTGTTGTACGCCTCCCTGCAAAACCAACGTGACAAGGTGAGCGCGCCGGCTTGTTTGCTCCAATTGTCCGCGGCAAGGAACTGTGCTCGCTGAGAAGCAGCGACGCAGACACTCTGAAGGCAATACATGGCCGAGCGACAACGTGGTTAAGTTGAACAAGTTGTTGGCGGCGCCGTGGCGGCAGATTGTTTGCTCCAATCGTCTCCGAAGGCTGGCGAGAGCTTGAGAGACTCAGTGAAGTCGACCTTCGTCTTCTGGTATTGTGCTCGATTGAAGGGAAGACGACCGTAGTAAGTCGCGAGGATGATCTTCGGGGTGCGGAATGGCGAGGATAGGGTTTACTATCTTCTCCTCTTATCGGGGCGAAAGCGCGGGTGTTGATGGAGTACGTGCTTGGGGCTCCGAATGGTTGAAGTCCGTGCCAAGATAGACGGCTTTGGCAGTGACGAAGAGAGCCCGAGCGCGGGGTTGGGCGACAGACGAGGACGACTCGCGAAGAGTGGTCCTGCTGTGTCATTGGGAAACATGGAGCCCGAAGCCTGCTGTATCACAAGTGTCGAAGGTATGTTGCCGGTACCTCCTTGACAAAAGAGCACCACTACCAATTCCTGGTGCTGACGGCGAGAGCGGGTTTGGATACCAGAAGAAGTGGTGAGCGACAGTGGTGGTGGAAGAAGAAGCAAAGTGTCGGAAATGAAAGCGGGGAAGGCTAATTTGAACAGGGGTTGATTTGCGAAGGAGAAAGTTAATGGTCAGGAAAAAATGAAATAAAATCGACACAAATTAGCGGAAAGAGGATTGAGGAGTTCAGTGAGTAAATATTGTAATGGTAATTTGTTTGAGAATTTTACAAATTTTAAAAAGAATTGGCTCGGGATGATAAAGAGATACGGAAAGGTAAAGGGACTCGGGATTTGGAGAATGCGCGCGTACGCGCTACATGCAATAAATTGCGTGTATACACGCAAAGGCTTCGAAATTAGAATTAAGAGCAATAGACATATGGATTAATTGAAAGAAAATATAATAGAACTTAACAAAGTTCACCACCTAAAAGGTATGCTCCCCGCAGTTGCGAAAGGGAGCCAGTAATCCGACCTTGCAGTAGAAGGACTCGAATATACTGTCAGGCTGGGATCCTGCATGCCTTAGGGATGCCTTGTCAACGGGAATCGGGATCATGCTAACTCGGAGCATGATGTCCTGCGAGGTCGAATACTCGGGGACGCCTTCGGGATCGGGACGAGAGCGCGGGAAGCGCTCGGGAACTGGAAACGGGAACAAGAACAAGGGTACTTTAGACTGGCCACACCAGGGATAAACGGGACAAGCTTTAGACTGGCAGCGCCAGGACACGAGTGACAGCGAGTGGTCTTCGGGGCAGTCCCGTACGAAGGCTCGGGGTGTCGGGGATGCTTCACGGAAGCAGACAAACAAGAGATAAGCTAGAACTAGAGACAAGGCAAAGACAGAGGTGGATCTCGACAGCCTGGCCTGCAATTAGGCCCAAGGACTTGTGATATTCGAGTCAAGGGAACTAAGTACATATGCTATGGACTTATATAGAGAAAGGAGAGGAAGGGGGATGAATCCCGGACCGCGCGATAGCGTGGGAAAATCGGGGAAATGGGCAATGCGGCAAGCAATGAGGCTTACACATGTAAGACTAAGAAAGAAAAGGGAAAGGGAAGACAAAGGAGTGTCTGGGACATGTGTAGGGCATTGGAAATCGGAGTAATAGTGGGGAAATGAGGGGAATCATGTGGGGGACACGAGGGGGAGGTGAGGATGAGAGGGGAGGCCCTTCGGGAAAGGGAGGAGGGCCTTTGGGAAAGAGGGAAAGGACTTTGGGGGAGTCCCCGGGATAAGTCCAAAAGGGGAAGGCGCTTTCGGGATAAGTCCCGAAAGGGGAAGGTTGTGTCACGACGTGACAGAGAGCCCCGGGATTGAGCCCAAAGGGGAAAGAGGGTTATGTCACGTCGTGACACAAGGATTCGGATGAGATTCGAGGAGCCGATATTAGGCGAGTACCCATGAACTACGATTACGAGCGCGAGACCGCAGAAGATTATGACTGTGAAGAGGAAGTGGGGGGCTTTACTGAAGCGATCCCTGCACCATTCGAGGTGCCATACCCCGAACGAGACGAATATGAGGACGATAACACTCACCCTATTGTCCTACCTACCGACGAAGGATTACGAGAGTTCAGGGAATTTCCCCCTGTACGAAGCGGTTCGAACGAATGCAAACCAATGACATACATCGAATATGACTTGGGCCACGATTGTGGAGAGGTATCGAAGCCTCAGGACGACTCACCAAGCTACCGCGAAGCTGACGATTTCAAAGGAGAATCGGGCTTCGACATCGACAACGCGTACAAGAACCACCATAAGGAAACGAGGGGGTCCGTGAATCCCAACAGCAGCAAACGTAGAGAGGCATCAAAGCCTCGGGACGAACTGGTCAAAGACGATGAGGGAGTGTTCGAAGCACCCCAGAAAATAAGTAATGAACGCAAGGATCGCCAGCCACGACGGTCGAACCACTTCGAACGAGGTTTCCTGAGAAAGGGAGAACCCGGGAAAGATCTTGGCTCAGGCTTCGTGGGGCCACCCTTCCATTGCAGCAGTGGAGGGGAGGGCTCAGACACCGAAGAACCCATCCCAGACCTTCTGCCTGTCTCAGACTCAGAATCCGAAGAGGACTCAAACGAAAGAGAGGGCGAGTTCAGGAAAGGCAATGGGGGAATGGAAGGAGGCGCAGTTAAGTTCAGGATGGGTGATTGCGATGCTTCGACAGGACCCAGAAGTGAAGGGACCGGCGACGAAGAGGGCGAAACAGGGGGTGCGGATGACGAAAGCGAGTTCGAACCCAGAAGCGAAGGAACCGGCGACGAAGAGGACGAAACAGGGGACGCGGATGATGAAAGTGAGCTCGACGAAGCAAGGGTTCGAAAAGCGCGAACAGGAACGGGAAAAGAATCGGAATCGAGACGGACTACCTCGAAGTCGTACTCTCACGTATCTGAAGACACCGAAAGGGATAAAGTTGGCGGCAGTGACCAAGCCTTCCTGGAATGGTCGTACTTTCGCGCAAAGGAAGACCCTTCGAAGGTCCTAACTGGGGACAACAGTCACCGTGACGGTTCGCTAGGAAAGGTGGGGGAGTGTTATGCATCAAGCATGCAAGCCCTTATTTATCCTTTGTTTACTCATGTAACTCTATTTCCGATCTGTTACTCATTTTCTTACGTGACACGTCACGTCTTCTTTATTTAACCTTTAGCCTATTTAACTTTAGCCTCAAGTGCCTATTGCACCTGTAGCCTCAGTAGCCTATATTCCTTTAGCCTACTTTCGTCTGTTTTATCTTCCTCAGCTCTTTCTCTATCACCTACTTCGCCTCATCATCTGATAGCCTATTATTCCTCCTTTCTTAGCCTATCTTTCCGATAGCCTAACGTTCTATTTATTGTTCTTGTACAGTATATAAACCCTGTACATATTCGCCTCAGGATGACACTTAAGTCAATCCTCCTATAGTCTTTTACACCATCGTACCAAAGACTCTGTTCACCCACGACTTCCGAGCATAAGAGAGCCTCGTATAAAGCGCCAACTCTTTTGCTCAAACTTGTTTGTTCACTCAACAACGCTTTTGTCACTTATCATTTATTGATAAGTCTTCCGAAGCCGTGAACGTAACAATTAGGATTGACTTCTTTCCTTAACTCGGAAAGCAGCCAAGACTACCTTCACTTGACCTCCCTTTCCAACAACTGGAATTAAACAATCAACCCCTACGAGAACCAATCAGGAATACTTGCGAGGACGTAAACGACTGGCCATTGTCTACCTACTTTCAAACTAGGAACGAAGGAACTCGAACGACATATTATCGATACACCACAGTATTGTGTAAACCCATACACAGCACTAGGAACCGACCCAACGTATTAAGCAGGTTCACGCCCAGAATTAACGGTCCTTGTTACATTTTGGTTGGCATACGCGGGATAAGAGGTTAGCGACCCGATCAGAAAGCCGAGCCACAACCAGGGTAACTTGAAGAGAAGAAAGCAAGCAGAGGAAAGGCCTGATTCACCAGAGAAACTGCTACGCATATAGGCGATTGTCCCATAGAGAGGATTGCTTCACTCGTTGACGACTGAAATACCGGTGAACACGACTAAGAAATAGTCTGTTATCCAGCGAACCAAAGAAGAATACCGGACGAGCATACAAGGAGAGAGCCACCATACCCTCTTGTGTGTAACAACAAGTAGCTCAAAGGGTTAATCACCCGAGGAACTGCCCAACCTGAGGATCCAAATAACTTTTGCCGATAATACGGAACGATTGTGGAACAACGTGACCCGGATCATTATCCTAGACCCCATCCAAGTCTTAGATACCTTTGTACCGGAAAACAACACACCCCCACACAACCCATCCGACCTTGATCATTCACCTGAAACAGAGGATTCATCCTATCGAAACGGCACACCAACTGATAGTTATAACGACACAAATCTATCGGAGTTACAATACAATCTTGCCCCTCAATTAGCACAAGAACCTACCCAGGAAACATACCTCAGCTCAGAACCCTCCACCTCCGAAAACCCTCAGCTGTTCTATTTGGATCAAATAGTAGAACAAAACAGACGTAGATATCCCGAAACGCCTGTACACCAGAACATCCCTCAACCGCATACACCTCCTCCAATCCGAGCCAGTACTCCTTTCCCTACACTTGGACCCCCCTTTGAACAAATCACTCCTACATCAGGACCCTCTCGATTTCGAACTCTTGGACGAAGAATTCGTAGAAGACTCACTACTTCCATAGGACAAGCTGGCGCATCTCATTCCTACAACAAATCGACTCGTCCCAATTGAACCAGGAAGAACATCCGACGAAGAAATTGCAGAAAACTACTCCATTTTGGTCAACAATGGATTAGTACAGAGAATTCAACAGAGTTATCTCCACGATAACACTTTCCTTTCTCTCAGTTTTCTTATTAAACGTCAAAGATTTGCAAATTGGACAACTCGGTACAATTTACTTTGGACTGAAGGAAGAGTATACATTGGAAGCACAGAAGCCTTACGAGGAGCCCTTGTCATTGCAGCGCACGTACACCCGGAAACAAACTACCACTCAACAGTTGAAAACACTCATATTCAACTCGACGCCATTTGTTATTGGCCTGACTCCGGAGTTGACGTTGAAAACATTATTAACCGCTGTGGTTGCAGTTCAAACTTTGATCAAACATCTATCACTCCCTCCGACATACCACCAGTACCCCCTCTTCCGCCTCAACACCAAAACGGTCATATTGTAACCAATAATTAAACAACCTGGCATCCCAGAACCCACCAACGGACATCCTCCCTCGAATTGACACAACTCATTTATCTCTACCACCATCTCAACCTGATAACGCATACTTTGACTACTTACTACGCTGCTGGTATCGACAGAAAGGTGTTGTCAAGACATACCTTTATTTCAGTGCACACAGCAAGAAGTGGACTAACATTCCCAGCAAATACAAAGACAAAACCGACTTCTATCAACGATACAACTCTAACTGGAGAAACATTGAACCTTACGACGCAGAGGAGAGACATCAAATCGAACTTGCAGCTCAGCAAGAACGAGAAAGACTAAGACTAGGAAGAACTCGTAGCCAACGAAGTTCACCTCGAGTAGTAACCAACCCCCTTCCTACATCATCACCTCGACTTACTGCTTCATCTCTTTCTCAACAACACACTACCTTACCCTCCCCTCTTGCCCCACCACCACCTCCTCCGTCTTCATCAAAGCCTGAAACATCTATCCCCGGACCATCTCGACCCCATAAACCAGCTGAACTTCAAGTAAAAGCCGAACCCAGAGAAACAGCCCATCCGTTACTTGGAAGCCCCACTCGAGAGAAACATACACGAACTTTAACTGCACCCTCAGTTACTTCAGTCGAAGGAACTTCAGCAACTGCAGATAAAGGCAAAGGAACATCTCGATTTACAGAAACAGAAACACCTACAGGAAAAGGAAAAGGTGTACCCAGTTTATCCGAAGCACTAGAAGCCCTTCACGTACTAGATAAGCTTGAACAGCTTCGACTAGCTCAAGAAACAGAAGCAGCAGAAGAAGCAAAGACAGAATTAACCGACGAAGAATTAGACTATTACGAAGACGCCGATCCTCTCGACCCTGAACAACCGACTGATCGACGTTCCGAATCGGCTAATCCTCCTTCACCCGATCGAGAAGACCCAAATCCTTCCCCTCCTCCACTAGAAGACCCACCAATCCCAGGCTTACCCCCAGGAAATCCACCACCACCACCACCATCACCATCACCACCACCCCCTGCTAACGTCATGGCAGACCAAGCAGCAGCAGCTGAACGCAGAAATGGTGCTAACAAGCCATTCAATTTCAATGGAGATCGAAAGAAAGCACGAAAATGGTTAGACTTGATGGAGAACTACATCATTCTTACCCCCGGATATACAACGGATGAAGACAAAGTTCGACTCATACTTACATTCTGTAATGCTGGATCTTCAGCAGAATCTTTTGCAAATTACATTTTGCAAGGACAGAACGCCCGATTAAGTGCTACTCCACCCCTTCCATGGAACTACACTTGGCGAGTCTTCAAAGACGAATTTCAGAAGCAGTACATCTCCCCAGATTATATTGGAGACGCATTTAAACAACTCCAAACGTTCAAACAATCTGGAATGCGTACGGAAGAATATGTGCATCAATTCCAACGTCTAGCTCGAGATGCTGGTGTCACAGATTTTACTGTACTCTCAAATCTGTTCAAAGATGGACTACCCATTTCCATCCGAAAAGAAATTCTCCGACAGGAACCATTCCAAGTTGCAGCAGGAATCTCACCCATGCAACCCTACTATGACAACGCGTTACACTTTGGACTTCAATGGGAACGCATGTATGGAGTTAATAGCCCTGATTCGAAACCTTCCACCTTTCTCAGGAAGAAGTATAATCATGGACGTCCCAGACAACCATTCAAGCGCAGATACCAGTCCTGCCAGCTAGTTCATTGAATGAAATAACAGCCATTACTGTATACTATAGAGCATCTGATTGAATGAAGTACAGCCTTGCTGTAAATCATTTATTACTTCAGCCTCAGCATTTGCTGATTCACCCTATATACTATAAAACCAGCCTTGCTGCACTCTGATCAAGGGGATGTATACCTAGGAAATACTAGGCCTGCAAACTGTATTAAGAATATAACACTGGATAATAGATTAATGCATTTGCATACCCACCGCTTTTTTGAGCTATTTATAATGCTCAGGCACTACTGATTGACAGTATGCTGTAATAAATCAGAAATTCATAATTTCTGCCCGTTTTGGCATTTGAGGCACATCAGGGTCTAGGACCCTGAGGTCCGGCAGGTTCCAGGTCACCTGGAGCTGTTACCGCTTCAGGAGGTCGTGGGAATAAATTCAAATTAGCCTTTGCAGGCCCTACAGGCATCCAAAAATAGCGCGAAAATAGCCAATAAATCAGAAAATATTCTGGGGCACTGCCGCTTCGCTCTAGCGTGGGAACTACGCATTGGGACGGCCCAAATAGGGTACAAGGATGTTCTGGGCCACCCTGGGCCCTTCCTAAAGCGGTAAAATCATTATAAAATAGATAATTATATTTGCACTCGAGTGCATATATGCAGGCTTCCCCTGGGCTTACCAGCTGTATATAAAATACAGTAAAATCAGATTATATTAGTAGAAGCATAATGAACACGATTCTGATAGCTATATATGGTAATTACAGCCAGGAACATACCAGAAATGACAAAACACATTCCGGTTGACATGCTAATACTACCGGGCTCATTTCACCACATTGGGATACCCCCGGGATGCAAATTCTGATGGGATTCTATTGAGGCATACTACAAGAGTCCAAACAGTCATCAATCATGGCGGGGGAGGCACTTTACGTAGCACAGTAGATTATTCTTTTATTTAAATGTTATTTATATTACTGCACTTCTACTGCACGTAATGGCGCGTATAGATAGCCAAAATAGATCAGATTAACGAGGGGAACAAGAATATGCAGCCAGAAAAGTCACACGGTCACTGGTGATGTCAATAACACACTTTTACATTTACGTGTGCATGCGAAAATTGTACAGGCTTCACAGGCATCCCAGTGTGTGCCACATATATACTAATAGCTGTGATCAACTCTATATATATCCCACGTATTTCCTACGAAACTTTACGTCAATCGGAGCTTGCTTTGAATTGATATTAAGCCCACATTATTGAGAAAGATTGGTCATTTTTAATTTTACGGGAGGCTTATGGGTCAGGTACATGATGCCAAATGACTGTTATAACTATCCTAAAGATATTCCAATTGCATGTTTGGGGTACAGATGGAATGTACAGGTTATATGTGTTTTGGACATGTCATACGTATACTGATATTACAAGTAGCAATCCACCCTACAATGTTGCATATGACTTGCACATTCCAGCTACATCTCACACATGCAATTGGAATATCTTTAGGATAGTTATAACAGTCATTTGGCATCATGTACCTGACCCATAAGCCTCCCGTAAAATTAAAAATGACCAATCTTTCTCAATAATGTGGGCTTAATATCAATTCAAAGCAAGCTCCGATTGACGTAAAGTTTCGTAGGAAATACGTGGGATATATATAGAGTTGATCAAAGCTATTAGTATATATGTGGCACACACTGGGATGCCTGTGAAGCCTGTACAATTTTCGCATGCACACGTAAATGTAAAAGTGTGTTATTGACATCACCAGTGACCGTGTGACTTTTCTGGCTGCATATTCTTGTTCCCCTCGTTAATCTGATCTATTTTGGCTATCTATACGCGCCATTACGTGCAGTAGAAGTGCAGTAATATAAATAACATTTAAATAAAAGAATAATCTACTGTGCTACGTAAAGTGCCTCCCCCGCCATGATTGATGACTGTTTGGACTCTTGTAGTATGCCTCAATAGAATCCCATCAGAATTTGCATCCCGGGGGTATCCCAATGTGGTGAAATGAGCCCGGTAGTATTAGCATGTCAACCGGAATGTGTTTTGTCATTTCTGGTATGTTCCTGGCTGTAATTACCATATATAGCTATCAGAATCGTGTTCATTATGCTTCTACTAATATAATCTGATTTTACTGTATTTTATATACAGCTGGTAAGCCCAGGGGAAGCCTGCATATATGCACTCGAGTGCAAATATAATTATCTATTTTATAATGATTTTACCGCTTTAGGAAGGGCCCAGGGTGGCCCAGAACATCCTTGTACCCTATTTGGGCCGTCCCAATGCGTAGTTCCCACGCTAGAGCGAAGCGGCAGTGCCCCAGAATATTTTCTGATTTATTGGCTATTTTCGCGCTATTTTTGGATGCCTGTAGGGCCTGCAAAGGCTAATTTGAATTTATTCCCACGACCTCCTGAAGCGGTAACAGCTCCAGGTGACCTGGAACCTGCCGGACCTCAGGGTCCTAGACCCTGATGTGCCTCAAATGCCAAAACGGGCAGAAATTATGAATTTCTGATTTATTACAGCATACTGTCAATCAGTAGTGCCTGAGCATTATAAATAGCTCAAAAAAGCGGTGGGTATGCAAATGCATTAATCTATTATCCAGTGTTATATTCTTAATACAGTTTGCAGGCCTAGTATTTCCTAGGTATACATCCCCTTGATCAGAGTGCAGCAAGGCTGGTTTTATAGTATATAGGGTGAATCAGCAAATGCTGAGGCTGAAGTAATAAATGATTTACAGCAAGGCTGTACTTCATTCAATCAGCTAGCTGGCAGCAGTGCAGATACCGAATCCATGAAATGGAAATTGACTCGGAACTGGAACAAGAACCCGAAGTTAAAGACGAAATGAAAGCATTTAATATAAATGCTATGTATTTCAACAAGCTTTCGGACGAAAAACAGAAAGAAGCCAGAGAAAAAGGACTCTGTTTCTTTTGTATGAAACCCGGACATATGGCACATAAATGTCCCAAACGTCCACAACGCCTAAATCCAAATAACTTCCGTGGCAAGACCCCCAGACGATTCCAAGGCAATCGACGGAAATTCAAGCCCAGAATCAACGAAATGGAAGTAGATGATGAAGAATATGATGAACCAGATGATTTGGAAGACCAAGCATATCAAATCAACGAAATTATCACAAATCTTGCCCCTGAAGATCGAATCGAACTCTTCAACACATTGGATCGCATAGAAAACGACAATGGAGAAGATTTTGATGAACAAGGAAACTATGATGGCGGAAATTTTTGATAACACCTGAGTTGGTTAATCCGATTCAACTCAACACCATCGTTCTAAATGGCAACATCAATTCATTTCGCATACCGGTCAAACTTCGCATAAACGGACGCCTCACTACTCTCAACGCTCTACTTGACACTGGAGCACAACTCAACTTTATCAACTCTGATCTAGTTGACAAACTACACATAAAAACACAGAAACTCAAACGAACTCTACAAGTTAGTAACGCAGACGGAACGATTAACAAGAAAGGATCAGTTAACGAACGAATCCGATTGGATATCACCCACCCTCATTCAATTTCAACTATCTTCTATTCTACTCACATTCCAAGAGACGACATCATCCTAGGACTACCATGGTTCAAGGAAGCAAAGCCTCAAATTAATTGGAATGACGACACCATTACGATTAACAAAATCACTGTCTCAACTCGACTCGAGCAACAGAAACAAAAATCCAAAAAGAAACTCAACATCCCTGACGAGTATATGCAGTTTGCAGACATATTCTCTGAGAACGAAATCCAAACCTATCCACCAGCCCGACCTTACGATATGGAAATCAAGACACTACCCAGTTTCATTCCGAAGATACACAAACCCTACAAAGTGCCAATACATCAGCAACCGATTTTGGACGAATTAATCCGAGACTTACTCAACAAGAAGTTCATTAAGGAATCGAAATCACCAATGGCATCCCCTTTCTTCTTTATTGACAAGAAAGATGGATCTCTTCGACCAGTACAAGATTATCGATATCTTAACGCGCATACAGTCAAGGATGCATATCCTATGCCAAACGCCCAATCATTGCTAGATCAACTACTAGGATCAAAGTACTTCACCACTCTTGACATCCGACAAGGTTACCACAACATCCGAATCAAAGACGAAGACCAATGGAAAGCAGCCTTTGTTTGTGGCGACAGGTTTTATCAACCTACGGTTATGTTTTTTCGGACTCTGCAATTCACCTGCAGTTTTCCAACGATTTATGAATGATATTCTGGCAGACCAGATACGCCGGAACATTGTCATTGTCTACATGGACGACCTATTAATCCACGCCTCCACCCTACAACAACTTATTGCAAACACAATCGAAGTGTTTCAAATTCTCAAGGATAATCACTTATACGTTAAACCAGCAAAATGCCGATTTCATCAGACAGAAGTACCCTTCTTAGGATACATCATCTCCGAATCCCAGATCAAGACAGACCCATCGAAGATTCAAGGCATATTAGACTGGCAAACTCCGAAGAACTTGAAAGAAATCCGATCATTCACTGGATTTACAAACTTCTATCGCAGATTCATTCCGAATTATGCAACAATATGCAGACCACTCGATCAACTTAAACGGAAGGACGTACCATTTGTCTGGACAGACAAACAAGAAACAGCTTTTCAAACGTTGAAAAATCTCTTTGCAAAGCAGCCCTTGCTCATGCAACCGGACCCCAGTAAACCTTTCTATCTTGAAACGGACGCATCAGCCGTAGCTACTGGAGCAGTACTACGCCAACTTGACGAAAATGGACAACTGAGACCTATTGGATACATCTCACAAGCTCTTAATCCAACACAACAAAACTGGCAAATATATGACAGAGAATTATTTGCTATTATACGAGCACTCCAAACGTGGCGACACTATCTACTTGGAAGCCCGCATACAGTCACTATTCATTGTGATCACAAGAACTTGACATATTGGAGACAACCCCAACGCTTGACCCCTCGACAAGCTCGATGGCAAACGAACTCTCAAGATATCCGTACAAAATCCAGGCTATACCAGGGAAACATATGATCCAATCCGATGCTCTATCCCGACGAGCGGACCATTTTAAAACGGAAGGAGAACTTAACAACGAAGTTACACTTCTACCAGACAAAGTTTTTCTCAAAGAAATGGAACTCCTAGAAAACCAAATCGAAGAAGCAGAAGAATACGATAGACTTATTATTAACGTTGACGACCTTCACCTTCAGATTCGAAATGAAACTGGAGACATTCAAGAAGCAATGTCAACTTTACAAAATCAATTACCCCTCACAAAGCCCAAGATGACCGACTTCACAATCAAAGACCATCTGGTACATTTCAGAAACAAGATCTATGTGCCAAGGAACAAGGAAATCATGCGCAATATATTACGACTATATCATGACTTACCTACACGAAACCACCCCGGAGTTGCAAACACTATGGAACAAATTCGACGAACATACTACTGGCCAAGAATGCAGCAGTTCGTATCGAAATACATCCAAGGGTGTGCAATCTGTCAACAGATGAAGATCAACCACCACCCACTTGTACCTCCACTAAACCCCATCATCGCTGATAAAGACACATACCCTTTCGCAACTGTTAACATCGATTTCATCACGGACCTCCCGGAATCTGATGGATACGACAGCATATGTGTTATTGTGGATCATGATTGTACCAAGGCAATTGTACTCACTCCATGCACCAAGACGATTACTGCACTAGACACCGCACAACTGTACTTCAACAACGTGTACAGACGATTTGGATTACCCAGGAAAATAATCTCAGATCGTGGACCACAGTTTGCATCTATGGTGTTTAAACAACTATGCCGTTTGCTTCACATCAAGCAAGCAATGTCAACAGCATATCATCCGCAGACAGATGGACAAGCAGAACGCAGCAATCAGGAAATTGAAGCATACTTCAGGATATATGCAGTAAACCACCCTCACCTCTGGAGCAAGTACATTCCCCTCATGGAATTCACACACAACAACCGGAAGCATTCAACGACAGAACAGACCCCATTTCGACTACTAATGGGATATGATCCTATCTCATTCCCCTCGGAATCATCGGACATTGATAGCAACATTCCAACGCTCAAGAACCGACTATCAAAGATTATAGAACTCCGAAATGACGCAGAAGCAGCCCTTACTCTCGCACAGGAATACCAACGTGAAGCTCAATCTTCACACTTCAAACCCCTATCAGAAGGACAATCTGTATGGTTAGAAGCCAGGAACTTAAGAAGAACCGGACTACCCTCGAAATTTCAATCAAAACGAGAAGGCCCCTTTATCATCAAACGAAAACTTCGTGACAACGTTTATGAACTTCAACTGCCTAGAACCTGGAAGATTCACCCTGTATTCCACGCCTCACTTCTAACGCCTAACACCGAGACAGAAGAACATGGACCATCCTATTCGAAACCTCCACCTGACCTTATCGATGGAGAAGAAGAATTCGAAGTTGAAGCTATACTACAACACAAAGGAGCAAAGAATCGCAGAAGATATCTAATTAAGTGGTTAGGATATCCCACAAGCAGCAACACATGGGAATCCGAAGAAGCTCTGAAGCACACAGAAGAACTTCTTGAAGAATACAAGAAGCTACATCGACTGGATTGAACCAATTTAGCTATCTTGGACACACAGACTTAACGCCGCTTTCGTGGCTTAGTCAGCAAGCGGTTCGCGCGCGAACGGCGTGCTGACTCAGCAACACCCCCTCTTGCGCTTTGACAACCCGATTAGGACACCCAGGACCCACATCAACTTCTTGCCTAGATAACGGACTTCTTACTGAAGAAGCACCATATCACAAGTGATTCTCGCCTAGATTATCAACTTCTTACCTCAAAATAAATACACCACATCCCCTTCTCGCCTAAGAAGCATCCAAACGATCAGAACTACCCGAGAAGCACCAAAAGACTTCGCCAAACGTCTTTATAAAAGCATAGGAAGCCACCCCAATTCTCAACAACTCCCATGCACAGTCTTCTTGACCTCGTTCGACTACTCGCATATCTAGCTCAATTAAACTTCCACCCAGCCATCACCCTTCTTGCTAACCGCTTTGGACAAACATTCCTAAGTTGGTACCTCTTTCCTCATCGAAGACCAGAAGAAAATTGGATTCAAGGCATCTGTTTTCACTATCAAGACAAGTGCACACGCATATACGTGGGCATCCGACCCAATGACGAGTTCTTCATTGCCTCAGACAATTAGCATTCCATTCTCTATCACCACGGTTGACGGACTTCTATCGGACCTTCGAGAAGAAGCAACAAAAGCGACACATGAGGAACGGAACCACATTGCTTATCATTTGCATAATCTCTTGCATCAGATTGATTGCCCTGATACTCCGTCTCTCGAAACTCTCATCGAACGTATCGACACCCGACTCCACACCTGTGACCACCTTGAACGAGTAAAACGTGCGACAGCATTGTATGGATTCCTCCAGTACATTAAAAACCCCAACAACCGCCCCATCTTCAACAATCCAATCCAAGCTATCACCCCTAGCCCCACCTTGGAACCCATCTCGACTACACCGCCTCCAACATCTGACACCTCCGACAACCTACCCCCACTCGAACCCTACTCCCCCTGTCCCAGCCCCACTCCAACAGCAGTCGACCCCATCCCCTCCGACAACTCTGAATCAACAACATCTCGCACTACTCTTATCACTCCTTACTCCGACGACTTCGTCGTTGAAGTTGTTGACTACAGTGGACCAGATCAAGAAGAATTCAACCGACTTTTCAACAGTGTCTCACGCAGCCCCCACTTTTCAGACAGTATCACCGACATTCTTCGCCATTTCCTCCCCATACCAGTACTTCCATCCCTCGAACCGACAACCCCCACCAACACCCCGACCGAAGACCATCCCCCTTCCCCTCATGCCATTTAACTTCAACACCACCATTCCGACTTACCAACCTCACCCATTCAACGCAGTGTTACAAATTCTAACTATGTCAGCGGCCCCCTTTTGTTCCGACGGACTCCCGCGACTCCACACCCTTCGCCCTATCTGTTTCTATTCTTGTCTTTGCTCAGTCATCCTTGTTTCTTATTGTCCAATCCCGGAGCCCCACATGTAACCCTTTGCCCCAACCCTCTGCCCCGCTCCCACACTATTATTAGTAGCCTATTGTCTACGGACCTATTGTTCTCTGTTTATTGTTCATCAGATGTATCTCCGCTCCGCAGCTATAGTATATAAACCCCTGTACTTAGCATGATCGAACCCTAAGTTCGATCTCCTTTGTCAAACCCCCCGTCTCTAGTCACACTATACATCTGCTTTATCTCTACTCCACATCGTAGGCCTTTGTCCATACTTAAAGACTCTAAGTGTTGAGCCCTAGCTCCGCTATTAGTCTTAGCAACCAACGTTGCGAAACCCAACTATACGAGACCGTAAGTTGAGACGTAACAATTAGATCGAACTTATCTACCGTCGAAGACATCTGTCTTTACGACTACAGTGTTGAGCCTTAGCTCCACGTACTACTAACCAGTTGTAAACCCATCTAGTCCAGAAGAACTACCGCTCGAGGTAATCCCTTCAGTGTAGCAAGGTGCTCATCGATTGCAAGAGGGAGGCCAAGGAAAACTTCGAGAGTCGCGATCCGAAGATTAAGAAAACCGCTCCAGCTCATTGGTTGATTAAAACCCCGGACAGTAGCGTTACGAAGAACAGGAACCAACTTCTGTCATATACAACGGGACCGTAGCTGTGCACACAGGAAGAGGACTCAGTACCTGCAAAGAAGGCATAAAGCTGCTAGCCTAGTCTTTGGGACGCCTATTGGACAACGAGCAAACATTTGCAGACGTGCCGCTTGATACAGCGAAGGGAGACCGATCCAGAAATCGAAGAACAGACAAGCTGTTAAAACACCAATAGTTATTCACCAACGGCAAACCTAATCCCAAACGGAGTTCAGATTCTTGACCAGACCAACACCAATCAACGTGACAACCTAGGACGCCCTATATACGAAATCCGATACTCAGTCACCAATTGCTATCAATACGATTCATACAGTTTCACCCAATACTGCGACGATACTGTTTGGACAATCACTCGAACTGCAAGTCCCATTGTCAACCACAGTGACACTTTCATCCTCTACCACACCAACCCAGACGCATTTTTCTACCTCGAAAACTTCGCCCCCAACAAAGTCCGCATAATCCACATCTGTGGAAGTGACCGTCGACTTCTAAGGATACACTACATCGTACCGCCATCGTGGCTGACATCCTGTCCCTTCCAGCCCTTGACGATCCTATCTACTCTACCAGAGACCTCATCCGAAACCGATTCCTCGCATTTGCCGAAGAGTTCGACGACATCCTAAATCGAATCCGAACACTCTTGGACGAACGATATCGTGATTGGATTTCAGCTGTTGAATACGCACAATACACTCGAGATCAACAACAACCTTGGATATACAAATACGGACTCTTGTGGCATCATACACGCTTATTCATCCCTCGAGAAACTTACCTACGTCGTTTCTTTATTGGTCACATACATTTCGATAATCACGGAGAAACGTTACATCGAAGTGAAGCAGAAACCACACGTCTTGTAGCAAGACATTTCTGTTGGGCAAATCTCAGCGACGACGTCAACCACTACATCTTTCAGTGCACCTGTCAACACCACCAACCCACACCCAATAACACTGTCCATCACTACCTAGCACCGCCCATCGAAATACCTGAAGACCACGTTACTGCTCATACTCTCAACTCTTACTACAACGACTCAGACAGTTACGGATATCATTCCGGAACCAATTAGTCACCACGGCAGATAAAGGCAAAAACAAGTCTTCCTCGCGTCAGACTACTCAAACACCTGCTATACCATCATCATCAACTAAACCAAGTCGAACCCAAACTACGCAAACACCTGTTGTTCCTACAGCCTCAACCAGTCAAACATCCGAACCAACGTACACCAGCGTTGTTAAAGCACCACCACCACATCGGAACCTACACTTCAACAGAGAGACACAATTCTTTTACCTCACCTTCGAAGGAGAAGTAGGGAAACGACCTTGGTCCTACGACCCATCTGTACGTAGGTGGACGCCTATTGCAGCAAAATCAGCAACAGCAGGACGAGCCTTCTTCATTGCCAATACACCTAACTGGGAAGACCTTGCCAGCCGATCTCTAGCAGGAGAATTTGATAATCTCGAACCACCCCCACCACCATTTCCTACAACCCTCACCTTCAACGAAGAAACTCAACTCTTTCACTTCCAAAATAGTGACGGAACCCTCTCAGAGACACCTTGGGTGTGGAACCCTATCAACGACGAGTGGACTACCGTACCCCCAGGTTGGGACCCAAGAGAAGCATACGAAATTTCAACACCCAACTGGAGGGAGTTAAAAGACGAATATTACCGCCGACACCCTGAACTTACCCGCCAACCAACACCACCCCCTCGTGAACCAATACCGAGCCGTGAACCCTCACCACTTCGCGAAGCATCTACTGAATCGCCTACCCCAGCCCCTCAGGATCCACCCAAAGACCTCTTTGAAGAACCGTTTAAACGACCAGTATCACAACAGTCTTCTATATCAGGAACCTCCCACTACTCTTTTGCAGAAAAAACTCCTACTCGACCAACAACCAATCCTAACCTACCTCCCATAAAACCAAAACCCTCTCTCACATACACTCGCCCTCACATCGAACCACTATCACGAAATACAATGGCTGGTACACAAACTATTACAGTCACAGACGCCTCATTCTTTCGCCCCCCGCCTGGAGAAGAAAGTATTAGTGCCTGGCATGGCTTTGGACAAGGAGGAAGAATGTGGGGACCAGCAAGAAATTGTGGACGAGATGACGGACCACCTGGAGGAAACCCACCAGGAGGAGGAGGACCTGGAGGACCTGGAGGAAATCCACCAGGAGGAGGAGCAGGAGGACCTGGAGAACCTGGAGAACCTGGAGGACCTGGACCAGGAGGACCAGGAGGACCTGGAGGACCAGTTGGAGGAGATGATGACGAACCGAATAACGTCAATCAAGCTTTTATTCCGATGAAAATCAAGCCCTTCACCGGAACTCAAAAGGATGTCGATCGATTTCTCATGCAATGCAACGTCTTCCTACGACTCAACGCACAACAATATGACACGGATTATCGATGCATTGCATTCATAATTTCCCACTGCTCAGAACCAGGATCCATACCATTCGCCACTCAATATGTCGCATCTGGTCGACTCGAAACGGATACTTTTGAAGAGTTTATTCAAGAATTTGAACGAACCTTTGTATCATCGGAACTCACTGTCCAAGCTCAACTAGAACTGGATAACCTTCGTCAAACGGGATCTATCGAATCGTACAATCTTGCGTTTAAACCACTGATACAACGCGCTCGAATCACTGGATATATTGCTCAACGTAACCAATATTGGAAAGGACTCAATAACAACCTCCTACAAAAGTTACTAGCTTGTCATCCACAACCTACTACAATGGACGGATGGTACTATCTTGCCACCAAACTGGACACTGGCTATAAAATTGGTCGCGCAATGGACAGACGCCCCAGATCGAATGAATACCAATCCACTCGACGACCTACACGCCAAGCCAACCGACAAATCCGCGCCATTACCAACGAAGCGTACATTGAAGAGGAACCCTCCGATAACTCTCTCAATGACATAGATCAGCTTGTTGACTCCGCAGTCAACCATCTATTCCTTGCGCGTTTATCAACAGAAGAATACCAGCGACACATGAAAGACAACCTCTGTTTCAATTGTCACAAACCAGGACATCGTACCGCTAAATGTCCTCAGCCACACCCCAAACGCAACAACAGATCTCGATGGCCAAACTCACGCACACCTAAAGCCAAAGTCATTCGTCAGATCACAGCTACAGATGATCAAGACGAATACTCGGAACCCGAAAATGACGATGACAACCAAGAATCGCTCTCAACCGAAGATCGCGCTGCCCAGATTCAACAACTTCTCATTGGTCTTGATGATGACACGGTCAATCAAGTCTTTGATAAAGTTGAGGAAGCAAATTTTTAAACGACAAAGAGCTTCCGCAGCCATCTCTCTCGTTGAATATTCGGCTGCTCATCAACTCTATTAACGACAATCATGCCTTACGAATTCCGATTACCTTCAGCTATAACGATAAACTCCACAAAGCGACTGCACTTCTAGACACCGGAGCTGAAGGTCTATTCATCGACCGAAAACTCGTAGAAAAACTCCACCTAAAAACAATCAAATTACGACACCCACTGCGACCCAAGAACGTTGATGGAACACTCAACAATGCCGGACGTATCACCTCTTATGCACCTCTTCAAGTCAAACTTGGAAATCAACAATATGCTATGCGATTCTATGTTACCACCCTTGGAAAAGAAGAATTTATTCTTGGGCTACCATGGTTCAAGAAATATAAACCAAAAATCGACTGGGATACAGGATCCATACAGCTCAATCGCGTCAACATCTCGACTCAACTTGCACAACAAGCTCGAAAAGGATTTGAAGCTGCTAAGCCACTTCTAGATCTTGTACCTCGCCAATATCACCAATTCCTTTCCCTATTCGACGAAGAAAAAGCACACCGTTTTCCACCAAAACGACCATATGACCATGCTATCGATCTCAAACCAGACTTCATTCCCAAACGGCATTCCCCATATCCACTATCTCTTCCGCAACGCGCCGCTCTGGACACCTTCATCAACGAAAACCTTAAAAATGGATATATACGACCTTCAAAGTCGCCTATGGCATCACCCCTTTTCTTTGTTGACAAGAAAGACGGAACTCTACGACCCGTACAAGATTACCGTTACCTCAACAATGGTACAATCAAAAACGCGTACCCACTACCACTTGTTCAAGACCTTTTGGACAAACTCCACGGATCACAATACTTCATCGCTCTAGATATTCGATGGGGATACAATAACATACGAATTAAAGAAGGAGACCAATGGAAAGCTGCGTTTACCACTCAACGAGGACTTTTCGAACCAACAGTTATGTTTTTCGGCTTATGCAATTCTCCAGCAACTTTCCAACACTTTATGAACGACATTCTTGGAGAAGAAATCCTACTGAACCACCTCTTGGTTTATATGGACGACATTCTCATCCATGCCCCAACCTTACCAGAACTTATCCACCGCGCCAAACGCGCCTTCACAATCCTTCAACGAAATGACTTATACTTCAAACCCACCAAATGTTTCTTCCATACACAGAAACTCACTTATCTAGGACTCATCATTACGCCTAATCACATCCAAACGGATCCTACCAAGATCGAAGGCATCACCAAATGGCCAGTACCCACCAACGTCAAAGACGTTCGCTCATTTACTGGTTTCACCAACTTTTATCGCCGATTTATCCCACACTACGCCGAGATTACCAAAGCACTGGACAACCTCAAACGGAAAGACCAACCATTCGTTTGGACTGAGGTTGAACAGAAGGCATTTGACGCACTCAAAGCTGCATTTTCTCAACATCCGCTACTTCTAATGCCGAATCCACACAAACCTTTCTTCCTAGAAACCGATGCTTCCAAAGTCGCTACCGGAGCTGTCCTTCGCCAACATGATGACAACAGTGTTCTTAAACCCATTGGATACATTTCGCAATCACTCAACTCAGCCGAACGTAATTACGAAATTTACGACAGAGAACTACTCGCCATCATTCGTGCCCTTAATACTTGGAAACATTATCTCCTTGGATCACCACATCAAGTCACCTTGTGGTGTGACCATCGCAATCTAACCTATTGGAGAGAAGCCCGGAGACTTTCACCCCGTCAAGCTCCGATGGCATTTGTTGTTATCACAATTCGACCTTCACATTACACATGTTCCCGGCAAACAGATGATACAATCTGACCTTCTATCACGCCGGGCGGACCATGTTAAACAGGGGGAGAATCTAAACGAAGTTTCTATAATGCTGCCAAACAACCTCTTCATTTCCGCATTACAAGACCACAATGATTCGGAAGACGAAGAAGAAAGCATTAACTACGAGTCTGACGATGACCTTCCAGACACTGATAACCTGACGAAATCCATCAAAGAATCAATGAAGAAAGACGAATACCTCACCAATACCATTTCTCAACTAAAGAAGAAGCTACCACCCGCTCAAACCGCGCTTAAAGACTGGTTTTTCGACGACACTGGCATTTTATACTTCAAGAACCGCATCTATATCCCGGATAATCTCGAATTAAAACGCACAATCTTACGACTTCACCATGATATCCCAGTACGCGCTCACCCTGGTATATTCAACACTCTGGAACAAGTCCGAAGAACGTATTATTGGCCCCGAATGCAGAAATTTATATCCGATTACGTCCATGGATGCGCACTATGCCAACAAATGAAAGTCAATCACCACCCGACCGCACCACCACTAATGCCTATCGCCGCCGATAAGAACTCTTTTCCATTCTCTCACGTCAATATGGACTTCATCACCGACCTTCCAATGTCCCATGGATCGACACCCTTCTATTGGTCATTGATCACGATTGTTCCAAAGCTATTGTTCTCATCCCTTGCGAAAAGACAATAGACGCCATCGAAACAGCACAACTATACTTCGATAACATATACCAACGATTTGGACTTCCCATCCGCATCATCTCCGATAGAGGACCTCAATTTGCCTCTAAAGCATTTCAAGAACTATGCAAAATCGTAGGAATCAAATCATCGATGTCAACCGCTTATCACCCGCAAACAGATGGACAAGCAGAACGAACCAATCAAGAGATCGAAGTCTATCTCCGGATCTATTGTACTGGAGAACCGGAAAATTGGTCTCAACATCTTCCCAACATTGAATTCGCCCATAACAACCGCACTCACACGGTCACCAAAAGAACCCCTTTCTCACTTCTCATGGGATATGAACCAATTGCCTTACCCCTGAAACACCCGAAATCGAATGTTCCATCAGTATCCCAACGACTTGCCAATCTCACGGTCTACCGGTCAGAAGCCTTAGCCGCTCATTCAGTTGCTGCTATGGTTATGAAAGAACGTACCTTCCGGAACTTCAAACCATTCAATAAAGGCGACAAAGTCTGGCTAGACTCCAAGAACCTCCGAATCCCTGGCCTATCACAGAAGTTCAAGGAGAAACGTGACGGACCATTCCGGATCAAGAAAGCCTTATCACCACTAGTCTATGAATTAGATCTCTCACGGACTAAATGGAAGATACACCCGGTATTCCACGCTGCGCTTCTCGTGAGATACACCGAGACCGAAGCATATGGACCGCCCCACAGTAATCCCCCACCTGACCTGATCGAAGGACAAGAACAATACGAAGTCGAAGCCATCCGTGCCCACCATGGAAACGGCACTAGACGAAGATACCTTATAAAATGGAAAGGTTACCCCACTTCTGGAAACTCATGGGAACCTGAATCCAATCTCCGGAACGCACAGACCATCCTCAGAGCCTATAAGAAGCTCCATCAACTAGCCTGAATGCCCGCATCCCACAAACTTGTTCGCTTCTCTTATCCCCACTCATCTAACATCGTCAACGACTCCACACTCTCTGCATCATACCAACAACCCATTACTCCGGAACCCACAACCCTCGTACTACCGCCTGCCTCGGTTCCAACGCGCCCCAGTTACCTGGACGCCGTCCGACCCTCCTTCATAAAAACAAAAACAGAAAAACACTTTATACCCGACTGGCAGAAAACATACTCCAACCGTTTGCACGTTCCCACTCTCTCCACCTTCCTTATTCACTGTTTCTACTTCAAACCCGATTACGCACAGCAACTAATCGACTACTTCAACACATCCGCTCGTGTTCAACCACCCCTTACTATCACTCGACCTATAACCCGCCACCGCCGCAAACGTATTAGTCACTTCGAACCTCAACCTTCGGACCCTTATTGCACTTGCAGTTGCTGCCACTATAACTGTCCGACTCACTCTCTTTAGACAATGCCCCCGTCCCGCACTCAACGACCTTCGCCTCGCATCAATCCCACCCTTCGAACACCTATATCAACCTTTCGACCAACAGACATCAACATCGACCATCTCACCCAGGCAGAATCAAGAAGGGTCCTTAACCTCTTCACCAATCGAACTATTCACCAACGTCTCAGTACCTCGACTTCCGATGCTACCCCTCTACTCACCATCTGGACTCAATTCTACGACATCGCCACCCGCGGTCAAGAGGTCATGGAAACCAACATCTTTATTGTGGAAGGAGCCCTTTGACTACTCCGATCCTCTCAAACTTCATTTGAAGACGCTCGTCGCTACGCCCTGGACCAGTTCCTCACCCATACACCACCAGAAATCATTACACCACCAGTCATCGATCTCACTACAGAAGATGAAGTCGTGGATCTCACAAACGATCTCATCAATTCGGTCGGCATTCAAGTCCCTGAACGCCCAGGCCTCGCCGATCGCTTATCGGATCCTATGGAGCTCAAGTCGCCAAGCCCTGCATACAAAGTCCACACCGCACCACCATCACCAGTCACCAGTCCAAAACCGGACAACAACCCGTTCTCAACCATGGCACTTGATTCTTCGACCGAATGCTCGACGCATACCCCCATTGAACACCAGTACGAACTGGCCGCCTCCACCTGCGAATCTTATACATGTCCATACTGTCATAAGCGAGCACCGGGACACATCGCCTCGGAATGCAACGATCATCGATGTGTCTCGTGCGGACAACAAGAAGGTCATGACGACGAATGCGCTACCTTCCGAGTCCTCCAACAACGTGTTTGTTACGTTCACGGCTTCGGAAGACTTATCAATAAATGATAAGTGACAAAAGCGTTGTTGAGTGAACAAACAAGTTTGAGCAAAAGAGTTGGCGCTTTATACGAGGCTCTCTTATGCTTGGAAGTCGTGGGTGAACAGAGTCTTTGGTACGATGGTGTAAAAGACTATAGGAGGATTGACTTAAGTGTCATCCTGAGGCGAATATGTACAGGGTTTATATACTGTACAAGAACAATAAATAGAACGTTAGGCTATCGGAAAGATAGGCTAAGAAAGGAGGAATAATAGGCTATCAGATGATGAGGCGAAGTAGGCGATAGAGAAAGAGCTGAGGAAGATAAAACAGACGAAAGTAGGCTAAAGGAATATAGGCTACTGAGGCTACAGGTGCAATAGGCACTTGAGGCTAAAGTTAAATAGGCTAAAGGTTAAATAAAGAAGACGTGACGTGTCACGTAAGAAAATGAGTAACAGATCGGAAATAGAGTTACATGAGTAAACAAAGGATAAATAAGGGCTTGCATGCTTGATGCATAACAGTGTTCAGAGACGTATAAAGGAACGCAACTCCTCTCAAAGTGACTAAAGCACCTGTTGCTCACCACCAGATACCCTATTGGCGTTAACTTCGCCTATATGGCACGTTTTTTCTTACTTTCTTTATTGGACTTAACTTGTCCCTATAACGGCCATTTTCTCTTTATCTATTAACTGATTTCCACTACGTTTCAATTTAAGAACGGGGTAATGTTACAAATTCTAACTATGTCAGCGGCCCCCTTTTGTTCCGACGGACTCCCGCGACTCCACACCCTTCGCCCTATCTGTTTCTATTCTTGTCTTTGCTCAGTCATCCTTGTTTCTTATCGTCCAATCCCGGAGCCCCACATGTAACCCTTTGCCCCAACCCTCTGCCCCGCTCCCACACTATTATTAGTAGCCTATTGTCTACGGACCTATTGTTCTCTGTTTATTGTTCATCAGATGTATCTCCGCTCCGCAGCTATAGTATATAAACCCCTGTACTTAGCATGATCGAACCCTAAGTTCGATCTCCTTTGTCAAACCCCCCGTCTCTAGTCACACTATACATCTGCTTTATCTCTACTCCACATCGTAGGCCTTTGTCCATACTTAAAGACTCTAAGTGTTGAGCCCTAGCTCCGCTATTAGTCTTAGCAACCAACGTTGCGAAACCCAACTATACGAGACCGTAAGTTGAGACGTAACACGCAGAAGAACACCGAAACGCCACCGAAACATTTTTCTATCCTCAACCTCTACCTCCACTCAACGAAGAAGAAGAAACACCACAACAGCAACCCATCCCCGACCCCGACAACCTCTGGAACACGGAACCCGACCCTACTTGGGGACAGCCACCCTCTCCGACATTCTCTGCTTGGCATATACCTGCAGAAGAATCCTGGTACCCTCACCTCCGTCACGGTCCCATCGCTATCGACTTACAGTACCCCTCTCCCCCTCCCTCTCCAAAACCCGACAACCAACGTTTTCCCCTCAGTCCTACCGACCTAGTCCGACACTATCTATTCGACCCTCACCACACCGACATCGTTAACATCCAACGACTCCGATCCTGCTCACCCTACCCCGAACTTGTAAAACTTGTACTTCGACACACATTTTGGAACCCGGAACACGCTGCACCCCTCTTCCACGGCCTAAGGATAGTTCTTGAACTTCCTTATACCCCCTACATCAACCGACGCATCCGACACAAACACACCCTGCACGCACACTTCGCACCCTTCCCAGAAGATCCTTTCTGTACTTGTGCGTGTTGTTTGTATTGCCCCCTCCACCCCTTCAAAAATGCCGCCCATTCGCACTCGATGCAGGCAACCAACTGAGGAAGATGATTCTTCTTCTATCACTATCTGTCCTACCGACGCCCTTCTCCCAAATCAAATCTTCAACCAAACGGCTCCGACTCGACAACAATACTCTGCTACACTCCTACACAACGGCTTATTCCCTCACATCCTGAGCTCTCCTCACATGCACTTTCACCACTCTGTCTATTCGCTCAACATCATCCATGATCTACTCGCTCAAATCCAGAACAACATGGATGACAGCCAACGGACACATCGCCGATTCAGTTACAACGTCATACAAGATCTCATCCGACGTTTGAATCAGATGGTCATCCGACAGTTAGCCAGAGAGTTTACTGAGTCTCAGTTTCAGGAATTGTTAGCTTACCATGTGCAGAGCGGACCACCTGAAGATCCCTCTTCGGCAAACATTCCAGACGTACCTGTAATGTCACCCATCTCTATCCCTCCTCTTGTACCTTCAGAGGACACTCCTAACGCGCCGGATACATCCCCCTCATCACCGCAGCAACCTCCTACCCCGGACTCCCCTCCATACGTCGTACACACTCCTCATCCGAGTGAGCTCTCCCCAGGAACCTATCAACCTTTAGATTGGGAAGCTATCGCAGCTTTACTCCCTCCGGAATTTCATTTTCCACCTGATTTCAAGCTTTAATATTTATGTTTGCTTCGCCCTATTGATCTTAATTTGATCCTATAAGCATTTGCTTTTCTATCTCATGCTTTTCTCTTTATTGATCTTAACTTGATCCTATAAGCATTGTATTTGTTTTGAAATTTTCGCATTTGCAATTACTTGCTACTACGGAATTTCAATTGTAAAAACAGGGTATTGTTATGCATCAAGCATGCAAGCCCTTATTTATCCTTTGTTTACTCATGTAACTCTATTTCCGATCTGTTACTCATTTTCTTACGTGACACGTCACGTCTTCTTTATTTAACCTTTAGCCTATTTAACTTTAGCCTCAAGTGCCTATTGCACCTGTAGCCTCAGTAGCCTATATTCCTTTAGCCTACTTTCGTCTGTTTTATCTTCCTCAGCTCTTTCTCTATCGCCTACTTCGCCTCATCATCTGATAGCCTATTATTCCTCCTTTCTTAGCCTATCTTTCCGATAGCCTAACGTTCTATTTATTGTTCTTGTACAGTATATAAACCCTGTACATATTCGCCTCAGGATGACACTTAAGTCAATCCTCCTATAGTCTTTTACACCATCGTACCAAAGACTCTGTTCACCCACGACTTCCGAGCATAAGAGAGCCTCGTATAAAGCGCCAACTCTTTTGCTCAACCTTGTTTGTTCACTCAACAACGCTTTTGTCACTTATCATTTATTGATAAGTCTTCCGAAGCCGTGAACGTAACAATTAGGATTGACTTCTGTCCTTAACTCGGAAAGCAGCCAAGACTACCTTCACTTGACCTCCCTTTCCAACAACTGGAATTAAACAATCAACCCCTACGAGAACCAATCAGGAATACTTGCGAGGACGTAAACGACTGGCCATTGTCTACCTACTTTCAAACTAGGAACGAAGGAACTCGAACGACATATTATCGATACACCACAGTATTGTGTAAACCCATACACAGCACTAGGAACCGACCCAACGTATTAAGCAGGTTCACGCCCAGAATTAACGGTCCTTGTTACATTTTGGTTGGCATACGCGGGATAAGAGGTTAGCGACCCGATCAGAAAGCCGAGCCACAACCAGGGTAACTTGAAGAGAAGAAAGCAAGCAGAGGAAAGGCCTGATTCACCAGAGAAACTGCTACGCATATAGGCGATTGTCCCATAGAGAGGATTGCTTCACTCGTTGACGACTGAAATACCGGTGAACACGACTAAGAAATAGTCTGTTATCCAGCGAACCAAAGAAGAATACCGGACGAGCATACAAGGAGAGAGCCACCATACCCTCTTGTGTGTAACAACAAGTAGCTCAAAGGGTTAATCACCCGAGGAACTGCCCAACCTGAGGATCCAAATAACTTTTGCCGATAATACGGAACGATTGTGGAACAACGTGACCCGGATCATTATCCTAGACCCCATCCAAGTCTTAGATACCTTTGTACCGGAAAACAACACACCCCCACACAAACCCATCCGACCTTGATCATTCACCTGAAACAGAGGATTCATCCTATCGAAACGGCACACCAACTGATAGTTATAACGACACAAATCTATCGGAGTTACAATACAATCTTGCCCCTCAATTAGCACAAGAACCTACCCAGGAAACATACCTCAGCTCAGAACCCTCCACCTCCGAAAACCCTCAGCTGTTCTATTTGGATCAAATAGTAGAACAAAACAGACGTAGATATCCCGAAACGCCTGTACACCAGAACATCCCTCAACCGCATACACCTCCTCCAATCCGAGCCAGTACTCCTTTCCCTACACTTGGACCCCCCTTTGAACAAATCACTCCTACATCAGGACCCTCTCGATTTCGAACTCTTGGACGAAGAATTCGTAGAAGACTCACTACTTCCATAGGACAAGCTGGCGCATCTCATTCCTACAACAAATCGACTCGTCCCAATTGAACCAGGAAGAACATCCGACGAAGAAATTGCAGAAAACTACTCCATTTTGGTCAACAATGGATTAGTACAGAGAATTCAACAGAGTTATCTCCACGATAACACTTTCCTTTCTCTCAGTTTTCTTATTAAACGTCAAAGATTTGCAAATTGGACAACTCGGTACAATTTACTTTGGACTGAAGGAAGAGTATACATTGGAAGCACAGAAGCCTTACGAGGAGCCCTTGTCATTGCAGCGCACGTACACCCGGAAACAAACTACCACTCAACAGTTGAAAACACTCATATTCAACTCGACGCCATTTGTTATTGGCCTGACTCCGGAGTTGACGTTGAAAACATTATTAACCGCTGTGGTTGCAGTTCAAACTTTGATCAAACATCTATCACTCCCTCCGACATACCACTAGTACCCCCTCTTCCGATTCAACACCAAAACGGTCATATTGTAACCAATAATTAAACAATCTGGCATCCCAGAACCCATCAACGGACACCCTCCCTCGAATTGACACAACTCATTTATCACTACCACCATCTAACCAGACAACGCATATTTTGACTACTTACTACGCTGCTGGTATCGACAGAAAGGTGTTGTCAAGACATACCTTTATTTCAGTGCACACAGCAAGAAGTGGACTAACATCCCCAGCAAATACAAAGACAAAACCGACTTCTATCAACGATACAACTCTAACTGGAGAAACATTGAACCTTACGACGCAGAGGAGAGACATCAAACTGAACTTGCAGCTCAGCAAGAACGAGAAAGACTAAGACTAGGAAGAACTCGTAGCCAACGAAACTCACCTCGAGTAGTAACCAACCCCCTTCCTACATCATCACCTCGACTTACTGCTTCATCTCTTTCTCAACAACACACTACCTTACCCTCCCCTCTTGCCCCACCACCACCTCCTCCGTCTTCATCAAAGCCCGAAACATCTATCCCCGGACCATCTCGACCCCACAAACCAGCTGAACTTCAAGTAAAAGCCAAACCCAGAGAAACAGCCCATCCGTTACTTGGAAGCCCCACTCGAGAGAAACATACACGAACTTTAACTGCACCCTCAGTTACTTCAGTCGAAGGAACTTCAGCAACTGCAGATAAAGGCAAAGGAACATCTCGATTAACGGAAACAGAAACACCTACAGGAAAAGGAAAAGGTGTACCCAGTTTATCCGAAGCACTAGAAGCCCTTCACGTACTAGATAAGCTTGAACAGCTTCGACTAGCTCAAGAAACAGAAGCAGCAGAAGAAGCAAAGACAGAATTAACCGACGAAGAATTAGACTATTACGAAGACGCTGATCCTCTCGACCCTGAACAACCGACTGATCAACATTCCGAATCGGCTAATCCTCCTTCACCCGATCGAGAAGACCCAAATCCTTCCCCTCCTCCACTAGAAGACCCACCAATCCCAGGCTTACCCCCAGGAAATCCACCACCACCACCGTCACCATCACCTCCACCATCACCACCACCCCCTGCTAACGTCATGGCAGACCAAGCAGCAGCAGCTGAACGCAGAAATGGTGCTAACAAGCCATTCAATTTCGATGGAGATCGAAAGAAAGCACGAAAATGGTTAGACTTGATGGAGAACTACATCATTCTTACCCCCGGATATACAACGGATGAAGACAAAGTTCGACTCGCACTTACATTCTGTAATGCTGGATCTTCAGCAGAATCTTTTGCAAATTACATTTTGCAAGGACAGAACGCCCGATTAAGTGCTACTCCACCCCTTCCATGGAACTACACTTGGCGAATCTTCAAAGACGAATTTCAGAAGCAGTACATCTCCCCAGATTATATTGGAGACGCATTTAAACAACTCCAAACGTTCAAACAATCTGGAATGCGTACGGAAGAATATGTGCATCAATTCCAACGTCTAGCTCGAGATGCTGGTGTCACAGATTTTACTGTACTCTCAAATCTGTTCAAAGATGGCTACCCATTTCCATCCGAAAAGAAATTCTCCGACAGGAACCATTCCAAGTTGCAGCAGGAATCTCACCCATGCAACCCTACTATGACAACGCGTTACACTTTGGACTTCAATGGGAACGCATGTATGGAGTTAATAGCCCTGATTCGAAACCTTCCACTTTTCTCAGGAAGAAGTATAATCATGGACATCCCAGACAACCATTCAAGCGCAGATACCGAATCCATGAAATGGAAATTGACTCGGAACCGGAACAAGAACCCGAAGTTAAAGACGAAATGAAAGCATTTGATATAAACGCTATGTACTTCAACAAGCTTTCGGACGAAAAGCAGAAAGAAGCCAGAGAAAAAGGACTCTGTTTCTTCTGTATGAAACCCGGACATATGGCACATAAATGTCCCAAACGTCCACCACGCCCAAATCCAAATAACTTCCGTGGCAAAACCCCCAGACGATTCCAAGGCAATCGACGGAAATTCAAGCCCAGAATCAACGAAATGGAAGTAGATGATGAAGAATATGATGAACCGGATGATTTGGAAGACCAAGCATATCAAATCAACGAAATTATCACAAATCTTGCCCCAGAAGATCGAATTGAACTCTTCAACACATTGGATCGCATAGAAAACGACAATGGAGAAGATTTCGATGAACAAGGAAACTATGATGGCGGAAATTTTTGATAACACCTGAGTTGGTTAATCCGATTCAACTCAACACCATCGTTCTAAATGGCAACATCAATTCATTTCGCATACCGGTCAAACTTCGCATAAACGGACGCCTCACTACTCTCAACGCTCTACTTGATACTGGAGCACAACTCAACTTTATCAACTCTGATCTAGTTGACAAACTACACATAAAAACACAGAAACTCAAACGGACTCTACAAGTTAGTAACGCAGATGGAACGATTAACAAGAAAGGACACTGCTACCAGCTGTCTGATTGAATGAGATACTGCTTTACTGCAAAACATTTATTGTTTCAAGTGCAGCAAATGCTGGCTGAAGCAATGTATGGTAAACCAGCCTTGCTGTACTCTGATGAAGGGTTTCATACCTAGGGAATACTAGTGCCTTTAATCTGTATTGGGAATATACTACTGGATAATAGATAATGCAATTGTATACCCACCGCTTTTTTGAGCTATTTATAGTGTCCAGGCACTGCTGATTGACAGCATGCTGTAATATATCAGAATTTCATAATTTCTGCCCGTTTTGGCATATGAGGCACATCAGGGTCTAGGACCCTGAGGTCCGGCAGGTTCCAGGTCACCTGGAGCTGTTACCGCTTCAGGAGGCCGTGGGAATAAATTCAAATTAGCCTTTGCAGGCCCTACAGGCATACAAAAATAGCGCGAAAATAGCCAATAAATCAGAAAATATTCTGGGGCACTGCCGCTTCGCTATAGCGTGGGAATTACGCATTGGGACGATCCAAAATGGGTACGGGGGTGCTCTGGGCCACCCTGGGCCCTTCCTAAAGCGGTAAAATCATCATAAAATAGATAATTATATTGGCACTCGAGTGCATATATGCAGGCTTCCCCTTGGCTTACCGGCTGCATATAAAATACAGTAAAATCAGATTATATTATTAGAAGCATATTGAACATGTTCCAGATAGCTATATATGGTAATTCTAGCCAGGAACATACCAGAAACATCAAAACACATTCCGGTTGACATGCTAATACTATCGGGCTCATTTCACCACATTGGGATACCCCCGGGACGCAAATCTTGATGGGATTCCATTGCTGCATAGTACTAGAGTCCAAGCAGTCATTACTCATGGCAGGGGAGTCATTTTATGTAGCACTGTTGATTATTCTTTTATTTAAATGTCATTTTCATTACTGCACTTCTACTGCACGTAATGGCGCGTTTAGATAGCCAAATTATATCTAAGAAACGAGGGGAGTAAGAATATGCAGCCAGAATTGTCACACGGTTACTACTGAGCTCAGTAACACACTTTTATGTTTCCGTGTGCATGCGAAAATTGCACAGCCTCCACAGGCACCCAAGTATGTGCCACATGTGTACTTATAACTTTGATCAACTGTATATATGTCTCACGTATATCTCACGAAGTTTTACGTTAATCGGAGCTTGTGTTGAATTGATATTGAGCCTACAATATTGAGAAAGAATGGTCATTTTTAATTTTACGGGAGGCTTACAGGTCAGGCACATGATGCAAAACAACCATCATAAGTATCCTAAACATATTCCAAATGCATGTTTGGGGTACAGAGGGAATGTATAGGTTATATGCAACATTGTAGGGTGGATTGCTACTTGTAATATCAGTATACGTATGACATGTCCAAAACACATATAACCTATACATTCCCTCTGTACCCCAAACATGCATTTGGAATATGTTTAGGATACTTATGATGGTTGTTTTGCATCATGTGCCTGACCTGTAAGCCTCCCGTAAAATTAAAAATGACCATTCTTTCTCAATATTGTAGGCTCAATATCAATTCAACACAAGCTCCGATTAACGTAAAACTTCGTGAGATATACGTGAGACATATATACAGTTGATCAAAGTTATAAGTACACATGTGGCACATACCTGGGTGCCTGTGGAGGCTGTGCAATTTTTGCATGCACACGGAAACATAAAAGTGTGTTACTGAGCTCAGTAGTAACCGTGTGACAATTCTGGCTGCATATTCTTACTCCCCTCGTTTCTTAGATATAATTTGGCTATCTAAACGCGCCATTACGTGCAGTAGAAGTGCAGTAATGAAAATGACATTTAAATAAAAGAATAATCAACAGTGCTACATAAAATGACTCCCCTGCCATGAGTAATGACTGCTTGGACTCTAGTACTATGCAGCAATTGAATCCCATCAAGATTTGCGTCCCGGGGGTATCCCAATGTGGTGAAATGAGCCCGATAGTATTAGCATGTCAACCGGAATGTGTTTTGATGTTTCTGGTATGTTCCTGGCTAGAATTACCATATATAGCTATCTGGAACATGTTCAATATGCTTCTAATAATATAATCTGATTTTACTGTATTTTATATGCAGCCGGTAAGCCAAGGGGAAGCCTGCATATATGCACTCGAGTGCCAATATAATTATCTATTTTATGATGATTTTACCGCTTTAGGAAGGGCCCAGGGTGGCCCAGAGCACCCCCGTACCCATTTTGGATCGTCCCAATGCGTAATTCCCACGCTATAGCGAAGCGGCAGTGCCCCAGAATATTTTCTGATTTATTGGCTATTTTCGCGCTATTTTTGTATGCCTGTAGGGCCTGCAAAGGCTAATTTGAATTTATTCCCACGGCCTCCTGAAGCGGTAACAGCTCCAGGTGACCTGGAACCTGCCGGACCTCAGGGTCCTAGACCCTGATGTGCCTCATATGCCAAAACGGGCAGAAATTATGAAATTCTGATATATTACAGCATGCTGTCAATCAGCAGTGCCTGGACACTATAAATAGCTCAAAAAAGCGGTGGGGGTATACAATTGCATTATCTATTATCCAGTAGTATATTCCCAATACAGATTAAAGGCACTAGTATTCCCTAGGTATGAAACCCTTCATCAGAGTACAGCAAGGCTGGTTTACCATACATTGCTTCAGCCAGCATTTGCTGCACTTGAAACAATAAATGTTTTACAGTAAAGCAGTATCTCATTCAATCAGCTGCTCTATATCATACAGTGATTGCTGCAGCTTCATTCAATGAGTATGTCTGATACATTCAGCAAACACTGTATATCATTCAATCAAGTAGCTGGCAGGACTGGAAAGGATCAGTTAACGAACGAATCCGATTGGATATCACCCACCCTCATTCAATTTCAACTATCTTCTATTCTACTCACATTCCAAGAGACGACATCATCCTAGGACTACCATGGTTCAAGGCAGCAAAGCCTCAAATTAATTGGAATGACGACACCATTACGATTAATAAAATCACTGTCTCGACTCGACTCGAGCAACAGAAACAAAAATCCAAAAAGAAACTCAACATCCCTAACGAGTATATGCAGTTTGCAGACATATTCTCTGAGAACGAAATCCAAGCCTATCCACCAGCCCGACCTTACGATATGGAAATCAAGACACTACCCAGTTTCATTCCGAAGATACACAAACCCTACAAAGTGCCAATACATCAGCAACCGATTTTGGACGAATTAATCCGAGACTTACTCAACAAGAAGTTCATTAAGGAATCGAAATCACCAATGGCATCCCCTTTCTTCTTTATTGACAAGAAAGATGGATCTCTTCGACCAGTACAAGATTATCGATATCTTAACGCGCATACAGTCAAGGATGCATATCCTATGCCAAACACCCAATCATTGCTAGATCAACTACTAGGATCAAAGTACTTCACCACTCTTGACATCCGACAAGGTTACCACAACATCCGAATCAAAGACGAAGATCAATGGAAAGCAGCCTTTGTTTGTGGCGACAGGTTTTATCAACCTACGGTTATGTTTTTTCGGACTCTGCAATTCACCTGCAGTTTTCCAACGATTTATGAATGATATTCTGGCAGACCAGATACGCCGGAACATTGTCATTGTCTACATGGACGACCTATTAATCCACGCCTCCACCCTACAACAACTTATTGCAAACACAATCGAAGTGTTTCAAATTCTCAAGGATAATCACTTATACGTTAAACCAGCAAAATGCCGATTTCATCAGACAGAAGTACCCTTCTTAGGATACATCATCTCCGAATCCCAGATCAAGACAGACCCATCGAAGATTCAAGGCATATTAGACTGGCAAACTCCGAAGAACTTGAAAGAAATCCGATCATTCACTGGATTTACAAACTTCTATCGCAGATTCATTCCGAATTATGCAACAATATGCAGACCACTCGATCAACTTAAACGGAAGGACGTACCATTTGTCTGGACAGACAAACAAGAAACAGCTTTTCAAACGTTGAAAAATCTCTTTGCAAAGCAGCCCTTGCTCATGCAACCGGACCCCAGTAAACCTTTCTATCTTGAAACGGACGCATCAGCCGTAGCTACTGGAGCAGTACTACGCCAACTTGACGAAAATGGACAACTGAGACCTATTGGATACATCTCACAAGCTCTTAACCCAACACAACGAAACTGGCAAATATATGACAGAGAATTATTTGCTATTATACGAGCACTCCAAACGTGGCGACACTATCTACTTGGAAGCCCGCATACAGTCACTATTCATTGTGATCACAAGAACTTGACATATTGGAGACAACCCCAACGCTTGACCCCTCGACAAGCTCGATGGCAAAACGAACTATCAAGATATCCGTACAAAATCCAGGCTATACCAGGGAAACATATGATCCAATCCGATGCTCTATCCCGACGAGCGGACCATTTTAAAACGGAAGGAGAACTTAAAAACGAAGTTACACTTCTACCAGACAAAGTTTTTCTCAAAGAAATGGAACTCCTAGAAAACCAAATCGAAGAAGCAGAAGAATACGATAGACTTATTATTAACGTTGACGACCTTCACCTTCAGATTCGAAATGAAACTGGAGACATTCAAGAAGCAATGTCAACTTTACAAAATCAATTACCCCTCACAAAGCCCAAGATGACCGACTTCACAATCAAAGACCATCTGGTACATTTCAGAAACAAGATCTATGTGCCAAGGAACAAGGAAATCATGCGCAATATATTACGACTATATCATGACTTACCTACACGAAACCACCCCGGAGTTGCAAACACTATGGAACAAATTCGACGAACATACTACTGGCCAAGAATGCAGCAGTTCGTATCGAAATACATCCAAGGGTGTGCAATCTGTCAACAGATGAAGATCAACCACCACCCACTTGTACCTCCACTAAACCCCATCATCGCTGATAAAGACACATACCCTTTCGCAACTGTTAACATCGATTTCATCACGGACCTCCCGGAATCTGATGGATACGACAGCATATGTGTTATTGTGGATCATGATTGTACCAAGGCAATTGTACTCACTCCATGCACCAAGACGATTACTGCACTAGACACCGCACAACTGTACTTCAACAACGTGTACAGACGATTTGGATTACCCAGGAAAATAATCTCAGATCGTGGACCACAGTTTGCATCTATGGTGTTTAAACAACTATGCCGTTTGCTTCACATCAAGCAAGCAATGTCAACAGCATATCATCCGCAGACAGATGGACAAGCAGAACGCAGCAATCAGGAAATTGAAGCATACTTCAGGATATATGCAGTAAAACCACCCTCACCTCTGGAGCAAGTACATTCCCCTCATGGAATTCACACACAACAACCGGAAGCATTCAACGACAGAACAGACCCCATTTCGACTACTAATGGGATATGATCCTATCTCATTCCCCTCGGAATCATCGGACATTGATAGCAACATTCCAACGCTCAAGAACCGACTATCAAAGATTATAGAACTCCGAAATGACGCAGAAGCAGCCCTTACTCTCGCACAGGAATACCAACGTGAAGCTCAATCTTCACACTTCAAACCCCTATCAGAAGGACAATCTGTATGGTTAGAAGCCAGGAACTTAAGAAGAACCGGACTACCCTCGAAATTTCAATCAAAACGAGAAGGCCCCTTTATCATCAAACGAAAACTTCGTGACAACGTTTATGAACTTCAACTGCCTAGAACCTGGAAGATTCACCCTGTATTCCACGCCTCACTTCTAACGCCTAACACCGAGACAGAAGAACATGGACCATCCTATTCGAAACCTCCACCTGACCTTATCGATGGAGAAGAAGAATTCGAAGTTGAAGCTATACTACAACACAAAGGAGCAAAGAATCGCAGAAGATATCTAATTAAGTGGTTAGGATATCCCACAAGCAGCAACACATGGGAATCCGAAGAAGCTCTGAAGCACACAGAAGAACTTCTTGAAGAATACAAGAAGCTACATCGACTGGATTGAACCAATTTAGCTATCTTGGACACACAGACTTAACGCCGCTTTCGTGGCTTAGTCAGCAAGCGGTTCGCGCGCGAACGGCGTGCTGACTCAGCAACACCCCCTCTTGCGCTTTGACAACCCGATTAGGACACCCAGGACCCACATCAACTTCTTGCCTAGATAACGGACTTCTTACTGAAGAAGCACCATATCACAAGTGATTCTCGCCTAGATTATCAACTTCTTACCTCAAAATAAATACACCACATCCCCTTCTCGCCTAAGAAGCATCCAAACGATCAGAACTACCCGAGAAGCACCAAAAGACTTCGCCAAACATCTTTATAAAAGCATAGGAAGCCACCCCAATTCTCAACAACTCCCATGCACAGTCTTCTTGACCTCGTTCGACTACTCGCATATCTAGCTCAATTAAACTTCCACCCAGCCATCACCCTTCTTGCTAACCGCTTTGGACAAACATTCCTAAGTTGGTACCTCTTTCCTCATCGAAGACCAGAAGAAAATTGGATTCAAGGCATCTGTTTTCACTATCAAGACAAGTGCACACGCATATACGTGGGCATCCGACCCAATGACGAGTTCTTCATTGCCTCAGACAATTAGCATCCCATTCTCTATCACCACGGTTGACGGACTTCTATCGGACCTTCGAGAAGAAGTAACAAAAGCGACACATGAGGAACGGAACCACATTGCTTATCATTTGCATAATCTCTTGCATCAGATTGATTGCCCTGATACTCCGCCTCTCGAAACTCTCATCGAACGCATCGACACCCGACTCCACACCTGTGACCACCTTGAACGAGTAAAACGTGTGACAGCATTGTATGGATTCCTCCAGTACATTAAAAACCCCAACAACCGCCCCATCTTCAACAATCCAATCCAAGCTATCACCCCTAGCCCCACCTTGGAACCCATCTCGACTACACCGCCTCCAACATCTGACACCTCCGACAACCTACCCCCACTCGAACCCTACTCCCCCTGTCCCAGCCCCACTCCAACAGCAGTCGACCCCATCCCCTCCGACAACTCTGAATCAACAACATCTCGCACTACTCTTATCACTCCTTACTCCGACGACTTCGTCGTTGAAGTTGTTGACTACAGTGGACCAGATCAAGAAGAATTCAACCGACTTTTCAACAGTGTCTCACGCAGCCCCCACTTTTCAGACAGTATCACCGACATTCTTCGCCATTTCCTCCCCATACCAGTACTTCCATCCCTCGAACCGACAACCCCCACCAACCCCCGACCGAAGACCATCCCCCTTCCCCTCATGCCATTTAACTTCAACACCACTATTCCGACCTACCAACCTCACCCATTCAACGCAGAAGAACACCGAAACGCCACAGAAACATTTTTCTACCCTCAACCACTACCTCCACTCAACGAAGAAGAAGAAACACCACAAACAGCAACCCATCCCCGACCCCGACAACCTCTGGAACACGGAACCCGACCCTACTTGGGGACAACCACCCTCTCCGACATTCTCTGCTTGGCATATACCTGCAGAAGAATCCTGGTACCCTCACCTCCGTCACGGTCCCATCGCTATCGACTTACAGTACCCCTCTCCCCCTCCCTCTCCAAAACTCGACAACCAACGTTTTCCTCTCAGTCCTACCGACCTAGTCCGACACTATCTATTCGACCCTCACCACACCAACATCGTTAACATCCAACGACTCCGATCCTGCTCACCCTACCCCGAACTCGTTAAACTTGTACTTCGACATACGTTTTGGAACCCGGAACACGCTGCACCCCTCTTCCACGGCTTAAGGATAGTTCTTGAACTTCCTTACACTCCCTACATCAACCGACGCATCCGACACAAGCACACCCTGCACGCACACTTCGCACCCTTCCCAGAAGATCCCTTCTGTACCTGTGCGTGTTGTCTGTATTGCCCCCTCCACCCCTTCAAAAATGCCTCCCATCCGCACTCGACGCAGGCAACCAACTGAGGAAGAAGATTCCTCATCTATTACTATTTGTCCCACCGACGCCCTCCTCCCAAATCAGATCTTCAACCAAACAGCTCCGACTCGACAACAATACTCTGCTACACTCCTACACAACGGCTTATTCCCTCACATCCTGAGCTCTCCTCACATGCACTTTCACCACTCTGTCTATTCGCTCAACATCATCCATGATCTACTCGCTCAAATCCAGAACAACATGGATGACAGCCAACGGACACATCGTCGATTCAGTTACAACGTCATACAAGATCTCATCCGACGTTTGAATCAGATGGTCATCCGACAGTTAGCCAGAGAGTTTACTGAGTCTCAGTTTCAGGAATTGTTAGCTTACCATGTGCAGAGCGGACCACCTGAAGATCCCTCTTCGGCAAACATTCCAGACGTACCTGTAATGTCACCCATCTCTGTCCCTCCTCTTGTACCTTCAGAGGACACCCCTAACGCGCCGGACACATCCCCCTCATCACCGCAGCAGCCTCCTACCCCGGACTCCCCTCCATACATCATACACACTCCTCATCCGAGTGAGCTCTCCCCAGGAACCTACCAACCTTTAGATTGGGAAGCTATCGCAGCTTTACTCCCTCCGGAATTTCATTTTCCACCTGATTTCAAGCTTTAATATTTATGTTTGCTTCGCCCTATTGATCTTAATTTGATCCTATAAGCATTCGCTTTTCTATCTCATGCTTTTCTCTTTATTGATCTTAACTTGATCCTATAAGCATTGTATTTGTTTTGAAATTTTCGCATTTGCAATTACTTGCTACTACGGAATTTCAATTGTAAAAACAGGGTATTGTTATGCATCAAGCATGCAAGCCCTTATTTATCCTTTGTTTACTCATGTAACTCTATTTCCGATCTGTTACTCATTTTCTTACGTGACACGTCACGTCTTCTTTATTTAACCTTTAGCCTATTTAACTTTAGCCTCAAGTGCCTATTGCACCTGTAGCCTCAGTAGCCTATATTCCTTTAGCCTACTTTCGTCTGTTTTATCTTCCTCAGCTCTTTCTCTATCGCCTACTTCGCCTCATCATCTGATAGCCTATTATTCCTCCTTTCTTAGCCTATCTTTCCGATAGCCTAACGTTCTATTTATTGTTCTTGTACAGTATATATAAACCCTGTACATATTCGCCTCAGGATGACACTTAAGTCAATCCTCCTATAGTCTTTTACACCATCGTACCAAAGACTCTGTTCACCCACGACTTCCAAGCATAAGAGAGCCTCGTATAAAGCGCCAACTCTTTTGCTCAAACTTGTTTGTTCACTCAACAACGCTTTTGTCACTTATCATTTATTGATAAGTCTTCCGAAGCCGTGAACGTAACAGGGAGTTCCAGCTCACTTCGAACCACAGGGTACCTGCCCAGACACTCGACGAAGCTGATGCTACCCTCCATACCAGAGACAAGTGGGGGAGGAAGATCACAGCCGCAGACCTATGGATTCGAACAGCCTTGTCATGGAAGAGGTTACCAGAGCACGGTTGCCGGGACCGGGTCGAAGAGCTTCGAAAGCTAGTTCGTTGGGAGCGGATTGCAAGGAACGACCCCACCACTACAGCATACCTGGTAGGGGAGGAAGTCACCCATACGGCTGAAGTGTTTCGCTTGTTACAGGACAGGCGTAAGGCAATACCCTACGTACCGTCGTGCTGGATGCTAGGTCACAGTTCGTACCCCGAGGGACAGCACATTCTAAACAACAAACCGGGCCTACCGCAGGCTACACTTCTACGGAAGCGGCGACCACTCGCAGAAGAGCCCCCATACCTTCCGGCGGTGGACATTGTCAACCCAGAGCTAGTCCCTTTGTTCTATCACCCAACTCATGTCTTCGAACTTAGCTGGGAAGAGCATCGAAGCGGCTTCGAAAAGGACACGGTACTCGAGGCCAGCTTCGAACCAAGGCCTACGACACCGGCAAACCCAAATAGCAGAGTATATGCGTACAAAAAGGTCGCTAACAAGGTTCGACCAGTACCAGCCACACTACCAGAGGAGTTTCGAATCGTCAGACACCCGCATCCGGACCCGTTGGCTGGACTACCAGAGTTACCCACTCACCCGCCCGAGTTCGAACCCACAGAACATTTTACTCAAGAAAGGCGCGACGCAATAGATATCGACCCGGGAAAATTCCTATGGGCGGAAGAGAAGCGGCTCGTCCTTTGGCTCATCGCGAATCACCCTAAGGCCTTCGCGTTCGACGAATTGGAAAAAGGATCGTTCAAGGAGGAATACTTTCCCCCAGTCCTGATCCCGACCATCGAACACACGCCCTGGGTTTTCAAGAATATCCCCATTCCCAATGGGATATACGACGAAGTGGTTCGAATCATTAAAAGCAAGGTCGACTCGGGTATCTATGAGCCGTCGAACTCGTCCTACCGTTCGCGATGGTTCTGTGTGGTCAAGAAGGATGGCAAATCCCTTCGGCTCGTTCATGATTTACAGCCTCTCAATGGCGTCTCAGTCAGGGACCCAGCGGTTCCCCCCTTCATGGATCAGATGTCTGAGAAGGCAGCCGGACGTGCTTGTTACACGACACTCGATTTATTCGTTGCTTTTGATCAGCGGAAGCTCGACTCGCGTTTGAGAGACCTTACGACCTTCCAGACACCCCTGGGGACATTCCGGCTCACAGCTATCCCCATGGGATACACTAATTCGTTCCAGATCATGCATAACGATGTGGTGTTTATTCTTCAAGACGAAATGCCTAACATTGCTAGCCCGTACGCGGACGATGTCCTAGTCAGTGGGCCGAACTCGCGATATGAACAACCTGATGGCACCTTCGAAACCACAGTGGCCAACCCGCGGATTCGACGATTCGTCTGGGAGCACTTACAGGATTTAAACCGGGTTTTACAACGCTTCAAAGCGTATGGAGCAACGGTCTCGGGAAAGAAACTATCTATCGCACAACCTACCGGGTTATTTGTAGGGCACAAACTCACGTACGAAGGGCGTGTCCCTGACGAGTCGAAGGTTCAGCGAGTAGTTGACTGGCCTATATGCGCTAATGTACATGAAGTTCGCGGCTTCCTAGGGACAGTAGGAGTGCTTCGAACCTTCATTAAGGACTTCGCTTTTATCGCTAGACCACTGGTCAACCTCACTCGCAAAAATGCGGAATTCTACTTCGACGAAGACTGTAAAAGCGCGATGGATCAGCTCAAGGCGGCAGTCGTATCTAGCCCAGCTCTTCGACCCATTGATTATGTGTCTGGACGACCAGTCATCCTGGCAGTCGACTCTTCGAACAAAGGATATGGTTACATCCTCTACCAACTAGGTGCGGATAATCGACGATATCCGAACCGTTTCGGATCGGCTACATGGAATGCGACTCAGAGCAACTACTCCCAGCCGAAGGTCGAATTATTTGGACTATACTGCGCGCTTCAAGCCACTCGACATTATATTATCAACGTTCAGAAGTTAATTGTCGAGGTCGACGCGAAGTATATTAAGGGAATGATCAATAACCCGGACTTACAGCCTAACGCAACAATCAACCGCTGGATAGCGGGCTGTCTACTATTCGACTTCAAACTGGTGCATGTACCGGCTTCGAGACACCAGGGACCGGATGGATTATCTCGCCGTCCACGCGCCTCAGAAGATGAACAAGACTCGGACTCAGACCAGGAAGAATGGCTTGATCGTTCGTATTCTTTCATGCTTCGCGACAACCCATGCCTCGCCCTTGCGGAAAGCGCGCTGCATACACAAGAATCACTTCGAAAGGAGTCAGAGACACCCCCCTTCGAGGAACCTATCGAATTCCCAGTCTCGGACACCACTGTCACCAGAAACAAGTGTCTCGAACTAGTACAAGCCTTTCTGAACCACCCAACTCAACTAGAAGGACAGTCAGAAGCGGATTTCAAGGCATTCGTCAAATACGCGAGCAATTTTTTCGTCAAAGGGGGTCGACTATGGCGAAAACGGCCAGACGGTCGACACCAGCTGGTTCCTATCCCTTCGAAACGTATGAGTCTAATTAAACAGATTCATGATGACCTAGGACATAAAGGGGTCTATTCTGTCAGGATGCGGACTCTGGATCGATTCTGGTGGCCTTCCCTTGAACTCGATATTAAATGGTACATTAAAACATGTCATGAATGTCAAGTTCGATCGTTTCAACAGCTTCGAATCGCTCCGACTGTAGCAACTCCGGCTCCGCTCTTTCGAAAGGTCTATATCAACACTATGTTGCTCCCCAAATCAAAGGGGAAACGGTATCTCGTACAAGCTAGGGATTCTCTCTCTGGGTGGCCTGAATGGCGCGCACTTCGATCAGAATCAGCTCAAGCCATTGCAGATTTTATTTATGAAGATATACTGTGTCGATGGGGTGCCATCGAAGATCTAGTCACGGACAATGGCTCGGCCTACGTCGCGGCGGCTGGCATCCTCACCGAGCGTTATGGCATTAATCACATTCGCATTTCGCCATACAACTCGCAAGCCAATGGCATAGTCGAGCGATGCCATAGAGACGTTCGAGAAGCTTTAATGAAGATGTCGAGCCGGGGGGAATCGAACTGGGCCGAAGTGGTCAACGCAGTCTTCTGGGCCGAGCGTATTACGGTCTCTCGAACCACCGGGCACTCCCCATATTATTTGGCTCACGGAGTCGAACCTCTACACCCGTTCGACCTCGTTGAAGCTACTTACATGATGGAACCCTTCGGCGAACCCCTTACAACAGCTCAACTCCTTGAAATCCGAGCTATTCAGCTTTTAAAGCGACCGGGGGACCTAGAACGAGCTAAAGAGCTCGTCCTAAAATCCAGATTCGATTCGGCAAGAGCCTTCGAAAATCTTTACAAGCATAGCATCAAGAGCTACGACTTCAAACCCGGCCATTTAGTTCTGGCACGAAACACGAAGATTAACCTAGAACTAAACCGGAAATCAAAGCCGAAGTACCTAGGACCCTTCATAGTGGTTCGACGGACGAAAGGAGGCGCATATATCCTGGCGGAACTCGATGGATCGGTTTCGAAAACACGCTACGCTGCGTTCAGAGTCATTCTGTACTATGCTCGAAAAGAAATAGCGGTCTCTCTATCTGAACTCACAGGTCTAGATGAAGCGGAACTGGACGAGCTAGCCAGGGACGAAACACCCCCTGAAGAAGATAGCTCAGAGGAGGAAAACTAAAACCGTTACACCATGAAAACGGACTATACCCAATGATACCATTCTTTCCTTTTCATTTCCCTACAATTAATTAATTCATTTCCCAATGTTTCTCTCTCACCCATTTCCTTCTAACGCGTTTCGATTCTTACTCTGTTTCACACCACCTTAATATCCGAAAAACCCACACAAAACTTCATAACGATCCAAACACTTCACAAAAACATATCACCTCTCTTTTCTGTTAGTGCTGATCGCATATACCATCCAGAGAAACACCACAGCACACTAAAATCCTTAAAAATATCTGTTTCACTACTCACTCACGTACCTTTTCTGTCTCAATGTATATTTCCGTTTAAACACAACGATCGAACCAGGCAGCTGTATGCATTCATATGCGTTCGAAACAGTGTCAATCGTGTTTCGAACCCCCCCGATTTTTTTTATTCTCGCCTTCGTTACCTCACCTCGAAACCGTTTGTTCTGATCTAGGGCACCATCATACGCACAAGGAACTCGAAGAACGGTATCATTAAATACTAATAAAAATACATAGATACATGCGAGGCTCTTAAAATACAAAGACCCGCACCTCACGACCTCGATCCTCGGCGCGCAGGAGATCCCGCTTCGCCCCTCCCTCGACTCGACGACCCGCCAATTCCCCTCGACGCAAACGAGCTAGACGAAATCGAACGACGAGTAGCTTCGAGACTACCAACGGAATCCGCAAGCAGAGGAGAGAGTCGACCGACCGCATTCGACAGCTCCCTCACTGCTTCGCGATCGTCACCACCCGTCAGCGTAGTACGGTCCACGGCTCTCGAATTCGGATTTCCGGTGTCGTACTCGCGTAGCAGGGACACCAAGAACTCGTCGTCTTCCATACTCGCACGGACGTTGTCGACAGTGAGGTGCAGCTGCTCGATCTGACTCCGGCATGCCAGCCAGATAGGTCGCAAGGCCGTGAGCATGGCAGCAGTCCTGTCAGTCGCAGTACGCTCCATCTCCAATTGAGCCGCCCTTCGATACCGGATGTCCATCAGCACCCGCTGCGCGGAAAGGGCCTGCTCGTCGTTTGTAATCGACCGGAATCGTGCCCGAAGAGGAGGAGACACTGGGTCTCGAGGCGTAGCCGACACGACAGGACGAGGTGGGGTCACCGGAGGTTGAGACCTCGAGACCGACCGAGAGAAGGAGAAATTATCTGGAGGCCCCACACTATCGCGGGTAGGCCAAGTTTTGGCTGGAGCTAGTTGAAACTGGGACGAAGAAACGGGACCACCTCGAACAGGACTCGGTGATCCAGGGGGGGCAAAAGCGAGTTAAAAGACTTCCGAGCGACTGTGTAGGTCAGAGGTCAAGAAGATCGAGTCGGAAGGGACGGAGCACTCTTATATCTCGAGACGGTGTCGTTATCCCTTTGGGTGCTTAGTTAAGTCTTCTCCAGTCAGTTGCCAGCGCGGAGTGACCAGGAGGTCACTATTTCAAAGTCCCGGGGAGATGTAGGGGAGATAGTCCCCTTATGGACGGAAATATCATCAATTGTGACTCGAATCAAGTCTATACGTCACTTTGAAGCGGTAGCTAGTCCATCAAAGCAAGATATCGGACCGCATCCACCTTAGAACGGCCAACAAGCGTACCATATGCACTAGCTATACAGGGATCAACGTTGCGGAAGCTAACTTACACGCGCGAGTTGCCGAGTCAACAAAAACGGTTCGAACCGACTATAGAGGCTGAGTAAGGCCAATTCCCACTCGAATAGAGGGACACGTGGGTGGTCGAAGCTGATCGAAGCAAGAGGAACAACAATCGATCGATGAGGGGCATCTGATTCCGAATGTCTCGCGCGGAAAGGCACCGAGCCCGACTCCGGCCGGAAAAGTGGTTCGATACGAGTTCGTACCTCGGAAGGACCCCACAGAAGATATGTCGCGGTCCGGCAAAGCGACCCAATCGAGGGGCATTCGAAGGAAGCAGATTCGAAGGAAGGATCGACCAATCAGGTAACCTGTCCAAATATGGAACACTGCGCTTCGCGACTTCGCTGCATCAGTAGGTGGACCCACAATAGGTCCGACGCGTCGATCGAGCACCGGAAGATACCGAAAGGACAAGAATATCGACTTCGGGGTGTCTATCGATAGCTATGGGTAACGGCCGGCGCTTCGAAGTGCTTCGAAGAGAGGGGATGGCCTCTGGAGGGCGCGAGCGAAGGCTTTCGAACGATTAGTGAGGCGGGATAGTACGGGGGATACGAGGTATATTGGATGGTCCGTGCGGAGGGTCGGACACGCGTGCAACACCGGGCTGTCTGTCAGGCGGTTTATTTTATTTCATATTTTCTTTCTTTTCCTCATCAGAACCAGCTGGACCCCGCGACTTGGATACATTCAATGGTCGCGAGGCGGGCAAAGGGGAGGAAAGCCAGTAAGGTATAAAAGGTGCACTGGCTTCGAAGGGAAGAAGACACCAGCTACGTAGTCGAGTACATAGCGATTCAGGCCCTCGAGCTCTTCTGAGCGGTTCGAATCAGTCACTGCTTGTCCTCTATACGTCTCAATACATCTGTTCTCTACTCTACACATCTTTCGAACCTGTCTTCAAACCCTCTCTCTCTGCGCCTTCGCGACCCGTCGTAACGCTAGTATAGCATTCGACTCAAGTTCGAAGCCACCTCGAAGCCTTGTATCTTCTTCGGACCTCGCTTGAGAGGTTCAATCCTTTCGTTGGAGTGTTTGTATCTTCGAAAACCCTTTGCTACCCTTCGTCGAAGTGATCTGTGTACCCAAACACGCCCTACTTTCCTTGTTTTCCCCCTTTACCACTCGTAACTCATTCCCTGCGGGCGATTCACTCGCTCTCTTTACTTTCTCTTATCTTTGTTGAGTGCTTCGCATCAAGCGTCCACTTTTCATTGACCTGACCACCATTTGCCCTTCACCGCGTGACAGAGTAGACGGTTGTGCAGCGGAGGAAGAGGCAGTATGATTGGAAGGGTGAGTCCAGGGTGCATCGGTTTTGTGCGTGCCCATTGAAGGAGGCAAATCAGTCGACGAACAGGCGTAACAAATCCTATACAAGAGTGTAGTGGACTGTTGGTTGGGGTGCTTGAATAGCGATGACTGGGCTGGTTCTGTCACGGTTCTGGTGGCACGAACAGCAAAAACAGGTGTCGAGGAGCAGCAGTTCTTCTCGTTGATTGAAGGTTGAATAAGAGATAGTGGCATGCAAACATCAATTGAGTAGGATAGTGACAATGCCGAGAGCATGAATTGCTAGAAAGCGATGGGCAAAGTAGACGGAAGTTACAGTGATTGGCGAGCTGAAGACAGCTGATGAGATTGTTGTTGCAAAGTTTCTTGAGAGTAACATGAGCAAATAGAAAGAAGAAAGAAGAGAAAAGTGCCACATACCATGTCAGTGAACCCAGTCTCCAAGCATTCCAAGCCTTTGCTAGAACGTGTCAAGCTAAAGTAGACATCAGCACTGAGTTAGCCAGCCATGGCTGCAACCCAAGTCTATGAAGAGAAGCGCTACAGCTGCACTTCGATGAAGTGACCAATGGAGCCCGGAAAGCAATGAACACCAGAATGGATTGCGTGACAGAGCCTCATGCAGTAAATAGCAAGTGAGATGGGAAAGTTCCTGATACACACTACCCAATAAGTATATGCAAAGCTAAAGAAGGAATGTGAGAAGATGAAACCTAGAAAACTACCTCGAAACTAAGGGAATGACATCATGAATGACAGTGATCCAGGAACAGGAGCGTAAAGAAAGAAAGCAAAAAAACAGAAAGAGGTAAGTAACACCAAATGAAGAAAAGATTTAAGTGAAGAAGAACAACAGGGCAATTTCCATGGAGGGTTAAGAAGACAGGAAGATAAGACATTGAAAGGTGATTGGCTGAAGCGTGAGAGAAAAGACCCTTGCTTACTTTGCTTACGGGGAACATTTTTGTTCACAACCACACATCCCTCTCTACGCTACGCTTCGTGTCGGGGAAAATAATTCACAATTGGGCCATTACATGAACACGGGTTCACTACTACATTTGTATTTAATTCAAACTCCCCTGGCGGCGGCCTTATATTTTTCGGTAACTTCCAGACTGCTCCGCTTGCCTTAAAAAGAGTTGCGGTTGGTAACAAGACTACGGAGGTCTCCGATGATGCCTGCACAATGCAGGCCCCTCGGGGCGTTATCTAGCTTGTTGTATTAACAATTTGCACATGTGAGAAGATGATGCTTAGCTTTCCGTAGATAAGTTGCAAACTGGCGGACTGTTCAGCTTTGCATCGAAGTCCCTTCCGAGTGAGAGATTATCAGCCCAGACAAGAGGCAAGAGGGGATAAACAGATCAGGCAGCATTCCCCATGTCGGCCTATCCTCTGCGAAACTGATGCTTTATTCACTGAATGCGGACGGGACATGAATGATGAGTATAGCATGTTCCGGGCTCGCTTGGGGGCGGATCTGGTCTGCACCGCAGGAGAAAGACGGAACACATCCAGCGGCCCCCGGCCCGCCCTTGCAAAATACTATTTTTATTTGTTTATTCTTGTGGGACTGCTGTCTCAACGGCTCGAGGCGCGCTCCTCTTCTTCATCCTTGACATACTCAACCCAAATCATGTTCCCCGTCGCCGTCTCTTGAGCTCGTCGTCCACGGCGGCCAACTCCAGGACAGATCCTTGCCGATCGCGACCTCCTTCCCCTAAACTCACATAGCCGGTTTAGGAGACATCCCACCTCGTATCAACTCAATATTACCGACTCCGAGCACCGACACACTCCTCGCACTCGTCCCCGTCTTAATAGCCTCCAATCTACTTATCGCTCTCTCACACAATGGCCAACTACCTCCCTGTCCTACTCGTTTCTGTCGCAGCGGGCGTTCCGGACGACGCCGCCCTCCAACCGCTGCCGCGTGGCCAGGTCGACTATCTGAGCCACGAATGGGAAGAAGACGACGTCGCCCGCTCCTGGCGCTCCATGACGAAACAGAAGAATGAGATTGCCAACGGCTTGCGGCTCGAGAACGCCAGCTGGCGGACGTGGTGGAAGCAGCGGAATAAGCTAAAGACAGTGAGCCCCGAGACGCTCAACTGGTGCGTAGCCAGTGTTGTCCTTCATTCCATGAACTACTAATGACGACGCTTTTTACAGGTTAAAAGACTCAGATGTGACATGGCTCTATGGGCCTCTACATACCGCGGACGACTGGGCACCACCCAAACCGCCTGCGTCCTCCACGCCCTCCCCCGTCTCTGGATCGCCGCCCAAGTCTGACTCCCCGCGTGGGAAGTGCATGAAGAAAAGCTTGACGACGACCTCCCTCTCTTCCCCTTCAAGTAGTATAGCGCTCGATCGATACAGCAGGTCTACGGATACCGCCGCGCATGTCCAGTCTTATCGCATTACCAACGAAAGAGGGACGGCGATGAAGCCAATCCTGAAACACCGCTCCATATCGGAGATGCTCACGTCTGCGCTCCCCCCATCTCCGTTTTTCTCCCACTATGCGGCTCAAGAGCCGTCAGGGGGTCGTGAAGACGACAATGCGTTCGACGAAATAGAGGAGGAGGTCGTCGACGAGAGCGGAAATGACAGCCCTCGAAGTCGACGAGCGACATTTGCTGGTGCCGGCGGTCGACCACCGATGTTCCACACGAAGAGCGACACAAACATTCTTCCGCGCTTCGGGGCGGGCAAACGGATGCACAGAGTATCCTCCTCGTCTTCCCCACCGCGCGTGGCACCCTCTGCAATAGCCCTCGATCTGGTACATGAGCACCCGCTCGAGGATGAGGAAAGACCTCCCATATCACCGACGAGCTTACACGGGGGCAGCAGCATGTTCACGGCGAGTCAGCGGATCGGGGCAGTGGGCAATTTGGTGGACTTGCCATATACTGGCGGCGTTCCTGCAGCTTCGACTTCTTCCGCTGCTGTTGCAGCTGCACCGTCCCCTGGACAGGCGACTTCTGTGGGTGCAGTTAGTGCGCCGCCGATGAGCACGCGGAGTGGGTCTGGGTCTGGGTCCAGTTCAGGCTCAAGTACGTATAACTGGTCCGGGTCGGTTACTGCTGAAAGTGGCCCGATTATTGCCATCCCGTCGGAAGTGGGTCAAGACGGGCGGAGTGATACGAATACGAGCATATCCAGCAATATTACTGACGAGTTGTCCCCAACATACTCTTCCTCAAGCAATAACAACTACTCGTATCATAATTCTGGCGCAGTGCAACAGCCTTTTCCCCCACAGAAGAAGCACATCTCCTTCAATGCTATCGTAGAGCAGTGTATCGCGATTGACGGAGGCACTCCAGATGCGGTGGATGCGGATATAGACTTGGACTTGAATCATGAGCAGGGTGCCGACGATGATCTAGAGGATCTGGATGCGGAACAGGGTGCTCTAGAGGTGAGATTGATGAAGCGTGTGTGGACGGACAACGATGGCGACAATGGGTAGGTCTAATCTTTTACTCAACAAACCTACTACTTTACTGGCGTAACTGACAATCCCTTTCGTATTGTCTTTATCGTCTATGGGCGGACCCACCGGCCACATCATCAATATGCATCGAATCCGTACCATAACTACCTTGCGCTCGATCGATATCATCCTTATGTTCCGGATGCCGTCTTGGATAGCTATGATGAGGAAGAGGAGGATGGAATGTATGAGGATGTAGATCACAACCATCATGTCGAGTCTGAGTCTGATTCTCATGCACCTGCGCATTCGAGTCGAGGCTACGAATGGGATGCGCAAGACGAAATGCGGCGGTCCCATCAGGCCAATAACGATAGCAGAGCTGGAAGAATATATGGTCGCCCCCGGATACAAGACGACGATGACGAGGAGGAGGACGACGACGACGACGAAGAGGTGCTGGAGATACGGACACCCAGCAGGCGGAACTCGTCGAGTAGCCTGAATTCCGGTGCGAGCCAGAAGGCGGTGGAGTTCTCAAGTAGCCTTTCAGCGTATGGCCTGGAGCCGAGCGTGTTCGATTCGACAGCGCCTACGATTCATAGTGTTTCGAGTGGGAATGTCAATGTCAGCATAAGACCGTCGAGAGCCGATCAACCGAAACGACCTCGATTCAGGAGGACCTCGACGAACAAGTCAAATAAGTCGATCACGCTGTCGGGTTCGGGCTCCGGTTCTGGGTCGGGCTCGACCTCGAACTCGAGAAGCCGGAGTGGCGGCGGACATGGCAGTGTTGGGTACGGCGGCGGCGCGGACAGAGAGCATGTGACGATCGCTCCCATCGCCCCAACAATGCTGAAGGCCGAGGCGGGCAGCTCGGGTGATGGCGAGGATACGTTCGCGTTCGCGCCATCCGGCATGGGAAGTGCTGGGTATGCCGCCGGGTACGGAGGTTATGATCCGTATGGGGAGGAGGGTGTGTTGTATGCTGGAGGCATGCCTGTCATGGGCGCGTATAGCAGCAGTAATAACATTGGTGCTGAAGGGTGTGGATACGCGTTTGGCAATAGCCCGTACTCAGGGTACAATAGTCTTCCTGCAAGTGCGACGGGCCCGGGTCACGCGAGCGGTTATGGGTACGGTGGCTATGGGTTTGGAGAGCATGTCAGTGTGGGGAGAGATGCGGTGTGTGAGGGTTTCGAGCACGGTCCGCTTCACAGTGGCTCTTCGGGTCTGTCGTCGATGGCGACCCAGCAGGTACCTACGAGCTCGACGCGTGGCGAGCCGGGTGAGCTGGTATATCAAGCGTCGGACGGCAGCGTTCACCCATGGTCTGAGCAGGAAGCAATCCGGTTCCGCACGCAGCTCGAGTTTGGCGCGTCCAGCCCGGCAGGGGCAAGTCCGGTGAGCGGGAGCCCGCCGGTGCGGGGAGGCCAGATCGTCTTTCCGCCTGGCATGGGGAGAGGTTATGCGAATGGAGTGTTGGGTGCGCCTGTGGTGGCGAGTCCGGCTGTAATGGGGGAGGAGAGGGAGTATTTTGGTGTGCGTGCGGAGGAAAGGCAGAATGTAAGGATTGTCCTTGGTGCGGATTCCATGGGTGGGCGGAGTAGTCCACCGGAACAGTCGAGGGACATGAGCCAGTCGCCGTCGCAGCTACAGGCGTACACGGCAGAAAGCATAAAAAGGGAACGCAATCGCACACCGTCACCAGATTACTTGGGTGTCCCGCCAACGCACCCGCGTTTGGCGTCGCTCCGCTCTGAATCGTTCCATGGTTCCCCTTCTATTCCTGTACCTCCTTCTGAATTTGCTACGTCAGTAACTTCAGCACCACAGTCCCCGCCGACACTGGCGATTCCGGTCCCAGCGCAATCTTCCGGTTCGGCACAGGACGCGGAGGGCGCTTTCCCGCATAGTATTCACTACTCGCCTTCGGTAAGCCCGACAAAGCAGAATCTGCTTTCCCCACCAGACGTTTCTCCCGGACGCGGTCGATCGACTTGTACGTCGCCGATATCGGTTTCAGTGTCGGGGTCAACGACCTCTGCGCCTTCAACTACCTCGTCTTCCTCATTTGATGCGCGATCGATTTCGGACAGCAGGAGCGACTCCCGCGGCCGTTCGCGCACTCGGAACTCGTCCCTCTCTGCATCATCGGACATGGAGCTGAACGCGGGCGCTCGCGGAGTAGGAGTACCAACTGTAGTGCTGCAGCCTCCCCGTTGAGCGATAGCTCGTCCCCCCATACTCGTCTACTGCCGACATCTGGGGCAAGCACCAGCGGTGTTACGCTCGGGGGAGGCGTTGGCCATAGTGGTCGCGAGATTCGCGATGGGAGAGGTGTGCGGCTGTACCGCAAAACGAGTGAGGATTACATTGGGAGGGCTGAAGAGAGGGGAAGGAGCAGCGAGAGTAGGCACGTGCGCTTGAGTGAGTCATTGAGCCCTCCAACGATAGGTTCTGGTAATGCAAACGCTGAACCTAACGGAGAGGCAAAGGTGTATGGCGGTTACTATAGACCGCCGAGCTCTTCAGGACTACTAACTGGCAATACGGAGACAAATTCCTCTACCGAGAGCACGAGACCGAATGTTTCCGTGCAGGGTAAGCCTTCGCGAACTGGGGCGTCCATTAAGCTCGCCAGCTCGCACTCCGATAGCGCCATTGCAGGAAATGCGAAGGCAACCCTCGTTGACAGTGCCTCCGGCGCGAACAACACGCGCTTAGGACACGGGTCGCGGTCGACGCCTATAAAGTACAGGCATGGGAGCTCTGGACATGATGAGAGGAACTCGGTCAGTTTGGAGGCGTCTAGCGTAGACTCTGGGTCGACGTCGGGCTCGTACTCGGGCTCGTCGACGATGACAGATGGACGGACCTTGCCCCCGAGCATTCCGGAGGAGGACGAGCAGTCGCTTCGCTCGAGGAACCAGACGCCTGTTAACACGCCCGTGATAGCGCTAGCACCAGTTCTCCCTGCTCCCCGATCGCAGAGGACGATGCCCCCTATACCTTCTACGCCTGTATCGACCGCAGAAACCACGCCAGAGGCGTACAACTTTACTCCCAATGCGTCCAGCAACGCCAGGCATGCTCGAACACCGAGTATAGGCACGATCTCTCCTTCACCGAGGCCCAAGTCTTCTGAAGTACCTTTGCCGAGTATTACCAGGGTTGTGAAGGCTAGTTCTAGTAGTGCTAGTTCGCCCGCGGTGACTGTGGACGCTCAGGGCACCGGGACGTTCGCTAATCGGGCAGCGGATATCATGTCTTCTGCGCGCACTCTGCTGGGGACGATATGGAGTGGGACGACTGCTTAGTCTCCTCTACTTTCTTTGTAATTTTGGGACTCGTGTGTGTTTGCATTTCTTCCTTCCTGCTTCATTGTCCCTCAACTTATTCACTTCTTATCATCTGTATATTCTTCCTCTTTCATGTTATTCTTTTCTGTGCTCCGTGTTTTCTCTCTGTCTCAATCTGTGCAACCCCGCGTTCAGAATTAGTGTCTCGGCCTGTGCAACTTACATCTGTTTCCCTCCACGGTTTCTAATATAAAGCACCCAAATCACTCTTCCCCTTTTCCTTTTTGTTGCTCTTTCTTGACTCGCTTCAGCACCTTACTACCTTTACAGTACAATCATACCGTCATAAAGTACTTATACACTGTCCTTTGCTCGAGCGCTTGGTTATTGGCGGAGCTGTCACCTTGTAGCACGATTTTATATTGTACCTTTTCACGTCAAATTCAGATGTCGTCGCAGTAGCAAGCACCCTGGCCCTGGCTATGCCTACCAATGAGTGGCAAAATATCGGGATGAAACCTTAAAATGATCGACGTCGCGGCAGTCCCCGGAGTAGTGTCTTCGAGAAATGTGGGAGACGCGGTTGTTATAAGAATTCAGAACTTGATCAAAGTTGTGCTGCTCACTCTTCAATTTGAACATGATCTCAAAAGGTAAAGAGTTCTACACACTAATATAGCCCTTACGGACAACCACATGCCGAGCAAACTACACTAAGGCAGGCTTGGCAACTTGGTATCCATTGCAAAATTGTGTTGTGCTAATATATTTCCAAAGTTTGTTAGATGGTGGATATTACAAATGGCAAAATCACTTATATTATCTGTCAATATTCTAGATGTTATCTTTGATTATAACTTTGTCTTAAAGGGATGAAATAGAATCACCACAATCATTATACACCTAACTTTGCATTCTGAAGGCTTATAATTGATTATAGTATATTCACTCATGAATTCTGTTGAAATGAAAACTCTCTTCTTGTTAGGATAGTATGTATAATCATGCATGACCAATCTATGACAGCATTCTTCGGCAAGTATTTGTACTCTGTACAGTGATACCTTTTGTAATGCATCACTCTTGTAATGCATAACCTCTAATAATGCATAGGCTTAGGATTCCACCGAGTTGGTAGAAGGTAAATTAGTATATCATAATGCATAACTTCTAAAAATGCATAGTGCATAGCCTTTTTAGAAATTTAAAACTAGGTATGCATTTTGAGAGGGGGTCCCGGATGCTTCATAAGTCATGCTGGGTATCCTTTTTGAGCCTGCACCACATGCCTATCCGTCGCCCACGCAAAGCTATTCTAGAATTTGAACCCCATCCACTTGGTGAACAATGGCGATACTCTCATTCACCATCTCCGAACCTGGCTATATGTAACCCAACTCTATCGCCAAAGAAGAAGAACAATAGAAAAGGATCTGCCACATCAGCTCCGAAGACTCCTTTGGTTGGCAACCGTCCTATCACTGCGGCAAAGGCTCAAAAAGGACCCACGCGATGTAAACCAACACTACAGGACAAGATTAATGTGTTGGATTTCATGCGAGAGAAGGGATGGTCGCAATCTGAGGTTGTCAAGCAGTTTAAATCAGAATTTCCTTCGCTTTCACAATCCACCCTGAGTCGATGGAAGAAACACGAGGCAGAGCTTAGGAAGCAGGCAACGGACAGAGCAAAGCTATCATTCAAGCGGGTGACGCAGGTGGAGTTTCCAGAGGTTGAGAAGGCATTGGGAGTATGGATCGTGCAAACACAAGCTCAGCGACCCGATTTTTGTATCACAGAAGAGGTCCTTAAAACGAAGGCACGACATTTCGCAAACTTGCTTGGGATACCAGCAAATGAGTTCATTCATTGTTCCAATGGATGGGCTCACAAACTCAAGGTTCGACTGCAATTGAAGAGTTTCCGACATTATGGCGAGGCTGCAGCTATTGCACAGAAGGATGTTGAAGCAGCGCAACAACACTTTCAGGCAATCTCAAAGGACTACAGCCTGCAAGACATCTATAACCTTGATGAGTCTGGTCTGTACTACAAGATGCCACCGGACCGTGGGCTTGCTTCAAAGCAGATGTCTGGTATAAAGAAAGACAAAACCCGAATTTCTTTGGTGTTCATTGTCAATGCAGATGGTTCTCACTGCTTACCCGTCAATTTCATTGGTCGTGCCAAATGTCCGAGACCGTTTAACAAGAAGAGTGGGAAGGAACTTGGGTTTGAATACTACTGGAACAATAAGGCTTGGATGACAGGTTCGATATTTCAGTTGTGAGTTGATTTCAGCAAAGCATATTATTGTTCATTGAATACTGATTAATGTTACAGAGTTCTGGAATACATAAACACTATAATGCGTAGAAGAGGTCAATCCATTCTACTTTATATCGACAACGCACCATCGCACATCTTCGATTCTTCAAGGCTTTCAAACGTTAAGGTTGTATTCCTGACACCAAATATGACCTTGCACATACAGCCATTAGATGCTGGTATAATACGTGCCTTCAAGGCTCACTATCGCCGGCTTTATATTCTTCGTGCCCTGTTGTGATTTGAGGCTGGCCTCAACAACATCTATGTAATAGATCAGCTCGAAGCTATGCATATGGTGGAAGAAGCATGGGCCTGTGTCACGAAGGAAACTGTTGGAAACAAGCCGGAATCCTCAGCGCCGCTGACTGCGACAACACCACATCCAATCCGCCAACACCCATGGTCGATCCTTCCGTACAGGAGCTAGCGGCAGCGGTTGAGAAGCTGTCCTTGACAGGGGTACTTGCATCTCGAAATGTGCCAACTATTGAGGACCTATTGGACATTGAAGATGAGCAGATCACTGAAGCTGTCTGGACAGATGAAGAAATAGTACAGCAAGCACACCTTGAACAGCAGGTTGAGGATGGAAAGGACCTTGAAGACACAGAAAGTGACGAAGAGGTTGCTCCTTTGCTTTCAAACGGTGCTGCTTGCCAGGCCATTTCTGAGCTGATCCGGTGTAGGGGAGATAGTCCCCTTATGGACGGAAATATCATCAATTGTGACTCGAATCAAGTCTATACGTCACTTCAAAGCAGTAGCAAGTCCATCGAAGCAAGATATCGGACCGCATTCACCTTAGAGCGGCCAACGAGCGTACCATATGCACTAGCTATACAGGGATCGACGTTGCGGAAGCTAACTTACACGCGCAAGTCGCCGAGTCAACAAAAACGGTTCAAACCGACAATAGAGGCTGAGTAAGGCCAACTCCCACTCGAATAGAGGGACACGTGGACGGTCAAAGCTGATCGAAGTGAGAGGAACAACAATCGATCGATGAGGGGCATCTGATTCCGAATGTCTCGCGCGGAAAGGCGAAGCGACCCAATCAAGGGGCATTCGAAGGAAGCAGATTCGAAGGAAGGATCGACCGATCAGGTAACATGTCCAAATATGGAACACTGCGCTTCGCGACTTCGCCGCATCAGTACAATAGGTCCGACGCGTCGATCGAGCACCGGAAGATACCAAAAGGACAAGAATATTGACTTCGGGGTGTCTATCGATAGCTATGGGTAACGGCCGGCGCTTCGAAGTGCTTCGAAGAAAGGGGACGGCCTCTGGAGGGCGCGAGCGAAGGCTCTCGAACAATTAGTGAGGCGGGATAGTACGGGGGATACGAGGTATATTGGATGGTCCGTGCGGAGGGTCGGTCACGCGTGCAACACCGGGCTGTCTGTCAGGCGGTTTATTTTATTTCATATTTTCTTTCTTTTCCTCATCAGAACCAGCTGGACCCCGCGACTTGAATATATTCAGTGGTCGCGAGGCGGGCAAAGGGGATGAAGGCCAGTAATGTATAAAAGGTGCACTGGCTTCGAAGGGAAGAAGACACCAGCTACGTAGTTGAGTACATAGCGATTTAGGCCCTCGAGCTCTTCCGAGCGGTTCGAATCAGTCACTGCTTGTCCTCTATATGTCTCAATACATCTGCTCTCTACTCTACACATCTATCGAACCTGTCTTCGATCTCCTTCTCTGCGCCTTCGCGACCCGTCGTAACGCTAGTATAGCATTCGACTCGGGTTCGAAGCCACCTCGAAGCCTTGTATCTACTTCGGACCTCGCTCGAGAGGTTTGATCCTTTCGTTGGGGTGTTTGTATCTTCGAAAACCCTTTGCTACCCTTTGTCGAAGTGATCTTTGTACCCGAACACACCCTACTTTCCTTGTTTTCCCCCTTTACCACTTGTAACCCATTCCCTGCGGGCGATCCACTTGCTCTCTTTACTTTCTCTTATCTTTGTTGAGTGCTTCGCATCAAGCGTCCACTTTTCATTGACCTAACCACCATTTACCCTTCACCGGCTATGCAATCAGAGAAATGAAGCCATTTTTCATTCAGCTCGAGCATTGTTGCTGAGTCTCGGAGTGCAACTTCGAGCTGAAAGCTCTGCGGCGATGAAGCAGTCAGAGATCACGCAGTTCTTTATGTCTAGTAACTCATCCTGATTTCGCCGCTATCTGATGGCCTTCCTAAAGTAGACTTAATTACCTAATAAATAGCTAGAAATTCGAATTTCTCATAATGCATACCCCCCTATAATGCATAGCCTGATCCTTCCACCAACCCCCATCCATTACGAGAGGTATTACTGTACTTCTTGCCTTACTTACTACTTTAGGGCTGTACTTGTTACTTGTTAGTCTGTACTTTTATTATGTAATTTTAACCTGTACTTCCAACTTTATACTTTGTACCTTCTACTTTTGGTAGTAGTCTATCTCAAATAGCGCGTGACTATTATATTTGATTAAGTCCCAGTAAGGCAGCTGCATTTCCGGGATTTCTGGGAATGCCGGAAATCAGTAAGGAACTGAGTAGATACTCTGCCTACGCCTCCGGTCGGGATCCCGGAGAATGCAGGCCCAACTGTAAGCTCTGTCTACAATCTCATTATTTTCACAGGGGCCTAGGCAGAAGCTTAGGGACTGTCACTCAAGAGCAAGACTTAATTGTAATAAAAACTACCATTTCCGGGGCTGTATTAGTCTAGTCAAGCAATTTATAACATATAATTTCTATGAGATTATTTGAATGGTGCCTCTAGCCCCACCTTGTCAATGAAATTAAAGGCATTAAAGCAACAAAATAATTAAGATCACAAAGAGCATCTGCTCGGGCCCTTACTGATTTCCGGCATTCCCAGAAATCCCCGAAATACAGCTGCCTTACTGGGACTTAAATAAATAAAATTGTCACGCGCTATTTGAGATCACTACCAAAAGTAGAAGGTACAAAGTACAAAGTTGGAAGTACAGGTTAAAATTACATAATAAAAGTACAGAGTAACAAGTAACAAGCACTGCCCTAAAGTAGCAACTAATGCAAAAGGTAGAGAGTATGAATATTTGCCGAAGAATGCTGTCATAAATCAGCCACTAAATAGCCAACAGTACTTAGCTCTCTACTTTCTACTTTGAATACTGAGGTGAGTATATCATTTGTATCTTATTCTTGACATTGTCTGACCGTCATGTAGTGATTCTCTACAATTCTATATGTGAGGGTTGAAAATGTATTATGAATATTGTAAGAGCTCAAATCTGTTACAAACTCCGCAAGAATTTCATCTGCTAGATGCGGGCAAATAACTCAGTAAGGATCTTACAATTACATCAAGCGGAGAGAAGGCACAATCACATTAGATTCTGCACATGGTAATACCGAAAAAAGTGTCAAAATATATTAAAATATATAACCACAAATGGCGGTGTCTGGAACTATGCCGTCTACAAAGCGAAAGGAACACATATGCTGACCGCGAAGCGAATGCTCGCAAACGATGTCCGACTTCATGAGTGAATTGAGCAGCATATGGTGGAAGATCCCACGGAAGGGAGGTAAGATGAGATGAATGTCCGCAATGTGGTGTGAAGGAACCAACACCTTGGCCCGTTCCAGTGAGCATGTTGTCCACTAACCTTCACGACCGGGCGTTTGATACTATCCCTCTGAGTCTTGGGAGAGTAAGACGGCAAGTCATTTGCGGCGCCGATTAATTCAAATAGATACAGTGACTCAAAATACCGGACCGATGTTTTGAACTTTTCGCTTGTTTCTTGAATAACTTTGTACATACTCAATGTAATTACATGAAATTTCAACGTATAGAAAGGTCTGCTTCTCTAGTTTCTGTCGATATAAATTATGTGCTGTAAGTGTAAGAAATGATGGAGTTATGAAGAAAACAAAACGGAAAGTCATTGAGACAGTATTTTTAGGGGCATTTCCGGGAAGCTGAAGAAAATTCCGGGACGTTCTATCGCTTACCGGAAAGCGTCGGATACGTTGCTATGGTATCACTGCTAGTACTGCAAGATCATAAGCCACTTTAAATGGCGAAAAATGATCAATATTTGCCCCCAATCCTGCTTATTCTCCTCATGCAGCCTCTTTCTAAGCAAAAAGTCGACAGAATCCTCTACCTCCTTGACCATGGTGCTTCTGCCTCATCTATTGCAGAGCAAACAGGTGCTGGCAAGGCCACAATCTGTCGCATTCGCCAAATCCACCGTCCCAACCTCCCAGTTTCATCTGGTGGTCGCCCTCGGTCTCTGACAGATCAGAATGTTCGACATGCAGTTCACCTCATTGCATCCGGAAAGGCCGATACCGCTGTTGAAGTTGCTCGCAAGCTTAGAGACATCACCAACAAGCCTCTCTCAGATCAGACGGTCAGAAACTACCTCAAGGCAGAAGGCATGAAGGCAGTGGTGAAGAAGAAAAAGCCAAAGCTTTCACCTAAGCAAATCAAGGACTGTCTTGACTTTGCAATTGCCCATCAAGACTGGACTATAGATGACTGGATGCGTGTCATTTGGTCAGATGAGACCAAAATCAATCGCCTACAGTCAGATGGGAGGGAATGGACATGGAAAAAGAAGGGAGAGGGCCTGATTGACAGAGAGGTGAAGGAAACACTAAAATTTGGTGGCGGAAGTATCATGGTGTGGGGCTGTATGCATTGGGAAGGGAAGGGGAACCTGGTCAAAATCGATAGAAGGATGGATGCAGACCTCTATGTGTCAATTCTAGATGAAGACTTGATGGATTCCTTGAATGAATATGGCAAAACTGTTGAAGACGTCATATTCCAACAGGATAATGATCCAAAGCACACATCCAAAAAAGCCAAAAAATGGTTTGAGGATAATGGATTCACTGTCCTATTGTGGCCTGCTAACTCCCCTGATCTTAATCCCATTGAACATCTATGGAATTACATCAAGGAGAGGCTTAAGGAGTATCCTCAGCCGCCAAAAGGAATTCTGGAGTTGTGGGATAGGATTCAGGCTGAGTGGGACAAGAGTCCAGCCAAAACTTGCCAGGACTTGATAGAAAGTATGCCTAGGCGGATGGCAGCAGTGATTGAAGCCAAGGGAAAGCATACCAAGTACTAGATTTGTTTTCCAATGCTTTTCTTTTATCTTCCAGAATACCTCTAAAAATACTGTCTCAATGACTTGTCATTGTGTTTTGTCCATAGCTCGGTCATTTTTTATACTTACAGTACATAATTTATATCGACAGAAACTAGAGACATAGACCTTTCCATACGTTAAGCTTTCATGTAATTATGTTGTGTATTTACAAAGTTATTAAAGAAACAAGCGGAAAACGCAAAACATCGGTCCGGTATTTTGAGTCACTGTAACTGTTCAGTGTGGCAAGTCGGTGAATCGAACTCGGTATGCGACAGAGATTGCGTGATGGTGAAGCTGTGCAGGCTATATGCATGTGCTCCCGACATTCCACGTCTCACGACTCTCCTTGTATTTATACCTCTCTTCGTCCCGTCACAGCGTATCCCCCGTATCTACACTACAACTACATCTGCTGCAGCAATATGTCACCTAACATCAAAGTCGGCGATACCATCCCCGAAGGCACTTTTTCATATGTGCCATACGAACCCAAGCTCGAGGACGGAGTGAGTTGCGGCCGTTCTCATCCGTAGATGGCACTGACAATCAAAATTCCATCAGCTGGCCTGTGGTATTCGTAAGTGGTCTTCATTCCTCTCTAACAGAAGCTTTAGTGATGTGAATGATAGCCATCCAACTCTCGACGAACGAGTGGAAGGGCAAGAAGGTCGTCCTGTTTTCTGTTCCTGGCGCGTTCACAGTACGTTGCATGCACATATATGCACATAACCAGTACCCGCTCACTCCATATGCATACATGCATGCTGTTCTATTGAATATGAATTAAGCCGACATGCCATGTTACCCACCTCCCGGGCTTCTTGAAGAAGTACAACGAGTTTAAGGCGAAGGGCGTCGACGTAATCGCCGTCGTCGCCGCGAATGACCCGTTCGTAATGAGCGCGTGGGGACGTGTCGAGGGCGTGAAAGACAAGGTGCGGTTGCTTATAATCTTATCTCAATATCGTATGGTCAGCGTGCTTATGATGGTCACATTTGTGCTCTCATTTTATAAAGGTCTTGTGTTTGTCCGACACAGATGCCAAGTGGTCCGACTCGCTGGGACTGAGCCTTGACCTCTCCGCGCGAGGGCTCGGAAAGCGCACGAACCGGTACGCTATCATCCTGAATGACCTTAAGGTCGAGTATGTCGAGGTGGGTCTGTCAACACGATAATCGTGCTATCTTCTCTAATTTTCTATTCAGGTCGAGTCTGAGCCAGGTGTCACTGTATCTGGCGCTGACGCTGTTCTTTTGAAGTTGTAAGCAACTGACGAAGGTGTCTCAAGTTTAAAGTTGGCTCTCCCGGATGCTTGCTCGTAGAAATGTATTACATAGAAGCCTAGAAATGATACCATTGAGAGATGGATTTCATCGAGCTGACCGACCTGACGTGGTATAATAACTTGAACTGCAGTGGTTTGGAACATGCACTATGATATGACACATCCCTCTGGCAGTTTGGGTGTTCCGTCAGGTCCAAAATCCAACCCGGCTGGCATAGGCCCCATGATCTCAGCGGGGGGAGAGCCATACGATTGCATCTAATAAGGATATTGACGGTCAATATCATTGACATACGCAGAAGATAACTTTAGCTCGCCTCGTTCATTAGGGCAACCACCTTTGCACCTTTTGCCTGATCTTCGTCTGAATACGATGGATCTTCGAACATCGCGACGATCTGCGTCACTTTCTCAAGTTGATTCTGGTACCGTATATTATCTTCGGCGGAAAGTGTAGATTCATGTTCATGCATATATCCGGGGAACTGTGACGGTGATATGCAAACATAAGAATAATGTGAATGAATGGGAACTAAACATCAGGGATAAACTTACCTTGTCACTTAGCTCTTTCAAGGGCTCGTAAAGTACCTCCTTGCTCATGAGTTGCCGCATCATGGTCTCCAGCATACCCTGTAGCTCTTCGTTGTCTTCTCCTTCGAATTCAGAGCCAAGTTGACTCAGGATGCTTTCGAGCGGATCTGTCGTAGCTGCCGATGCCGATGCATCTGACTATCACAATATAGAGGACATGTGTGTTTGAATAGATGTAATTTAGCTTCAGCAAGCAAAAGAGGCAGGGATGCACAAACGTGTAAAGCAGAATCGCTGCTCTTAAGTTTTTCCATAGCTGCGCGGATACTCTTCTGGAATTCGTCGTCCCCGGTAGCTCGAGGAATAGAAGGGATACCAGACGCAGGCGCAGAAGACGAATTCGCGATGTTTTCATCAACATTTATGCCATTCATGCCCTCGACGAGCATCTTTTCCCATTCCTCACGAAGTTTGCGCTCCTCCTCTTTTGCTGGTTCGGCTTGCGTCCCTGCGAGTTCGCGCATAAAGCTTTCCATGCTCTCCGCCAACTGCTTGGCAAGGTCTTCGGGAAGCTCACCGCTTTCGTCTGGCTTTGTTCCGGGAGCTTGAGAAGAGCTAGATGCAGAGACAGAGGTCTCCTTCGTGTGTTGTATTAGAGAAGCAGCAGGAGTCGTAGAGGTCTCGGATTTGGGGGGGTTGGGGTCAAACTGGTCAACGATGTCTGTGAAGTGCATATTGTCAGCGTGTCAGTGTAAAATAAATAGATTGAACGGACCGTCGAGATCATCAAGATCCTCTTCTTCGGCGGTGGGTGTATGTTCTGGAGCCATGGCTGAAAGAAAGTGGTTGAGAAAGAATTCTGAGGCGAGGGATGGGGAGGAAGGCGGAAGGTGGAGGCGCGTCTCAGCCAATTCACGTGCCACGCGACGCTCAAACGCGGTTCATTGCTTTCATGTTCATGTTGCCTTCAACTTCTTCATTGCAGACCATGAGTGCGCAATCCCCCGCCCCAGGTGCAACGCCCATAACATCCATATCCTCCTTGCTCTCAAAACGTCCTTCATCGTCTTTACCACCTGCTTCTCAAACATACGAGCCTCATGTCAAAAGCGTCCTGGCACGCAGACTTGTTCGCACAGTCTTCACGACAAGTGCGATCACATCCTGGGTGCTCGCATCCGTTTGGACCGCCTGGATGAAGGGTGGTGTTGAGACTATTGGGCCGTTAGGGTGGATAGCGAACTGGTTCTCATTGTCTTCCCTTCTATGTGCTTCGTTATGGTGGCTTTTTGCTTCCGTACCCATCGCCGTATTAAGGAAAACATATCTCAGTGGTATGTCTGTGACTACGAATGCTTGGGTTTCGTCTATGCTGATGCTACTATTAGCAACACGCTCTACCTCTGTCTCTCCGCTTCAAACTTTTACTCATAATCGAAGCCAGGCTCGGTATCAGCGAGCTCTGCTTGTTTTACTGGCTTCCTCCGGCTCTATGGTATTTACGCACTCTTTCTTCTCGTATTTTGTCGAGACTCCCGCTCGTGGAGATGCAAAGCTTGGAATCTGGGCTGGCTCCAAGTGGGTAACCATACAATTTGCGAATGCGATATGTTAACGATATTCTTATCAGGAGACACCCTTACCATATCAATGGCCAGTTCGTCTTCATATTAATCAGTCATATGAGCGGTGCATTCTTCTTCTGGATAAGAGATGTCCTCAGAGACAGACTGGACGTACGGTGGTCGAGACGTATGGACGTAAGCACCCATATACTTACATATGTATGGGTAAACTTGCTAAAGGTATCTTCTGCATTAGTTTGCATGGCATGTCCTGCCTTCGTTTGTGTCGTCCACTGCATCTATGTTACTGCTATCTCTAGCTTCATCGGTAGCGGCCGTGGGATTATTCGCTGTCGGACGATCTGTCCTGCTTCCTGTAGTTTACCGTTTACCGATCCTCCACAACTTGCTGAGGTATGTAATTAACCATCCGCTTCGCGATACACTAAATCACAGAGCATCAAACTTGTAGGCCTTTCGTGGCCCATTACCTTCGTCCGAGACTCACAATATCATTCCTATGGTCACATTATAATCTTGTGGTCCGGTCCTACTTGATCACCTCATCCACTCTTATCATTTGGGATGTTACGTCAACAATGTTTGATGCCTGCTCATCACTGGTACGTGTCCGCGGTACCTATAATGACATGTCTTTGAAGTTGAATTGGGACGACAGCCGGTAGAAGTGACACACGGTTCAGCGGAGCCTGCATCGATACTGATATCTGGTATTCATTCAGAAAACATATACTTTCAGGTAAGGCTTTGACTGAATAATAATATACGCCCCCTTGTATAAATTGCTCACTGACTTGCTGTACAGCTCCATGCCTTTAACGAACTTTGCTCCCTCTCTTCCAACGGTGAACAAGCGCAGTCCAAGCGAGCGGTAATCTACTCCGACACCAAGCACAACCCCACTATATGGGCATCCCTCGTTCGACGCTGTCTAATCCTACTTGGAAATGATTACCAACTTTTCTTGCGCCGCGGACAGCCGGCAACTACTTCAGGTATGCGTTTTATTCAAGGTTCCTGTACAGGTCTATCTGACATCACTTGATGGGCCACAGCTACACCACCCGCCGAACCTGCGAAGAAATTGGATGAAAAACCAACAACCCCAATCATCCGCCAACCAATTATGAAACCAGCCAAACCCTCTCCCATCAGGCAGCTGGCTGATACCCTGTCATCGGACGGTGCAATCACCTCTGCCATCGTCGAGACCTCTGGTGACGGCGTCGGAATCTCCGAGGTTATCAAGGCTGCCTCAATTGTCTGCCGAAAACCGTTGACATTACTCAATAAAAATGTGAAGCCCGGTTCTATGATGAACGATAAAAACGTTGTTCCTGTTATGCCTAAGTATGTTTCCTTGAACATCGCACATTTGGGTAGGTGGTGGAGAAGGGAGAGGAAGGATCGGACCGCAGTGAAGGCGCTCCCCAACAGGGACTTGGATTCTATGATCGTTGAAGGTATGTGACATCTGTTTCCCCCAAATCAATATATGCTTCGCATGCCAACTGTTCCGATCTGGCCACAAAATATAGTCCTCGGATCACTACTCTCCCGATCTTTTAAAGAGGATATTTATGGGATCGTTCAGCGGGATGTCCCAAGAGTGCTAGAGGCGATGGTGCAATATCTAAGTGCTCTGGAGGAATACCAAAAAGAGCTGGCGGATGCCACGCCCGCACTGCCATCCGAAGATGAAGGTCAGAAATTATCCGCCTCAGAAACGACCAACCGCCTCCTCGTGCATATGGAAGTAGAGCAAGCGGGTGAGTGGGTAGATGGACTTACGAAAGGTGTGTATTTACTTTGAGACTTCATTTTCTATACATAATACTGAAGCCATCGTAGCGCTACGGACTAGCATCAGGCTCGTCTTGAATACATTTGATGAAAGTATAGCCTCATTCAAGTTTCCCCCAAAGGTTGCCGCGAAGCTCCAGGGATTTGTGGACTATCGATAGTAGTTATTAAATATAACTAGCCGTGATGCCAGTACGAAGCACAGATTGAGTACTTTCTACTTATAAAACATCACCCAACGTATGCATACATTCCTGGCAACACCACGTAACTCAGTGTCTCGACATTTACTCTCATTGCTCAATGCTCTTGTCTAATATTTAAATTTGCACTAACTTGATATATGTATTGTTACGATAGTCTATGCGAGGGAGATCCAGTCCTTAGGGACTATAGGGTAAGGGGCACATGCAAACTAAATCAAGAAAATTGAATGACATCGACCCACACAAATTCAAGCACATGGCAGAAAGGATTGCGAAGTAGCACTTGAAATATGCACAGTATACAAAGACGATGGCGAATGGGGGGTTGGGGGGAGGTTCATTGTTGCACAAGGTCATCCTATTTGATAAGAATGAATGCAAAAAGGAAGGGGTATGAGTGAAGAGGGGGCAACCGGGTAGGAGAACAGAGCTGGGGAGATGTGACAGAATGGAAGATGTTGGCCATGAAAGTAGTAAGTCAGAGCGAATCCCATGGGGCAATGGGGATCACAATAACTAATGCATCGTTGAGAAACAGAAATCGCGGCGTTCATGCTTACGCTGAAGCCGGCGCCACCGTAAGGGGTACACGACCATACTTCCGCCTGTATTTCTCATCGATGCTCTCGAGGTAGAATGAACCAGGCCAAACATTCTCGATCAAACCCTCCGGGACGTAACTGCCTGCGTTGTGATTCTTCTCCCGAAGCTTTAGTGCCTCGACGTACTCCTGACAAGGGACAACCTTCATCGAGGCTAGGCGGTTGAGGAGATCCATCTTCTCCCGGAACTCAGTGGTGTCGCCCTTGACGCGAATACAGTAGAATGAGCTGGCGCAGCCGGAGCCGTACGCAAACATCGCGATGCGCTTGCCGAGTAGGTCCGCCGGCTCAACTGCTGAAATAAGAGATGCAAGGCCACCGTATAATGAGGCGGTGTACATGTTGCCGCAGCGCTTCGCGCAATGCATTGAAGGTGTAACAGACTTCTTGTACTGCGCACCAGCAAGAGCAATGAACGTCTTCTCAAGGGGCTTATCGGTAAGGGAAGCCTTGTGTGAGAGGGCTAGAATATCATCGGAGGAGGGCACAGATTCGAATTTTGAGTGAGATGGGTTAGAGAGGAAATCGTTGAAGAGTAGACGCGCATGGCCCTTCTGAACCAACTTGCCGTAAGGCGAGTGGAAGACCGGATAGTCAAGATTGTCTAGAGAAAACGCTGCCTTCGGGTCCGCCGGCTTGCTAGAACTACCGTTAGAGCCGTCCTGTTCATGGCCGTTCGCAACGGGAGACTGAGCCGCCTTCGCTTTCTGTGCCTTGGCTACTTTTTCACGGTAGCGGGAGTAGGACGCGTCAAGAGCGGAGATATAAGTCGTAATAGAAGCAGGACCGTCTACTTCCGGGTACTCGGAATCGAGTTTGGGTTTGTAGAAGTCATACGTGTTGGCCATGTGCGTCCCATGAATAGCTGAATAGAAGAAAAAAAGTGGCGATGTCAGAATAAATTAAACGTATTACTGGAAAATAAAGAATTGCTCACGTTCGAATACCAACGGTGCATTCGGACCGATGAGCATAGCACAAGCGCCCGCACCACCCACCGGACGAGCACCTCCTTCTGCGTAGATCGCGATGTCCCCAGCGAAGACAATTGCGTTCCGGCCATCCCATGACGAAGACTCGACCCAGTTGATAGCATTGAACACAGCAGCTGTAGAGCCGTAGCACGCATTCTTTGAGTCGATGCCCTCGATGTCAGAATTGCCCGACGCGACAAACAGGTCCATAAGAACGGTCTTCACAGACTTGGACTTGTCAATAATCGTCTCAGTGCCCACGTCCAGACGACCGATCGACTTGGGATCGATGTTATACTTCTCGAGGAGATTGGCGACCACTGTACGGAACACCATTGTTAATGCCAGAAAAATAGGTAGATTCTTCAAGGAACTTGCCTGTCAGAGCAAAGGAATTGATGTCCTCGCGGTCATCTGTGCAGGCCATGTATTGCTGACCGAGACCAATTGTGTATTTCCCCTTGGCGACGCCGTCGAAGACTTCGAGTTCTTCCTCAGAGATGCACTGCACACGACACACATTCCGTTAGCTGAGGTTGGTCGTCAAATCATCAAGCTTCGAGCCCACGCACCCTCCTTGGAAAGTACATTTCCATGGCCAGGATACCGACATCCTTTGGGCGCGGGTTCTCAATGACAACACCATCCGCGACTTCAAGGGAAACGGGGGTCACAGGTTCGGAAATGGGTGCAGAAACCATCGTGTAGGTACTGTAGAGGGTGGGTAGGAGCGTAGTATTGGGAAGAAACAACTGCGGTTGTTGACTTTAACAGCGAGCTATGCTGCGAGGAGGAGGGGGGTGAGGAATAGAAAGGTAGGGACGAGGTTGGGGATTTTATAGTTAAGGCATGGTAGACGGAGTAATATGAAAATTGAATTAGTATGGTACGATTTCGTCCGCATGTCTATTTACGGCGATAAATTCAATGTATTTACTATAGTATCCAGCGTCAGGCCACTCTTATCACTCCAGCTTTTCGCTGCCACCCTGAATGGCGTTCAATTTGACAGTCTCACCTCCGGCGATGTAGGAAAGCTAACATTGTTGTCGAAAGACTGTGGCTGTCCTTGATTGCTCTTGTATCATTCTTCTAATATTTGAAACCTTACTATGCCACTGCTCGATTGAGAGACAGCATACGTACACACGCGAATCAATCCCATACAATAGTAAGACAGGAGTAGTATAATAGGACATACAAACTCAAGTAAAATGCCTCGAGGAACGCGCATGGAATTTACCCTCATTTCTTCAAGCTACCGATAACGCTTAGCATACCCATTTCCGCGAACGCCGAGTGCATGCAAGAATCCCGCAAGACACTTTGGGGAGGACTATGGTTGTGATGCTAAGCACGGATTTAGTCTAGTGGAGCAGGTATCGCAAAAGTCTAGGTAACTCACGGTGCCAAAACCTCAGCATGATTGCCTCAGGACCTCTACTTCCATGAGCAGATCTACGAAAGCCCCAACGAGAAGTTGTGGGTCAGCTAAGTATCCTTGACTGACGGCGAAAGACGGAGACCGACTGGTGTCTGTCCGCGACTCCGGAAAGCATGGAGATTTCTTATCATACGGGACCTCGGTATACTGCGTCGACCTTCGGTGAGCTCACAACCATGGACCCCCGAAGATAGACATCCCCAAAGATTGAGCCCACCACCAAAGTACATTCATAGCTTGGTGAGAGACCGGTAAAAGCGAACCAGTAAACAGTTAACCTCCGCGTCGCTGCACGGGAGAGGCGGAGAAGCAATAGTGTGCCAGTGATAGAGTTTGGATGCAGCGAACACTTGACAAGGTTCAAAAGTTTCAGCCGGGCTGCTTATGTAATAGATAGTAATTCACTTCGTAGCTTCAGTGCTCTCCAAACGTGTCTTCACTGTTCTACCTGCTTGTCACAAGCCGTCCCAGTCGCCGGCATGGACAAAAACGTAGTTTGGGTAGGTACACACCTTATGTCTATTGCATATCTGACCTCGTGTCCTTTTCACAGACCGAGCATCGTAATGCCGAAGGCCGGACGTACTGGTTCAATCCAAATACCAAGGAAAGCAGTTGGGAGAAACCAGAAGGTCTGTGCGCCCTTTTCCAGCCTGACCTTACTATGTAACTGAATGCTCTGTTATGGCTCACAGCTCTGAAAACGCCATTTGAAGTATGCTTTCAAGTTTGATCATGCATACCACCATTTATTTTCCTTGACACAGCAAGCCCTCTCACGGACACAATGGAAAGAATACTTCTCGGGCGGGAGAAAGTACTACTATAACGTATGTTCTATCAGTGCATGTTCCTATCCTTGAAAGAGCTTCTCATTGACCTTCATTTCGATAGACTGAGTCAAAGGAGTCCAAATGGGAAATGCCAGATGAATTACTGTTTCTTCTCGAGAAAGTGGAGAAAGAGGCCAAGAGCGATCCCTCAAAGGGCCAAACCACGTATGTCACTCCTACGAAGAAGTCTGCTTGATGTCACTTAAATGCCTCTTCTTAATCGCGGAAAAAGTGGAGCTACTCATTCGATAGCCCCTAATTTCACTCCAGATCAAGCTGTCCCTCAAGGTGCCTCTGTTCCTTTGGGCGCTGACCCTTCTTTACATCAGAATCAACCTTTCTCTGCTTCAAACGGTGCTCCGAATCCGAATGCACTTGCTGTAGGTCCGCACACGGGCGTTCTACCCCTCAGTGCGTCGAGTGTGTTGCCTGCCCGCCCAAACCTTCCTGAGGACCCGGTAATTCCGCACAATGGGTTTACGACGGTCGAGGACGGCGAAAAGGCGTTCACACATCTGCTTAGAAAGGCTGGAGTAGATGCTAACTGGACTTGGGACCAAACAATGCGTGCTATCATCACTGATCCGCTCTACAAATCTCTGAACACATTGGCAGAAAAGAAGCGGTGCTGGCAAAAGGTAGTGTCTTTTCGTTGAGGCTATCTTGCACACTAATAATTAACTTTATCTCCTGATACACAGTACGTTGATAACCTAAGGGAAAAGGAACGCGAAGAACGAGAGGCTCGTCTAGCCAAGATCAGACCCGCAATTAGGAACATGTTAAAGGGTAACCCGGCCGTCTATCATTATACGACCTTTCAGACTGCAGACACGCTCTTCGCACAACATCCCATCTGGCAACAGGCGAAGATCGAATCAGAGAGGCGCATGATCTTTGAAGAGTACGTCTCTGAATTGAAGCAACGCGAAATAGTGGGTCCTGTCACCGTCGTAACTGTATCGCCCGCTGAAAGATATTTATGGTCTTCATAGCAAGAGAGCCGTGCAATACGTGCACGCAACGTAAATAAGGTTGTGTCCCTCTTCAAAAAACTCGGTGTAGATGTCCTCACTCGGTGGCGTACAGCTTTCAACTTGATCATGGACTCGAAGGACTGGCAATCGGATGAAGAGCTTCAAACTCTTCCTCCTCTTGACATTCTACTCGCATTTGAGGACTATTCTCGCGTGCGTGAGCGGGAATTTGAGGAAAAAATGCGTCGAGAGCAAGTCGAGAAGACACGGCGAGAGAGGAAGGTTCGCGAGGCGTTCAAGGAGCTTCTCCAGCAGCTGCTCGATGCCGGTACGATTAAGGCGAGGTCGAAGTGGAAGGATGTGTATCCTTCCTTCCAGGATGACGAGAGATACTTAAATTTACTGGGCAACCCTGGCTCCAATCCCATCGAACTCTTCTGGGATGTCGTGGATAGCTTAGATCAGAAGCTCGACAAAAAAATCGCAATCGTTGAAGGCGCTATTCGTCAGTTCAATAAGGACGTAGAGCCGGGGAAGACGATCGATTTTAACCACGAGACAACCGAAGAGGTATTCAGACGAGCTATCTTGAGCCTTCGTGAAGGGGACGAAGATCTGCAAGAACTTTCCAGCGAAGATTACAAGGAAGTGTACATGAATGTAAGTGTACAGTAGATTATATCATCCTTACTCTGACACAAAATTATAGATGCATACTGAGGCTGTCAAAAAACTGGAAGCGGAGAAGCGACGAGCTGAACGGAAGCAGAGGCACTTGCAAGATGATCTCAGACACGCACTGAAGAAGTTATCTGAGCCCATTGACGTGAATATGTCGTTTGAAGAGGTACATACATTCATGCTTCAATCAGCGTGAAAGTCTTTTTGACTTCAAACTGCGTCTAGGTTGTACCCCTGATAGAACACCTACCCGAGTTCAAGGCTCTTGAAGATGAAGGCCGTCGCGTGGCCTTCAGTAAGTATATAAAAAGACAGAAGGTACTAACGTAAAGTTTTCGAAGACATTCAATTGACTAATACTTATCATAATGTAGGAACGCATTCGTGAGCGAGAGCCTTCCGAAGATGGTGGGTCAACAACCAGCCGCAAACGCAAAGAACCGGTCAAGGATAAGGAATCTGAACGCGACTACCATAAAGAGAAGGATCGCGACTATGATCGCGGTGAACGTGACCGCGAATACGACAAAGACAAAGAGGAGGGAAGAAACTCAAAACATCACCGTGACCGTCGTAGTCATGACGCGGACTACGAGAGCCGGCGCGACAAGGATTATCGTGACAGGGACAGAGATTACAAAGACCGTGCTCGAGAACGGGACAGAGACAAGGAGAGAGACGCGTACAGATCACGCTATGACCGCGAAAGGGACCGCGATCGTGGTCGTGAACGAGACGACAGGCGTCGGGAGGACCGGAGGGCCTCCCGGAGTGAGACTGACAGAGATTGGGAAGACCCACGGTACGCGGTTGTTCATGAAGGAGGTGAGAAACACGCCGAACGGGATAAGAGAGAACGGGAACGAAGTGTATATTCAGATCGATCTGAAAAGGTATGTATTCTACATTCGACGGTAGAGGGAACTAAATTAATGACATGATATTATCTGTTATAGCGTGCACGGTATGAGAGCGAAGACCCTCCTCGAGATGTTGCACCACCAGCGGTGAGGGAGGAAACTCCGGAGGAAGGAGAGATCTGATAGCTGTCCCTTGTCTTCGTACATATCCTTTCCAATCATATGTTATGAGTTTTGCTGTGCATGTCCAAGCTCGATAGGACCTATTCGTAAACGCGTATAAGGCTGCTTATGCGTGATCGTCTTTCGGTAGTGCTTCCGTCTCTTGAATTTAACGATGCGCTCCATAGTCCCTTTTGTATGCTCGACAACTGTCGCCTCCACATTGACGACGTCAGAGGGAAGAATAGGACTACCTCGCAGTGTGAAGTCCCGTGAGCCAACCTCGTGGATTTCCGATAACTTCAGCCGGTCCCCAACACGCACATCTTTAAGACGTGCAACTGTTAGCAAATCGCGAGGTGCGAGAGTGTACTTGTGTCCGACGAGAGAAGCGACGACGTAATGACCAGGTTGTGCGCGCAAGTAAGAAACGGCCTCCTGGGCTGAGGACGCTGCAGGTGTGGTCGATGTGGATGCGGTGCTAAGACAGCGCCGAAACGTGGATTTGAGGCAAGAATCTATGCAGGCAATGATGAGCGGTATTCGTCAGAGTTATAGGAGCAACGTACTTTTGACTGCACTCAACATCGTGGACGATGAGGAGAGGTGTGATGACTGTGAGACTTTGGCAAAAACCCGATATCGTGAATTTTCGGAGCTGTCGCACGATGCCGAGCGGAGCTTGAATGAGTTGGTGAACTTTGATATGCGTGCGCGAATTCCTTTTCCCAACTTCCCTCCATCCTCGTCGTCGCCGTTGTCGTCGCCCAATCCTCCATCCTCCGACCTCCTCGATGCACAGAATTGCGCTCAGGAACTCGGCGCGCGTAACGGCGCTTGCCTCCAAGGCTGCCGCTCCGAAGGTAAGTATACTTGCCATAGCGGCATCCCCCAACTTTGTTGGTCTTTTCTCATGAATTTCTGGGGGATGTAGAGCGCTGGCGCCTTCGCCATTGCTTCACGCTCATATGCAACAGCAAAGCCTGGTGGGTTTCACGACTACTATGTCGTCAAGTTCTGTGTTTTCTGATGTGTATCCTTTGCTCAACTGTGGTCTTATTCCATTCGACACGTCGATACGGTTAACCCCGCATGCAGCTGCCTCTGAAGTCTCCTCTATCCTTGAATCACGGATATCTGGCTCTTCTCTTGGAGGCGACGTCCAGGAGACTGGTCGTGTCCTGACAATTGGTGACGGTATGTTAGCCTTTCATTTTCTTCCAGTGCTTGATGACGATGCATTTCCTATTTTGTCAGGTATTGCTCGTGTATACGGTCTTCGTAATGTCCAAGGTCTTTACATTGACTTCCTGAGTTCCTGTTAGTTTATTAACTAACTCCTCTCATTTGACGTTTACTTTGATCAGCTGGTGAGTCCCTATTCTTTGTTTGCTTCTGTTGTCTAAAACCCCTTTGCAGAGGAGATGGTGGAATTTTCTTCTGGTGTCCGTGGCATGTGTTTGAACTTGGAAGCCGACAACGTCGGTGTCTCCATCTTCGGCAGCGATCGCCTCATCAAGGAAGGTGACACTGTGAAGCGTACCGGTCAGATCGTCGATGTTCCCGTCGGACCAAAGCTGCTCGGACGTGTTGTCGACGCTTTGGGCAACCCTATTGATGGCAAAGGTCCTATTGAGGCCGCCGAACGTCGCCGTGCGTCTGTGAAGGCTCCTGGTATTTTGCCTCGTCGCTCCGTCAATCAGCCTATGATGACCGGTCTCAAGCCCATTGATGCCATGGTGCCCATTGGTCGTGGCCAACGTGAGCTGATCATCGGTGATCGTCAGACTGGTAAAACCGCCGTCGCCATCGACACAATTCTCAACCAGAAGCGCTGGAATGATGGCAATGATGAGACTCAGAAATTATACTGCGTTTACGTCGCCATCGGCCAGAAGCGGTCCACCGTTGCGCAGCTTGTGCAGACACTTGAAGAGAACGATGCCATGAAGTATTCCATCATTGTTGCTGCGACTGCTTCGGAGGCTGCGCCTCTTCAGTACCTCGCCCCCTTCTCCGGATGTGCGATGGGTGAATGGTTCCGTGACAATGGCAAGCACGGTATGTTGTCGAATAAACATGCCTTCAATCCCATTCAACTTACCATTCCCCACTAAGCTTTGATCATCTATGATGATTTATCGAAGCAGGCAGTCGCATATCGTCAAATGTCTCTTCTCCTTCGTCGTCCTCCAGGTCGTGAGGCGTACCCTGGTGATGTCTTCTACCTCCATTCCCGTCTCCTTGAGCGCGCTGCGAAAATGAACGAGAAGTTCGGTGGTGGATCCCTGACAGCTCTTCCGATTATCGAAACTCAGGGTGGTGATGTGTCGGCTTACATTCCAACGAATGTCATCTCTATCACCGATGGTCAGATCTTCTTGGAGGCTGAATTGTTCTTCCGTGGTGTCCGCCCTGCTATTAACGTCGGTCTTTCCGTCTCCCGTGTTGGTTCCGCCGCGCAAACGTAAGTCGTTTTCTTCTGTATCGCTATTGCACGTTGCTTACATTTCAATTCTTGATAGCAAGATCATGAAGAAGTTCGCTGGTTCCCTCAAGCTTTACCTTGCTCAGTATCGTGAAGTCGCAGCTTTCGCACAGTTCGGCTCTGATCTTGACGCATCTACTCGCTACCTCCTCAACCGTGGTGCCCGCCTGACTGAGCTTTTGAGTAAGTTACTTTCTCTCGACCTTTAGGATGTTTCTAAAAGCGAGTATAGAGCAAGGTCAATATCAACCTTTGCCAATGGAGGTCCAGGTTCCGATTATATATGCCGGTGTCAATGGTATGCTTGACTCAATCCCCGTCGATCAAATCACGAAGTGGGAAGGTGACTTCCGGTCGCACCTGACCTCCGCCCAATCCACCTTGCTGGAGGAGATTTCGACTGGCACGGTCACCCCTGAGGTTGAGGCGAAGATCAAGAAGGTTGTCGAGGATCACGTTTCTTCTTTCACGTCTGCTTAATGTCGAATGGACGTTTAATGAGAAGCAGCGGCCTTGTTCTGCGGTGGAAAGTTTGTCTACATGGTCAGGATATGTGATGCGTGCAGTCAGGCACTGAAAATTTGCTGTCTCTCTTAAATACGTCTACATACCCTTCCTTAGGAAGTGAAAACAAAAATAGACAGGACTTTTTATGCCTTTTTAATCTAATCTCTGTCCTTCATGAGGATTGGTGTGCTATAATTTGTCGAATATTATGAGGTGCGATTATTCAAACTTCAGCAAAACCTTTGTTTTCACTCTGCCTTCCTCAATATCTTCGAGCTTCCTCCTAAGTAGGGTTGTAGCTTCGTCGTCATGAGTCTTAGACGAAATAGATAAGATTTCGTGAGGCGGCTCTTTCAGCTAACAGCAAATCGTCAAAACCCGTAACTTTTAATGTACTAGTTACTGACCTTCGCTTGGGTCATAAGTAAAACCAGCTCTTCCATTAACTCCTTTCTTTTTGTGCGTCCGTTTTCTTTGTACCATCTACTCTGCCAAAATCCATGACACTTAAGGTTCTTGAATATGAATAGTCCGGTTGGGATAGATAATGGTTGCTTTGACATGGCGCCGTAGGAGACAAGGTGAGCATCCGATCCCAGGAGAGACAGCATAGACGTGGTCGTTGGTCCGGACACGCAGTTGAGTGCAAGCTGGATAGATGCACCCCCCGTTAGGGATGCTATTTTCTGTCGTGTGTGTTTTATGGATTCTCGGGAAAGCTGAGAGGTGGGCAGTACGACTGTTGCACCAAGTGATTTGAGGTAGGAGTCGAGAGCTGCCTGGTCCTCTCTGTAACGCCTCAACTCAATGTATGCTTGTTGAAATCGGATGATATACCAACCTATCTCGAACAATGTTTATCGTTTTAAGACGACGATGGTGGGCTATTTGAATCACGGCCTGGCCTACCTGCGTAAATAACAAAATGCGTGAGGGGGTAGCTATCCGACAAATAGAGCATACTCACAGCGCTATTTGCCCCATTTTGAATTACCCAGTCACCAGGTTTTAGGTCGACAAATTCCTTGAGCATATTGTACGCAGTAGGAGGATTGACCTGCTCATATTAACAATGGAAGTATGTAGACTGATGACTTGGAGAAACGAGACATGTACGGACAGTCATGGATGCACCGTGCACTTCGGAAATCTTGGTACCCCCAACTTCAGGAATACGAATCACATCGGCCTCCTGGACGTTCTCTTCGGTAGACCATGTGCCTGCTTGAGGCTTGACCATGACTACCCAGTCGCCCTTCTTGTAGTCCTGAACGCCATCTCCGACATCCTGAACCTGTGCCAAACCCTCGTTGCCGGCGATGAATACAGGTGCTTCATTACTACCTAGACCGTGCTCCGTAAGGTTCGAGCGACTAGACGGCTTTGCAGGATAAACGCCTTCGATAACGTTGATATCAGAAGGGTTGATCGGAGAGAGAAGGTATTTGATGTTAAGTGTCTTGGGCGCTGGTGGTGAGAGGGAGGGGAAAGAAAGAATGCGAAGTGTTTCTGAGGGACGGCCATTAGCTGTATATACGACAGCTCGCGCAGGTCGGTGTGCTGATGATGAAAACCAGCGAAGCCGGTGAGCTCGATTGTGGGCAGCGAAGGCGGGCAATTGACGGAAAAGCGAAGGCGGCATTGATGGTTAACGCTGGAGAGGAGCAGAGCGCTTTGGCAGTGAGTCTTATAACGTCCACGACACGCTGGAGCATGCTATGACTGCGAAAGCCGATATACTGGTTGCGCTCAGGCTAATAGCTGTCAGCCGGACCAGTACCAAGTCAGCCCTACATCATATATAAGTCTCTCCGTCATTACAGGTCACCCTAAGAGCCCATTCAACTCTTTTACATTCATTTAGCAACATCCCGCCTCCATGTCTCTCCCTCAACAGCGTACCAATGGACTTCAACAGTCACATTCCAATCCTTTACTGTCAGCTTCTCGTTCACCGTTGCCCGAAACCATCCTGTCTCGCTCTCGCTCCACCACCCTCCTTCAATCCGAACTCGCCGACGTTGGGCCCAGCTCTGTTCTCTCTCGACTTGCATTACTTCGAGCTGACTTGAAGCTGAGAAATGCCCAGACTATCCTGGACTCCATAAAGCCTACGCGCACCACAACTCGCGATGCTACACTCAACACTCTGAGATCAATGCCCTTGATTGAGGAGCTTTTGGACATGATGTGTCTTCCTCACGAAACCGAGAAACCTTTAAGTGAAGCTACTGTGCTTTCCGCGGTCGCAGCTCTTGCAAAACAACCATCAAGCCCCTGGTCATCTCTCCTGCTCGCAATGCCCAATTCTCCGCTCGTCGGAGTCAGGACTCAAGAACAATACATGGCGGCTGTTAACTTGTCCGCCAAGGCGCGCAGGGAAGCACGGCATTCTCGGAAGATGGCTAAATACTGGAAGAACGTTTCAAGAGATTTGCTCGCTAAGAGTGGTGGAGAGGGGACAGTGTGCGTCGTCTCTCCCAGTCCATCTGACATATCAGATACCGGGTTAGATGAACCTTTCTCCTCTCTTCGACAACAAAATGTTGAGACTCTGGCGAAAAAGAGGGCATCGTCTTGTTCACTAATGTGGAAGCCCGTCAAAAATCTTTCAAGTTATCCAATTCAACAAGTTCTTCTTCGGTCCGTAGATGAGGAACTATGCCAAGACGAACAGACACTTGTCAACATCGACACACACTTTACACCCTTAAGCAAGGCCAAGGAGATACCTTGCAACAAGGAGAGTAAGACTGTACAAGACGTTCTTACCATACAAGTACCGAAGATCACACCCGAAAAGTCCAAGAAGTACAGTTTCTTGAAGAGAGAGCACAAAATACCACGTTCTTTGTCAAGACTCACAAAGTCTGCATCTGGGCGGCGAATTTCCAGCCTCCCCACGGTTTCGGTCCAGGCTAAGCGGAACGTGTATGAGACCCTTGCTTCAAATAAAGGCTCGCCGATCTCTCCATTGTCAAAGAGAACAGGACAGACCAGCCGTTGCGCAAAGTATGACCCTTGCAACTTGACTGCTATCGAAAGCCCCATAACCGCGAATCCCTCTCAAATCATAAATCCATTATCCGCAGCGGCAAAGCCTGGGACACAATTTGAACAAGAGCAGAAGGTACCTTCCCGATTACCTCCAGGGCTTGAGTCTAGAGCATTGTCTCGTGCATCCGTAACTAGAAAATAATGTACGAAGCCGACATACGAGTGGCACACGAAGCAGAGATCCATAGGGCTATCATCCCGTAGCAGAGTTGATAATGCATTTTAGTATACGTTTCGCTCGCAAGATAGATTGAAGGTACCGTCAAGCATTGCATATCTTGATGTTCTTCAAGTAGAATTTCGAGCCTGATTGAGTTCTTCTAGACACCTTTGAGCAGATAAAGTGGAAAAAGCCACATGCAATGTCTCTCATAAAGTCAGGACGGAAAAGAGCTTTCTTGGCTAGTGCTCAACTAGAAGGTATATGATAGTGTGGTATACATGATCATCGAGCTTTCCTGTCCTCGAAAAAGCGCTGTTGGATAGACAGTTTAGTACCATACACGTTACTAACAAAAATGAAAGGTTACACACCCTAAGATGCCGCAATTGCCAAGCGCAGGTGACAATCAAAGCGCCTATCTGCAATACACTGTACCAAACGGCCCTGGTGTTCGTCGCCTCACTCAAATCACGATATCCCGCCTCGCGCTCTCTCTGGTATTGCTGTTCCCGGCGAATGTCTTCCAACTTCGTGTTCAGGTCGCGAATCTTACTGGCAAGTGTTGAGACATGAGAGCGGTCCTGATCGATATTTGCCCGCGTAGACCCAACGACAATGTCGAGGTATATTTTAACATGTGTGTTGGATGCCGAGGAAGACGTCGGGGTGAGGCAAATAGAATGGTCGCCCGCCTCGTGCGAAGTAAAAGTGAACTTGCCATCGTACGGCCCACGCGTACGGACGACATTATGTCCTGACTCCATTTCCTGAGCGAAGCATGTTAACATAGAAAGAATATAAGCTATACGAATTCAGCTCACGTCCACTTCGACGAGAATGCCGAGATTTGTGTTTTCAACGTATTTTTGTTCTTGTTCACTCCATTCGAGCCCTTTGTAGTGTCCTGGAGCAGGTTTCGAATAACGAGGTGAGATCGGTCTCTCTCTTCAAGCCCTTCAACTCACCATCAACAACAGTATCAGTCGGTAATTCCTCAATGAAGCACCGTCGCTCAGATGCGTCCAAATAGAAGTGTAGGGCATTGGCGGTCGCAACAAATAGTAGGATGGCAAGGAATAATAAAAGCGGTTTGCCTCTCGAGGTGGACATTTTTCGTATTTCGTTGAGCTCGAATGCGACCGACCTGTTGTATCTTTGATGTCGTGGTCGGTCACAACTCACACCGTCGACAACTTGACTTGAAATGGGTTACGTAATGATTGGAACTAAATTTCTCTCTCTGGCAAAGACTCAACTTGCTATAGTCCACTCCATCTACTATTCTTTCTTTCACTTCCCTCCATCCACCCCCACTCCCTTGTTGAGCTATACTCAAATATGGCACCCGAAAGATTTGAACCCTCTGCAATAAAGAACAAGATAAAACGGGAAGAAATCGCTCGGAAAGCTAAAAGGGCGAAAAGGCAGGCTAAATTGCAGAAGAGACTTGCGAGAGCAAAGGAGGAAGAGAATGACCCCTTGGCAAAGAAGGTGAGCTTTCGTACACTTGGCCGTATCGCTTGACTAAATTATATGCAGAAACGCCTTGCTCAAAATATTCCGAGGACTCTAGACAATACTAGAGAATATGATCCTTCTATCCTTACAGCCCAGCCAACAAGCCCACCAGAATCGTCTCCGATAGCTGGACCGTCTTCAAATGCAGCATCGGATAATCAGCAACCAGTCGATGAATCTGCTCTGGATATTGCATCTGATGCCTTTGCGTCTTACTTCGATTCTGCCTTCGGTTTCGACCCATCTATTCCTCCAAAAGTGCTAATAACTACGTCGTTCAAGGCGTCGAAACTGACATATGACTTCTGTGATGAGCTTGTGAGTGTCATACCCGGATCCGAATTTGTGAGACGGAAAAAGGGAAAGGGGTTCGAGATGGGAAGGATAGCGGCTTGGGCTGCTGGGAGAGGATATTCGAATATGATTGTTGTTAACGAGGATATGAAAAGGCCGAGTGAGATTCGAGCACATCTCAGAATGTTTACATACTGAAGCTGAACTTAACACAGATGCTATCTCACTCATACACCTTCCAGAAGGCCCGTCGGCATACTTCAAGCTGTCTTCAGTACAGCTTACTAAACAAATTAGTGTTAGTTTAACTACTCTCCTAAGATTGTGGAGACCAAGATACTGAAGCACGTATCAGGGTCATGCTAAAGCTACTGATCACTATCCTGAACTGGTGTTGAATAACTTCGTAACTCGCTTGGGACATACCGTTGGACGCATGTTTCAGACTTTATTTCCACCCATGCCTGAATTTCAAGGGAGGCAGGTTGTGACCCTGCACAACCAGCGCGATTTCTTATTCTTCAGACGGCATCGGTATGATTCTATGTCTCCATATCTATCTAGCGATTACTGATGCACTATTTTAGTTATGCATTTCGATCGACGGAGAAAGCGGCACTTCAAGAAATCGGGCCTCGCTTTACACTGAAGCTTAGATGGATGAAGAAGGGCATTCCAGCTGTCCTCGCTTTAGGAAATCCTGCTGGAGCGTTGGAGTTTGCCAGCGAGGAAGATGATAACAATACCATTTCAGTAGAAACAAATGGCACTCGAGTCGATGAGGACGCGGAAGCCCGCGCCGCTGGTGAATCAGATCCAGACGATATGCACGAAGGCGTTGCCAACGAAGATGGAACTGTAAGGGCAGAGAAGGTTCGACCACCGACTCAAGATGAGTATATCTGGCTATGGAAGGTAATGTCTCAGTTCAATTCACTTATGAAGTGCGATTGAACTCATGATGACCCCGGTAGCCGGAACTGGAGACAACGAGGCGGACGTTTTTCTTGTGATACCGGATGGGACGGCATTGCCATGATGGCATTCAGCCAATTGTTTAAATAAGGCGGGACAGCCCTCAAAGGAGTGCGGCGTGAGTGGGACCCAGAACGAGCTATCATCAGCGATGTAGTGCCTGGGCTCCTTGGAGGGGGGAATGGGATCGGTACGGGCTCGAGGGATGTGAGTATGTAGGAGGATAAAAGATTGATGTATGTCCCGGATTTGGATGACAATGAGGACCGATGCTTGCAAGCTTGGGGGCAGGTTCTTGACAATTGTCGATGAAGATGGAGAGCTTGCGACACTTGCCGTTGCTATATATCAGTCGTTGAATCTATGCCTTTCATTACTGTGTAAATTGATTACACCTAACAAAGGTTGCGCTGTGGCACGTATTCCCTTACTCTCATCGGGAGAATAGGGCACTGTATCCCCTAAATTGCCGTGGGACGTTCTGCCACCTTTCGCCGAGGTTGCTCCGTTTACCTTTGCTTACGTCAATATTTCCGAATGTAGGAATAGTAAGGCTTTGCAGGCGAATATTCTCTGTTAGCCTCGTGACCAGGCCAGCTACTCTCTTAAAAGGCAAGCGGAGCTTGCAAAAGCGTAGCGGCCTGGAAGTTACCGAAAATATTAAAGCCGCCGCCAGGGGAGTTCGAAATTAATACAAATGCAGTAGTGAAACTGTGTTGATGTAATGGCCTGATTGTAAATAAAGATTAGATACCGTCAATGTGACGTGAGAGTCACAAGTAAATAACGTGAGAGTCCGTGAGTGACTGACATATTTCGTGCCAGTGTTGGCAGGTATTGATGTAAAGCATACTGAAGCTTCTGTGAAGCTCATGTAAAGGCCTTGTAGCCGTTTGATTGAATATATTACGACAATATTTACTGTGCAGATGCGAAAGCGCTCACGTAGCGCTTGTGATTTCGTTTTAGCTGGTGTGACGCAAGTATACCGCATTTAGGCTTACATTACTAAATCACTACTTTATTTTTGGATTCCTAGTATACCCGACAAATGCCTACTACATTTGTATTAATTTCAAACTCCCCTGGCGGCGGCCTTATATTTTTCGGTAACTGCCAGACCGCTACGCTTGGCAAGCTCCGCTTGCCTTAAAAAGAGTTGCGGTCGGTAACGAGACTAATTCTCTGTTTACCTTTTCCATAGTCACCATCGTTCAGTTCTCTTCTTATGCCGTCCAAGGCGTCGAGGTTAATATACATCTGCCCAAACGGAAGACACATCCAAGTGACAGTAGCTTGAAGACAGAATCCCTGGAATGACGTGCAGAAAATATAAGGTGTATTCGTGCTTCCTATTAAGCACCACCCTTTCGTTCTGGAGTAGATTGATCTTGAATGCAGCTCTCTCGTAGCCTCGTGACCAGGCCAGGCTACTTTCTGAATGGGTCTGCTGTGGCAGACACGGCGTAGCCGGCCTGGTTTCTCTAGCCAAAATTCAAAGCCGAATATATTGAGTTTGAAAACAATCCAAATGGAGCAGTGAGATCATAGGTTTCAAGTATGTAATGCTAGTTTAAATTTAGACTTTCTTTAAAATTCCATTGTCTGTCACACAACTTCCAAACTCGGATTCGTTATCATTTGCTACGCATGCACTCGGAATGGCCGACATCCGTCGCAAGTTCAAGTCCACGGTTGACTTAAGGGTATATTAAAGAAGGGGTTGGGCTAGTATTTAATGATAATAAGGTGAGATAGCAATTAGTATGGCTTTGCGGTACTGCCAACTTGTAGTTTCTGTGACGCAAATATGCGACAGATCCATCACATTTATTAATTTAACCTTTTAATCTCTGATTACATGAGTGTACCCACAAAGTTGCTGCTCCATTTGGATTGATTTCAAACTCAATATATTCGGCTTTAAATTTTGGCTAGAGATCCCAGACCGGCTACGCCGTGCCTGCCACAGCAGGCCATTCAAGAAAGTAGCCTGGTCTGGTTACGAGACTAGCTCTCTCGATCAAAGGGGACGCGTGAAATAGATTCAAGTTCAGCGCGAGTGAATATGTACTACACGTAGGGTGCGTTTAGAACTGCATTATTCACACGTATGTTACTCAGCCTTTCTTAGAATCTCTTAGGGGCACGCAAATGAGGTTGCGGGTGTGGGTGATGATCGTTACTCCCGCAAAAAAAAAAAAAAAAACATTTCTCGCCCACTTAAGGGAGGATGGGGATAAAAAATGCGCCAGCCTTGGGGGGATAACCAGCACCCAAGTTTAGACCCGTTTGGATCTTGCTGCTCGCAAAAAAACTCCCGGTAGCGAGGATTTGACTCGCTCCACCACCATCCAGAATCCTAACTCTAACTCAACTCTACGCATGTTTCCCCGCCGCACAGGCCGGCTGCCCGTTGAAGGTACAGCCAGTCAGTGCATTACCGCAGAACCGGGCATGCAAACGCGGCCTGGGCATACGAGGTGGCCGCTGAACTCGTCGTCCCAGCGGCCGTCCGAAGACCTAATTCTACACGCATGTTTCCCCGCCACAGAGACCGCCTCCCCCAGGAGGTTCAGCACTCTGCACTTCCACGAAAACCGGGCATGCAGACGCGGCTTGGGAGTACGGGGTGGCCGCCGGTCGCGGGTGTGTGTTGCCCCGCATGGTGACCGACGGCCGTCTTCCATCACGCTTTCCGCGGTGCAGAGGGTAGCATTGCTACGACCATGACGGCGTACAGGCATGACGTGCACGGTGGCTGAAGTACACAGGATATACTGTGGGCAGGCTAGCAAGGAAAGTACGAGCACACCGATGTCGAGCGTGGTGGTATGACTCGGTGGCTCGACTACCTGTTGGCAGGGCTTTTGGTGGAAGGACGCTGAAGGACGAGTACCGACATGCTGGATGCTGGAGTCGGTGGCTGGAAGTCGACGATGGGGGGAAGCCAAGAAGTGGCATTGCTGCGACCATGACGGCGTACAGGCATGACGTGCACGATGGCTGAAGTACCCAGGAGGTGTTATGGACAGGCCCCGGGGAGAGTACGAACACACCGATGTCGAGAGTGGTGGTGAGACTCTGTGGAACGACTACCCGTCGAAGGCATGCTGGCGGAAGAAGTTGACGGTGGTAGAGGTAGGAGGCCAAGAGGAGGTGGTGCTTCGACACCCAGCCATCGACTCCTTTATACCATCTGAATTTGTGGCGAACAAACAGACGCTTTGGGCTTGTTATTTTGTTCTGGACGGGTGTGGTGCAGTGCATATCCAGGTCGGAGGAGAACGGATATAATCGCCGGTGCTTGCCACCTATGTGTCTGTCCAGCCTCAAATACAATTCGAGAGGGAGGTCCGACTCACCAGAAGCTTGCAGTGACACCAAAGACAGAAGTGTATAACACAGTTCGATTTCAACCAGGCAAACATTATGTTCCGTCAACTCTTGATCAGGTTGCGATGTACTACGTTGTCTTCAATTTACTTCCGATAGTCCAATTCGTACAGTGCCTACAAATTCTCCGTCTATTCGTAAACGACGCTCACCGTGACAATGCCGCTGTGTGATACATTTACAGGGTATCATAATCAGAACAGTTATTATGAAGGGAGAGCCATCACTGTCCACACCCGATCACTCACTTTGAGCAAACCAGATGTTCACAAGAAGAAAAAACTGGCCGTCACTTCCCAACTCCTGATTGATAGGAAGCACTACTTCAATAGACTGGGCTTTCTCGAGAGGAGGCTCAGGATGGCGCATATCAATCATGTGGGTGTGGTAATAGAGCAAAATACAGGGTGTTGTCGCAAGTTGGGTTTGCGCAAGTAACAAGTAAGTGAATCAGCATTGCCCCCGCGGTGCACCGGAAAGCATTTGCAGTCAGCCTCCACGCAAGAGAGACTGAGTTCCACAGACATTGACCCGAGCGGAACGCACCGCAGTCAAAAGCCTGCGAAACTATGTCAACACTCCGAAAGCACTGGCATCAAATTTTGAAACACTCATTAACACCGAAGCTTGCTAACGAGTCCGAGTTGTTGAATATCTTTACTACACTTCCCGCCCTCAGCTTAAGTGCAGTCGTCGACCAGTGTTATAGCAACGAGCACCATGTCTGTCATCTTTAAACTGATTTGAGTATCCAAATAAACGGAAGAAAGTATTGAACAAGAGCGAAGCTGCCGCTAAAACAAATCAAGGCTTTCAGTTTCACCTTCATGTACGAACTTCGCAAAGCCTTATTCGCAACATGAAATAGAGTTGCCGCAGCAGTATTTACTAGGAGGATATACCCGAAGGCTCAGGGTGATTATCTCTCTCTGTAGATTGAATGATTAAAACAAGAGACAAGGAAGCCTTGGGCTTCCCATGAGTCTGGATTCGAGAGTAAAGAGTTAAGGGCACTCACTGGCAAGTGTTCTTCATCACGATACTTTCACTTTCTCATCGAATGGGGAGTAAGGGATCTGCCGGCGAAGCTCGGCCCGTTCTCTAGTTGTTATCGGCGCAGGAGATTCTCGAAGGTGATGTGACGTCACTGGCACGGGTTTGACTAAGGTGTTTTTCCCCGAGCCTGCATTTCTGCTCTGCCATTGTCAGTAATCCAAACGACCTTCTTCGCTACATTATACCAACGTAACCGATAGAACAAAACATATCAGCTACATTCAATCACCATGGTATCAAAGGAAGAACTTTTCCCGACGATCGGTTCAGTCGTCGAAAATACTGGGCAAACTGCAGTCGAAAAGTCTGCTGCACCAGAATATGATGAAGATAGGCCAGTACAAGAAATTGAATCATTATGCATGAATTGCGGTCAAAATGTATGTCACTGGTAATTCATTTCTCGCTTTCAAAGCTGAGCGCTGAGCAGCGCATACACCGATTGTTGTCTTAGGGCACAACCCGATTGCTGCTTACCTCCATTCCATACTTTCAAGAAGTGATTGTAATGTCCTTCCGATGCGAACACTGTGGAACCGCAAATAATGAAGTCCAGTCGGCTGGCACAATTAGAGGTGCGTGCTTCCTCCTACCGTCCCCATGTCCAATAGATTGACCAGAAAGGGTTTTAGAGCACGGTACTACATACACCGTCCGCATTCTGTCTCGAGAAGACCTCAATAGGCAGCTTGTTAAATCGGCAACTTGTACCGTCACAATTCCCGAGTTCGAGCTCACGATTCCTCCCTCGAAAGGTCAGCTAACTACTGTAGAAGGCCTACTTCGCGACATTGTGGCAGATCTCAGTTCAGACCAGCCTCTTCGCCGCATACAAGCCGAGGAGGCCTACAAGAAGATCCAGTCAATCTTAGACGCATTCAATGATATATTGGGAGATAACAATGACGAGGACGAGGATACGGTCGGTCCGGTGAAGAAGGCAAGCGAGCGAGATTCACCGATAAAGCCTTTCACAGTAAGATTAGATGATCCTGCGGGCAACTCATTTATTGAATTCGTCGGATCCATGGCCGATCCCAAGTGGAATATCCGCACGTACAAACGTACGAAGGAGCAAAATATTGAACTAGGGCTGGTAGCAGAAGATGCATCTGTCGGCGAACTCACCTCCGCGAAGCCTACACAACTAACGAGCAAGGAGCAGGCCGACGGAGTCATCGGTGGCGGTCTGGAAGGAGAAAACGAGGAAATCTTCATTTTCCCGGGAACATGTTCTAGCTGCGGTGCTCCTCTTAATACGCTCATGAAGAAGGTTAATATCCCGTACTTCAAGGTTAGTAATTTCTAACTCCATGTTCAACATCAGTTCATTGCATAATATTCAAGGACATCCTGATTATGTCTACCAACTGCGATCATTGTGGATATCGGGACAACGAAGTAAAATCTGGCTCTGCTATTTCTGAGAAAGGCAAGCGGATTACACTTAAAGTCGAAGACAAGGAGGATCTTAGTCGTGACATATTGAAGGTGCGAAAGCCTGTATTGGTTATGCATATTGATCCTTACGTTTCTCGTTGATTCTACGAATAATTCAGAGTGAAAGCTGCGGACTCCAAATACCCGAAATTGATCTTGTACTCCAGCCTGGCACTTTAGGTGGTCGCTTCACTACGCTCGAAGGCCTTCTTGAGCAGGTATACGAAGAATTATCTGATAAAGTTTACGCTGGTGATTCGATGACGGAGGGCCGGAAGACATTCGAGAAATTCCTTTCAGAACTCAAAGCTGTGAGTGAAGTATTTTTTACTTTGCTAACTAAAGAACAGGCCGAGACATTTGATTTCTCTACAGGTTAAGGCAGCGGAGCAGCCGTTCACTGTCATTCTTGAGGATCCCTTAGCGAATTCCTATCTACAAAACCTTTATGCACCCGATCCAGACCCGAATATGACAATCGAAACATTTGACAGAACTTGGGACCAAAACGAGGATCTTGGTCTTAATGACATGAAGGTGGAAGGATATGAAGTGGATGCGACAGAACTACAAAAGAGAGAAACTGAGGTTGGCAACAACAAATCTGCAGACTCGTAGTTAACCTTTAGAATGTACATAACTTTCATGATTGTATACATAAAAAGGCGTGTAAAATGTGTTTCTTGGACCCTTGATGCTAAAGTCACTGTGCGATGCGACGAGGGAACATCCGACGTCATCATCACCTTCAAGTTTGCGCTTGACGACAATTGTTGGTTTCTTGTTCACAAACGCATATTACTAGACATTCTGCATCACAATCTCCTCAAACGACCACGAAGCTTGAAAATGTCAGAAGTTCTCAAGAGGTGGATACCTTTGGAGAGCAACCCAGATGTATGCACCATTATGACTGATCGTATGCACCTCATGCTTACATCGACCTTAAGATACTCAACACTGTGAGTCCATATGCTGCTGTTACTCGCAATCTAGTAACACTTTGCGAGACAGTGGGCTGGAAAAGCGGGCCTGGTATTATCTCAGGATGAGTTCGTGGATGTATACGGCTTGGATGCAGATGTATGTATGATATGCTTTCATAGATGCAACCGGAAGCTGAGATGAATCTCATTGCACAAAGCTTCTCGCGATGGTGCCCCAGCCTGTGAAGGCTGTTGTTCTGCTATTCCCGATCACGGAGAAAAACGAAGCAAAGAAGAAGGATGAGGATGAGGCTATCTTGGCTGGCAGAGTTACGCCTGTTGACCCCACCGTGATTTGGATCAAGCAGACTGTAAGTCAGACAACTGGCGCCGATTTTATGAAAGAGCCAAACATTCCGATATAGATATCCAATGCCTGTGGTACCATGGGCCTTCTGCACGCTTTGATGAATGTGCGTTCAAATGGTGATTATTGCTAATGAGCATGTTCATGAACAGAAAGGATGTGCGTTAGTCGAGGACAACCATTGCCCCCGAGAGCCCTCTCGCAACATTTCTCGATCAATGCAAAGGTTTTATTCCTGCTGACTACTTCGACTGGTTTCTTAAAACATCTCTGCCTATAGGACTGAGTCCGACGGAAAGGGCTGAGCTCCTCGAGAAAACGCCCCTCTTCGCAGACATCCATGCCAACGTAGCCAACACGGGGCAGAGCGCGGTTCCTCCGAACCTTGACACCGACTACCACTTTACGTGTTTTGTGCAGGCGCCAAGCATGGAACCCGGAAAGCAGAAAGGCGAGGGTGGACACAGGCTCATTGAGCTAGACGGGAGGAGGGCGGGCCCGGTCGACAGGGGTCAAAGTGAAGACCTGCTCAAAGTAAGCATCTTGACCTCACTCACGCAGACATCGTCGACTCAACCGAAACGCAAGGACGTGGCAAGCTTTGTAAAGGAACGGTTCGTGTCTGAGTCTGACAGTATAAGCCTGAATATGATGGCCCTCGCGCCCCCTCTTTGAAGGAACACGAAAGGATATGCATACTGCATCTCGCCAGTTCCTGTACATATAATGCTGCATATATGCAGCGGTTGTCATTGTATTGTGCCTGTGCTCCGAATAGCACGCAATGTTGTTCAAGTTATGAAACATTCATAAAGCCGAAGGCGCGTATGAGACGCGTCCGACGACGCGTAAAAATCGCAGCTTACTCAGCCAATGTCACACAGTTAAAAGCAGGAAGGTTTGCTCCCATGTCTCTTGCGCCATACGAAGGCTGCCTGTCGTGCTTTTCGTCGTCCACTCTTGATCAATGCCTAGCCCATTAGACTTTTGCCGAGATCCAGAAGGATGGGGTCCAATATCTAGCTTTCGCAAATTTGATTTGACTCCCTGCTTTGAAGAAGGGATCATTTTGTCTTCACCTCTTTTCCTCCTGGCCGTCGTAGGAACGTTCAGGATATACCGTCTCACGTCGCTGGAGAAGCGAGAACGGTCACGAAAGAGTATATGGGTGCTGAGGGCTAAAGTGGTGTGTACATCAAATTCTATTGTTATGAGTCTTCTGCTGATCATTTGAATGATCGACGCTTGGCTCTTGCCAATCAGACGTCGCTCGCATGTGCCGCTCTGACAAGCCTAATCAACCTTATCTTCGTCGCCGCTACCCCGACTTCCGCATACGTCGCAATCCCTCAACTGTACATACTTGAGCCGTTAGCTCTATCTCTCCTACCCTTCCTGACCGTTCTCAATCACTACCGTACTCGGACATCATCGACCGTCTTACTCCTGTTTTGGCCCGTTTATCTGGCATCCTTGCTAGTATGGGCCCGTACTGCTCTTGCAAAAGATGTAATGAGACTCACCGTCCCCTTGACTCTGAGAGTTGTAACCGGAGCTCTGGGCTTCGTCTCGTTTTTATTAGAATGCGTTGGACCGGAAATTGGCCTCACATTGGACCAAAGTAAAGGGTCGAAAGAAAGTCCTCTTGCAACAGCGAACATATTTAGCATTTGGACATTTGAGTGGATGTCTCCACTGTTGAGGAAAGGAGCTTCGCATTTCATTACGGAAGACGACCTGCCTCCACTGCTTGCAAAGGACGAAGCTTCTCGTCTAGGCCTGAAATTGCAGAATGCGATGAAAGATCAGTAAGCATGCTCTTCATTTTATGCCACGTGAAGGTGTGTGCTCATCTTATCGGTGCAGCAAAAAATTATGGGTCGCGCTGTTCGTTGCCTATGGTGGTCCATATACAATCGCTATAGGACTCAAACTGGTCCAAGATTGCCTGGCTTTCCTACAACCCCAGCTTCTGCGGTGGCTTCTGTCGTATGTCTCTGCGTATCAATATGCGCGTGAGAATGAAGAGCTGGGTGGACCTGAACCTCCAAGCCCGATGCAAGGGTTTTTGATAGCTGGCACCATGTTTATCGTTGCTGTGACTCAAACAGTTATACTGCATCAGGTTTCGGTTCCTCCTGAATTGACTTATTACGCGCTTTACTCATGTAATCTTGTCATCAGTATTTCCAACGTTGTTTTGAGACCGGCATGCGAGTCCGAGCAGGACTAGTCACGGCTATTTATCAGAAGGCGCTTCGTTTATCTAACGACGAAACTAGCCGTTCATCAGGAGATATAATAAATCTTATGTCGGTTGACGCGACACGTTTGCAAGACTTTTGTACTTATGGTCTGATAGCTATATCAGGTCCTTTTCAGGTGATTTTTAGTTTCATTATACGCCACTGCGGGGACTGACTTCGTGATCTTAGATTTCCCTCGCCTTCATCTCCTTGTATCGTCTGCTAGGCTGGCCGGCATTTGTTGGCGTAGCTATCATGGTCTTCTCCATACCGATGAATGCAGCCATTGCTCGTATTCTCAAAGGAATGCAAGAAAAACAGATGAAGAATCGGGACAAGCGGACACGTATGATGAGTGAAGTGCTCAATAACATCAAAAGCATCAAGTTATATGCGTGGGAAAACGCATTTATTCGGCGTATTTTAGAAGTTAGGAACCACCAAGAATTGAAGATGCTTAAAAAAATTGGTATAGCCACGGTGTGTGATGCACACACATGACTGCACGAGTAGCTACTAAACTATCTTCCAACTCATTTAGTCCTTAAATATGTCATTATGGACTGGCATTCCACGTGAGTTTTCCACGCCTGCTGTGAACCTAGGTTCCTTACATTTGCTTTAGTTCTGGTTGCTTTCAGCTCCTTTGCGGTGGCAGCTGTGACATCTCCTACTCCTTTGACTTCAGACATCATCTTCCCAGCCATTTCTCTCTTCATGCTTCTGCAGTTCCCTCTCGCGATGGTAAGTCTTGATCTATTCTCTGGACTTGATACCGACTGATTTCCTAAAGTTCGCGCAAGTAACTTCAAATATCATCGAAGCGGTCGTTTCCTCAAAGCGACTTTCCTCCTTCTTGGATGCCGATGAGCTGCAAGTGGATGCCAGAAAAGTCATCTCTGGACAGCTTTTGCAAAGAGGCGACGCCGTAGTCACCATAAAGAAAGGCACTTTCAGCTGGAGCCGAAAGTCAGTTTCGCCGACTCTGGATGACGTAGATTTGACTGTAAGGATGGGAGAGCTGGTGGGGATCATGGGTAAAGTTGGATCTGGAAAGGTAAGCGAGAGGTTTCCTGCCCTCAAATGTTACTTCATTAATTCAGACGCTCAGTCGAGCCTTTTGTCATCAATTGTTGGTGATATGTACCGAGAAGAAGGTGAGGTCATCCTTAACGGTAGCGTAGCATATGCCCCGCAAAATCCTTGGTAAGCTAGTCCGTCATAGCTTATTCAAAACTTTCACTGATTCCCTGTAGGATTATGAGTGCAACAATCAAGGATAACATTTTGTTTGCTCATGAATATGACGAGGAATTCTATAATCTCGTATTAGATGGTAAAGACCATATAAACTCAGAGATGAAGCGTCAAACTAATCCGAAATCTCAAGCTTGCGCCCTCAGGCCTGACTTAGCATTGCTTCCTCAAGGCGATTTGACTGAAGTTGGTGAAAAAGGTAAGGGATTCGTTTAAGTTTGTACAACCTGAGATCTAATAACTTTTCCAGGGATCACTGTGCGATATTCTCACACTTAGCTGTGGCTTCCCCCTTACCAAATTTATAGCTAAGTGGCGGCCAGAAAGCGAGAATTTCTCTTGCTAGAGCTGTCTATGCACGGTGCGACCTGTGAGTCTACGTTATATACTTATTATACATTGTGCTGATACTACTAAGTGTTTTGCTGGACGATGTTCTGGCTGGTAAGCAATGGAAACTCCTTTTCCTTCCGCTAAGACTAACTCTCGCACTTCGTAAGCTGTCGACTCTCATGTAGCTCGACATATATTTGGTAATCGACTTGGTTGATCATTGAGAAATATTAGAACTGATAGATCGTTTACAGACCAGGTGATTGGACCATACGGTTTGTTGGCGATGAAAGCTCGAATATTGGTTACCAACAGTGTTGCATTCCTGAGGCAATACGATAGAATTGTATTCCTGCGGCGAGGGATAATATTAGAATCTGGAACGTATGAAGAGTTAAGCAACATGGACGAAAGTTACGTCTTTAAATTGATGTAAGTACATCCTATTGTTTCATAGTGTACATGCTGCTAATCAATTGATTCAGTAAAGGTCATGGTGCAAGTTTGTCTAGCTCTGGCACTTCAACGCCTAAAGTTCCATCTGAATGGAACAGTTCCTCAGATGAACAAACAATGGTATCCACTCCATCCGAGGAATATGTCGAAGAAGACAATGAAAAGTCGCAATCACTGGTTAAAATCGAGTGGAAACATGACGTCGCAAAGGCTTCAGTTGTTGGCTTACCTCTGAACCGGGCAACAGAACAGCTCAGTAAGGAGCATAGTGAACAGGGAAGAGTGAAGGCAGATGTTTATATCCAGTACATTAAGGCGGCATCAACTATTGGGTTCGCCTTATTCATTTTCACAGTGGTCGCTCAGCAAGGCGCCTCCATTCTCAGTAATGTTGTACTGCGTTCTTGGGGCGAGCATAATCGTGAAGAAGGACGTAACGCTGGAATGGGAAAATTCCTCCTGGCGTATGGGCTGAGTTCTTTGGCCTCTGTCATACTTGGAGCTACTTCTGCTATCACTATGTGGGTGTATATTTCCCTGCGAAGTGCTCGTCATCTGCATGATTCAGTGAGCATGATATCTGCCTTCTCGATGTGTGAATACTATTAAGATTTATTTAGATGCTGCACGCGGTCCTTAGGGCACCTCTTTCCTTCTTCGAACTGACGCCGACTGGAAGGTATTCAAATCTGCTAGGCGTATAGAATAAAGATCGTACTGATTTATTCGTTTGCAGGATTCTGAATCTATTCTCTCGGGACACATATGTCGTGGATCAGATTCTTGCTCGTGTTATCCAGAGTATGATTCGGACGTTGTGCACTTGTGCGGGCATTGTTGTTGTGATAGGCGCAAGCTTCCCTCTCTTTCTCGTTGCAGTCGTACCTTTGACGTTCTTCTATCGTAGGGTGATGATGTGAGTTCCGTATGTGTATGTCGAATTAGTTCGCTGATCTAGGTACAGCTACTACCTTGCGACTTCGAGAGAACTCAAGAGACTCGACGCTGTTTCGCGTTCGCCGATCTTTGCATGGTTCTCAGAATCTATAGGAGGTCTCTCTACTATCCGGGCATTTTCACATCAGGAGGTTTTCACGAAACAGAACGAATTCCGAATTGACCGGAACCAGATTTGCTATTTACCGAGTATCTCAGTTAACCGATGGCTTGCAGTGCGACTGGAACTCGTTGGCGCGATCATAATATTAATCGCATCCGTTCTGGCCGTGGCAGCCCTTATCACTACTGGTGTAGATGCTGGATTGGTCGGTCTAGTACTGAGTTATGGTTTAAACACAACTAGCTCTCTTGTGAGTCTTCATTCCTGTCCGTCTGTTATCATCAGAACATTGATATCGGTATAGAACTGGGTAGTGCGCTCTGCTAGTGAAGTAGAACAGAATATCGTCAGTGTTGAGCGAATCCTCCACTATATTCGACTTGATCCAGAGGCGCCATATGAACTCCCGGAGTATAAACCTGCGGGGGATTGGCCGAAGGAAGGGAGTATTGAATTCAGGTTTGTTTGATCCAGTACCGTGCCTTCTCTTACTATCGGGCACTTACGTATGTTCCAAAGAGGGTATTCGATGAGATATCGCCCCGACCTTGATCTGTGCTTGAAGAACATTACTCTGAAAATCGTGAGTGTTTTGGCTTTCAGATCTCAGCCAATAATATCTCACACCGCTCAGAAAGGGAAAGAAAAGATTGGGATTTGTGGACGAACTGGCGCAGGCAAATCGTCGGTATGTTCTTTCATCCCTTTGTTGCCCAATTCTGGAACCCATGCGAGAGAGTAGCTTTTGCTAGCGCTGTTCCGAATAATCGAGCCGGCATCGGGCACAATCATTATTGATGGTGTCGATATCACTGCTCTGGGTCTCCATGATCGTGAGTCTTCCGCATTTATTCTTGGTCTAAGTTTATCAAGAACGACGTTGTCAAGTGCGCTCTGCGATATCTATCGTTCCTCAATCCCCCGATTTGTTTGAAGGGACTATACGAGAAAACATCGATCCATTGGGAGAGTATCAAGATGCTAGCATATGGGCTGCTCTCGAGCAGGTGATGCGCTCAATGCCACTTTTTCGTTATTTAATAGCTATAGCTAACATTTTAACAGGCACATCTCCGTTCCTACGTAGAAAGTCTCCCTGGGCTTCTCGACGCGTCCGTTCGAGAAGGTGGATCATCCATGTCGCAGGGACAACGGCAATTGTTGTGCTTCGCGAGGGCTTTACTTCGCAAGGTCAGCGAACGCTTTAACCGTTGCCAGCGACTTTCAATCGTACTAACTCAACGAACAGACCAAAATTCTCGTGCTCGATGAAGGTTGGCTATATGCGACATGTCTTGCACGTGGCTGCACCTGCTAATTCACGTATGATTCTAGCGACATCGGCAGTTGATCTTGACACCGATAAAGCAATACAAGAAATTATTAGAGGGCCGCAATTCGCGTCGGTGACGATGCTGATCATTGCGTATGCTCTCCCTCTGCTATGGCAGCTCAGTAAATGACTAACGAACTGTTTAGGCATAGGCTCAATACGATATTAGATTCTGATAGAGTCCTGATATTGGGTAATGGCGAGGTATGCGATATTCTACGTACATTTTATATATGATAGTGCTGACGATGGACACAGGTGAAAGAATTTGATGAACCCCAAACGCTTCTGCAAGACCGCCGCTCTGAGTTTTTCTCACTTGCTGCGGAGGCGGGCCTTGCGTAGTACAATATGTAAAGAAATAGAGTAGAGATCGATTTGGCGATCTGAAATTAAATTGCATGATGTCATAAGTTTGAAATGGGCGACCCTGTTTAGGAAGAAGTGATTGATTGACCAGGGTGCTTTCCGCGTTGCCGTGTCTGCCCTACATTTGTTTTTCTTCGTTTCTCCATCACCCTCTTTCTTCGCAAAACATATCTATCGTTTCTCAACTCCTTTCTTCTCACCTTCTCCTGTCTCTACTCTTTACTTTGCTTTTCTCTAGCGTTATTCTCTGGTGGTGACCCATGAGCTTGAATGCAAAACAAGATCCTCCAGCAGACCTGGAACTGTCTCCCCTCTCCTCCAAGACCGATTCGCCTATCAAAGTGCACGACTACAAGCCAGATCCTGACCAGTCGCAATCTGTTACGCTCAACAACACCTTCAATTCTAGTCATGACCAAGAATCTGCACAAGACGACTCCGACTCAGATACAGCGACAAACTCGTCCGATGAGTTCGATTGGGAGGCAGAGGATGACTCGACAAGCGTGAGGAACTTGGAGGCTAAGCAGAAGGCCATCAGAGGCAAAAAGCTGTGGGGTCTGTTCATGCGCCTTGCTAGACCTATTCGAACGTTCTTGGTCGCGCTTTTAGGCGTTGGCATCCTAATCACACCCTTGTTGGTCTTCCAGCTCCGCTTTCATAGCAACGTCGCCCAACCTCACGTTCATGCATGGTCACTTTGGCTGGCCATCACTTGGGCTGCAGCCTGCATCACATACATCGTCGTTGACTTGATCCCAAGATTTGTCGTCTTCGTCGTTACAGTATTTCATGGCCAAGTAGAGAATCTCAAGACACAGCTCGAGGTGCGCTCTCGATATAATTGCTCCTGTTCATTGTTTAATGTCATCGCACGCCGTCATTTGTCAGTTGATTTTGGCTGTATCGGGCTGGCTCAAACTTGCATTGGACGTGGCCTGGTCCTGGATCGCATTATCGGCCGTTCGTGGCACGCTGAAGCCACCGGGAAGCTATTGGGTGATTGTAAACAGGGTTATGCAAGTGAGTAACTTGCTTTCGTCCCATTGAACCTCTCATGAATGCTGTATATTAAGGCACTTTTCGCTGCAAGCATAATTCTACTGGTGGAAAAGCTGTTCTTACGCTTCGTTGCGATCCGTTTTCACCAGAAGGCGTTGGCTGATCGTCTAGCAGAGAACAAGCTTGCCTTGAAGGCCTTAGATAGACTCTCCACTGCCCAGCCTCAGGCGCGGAAGTCGCCTTACATATTAGGGAAGAAAAGAGGGCATAAGGGAACTTCGACCTCGACCGGCTCTAGGAGCGCTTCGGTGGATATGTTAGGAAAAGAGGTGGGCTCTGCTGCAAGCCAGGCAGACGTAATCGAAAGCAAGCACTCTAAGTTTATTAGAAGGCAAAGGCGCCGGAAGGCTGTCGCGGCTATGATTGTCGATCAATTGGGGGATGCTATAGGGCAAGTGGCCCTTAAAGATAGCAAATTCAATAGGGGTGGTGAGATTACTGGGCTGCACTCTGCGAGACGCCTGGCAAAGCAATTATTCTCCTCTCTGAACAACGTTTACCCTCCCCGAAAACATTTGATTGTTGAAGGTGAAGCCTTTGTGTCTGTGTAGTAGAAGATGATGACTTACATCATGCAGATTTTTACCCATACTTCAAGTCTACTGCTGAGGCGGTGAGTACTTTATTATAGTGTTGTCTGCTTGTAGTCCTGATTTTTTTGATATAAAGTCGGCTGCATTTGCCGTATTCGACAAAGACAACAACGGCGACCTTACAAAGAAGGAAATGAGAGAGGCTGTCCAGCGAATATACCGGGAGCGCAAAGCTCTTATAGCAAGTTTGAAGGTTGGTCCTTATTTGCACCCATGTGCATAACTAAGCTAACTCTTGATAAGGATGTCGGTAGCGCTGTTGCGAAATTAGATGCAGTACTAGTTTGTCTCGCCCTTGTAGGCATTATATTTGTCTGCCTCCTGGTGTTCAATAGAAGCAACACTCTCGCGTCCTTAGTGCCATTGGCAACAATCATTCTTGGGTTCTCTTTCATCTTTGGCCATTCCGCTCAGACGTTGTTCGAATCGGTATGTCTCTTTTATCGTGATATCATATATCTCTTCCATCGCTCACGCATTTCTCCATAGCTTATCTTCATCTTTTCTACCCATGTATTCGATGTCGGTGACCTTGTGCTGATTGACGACCAAGTAAGGAGCGTTCTCGTTCTGGATGGTAGCTCCAACTCAATGCATGAATAGCCTCTCTTTGTGAAAGAATTCGGGTTGTTTTCAACGACGTTCCGGCGCGTTGATGGGCAAGAAATCATAGCTCCGAATGCCTTGCTTGCAGGTAGCAAACTTGTACACAACCTTCGGCGCAGCAATTCCATGTGCGTTTGTCTTTTTTGTCATTCAATCTCTGGTATTCTCATCTTCTTTCTTATCTTTCAGGTGGGAGTCTACGAATCTCACAGTTGCGTACGACACCCCTTTGGAAGCTATTGAGGTGCTTCGGAGCAAGTTGCAAGTCTATGTTCAACAGAACAATCGAGAGTGGTCAAACGTCTCAGTAAACATCGACAAGATGGAATTCCAGAATGCGATTACACTAATAGTCGCGATGGAACGTATGTACACTGCCAATTTTTTTTGAAATCAACAGTCATGATAAGCTATCACAATTAGATCGACCAAATTGGCAGGATTGGGGAGGACGATGGGCACGCCGAACGCTATTTATGCGCAACCTCAAAACTGTACTCGAAGAATTGGATATTTCGTATACTCTTCCCATCCAACCGGTCCTCTTGCCGAAGGGATCTCTATCGAGAGCTGCTGGGGCTTTGAACGTTCCCATGAAAGGTTATAATGGTTCAATGGAATCGCTTGGGAATGCAGGGCACTTCCGCGATGACGTTTACAGAGCACCTGGATCAACGGTTAAGGCAGAGAGGAGCTTGTTCTGACAGATTAATCATCTAGCTCTTGTAAAGACATTTATACTGACATTTAATCCTGATATGTAAATAGATCCTGGCACACTGACTGCTTTTGTTCACTTTCGAAATACGTTAATGTTGAGTGTGGTTGGCACGTGCCATCATGGTGATGTGACTATGCGTGTAAACTCCGACATTCAAATGTTCAACTCAGTGGTACTGAGACATTCACGTTCTATCGCTCCCTCACTCGTGTCATGTATATATATTCGCAAAAGGCCTAGCTAGCCGATGTCTACTATGGGCGACTATACCCCTGTACCATTTTCTTTGTGAGTGTACTTACTGTGCGTTAAAGTCGAATGAAAGAGATACTCATTGCTCCCTAGCTTTGTCTCCCTTTGTCGCGCTGTATCCATTATAAAGCCAAAACCAAAAGAGCACGTTCATCTTGATTGCACAAAGAAGAAATCAGAAATAGGCAAGGTTCTTGCAAGATGGATCACGGAACTCCGAACAAGCTTTCCTCGGCCCACACCTGGAACAACACTTGCCATTTTCCGATGCCTGTTTCCCGAACAAGACAACAAAAGGAAATATGACATGCAAGAGACGAGGCTGGCTAATCTGCTACTTAAGGTTTTTGGTGTGTCTGGGGCTGAAGGTGGCCGTGGTGCACATTTGTTAGAGTGGCCACAAGAAGAATCAAAATTTTCTTGCTTGGGGGATTGTGTACGGGCAATCATATCCGATACCGATAATGTAGGCACTGATAATATGTATTTCTGAGTATCATGCATCTCACACTCATAATCAGGGCCAAATGTATGATGCTTCTCTTACATTGACCGACGTTGATGACCTCCTCAACGAACTTGCCGCAACATCGGCATTCTCTTGTGCATCTGTGCGACAAACCTCAAGTAAACGACCACGTCAATCTATCCTACAAGATCTCTTCAAGACGTTGCCACCCTTTGATGCTGCAGTTCTCACACAAATTATACTGAAAGACATTCGTCCAGTGATATATCCCATCAACACTACAAGCGGCGTAGAGTCGTTGAAGAACTTCAATAGCAACGCTGTTCATCATTTGACTCTCAGCGAGGCGTTTCGCGTTTGGGATGCTTCACTTACTTTAGAGAAGTGCTACAGAGTACGAGCAACTCTTGAAGACGCGATCGACCTGTTCTCTTCCGGAGCTAGTCACATAGGGCCACAAATTGGGGTTCCAGTCGAGGTGCGTCGACAGAAAAAAATATCAAACGTATGCTTATCTACCTCATTACATAGATCCCTAAATGTGTTAAAGGACAAGGATGTTCGCATGCTCTTAAGCATGTTAAAACATCTTCATCTATATGGGCAGAGACCAAATATGACGGAGAACGGTAGAGATGATGTTCCCTTGTTGTGACAACAAAGGCTTACTAACTATCCTTGGTCTGACCAGGATGCAAATTCATGTGGAGGTCAATGCACAGAATGAGTCCTGCATTAAGATATTCAGTAAAAGCAAAAGAGATTCTACATGGGATAGAATCGCAACACACTGGTATGCGGTGGAACCAATCACAGAGGAACAACTTATTCACAAAATTTGTTCAGGATTATTCGTGAAGCATTAGGTCTTTTGCCAAAGAAGCAAAGCTCTGTTCTGTGCAAGCGTCATCCACATGCCCGGCGGGGTCATATTACCTCTATCATTCTTGAAGCAGAGATGGTAGCATACGAGAAAGGAGTTGGTATTGATGGTATGTTTCCTGTTTTGTAGTCAGACAAAAGGGGTTGGTCAACCTACTAACTCGAGGGTAATTGGCCAGAATTTTGGCGCATTCGAGAGCTAATAGAGACCTCTGCATACGGCATACGGGGAAGTCGTGTTCGGGACACAGAAAGGTATTGTTAGCATTACACTTCCTGCGACTGTATACTGATTCTCTTAAATCCTCAGAGTAGGCGGAGAGCAAGAAGATCGACACCTTGCCGTTGTCTTCTTCGATGTTTTGTACCTTAACGGCAACCCACTTCTCTCAGAAGCTTATTCGACTAGGCGTGCTGTGTTGGAAAGTCACATCGGTGAAATCCAAGAGTATGCCTTCATTGCACAACGGAAAGAGATAACATATCAAGAGCACAGAAAAGAAAGGGCAATTGAGCAGTTGCAATCTATTTTTTCAGAATGTATCGCGAAACATGAGGAAGGCTTAGTGCTCAAGGCTTCGGACGCGAGCTACGGCGACTGGCGTCGACCATGGATAAAAGTGAGGATACATTTCATTGCAGAAATAATAGTAATTGACGCGCAAGGAAAAGGTTAAAAAAGACTACATTCCAGGTCACGGAGACTCTATGGATGTTGCGATCATTGGGGCGATTTGGGACAAAGATCGAGGTAGAGAACTCCGGGGTAAGTAGCTTTTCCGTTTATCTTAGAATTGCTCTATTCATTCAATTTCAGTGCCTGCCTCTGTTTATACAACATTCTACGTCGGGATATTCAGCAACGAACAAGACAAAAACAATGTCTCATCACGCTCTAAGCCGCACTTAGAGGTCTACTTCACTGTATCTTACGGTCTCAGCCGAGACAACTTGGAGGAAATCAATTTCCTCATCAAATCATCGTCGCCGATGCGACCTCAGGATAAGGAGGAGGTATGCCAATCGGCGTTTTCGCTGTTCTCAGAGTCATTGAATTCTGTCGTCTCGCAATACAGCTTCCATTCAGAGTAACCCTGCATTCAGACGTCAGACCACCTGCTATTTACCTCAGGAGGCCTCTGCTTGCTGATCTGTATGGTGCTGGGTTCACTAAGTCTTCCGATGGAAAGGTGCGAATGTGTTTACTACAATTGTTAATTGGTTAACAACGAACTACAGCCTTATCAATTGAGGTTTCCGAGAGTAAGCAAAATGTACCGGGAAGCCGAACGAAGTTGGACGGAAGGTAAGCGTAGGCATATAGGTGCTATGCTATAATAACGCTTTCTGACATTTGGACGTATCCACCAGGCATTCATTTAGAAGAGCTCCAACATATAGCATTAGCCACCATTGGCAAGAACCAGCCTCGCCAGGATCTGGACGGCTGGTGTGATGAACTTTGGCATAGATCCATGAATAAGCAGAAACGCAGGTTAGCAGATGCAGTCGAGCTGGAAGAACAGGCCGGCCAGGCTTCAGGAGCTGGAGCAAAGAAGCAGGGCACTCCATCGTCTAGGAAAAAGTCGAGAAAAGAAAACTGCGAAGGAAATTCTCCACATATGTTATGCGTGGCAACCAAAAGTCCGATGCGCAAAATACCTGGCAAGCCTCTTGTTCCGATTGAAAATATGCGACCACTACTTCTCTCTGATGGCAAAGAGAAGTCTCAGGAGCAAGCCCTCGTGCAAAACGAAGAGACGATTCAGAAGACCTCTGCTGCAGAATTCCTAGAGGATTCCTGGATCTGGGTGCCAGACCCTCGCTTATTGGAGTTTTGTAACGATCCGAAATCTCAGGTTATTCAGTCATTGGCAACAAACGCGATTCATTCATTTGATGCGTTCCTCGCCGGTTGCGGATGGATGGAACGACTGCAAAACAGACGACAGCTACGGGCAATCCCTGTGCGTAACAAAAAGCGGGGAATTATGTTAGTCGAAAAAGAACAGGCTCCTCAATTTGTCGAGAAGCTAGGTGCACTTAAACGAGGTCTCATCGACAGTAAACCTATTTTTATTTTTAACATATCAACATTTTCCGAGGACTGTAGACAGGAAGAAAACATTTCTAGTAAATGTATCGCAATAATGTACCAGACATAGCAAATTTCTGTAGGATATTCTACGTGTAACGAATGTGCAATAATTTGGTTGAATTCACGGCCAATGAGTGGCACAGCCTCTGGACACGTATGATGCGAACGTGTGACAAGCTACTACATAGAGCGTTGAATAGGTTTACGACGATCACCACTTATGCTCTTCTCCATAGACTGCAAACTCTGAGCTTGGCTCGCACTGTGACCAGTCGACGGTTTCGTTCATCTCATTTCACTCCTTCATCTGATGACCGAGTCCAATGCCTGGCTGGCTGGTGCAATAGCATTCCTCGCCTTCTTATCCTTCGTGCGTCATAAACATTTCTGGTCCTCCGTTTGACCGCTTAAGTACATACACAGATCTATGGCTGCCTAGTGTTGCTTTCCCCCTCTCCAATCATTACAAGGCCCTCGGAACGGAAATACCGGTCCAGAAAATCACCTAAAGTCCCTATAGACCTCCCCGACCTCAAAACGTCCCCGGGAGCGATCGACTTGAGTGTTATAATTCCCGCTTTCAATGAGGTCCCCCGGCTTCCGTCTATGTTGAAGACCACATTCGACCATTTATCCAAGCCCGAGTACGCAAAGAGGACGTGTGAGTTCATCATAGTGGATGATGGGTCCACCGATGGCACGACAGACTTTGCGTTGAAGCTGGCACAGAAGTACCAGCAGTGGGACATACGTCTCGTCAAATTGGAGGCAAATCTGGGCAAAGGCGGCGCCGTCCGACATGGCATGCTCCATGCCAGAGGAAGAAGACTGCTGATGGTGGATGCAGATGGAGCGAGTCGTTTCGAGGACCTTGAGCTCCTGTGGAACAAGATGGATGAACTGAACGTTGATGGGAAGCCTGCAGTTGTTATCGGGAGCCGCGCTCATCTAATCAAAACGGAGGCTGTTGTGAAGGTACGCAATACATTCTTTCACTTCTGTTTAATCTAGTAAACGTGTTTGCCTCAAACAGCGCTCAGTCCTTCGCAACATGGCCATGTACGCCTTACACCTAACGCTTCGCATTGTCGGTGTCGGGCACATTCGCGACACACAGTGTGGCTTCAAACTATTCACGCGCGACGCTGCTGTCGCGATCTTCCCTTTCCAGCACTTAAAAGGATGGATATTCGATGTCGAACTCCTTCTGCTCGCGAAACAGATTGGGATTCCTGTCGAAGAAGTGTCCATTACATGGACTGAGGTTCCTGAGAGCAAGCTGCGGCTGTTGAGGGACTCCATGCTCATGTTTAGGGATCTCTTAGTTCTCCGTGCCAACCAACTTCTGGGAAGGTGGAAGGCACCCGCTAAGATAAAAGTAGACTGATTGTATAAAAGTCTTTGCATTGCGCATATAATTTATTCCTCTTTGATTTGTTCAAAGGCTGTTTGCCGATTTATACTATGACATAACAACGTACTATGTACCTTCATTCAGCTTTCTCTGACTCTGAGTTGCTATAATGGGTGGAAGGGCAGGAGCGTAGACGAGAAGCACCCTGCTCCGGAGTTAGATCTCTTTGAGACTCGGCCATCAATTCGTATCTAATGACTTGAGTGAGCGTAAAGCTACCGATGGACATGCAGATACGAACCCCACTAAGAACTTTCTGACAGTAGCACTTCGCAGCAACGGAGGCAGAAAGTGCAGATGCAAGTGGGCGATGTCGCAGAGTTCCTTCATGTCCGCCTTCGTTTCCGCAGCTGCCTGAGATACTGGTGCCTGATGTATACCCATAGAGTATGCAAAGGAGCAGGTGAATAGATTGTCGAAGCGAACGGTTATCCCAGATAGAATATCCGCAAAGCTTGCTGTTTCCTCCTCATCGAGCTCAAGTATGTTAGTGATATGCCTGTGGTACGGCATGACTGAGCAGATCCAGTTTTAGTTCAGCCATTACGAGTTTATGGCTATTATGACATACGTAGAATTTCGAATGGCCATGTAGCCCACCAAGGGACTACAGCGACCCAGTGTTGGTTTTTGACAACAACACGGTCGCCATTTGAGCGGCGGGCTTCAAAGTCCGCATAGTCGCAAAGAAGACATGGCCGGCCATGAGGTCCTTTTGGTGCCTCTGGGTCAGTCTTGTCAGCCAGAGAATAGCGACGAAGAGATTCGAGTTCCTTCGACGGGAGAGTAGGTATTGACGAGCTAGACCAGACCTGACCATGGGGATGAGGGTTCGAGCAACCCATCATTGAGCCTTTATTCTTTTAAGACGTCAGATAGTTTGCGGCTACGTCATTTTAAAGTCAGACTTACCTCGAATATTTGCACGTACTGTATGCCATCCTCCACGCTCCTTGCGGAATATATGCGCTTCCATTCGGCAATGATCTTCATTATATCTTCTTTCTCCAGATGGGCTATTGTAAGATCGTGCCGTGGATGGAAGATGACGACATCACACCGGCCATGGACAGACTTCATCGCCAAAAGATGATGAAGAGGCTCTGGTGCCTCTGGAACAGGCGGAGGGGAAAGCGCAGCAAAGTCATTCTCGAAAGTGAACGTTGATTCATATGCTGGATTGACTGCTCCCCCCGCTCTAGCGTTCCCCGGACAAAGGTAGCAAGCTGGATCATAGCTTGGTAGTGACAGGGGCTGAGGCGGCTCTACCTGGCCAAGCCACGGTCTTCTGGCCCGGTGGGGAGAGACTAGTATGTACTCCCCTGTGAGAGGATTGACTAGAGGGAGTATTAAGATGAGTTGTACGAGTAGAATTGTAAGATAAATAAGACTTACACCTTCTATGCGGATGCAAGGTGGGGTCGAAATCTGCCATATGAGAGGAGAGAAAGAGATTGCTCTTGACTGTGTTGCGGCTGCCGGTCCTTAAGTATGTCCGTCATCATCAAGCAGTTCAAGCGACGACGAGACACGTGTGGCGGACTGGACGAGTTCACGAAGCCGTCCTTATCCTGTAAATCTCTCCCAACTCTTCCTCCCATCTCGGTCCGCTCGCTCCGACAACATACAGTCTCCCACGCCGTTAGAAAGACCAGGTCACAGCACAAAGACTTACTTGCTCTACACCCTTCGCTAACAATGTCTGCCTATACATCTCACACATACTCATCACCTCTCAACCCGGGTAGTGTAAATGAGAGATCGAGAAATGTGCTTGCTTCCCCTCAATCAAACACGCACGGCCTCAACAGTAGCGGCCACGGAAATATGAACATGCCATCGTACGCGTATTCAACGAACGCGGCGTCGAGCACGTCTTCTGCCTTTGGCGTAGGCAATCCTCTCAACGAGTCTATGACACCATCTAGACCCCAATATCAGCCTGGCTATCTCCTTGTTCGTAACACAACTTTTGCAGCCTTTGTTCAGCCAGCTCATGCTCCTTCAGTCTCTAGCTCAGAACCAGGTACGGACTACACTGCAAATCTCCGAAAGCGTATATCTGACTTCGCAGAAGAATCCTCAGCCAATCACTCGTAGCGAAGAAACCCATGTTATCCCAGTTCGTGCAAAGATGAACCCCGCCTTTGCACGAAGCGCTACTTCAGATTTCGGTACCGAGTCTATGTTCGAAACAACAAAGTAAGAAGGCTCGAGGACCCATAACCACGCGCTGAATTTTGGCTATAGACATCATCGACATGAAAATCTCGATGAAGAGGATGGTCCTCCTTCCTCCTCGGTGACAGACATTGTTTATGATGTTCACGCAGAATCCTACAGGCTACGGCCCCAAGTAAGTATTAAGCATCACTCTTATAATTCATGTAACTAAAACTCATTCTTAAGCAGAACATCTACTCAACCCCTAGCAAAACCGATACGTCTCGTAACGCACCATCCCCTCCTACAGCAACACACCAACCTTTATACGTCATTGTATTCGGCTATCCTTCCTCCAGGTACTCTGCGACCGCGGTTCATTTCCAGTCTCTATCCGAGAGTGGTACAACCGACCCCGAAGCTAGTGCAGATGTGGAGAATGCCTTCAAGATAGGCTATAGGCAACCATGGGAGGCAGCAAGGGCTTGGAAGAAGAATGGGGAAATCATCAGCGGGGAGGGCGGGAGGTGGATGGTAGGAGTCAAGTGGGCTGTAAGTCACGAATAAACTTCCACCGAACGCGAAGTATCAATTGACGTTCATAATTAGGATCCGCAATTGGCGGAGCAGATATTGGGCTCTGGTGCAAGACCCTTCTCCTCGTTTTCTCCTGTCCAGACACCGGATGTACAACATACCTCAGCGGACATGGATGTCTCACCTGATCCAGCCTTTCAGCAGCTTCAGCGATATAATGCATCGCAGCATGATCCAGCCTCGTCTATAGGAACGCCAATTAGACTTGCGCCTTCTGCTGCTGCATTCAAGAAACCGGGTCCGAATGATGGACTGAAGACTGTTTCAAACAAACTCCAAAATTCAGCTGCTGTGGGTGCAAATGGCTCTCCAGCAAAGGGTGTACTGGGACAAGTTTCGGACCTTATTTTTGGCTGGTGAATGGGATAGATTAGATCGATATTTCCTACCTTACTGTGTATTTGAAAAATGAGATTTCATGCATTTCACGGCGTTTCCATATCATATCAAACTTTAGAATTTGTCCTACGCGTGTACGCGGTCTGTCACGAATTTCAGACGCGAAATGTCACGTAACGTCGAGCGCCTAACATATTATGCAAACGAGCTGACCAGAAGAGCTTGTACAAACCAAAAGACTATATACATCGAGCTCAGCGGGTTTTCCATGGGCACGATGTTTTAGATGCTCATATTCAGCTAAAGTAAAGTATTCTGATGCTTCTTGACTCTCCTAGCCCACCTCAAAACTACTCTCTTTTAAATATCGTTTGACCTTCAAAGTTCATTCTACCATGTCTGCTGTGCGAGACACATCACCCATTCGACCAAGCTCCCGAACCCATTCTAGGGCCTCTTCTCGTGCTTCTGTGCGTTCAGTCAACATCACAAACATATCGTTAGACGACTCTGGTATGTTGCTCTCTCTTTTTCTCACACAGGCCAGCTACCTTAAGCCACCTTTCACCCAGTGTCCGTTAGAAACCAGATGTCAAGCCTGAAGCACACCATCAGACACCAACAGGCGCAGCTGCAGAGCCTGGAAGGCATCCTTCATCGCTCACCACGGCCTCTCTCAGCTTCGCTGTCTCGGAAGCCGTCCTACTCTCCTATCGACGCCGCCAGTGAACTTGTCACCCCACAAGCGTCTCCTCTACCCGGAACACCACAATCAATAAAGAAACAGCGTAGGACATCGAGCTTTGATGTCCTTCAAGGGATGGCTGGGCCTGACTCGCTATTGCCGCTGCCAAAGAAAGACGGTGCTGGTTCGGTGCGGTCTGATGGGATACGGGAAGGCGTGCCGGCGGATTTTTCTCCCTCGCTGAACTCGAGCTTGGCTAGACGAACATCTAGCCCGACTAGAACATTGAGTCGTGTGTATTCTTTAACCTCTGTCTCTTCTTCGGGCCGGTACTGAGACTGTATCCCTTCCTTACAGGAATACCAGTTGCTTCCGTCGGTAACGCGATTCACATCATTCATTACTTTAAATATTGACTGAATAGACCCTGTTAAAGGTCATGCACGAACACTCGCAGAAGACGGACAAGCGCCGCGCTCTGCTAATACATCCTTTTCCATGGAAACTAGCGGGTCGCCTTCACAGCCAGCAGATCCTCTTATGGCTTCCACATCATCCCTTCAACTGCCCCCATCTCCTGGACGTCGCACATCTTTTGGCGGGGGCGGAAACACTACGAAAGTTCTGGCTGATCTACAAGCCGGAGTGATAAGTGCTAAAAATGCCTTAGAAAATACAAAGGCACAGCTACGCCTTAGCCAGAGAACTGTCGCCCAGCTGACCCGTCAGACGGAGGATTTGAAGGATGGCAGGGAAAGGCTGAGATTAGAAAACGAAGGGTTGAACAATGTCGTGTCGAGAAAAGAACGGCTACTCCAAGAGGTGCGCATTTTAATCAATTCTCTCTTCAGCTTAATTTAACGATCGCAACATACAGGTACTTGAGCGAGCACGTAAGGCAGAGGCAGAAGCTGCTGCATTAAAGAGTCAGCTGAAAAACGAAACATCAACTTCGAAAAGAGCCTTGCGAGAGATGGAAACACAAGTTCAGCAATGTACATCTGTCTCCCAGAAATCCGAACGCGAATATGTGACCCTACGTGATGCCATCAAGCATCTTTCCGAAGGTTGGAAGCAAGATGTCGAACGTCTGAAGAAAGAGATGCAGGAGCGAGAAACTAAATGGCAAAAGGAAACAGAAGAGGTTGGGTTTAAGTATCGGAGGCTTCTCCAACAGGTGGAAAAGGAAAGGGAATTGCAGACCGCTGTCAAGGACCTACGAGCCGAGGAAGCGCGTATTCATGCAGAATGGGAAGGCACTCTGACGACCCAAATCCAGGAATTGCGCAGTAGTATGCAGCGGACTGAATCTGAGACCTCAACTGCAGGAAAAATAGCCCAGTGCGTTCCTCTCATAAGTTGCATATACATCATTACTATTTACTCATCCTTGGTTACGTAGGGACGTGGCCAATGAACTATCGCGACTCCGAAGCTTGATTCGTGCTGTTTCAAGGACCGCGCCAGAGGAGAACATTTGAATCCATTCGTTTGGTCTTTTTTTTCTACACTTGGCCACCTACACGCATACCTAAACTTCGTTCTCAACTTCTCATTACACATTACTCCCATTCACAGTCACAGTAATACCGGAAGCACTTTGTAGTATACCTTAGCATGTTATTTTGCTTTGAATGTTTTGGATATAATATTCATCAGGCCAGGCCGGGAACGGGCTAATTTTGTCGCCGAGCCTAAGGGTTATTTATTAACCGGTAAACCCGGGTTCACTGGAGACCGGCTAATACAGTTCTTCAAGTCCTTAAGATCAAGCCTTCCCCGCCCCCACAAAAAACCTACCTTCTCTTTGTTCTTTACACGCTTGCTTCAATGGCACAAATTTCCACTCCAATCACCGAGCTGTTCAAGATTCAGCATCCTATCCTGCTTGCAGGTGTGTAGTCTCTCTAGTCGCTATATTCTCCTCTGACCATTCGAAGGAATGAATGTTGCTGCTGGCCCGGAGCTCGCTGCTGCGGTGAGCAACCTTGCGTTCCCCCCGTTCATATACAATCTAACGGTAACTATCATAGGTCACCAACGCAGGGGGCATGGGTGTCATCGGTGGTGTTGGTTATACACCAAAGGTTTTGCGTCAGCAGGTAAACATGCAACTTTAACTTATCACGCAGGTTTCTGATTCACTGCAATGTCTTAGATCCAGGAGATTAAGAGCCACTTGAAGGACAAGAATGCACCTTTTGGTGTGGATTTGCTCCTTCCCCAGGTTGGCGGGAGCGCTCGCAAGACCAACGTGAGTTCCAATAGTACATTTACCTTCACGGTCGTATTGCTAACGCCTGTAAAATAGAAAGACTACACGAAGGGTCAACTACCGGACTTGATTGACGTTATTATCGAGGAGAAGGCATCTCTATTCGTATGCGCTATTGGTATCCCTCCTAAATTCGCAGTCGACAAGCTACATGCGGCTGGAATTCCCATCATGAACGTACGCGTAACTTTTCAACTTTGCGAACGGAGCTGACCTTGTGGTGTATAGATGGTTGGCCATCCCAAGCACGTCCCCCGCGCTCTTGCCGCCGGCGTTGATCTTATCTGTGCTCAGGGCGGCGAGGGTGGAGGCCACACCGGCGATGTTCCTTCCTCTATCCTCATTCCTGCTTGCGTCGACGCTGTGAAGGGCCACAAGTCCCCTCTAACAGGCGCTCCCGTCTATGTCATTGGTGCCGGTGCAGTTTACGACGGACGGTCTCTTGCCGCAAACCTCATGTGGGGAGCTGAGGCTGTCTGGGTTGGCACACGGTTCGTTGCTAGCGTTGAAGCCGGCGCACCGAAAGCCCACAAAGAAGCTGTCCTCTCTTGCGGCTATGAAGATGCCGTTCGAACTCTCATATACACTGGTCGCCCCCTTCGTGTTAGGCGCACGCCGTATGTAGATGACTGGTAAGTGCCTTGAATTCATTTCGGTTACAATCATCTTTGTTAATTGTTGCGCAGGGAAAACAACCGTCAGGCAGAGATCAAGGAGCTTACATCGAAGGGTATCATTCCTGCTGAGCAAGATATTGATCTGCACCCAGAGAAGTCACTCCAGGCTCGCTCTTGGTTGTTGGGCCGTGTTGCCGCACAAATCCACGATGTGTTACCTGCGAAGACGATCGTCGACAACATGGTCAAGGAAGCCGTGGAGCAGATGCAAAAGGGTTCAAGCCATATTTCAATCAAGTCAAAATTGTAGTTTAGTCTTATCGTATTTATCCGGAAAAGCATTCATGAATTACCCATATTGCAAATTGCTAAAAAAACAAAAACAAAAAAAGTATGTCCCGATAACTATTACAGAAGCGACCTACTATGGATGGTATCAGCAAAAGAACGTAGTGATTCTGAATGAAGGAAAGGGATAGAAATAGAAGACATGCATCATGAATGATCCTTCTCATTTGTGATGCTGTTCATAGGCATGATCTCGGCTCCATAACCGTTACCATATTCATCTGTCGTCCGTCGAATCCCGCCTCGCCCGTGTAACGAATCATTACCATCTAGGCTAAGGTCCCGAACGTTTATTGGGTTCGTTGGGGCTGTGCCTTCAACAAAGTCCCCGTTCGTTACGTTGGGAGTCTCGGGACGTGAGGAAACGAAGCCGGTTGAGGATGTAGCTGTCATCTGCGTGACAATCTGTTGATTATGGGGATAATAAGATCGTCGATGTGTTTTCTTGAAGTCGTAAGTTGTAAATCTAATAAGCAGATTCAGACTGTGAGCACAATGGCACTTTCACATCAGACTCACTGTTCCTCCATCTGTCGCATCTCCGCACTCATATTGTTCAGGTCTTGGTTGGCTTTGCGTTTTCGAGGCTTGAGAGGGTTATCCTCGAGAAGTAGCTCCTCTAGTTCATGCGTCGAATCGAAGTTGGCCTTCTTTGACTATCGGAAATGAGTTGTGAGCACCACTTCATGAAAGGAGAGTACTACACTCACATCTGGTACGAAAGGTGGTAGTAACTCTTTCGTCTCCAAAGCATCCCAATCTAAGCCAGTGAACCATGGATGCCTTCGAAGTTCATTGATACCTTCGCCATTCGGCCTGCAGCCCAGCCTTTGATCCGTATTTCTAGTCAAAAGCTATGAAAGAAGACAGCTATGTAATTAGAAAGGACGCAGACTATCATAAGCGCTATCCAAACTTACATCCTTCAGAGCAGCCTTTCCCTCCTTCGAGCATTTGCTATCGGAGTCTTCCGGGAAACGGAGAGGGTCACGGCTTATAGCATGGGTCAAGTCTGAGTTCGTCTTGCCTCGGAATGGACGCCTGCCGAATATGAGCTCAAATGCACAAACGCCTAGTGACCACCAATCGATCATGTAGCTGTATCCCTTCTTTGTCAAAATTTCTGGAGCTAATGTGGATCGTTAGAACCATATGATCAAATTAGTCTGCCTGTCTTACCCATGTATGCCATACTACCGGCCACACCAGTTAGAAGACGTTTCTCCGAGTAATGTACAGCGATGTTGAAATCTGTGATATGTGCGTGGCCACGTTCATCGAGAAGAATATTGTCCGGTTTCAGGTCCCTTCAAAGTCAAGGCAATGTAAGAGCATGATCTAGCCTCCCCGGAAAGGCATTGCAGGGTCACTCCAAGTATATCATCACACTTACCGGTGTATGATTTTCTTCTCATGGAGAAAAGCTAGGGCGGAACCAAGCTCTGCAATATATATTCGCACAGCATCTTCAGCAAAATGCCCCATGCGTTCGAGATGAACTGAAAGACATCCCGTTATTAGACGAAGAACTACAAGAGAATCGAGATAAGCCTCTCACAGCGTAAATCGCCTCCCAGCATAAGATCCAACACAAAGAAACAGTTCTCGTCGTCTTGGAATGCGTACCGGAGATTGACGATGAAGGGATGATCGACCTGACATAAAGTGAATGCGTCAGCTTTCCTCGGGACGTAAAGGCAGAGAGCAGGGAAGTCCCACCTCTTCCAGAAGCCTTCGCTCCTGTATGATGTTTGCAACTGCTTTCATCTTTACGCATTTAGCTTTGTTAATGTACTTGAGGGCATAAAGATCTCGTGTTTGCTTGTGCTGGACTACGCGGACCTGAGGAAGTCCGGAAAGTGTATGTTGATGAATGAGCTATCCGTGACAAAACGAATACTGACCTTCCCAAAGGCACCTTTCCCAACACTCTTTAACAAGATGAAATGAAAAAGATTCACATCTCCTTCAAAGTCCACTGGCTAAAGGGTTAGCATCGAGAATGCGGGGATGGAAAACGTCGATTGAGCATTGGATGTTCGAAGACGATGAGAAAATAGCACACCTCAGGCCTACAGCACAAGACACCCATTTGAATGAGCCGAAGATGCTATGAAGGACGGTGGAACGCCAGAGCAATGGAGAATAGGATAGTAAAGCACGCCGGCGTGTGTGATAGGTAATGTGTACGGCGGGTGCGTGCTGGAGAAGCAGAGGGCGACACCATCAACAGCGACGGCGACGAGAATGACGGCGACGAGGACTCTCGCTAACCATTTCATCCCAATCCCATGCTCCTCCCGTGACTGTCACTGTCACGTCACAAATTCAATCATTAACTTTAAAAAACAATGCTCTCTATATATGTCCTTCTACGTACACATATTACAATTAAATTAACCACTTTCCAGTTCACTATTCGCTTTTGGTCGTCGAAAGATATGCTGTTGAAAGTGTGTACAAAAATGAACCAAAAAATACAAAAATAGCCCCTATAATTAATCCGCTATTCCACTCTCCCCTAAAGATCCAAACGCTCAAGCAAAGACTGAAGGCCTTCCGTGTCGTTAGCACAAGGTTTGTCGTAACCGAGCTTACCCTCTACGAATAGATAGTAAGTTACCCGAGCTTCACGTAAAGCGTTCTTAACAACTCACAGACGTCATCTGGTTAACTCCTGAGACACAAATCAGTTGAGTGAAAAGATTGGCGACGAAGACCACATATGTCCATCGCAGCCCCATGACATGTGGGGCTGATGCTCCTAGTATGCCCAGTCCCTTCCGGATATCACCTATGAGAAAAAGAAACATGGGCAACGACAGAAGATGCTAGTATGTAGACAGCAAGTTCGGCTTCAATACAAGTATTTAATTTGAATAACAGACATACGCACAGTGTAAAACACCCCCTCTCTCCAACAAGGCCCATATTTCTTGTATGTTTGTTCTTGTAGAATACCAAGAATCCCGGTGAGAAAAAGCGAAATGCTGAGCATCAATATGCCTGTCAAGTATACGCTACGGTCGTCGTCCTTATACGATACTTTCGCTGAAGGCCGAGATGTGGTTGCTAATATGACACCGACTGATACCAAAAACACAGAAAGCTTTACAGAGTCAAAATAAAGTCAATTTAATGGCTACAATACTAAAACACTTACTAGCTGAGACAATCGATATCTTTTCTTGAGTACTAAATGGCCCAAAAGCATGGAAACGGGTAAGCCTGTCAAGCATCCGTTTAGCATCTAAATCAGGGGAGCACGCATGAAAATGCAAACCTGACGAACGGAACACTATTTGCAGAGTCAAAGGAACATTGTACGCAAAGGCCCAGTTGTTCAACAGTGCACCACTCATCAGCACAGCGACTTGAAGAGCCCATTCGCCAAGTGGTACTTGACGTGGTATGAGGGTAGGTAATGGCAACAGTCCCGCTTTGTGCCATTGAATGAAAGATGGAAGTGAATGGCAAGTAATGAACAGCATCTGGCCGAACGTTATTAGAGTGCCTAAATCCGTGTAAATAAGCCTTACATACAGGATGGAGAACAGAATGACAAACCTAACTGTGAACTCGATCTCAGCAGTTCCTCAAACGACCATACGTTTCTGCAGATTCAGATGAGCAGAGCAATTCAAGCCAAGAGCGCAGGGAATACACACGAGCAGCAGCCTCCGAAAACCAGAGAAAGCGGTATCAAGAGGTCGAACGAACCTAGGTTCAATATCGACCGGGATACAAACGAGCGTTGAGAGCGACCATCTGTACTCTTGGTCTTAGACGCTGTTACTGGCACATCTCTTCGTTGTCGTAGAATCGACTGTTTCCCAGAAGACGACATTGAGGACCACTATGCGCTAGACGTAGCCGGGGGCGAGAACAAGCAAAGGTCGACTGGCGCCGGAAAGAGACTCAGACATGATAATTGGCAGGTGAGAAGGCGCCTCTGGCTGTTGCCTGTCAGATCCTGCCGTTTCCCACCAGTGACCTCATTTCAAGTTGCCCAACAGTCATGAGTTTATCTACTCTTTCGCTATCTTCTCGACTTATACTCCTCACAAGACGTGCACCATCTTTGCTTAAGCTCTCAAATCCCTCTCGTGCTTTTGTCGCAAGTTCACATTCTCAACGCTCAGGCTTTGTCCGACGGCACGCACCCCATTATTCACGTCAATATAGTGCTCAACCTAAACGGAACGAACCAGAAGTCGAGAATGACATACGAGAAAACATTTATACGATCCCAAACGCGCTCACCTTATCACGTATCCTTGCGTGTCCAGTCTTAGGATGGGCGATTGTTCAGGGGAAGTTCGGTTTCGCGACAGGAATTCTTGTGTATGCTGGAGTTTCGGACTGGGTGAGCAACATCCGAGTGGAGACCTATGACTGTTCACTCACCATTAACTGAAGGTCGACGGTTATCTGGCCAGAAGATACAAAATGCAATCAGTCCTAGGGACAATCCTTGACCCCGCTGCAGACAAGGCACTAATGACAACTCTGACCGTTAGTCTTGCAATGCGTGACCTGCTGCCTGGTATTGCTACGTCCACATCCAAGTTCATGTAGCTGGAAAAGCTGAAGAGCTTCTTTAGTACCCTTAGCGATTATCATCCTTGGGCGAGATGTCTTATTGAGCTTGTCCGCGTTTTATATACGGTATAAAACATTACCAGCTCCGGTCAGATTGTTTCTTATTCTACAGACTGCATGTGCTGATCTTCGCATGTCTAGAAAACATTCGGTCGATACTGGGACTTCTCTATTCCGTCTGCAGAAGTTCACCCCACAGGAATCAGCAAGGTATGGCGCCAAACTACGAAACAGCCTCTGAATCTGACGGGGTGTTTCAGCTAAACACTGCTTTGCAATTAGTTCTGATGGGTGTGACCACTGTCTCTCCGCTCATTACTGCAGATGTAGACACAGCTTTATACGCGTTGCAGTGAGTAGAAGATGCATTTATTGGTAAAAGCTAAACTCATAGTTTGCCAGATGGACCGTTGCTGGTACAACTGTGTGGAGTGGATTGTCCTACATTATTTCTAAAGATGCGGTCCGTGTCATTCGTTCTAAAAAATAATCATGAGCTTGTCGTGAATTACAAGTGAACTTTAAAGTGCATAATATCATTACCATTTGTACTAAGGAGCAAATATCATTAATTTAATCGGTACTCAAATGCAATACAAGTGTAATACAAACAACTAAACAAGCGATCATGCGAAATGCGAAACAAAGTCCATATGTATGATACACTTCAATAAGTTACTCTGCTTGCGTAAATTCATTCGTATTCGGTGCATCACTTCTTTCCATTCTTCGGTTGTCTCACATTGTTGTACGCAGCCAGGACAGCTGATCGACTCAACCGTTGTTCACGCCACTGTTCACTAGATCGGCTATCGCATACATTAGAGCAGGGTCCTTGATAGTGAAACTTGAAAACATACCTAGCTCTCAAGACAAAAAGGACGGTTAATGCGGCTGCCCTAAGTGACTTCGGTTTTTTAGGGCTGGATGGTTGTGGAAGGCCAGCTTGCGCTATAGTTGCCAGTATTTTCTTTTCACTATGGGCAAAGCTAAGCCAGACCGTTTCATAAGACATGCAATGCCACAAACCTTTTCTCATATCGAGACAACAAAATGAGCAAGTATTCCTTCTGATGCGACAAGTGCACTCGCATATCATTCTCTCTCGTGAACTTCGCTTTTAAGTAACGGATCTGAACAATTAGACCCTTGCATTCATCTTTGTGACGAAGCTTGAGGGTGTTCAATTGTCTAACACAGAACACAGCATACCGTCAGCTATAAAAAAATGGGAGGATCACTATTACACTTACTTGTCGACGTTCATAACCTGGTCGGACATCTTGGAGGGTACCTTCGCCAGCTGCTCCTTCAAAATCCGGATTTGTGCACGACTCTGTTTATTGACCCGTTCGAGCTGTCCAAGCTCCCGCTGGTAACGCGTCTCAATCATATCCCTTTCTGCAGTGAGGTGCTTGAGGTCACCGCCAAAGGCTTCTGCTTCTTTCTGGATTCGTTTAAGGTCGCTTTCCAAATTGGCTATATGAGCTTGCACGTCCTTGTTTTCAGCCACGATGCGCTCCTTTTCTTTGCGAAGCTTGGTCAGTTGTGCTGACTGGTCAGATAAGGCTGCTCGCAGGTCGTCGACTTCCTTAGTCTTCGAGCTCAGCTGCTTTCGACGCCCATTGTAAGATCGCTGTAGTTGAGAGTGTTTTGTCGAGAGGTCGTTGACAGTCTGGAGACATAGTGTATCAGTGGAATGATCGGTTACATGTTAATAGATAAAGACCTTCGTCGTGTTCGCCAGCTGTTGCTGCAAGTCGAAATGCATATCTGACAGTTTGGACCGCTCCCCTCGAAGATCTTCAATTGTTTGAAGATTACGAGCTAGCTCTTCCTCGACCCTCTGACCCACTAAACACGACATTTATCAATCAATCCGCATCTCCTGATATTCAAGACAGTGAACGTACTCTTTAGTTCAGAATCGAGTCTAAAGTTGTTCTCCTTCAACTGTAGTAGATGATCTCTTGCGTCTTCCATTCTCTGTAAAAGGCATTATAAATCCGGAAATGCAATTGGGAGAAACTAAGTCTGACCGTCTCCGTATCTCGAAGCTTTCTAAGGACCTCGTCTTTGGCTTTCGCTGCTCGTGAAATTTCCGTATCCATGCTCTTCAGCCTCGACCGTTCGCATTGTAACTGGTGTTCTAAGTCATTTATAGCCCGGCGAGCTTTTGCAAGTTCCTGTACGATGCTTAAGTAGAGATAATCCAGATGATGTATTGATCCCTTACTAATTGTTGTTCGGCCCTCTCTCTGTCAGAATTCATCCCCCTTTCAACTGCAATCCTAACCTCTTCCTTGGCTTGCTTGATCTCCGCTGCCAGGCGATTGGTCATATCTTGGAGTACAGCTTTCTCGTCAGAAGAAACCACAAGTTCCTTTTCCCGTTGTCTACGAAGACATTCCAGTTCTTCTGTCAATGAAGTGAGACGGTGGCGAAGATCGGCAGCGCTACATAAGTGTCATAAATTAAACTTACGATCCGTACGACTTGCGAGAACTTACCTTTCCGACAGCAGATGATTCGGATCAGCCTTTTTACGCGTTTCATTTTGATCTGCCTGCCGTTCTTCAGAATTGCGTAATTGTTCTTCCAGCATTTCAATACGTTTCCGCGCCTCACCCAACGCTCTGGATAAGTCAATGACACCAAATCCTGCCTCTTCCAGTTTGTCAAGCTTATCATCGACACTCTCATTTGCAAAGTCAAGCTCTGCCTGCAACCGACCGATCTCAGCAAGCAGATGTTCAGTGCTAATATTCCCTGTCGCATTCATAAGCCATGAAACCTAGCCTGAGTTAGCTCATTCATCATATATAAAGTCTCAAAGATACATACATCACGAAGAGGTCCGCCGGGTGTCTTTGGGGTACGCATTGACAGGTTGATCAGATGCCTATGCATAGGAGAGAATCCAGTCATGCTGGCATTGCGACGCGGTGTGGATTGTTTGTCTCGCACTATGCGAAGCTCGTCAACGAGCTCCTGGTTGTGCTTCTCAAGAAGTTCAAGGCGAGTATCTTTCGCCTTGTCAATGGCCTTACGCGCCGGACTTTGCTGAATTAGAGCGTTTAGTCTACCGATTTCCATGTTGGCGGCGTCGAGCTCCTGTCTAAGAGCCTGGTAATGTTCATCGTCCGATATCGACGATTTACCGGCAATCCGCGAAAGATCCAACGCCATTGACTTCTCGTTATCGTAAGAAGTCATCTTGGTCCGTAGCTGAGCAAGTTCCTCGCCATCTTCCTCAGCCTTCCTTTCACAATCTTTCAGAGCGCTTTCAAGTTGACGCACTTCATCCTTCGCCATATCGAGCTCATCTGAGGATAGAGCAAATTGTTCGTTGGCATTCTGGAGTTCTGCGGTAGTTTGGGACAATCGTTCTTCAAGTTGTGATATTCGTTCTTCGAGTTTCTTGGCTTTTGTTTCTAAGGAATTTCTGTCGGCCTTTAAATCAGAAGCACTGATCTGCAATGAGCGTATCTCGTCCTTCATTGATAAGTTCTCTGTTTCTAATTCTTCGATCTCCGATTGCGACGCCTCCTGATCTCGTTTGATGACTTGCAAACTTGTACGCAGATCTTGACATTCTGTTTTTGAGAAAGCTAAATCAGAGTTCAGCTTCTCTACTCGATCTGTCAGATTTGCAGCTTCGTCCTCTTTACGGCGAAGAAGGACTTCGATTGACGCAAGTTCTCGCCTTAGGTCATCCCTCTCATTCGTAATCTTGCGTAGCTCTGGGTCGATGTCCTGCTTAGTTTCCAGGAGCCTTTCAGTCTGTTCTAGGCGCGACCTCAACAAGTCACATTCGATTAAAGCTTGGCCGAGCTTGCTTTCCGCGTCCTTTGCTTGAGTTTCCAAATCTTGCTCATGTCGAACTTGCTGTTGAGCTGCTTCGAGCTTCTCTTCCAGATTACGAACAATTTCCCCAACACCCTCTTCAACCTCCGCCATTCGGTCTTTCCACGTTTCCTTGTCTCGCTTCCGGCTATTCCTCTCCCCGTCGAGTTCCTTTTCTCTAGCCTCCAGATCTTCCTTCAGAGTACGAAGCTCTCTCTCTAGTTCTTCTTTATCAGCAAGCCACTGTTCCCCTGCCTCTTCAGCCACGCTACTCAATTCGCCTCGGTGTTGCATCCTATTTCGCACAGCATTCAGCTCCTCTTCCAGCATTGCCGCATGCTCTCTGAGAACTTGATTTTCCTTTGTCAACTGGTGATTAAGACCATTAAGATAAGTATTGAGCTTTGTTTGATTGAAGCGCCCCACGCCCTGAGAACCTGTCACTGGATCGAAAGATGCATTGGCCCGGTGATGCAGCGTCAGATCATGGGAAGAGGCTGTCGAAACATATGAGGCGTTGGCACCGGAGGGAGTAGACTCATTATCGCGTATGCCAGCTGAGGAGCCGCTAGAAGGGGTCTGGAAAGTATGGACCTGCGACAATGGATGTGATAACCTTCGTCTCCCCGGTCCAGCGCGTAAGATCGTCGATGTGGCTACAGGGCCTGGCGTACTCCCAGCGTTTTCTGCATGCAATTGATCACGAGGATGGGGTGTTCCGAATGACAGTCGTGGGCGTGCTGAGCTATTCACAACGTTCAGTAAGAAAGACCTTCTACGTGGGAGAGGCGTGTGGAGGTCGTCCAGCTCAAATTCCGCGGCGGAGAAAGCAGGCGTTTCCTGTTGATTGTTGCGAGGGACATTTGCAGGCGTTGACATGACAGAATCAGCATCGTTGTCGGGCGCGAAGCGTACCGCACGGTCCTTTGGAATCTCTGTTACATTGGACGTCGCATCCTCCGAAGAAAAGGTCGGTTCTCGATTGTCTTCGTCAGAGCTCATAGCGGAATCCTCTCTCTCTGCCGAGGTGTTCTCCACCAATCGGGGTGCAGTCGATCGGTCTTCTGTGCGTGAGGTTGATAATGATAATTGTGCCTCATCTTTGAAGTCCAGAGTTCTCTTTCGTGACGAGTTACTTGTCGTCGAAGACGACATTGAAGATGCGGAATGTGAAAGTTCCGGGACTGGTTGTGAGCTTCGATATTTCCGAGTGGCAACATTCTGTACATCAGTGATAACAACTCAGATTGAAAGAATGTTTTAAAAAAACAGAAAAAAAACGTACTCTTGCAATAGACTGTCCAGGAGCTGATTCCGTAAGGTTTTCTGTCACATCCTCAATACCACTGCTTTCCAGCAGTGGACCAGAAGGCACCGGCGATGGAGTCCTGCTCACTGAAGCAAGTGCTTCCGTAAGAGATATATCGTCATCATCCTCCGAACCCGGAACTTGTCTTGATCGAGACAGTGTACCAACGCTTGGAGAGTGTTCCGTAGCATCGAAGGAACCCATATCAATTTCATCCTCGGTGTACATAGGCTGCGGCGGCAGAGAGATTTCCAAGCTGTCATCCTCAAGCGTCATGTTTCTCCTCTCAATGCTTTCGGCTTTGTGGCCTCCTGAGCTCGGTCTTGGAGGCAATGCAAGGGCATCATCCTTCCGCGTGGTAGACAAGGAGTTGTTCGAGCGCCGAAAGCTAGTGTTTCGTGCAGCGGTCACGGTCCTATTGGGAGTCTGCCGTGTAGAAATAGACAACGATTTGTCTGGAACAATTTCAGAGTCGTCAAAACCAGGGAGAGAAGGGAGAGACGGCATGTCATCCTCATGAGCCTCCCCTTCCTGTATTCTTCGCCAGATACGCGATGGTGTTTCGATGTTGATGGCCATATTGCTGTGAGGGAGAAAGCCAAAGGAGTGGCGGATTTAATTCTCCAAATTAGATGCCAGTGGTTGAACGGTCACATGCAACCAGTCACGTCGCGTTAAAGTACCTCTGGCAGCGCGTCAACATCAGGGAATCTACTTTTTGCTTACGGCGACTGACGCGTCCTGACGCTGCCTTAAATGGACTGAAGCGTTGCCATGCCTGTCTGAAATCTACTGATGTGTTGCTATGCCTGTCTGAAATCAACTGATGGCCTGAACACACTGAAATAAGCAGATTTTCAGGACACACTCAGTACGTCAGTACATCAGGAGGTCAGTCAAGCATAAGTAAAGACTAAGTACAAGCATGTACAATTCAAATGTCATAGTAAGTACAAATCAGTACACCAGTAATTCAGTACTCCAGTATTGTAGGTCGCGCGCTGCTTTTCCTCTCGCCTTCGCTGATTAGGATGTTCATGCTTTTCGTTGTTGGCAGAGCGAATTAAGCACATTCGCCTTGTGCGTTTCGTAGAACTGTCCAATTTCCGCCCAGGCGGCATCTTCTTTCCGACGCCTGTAACAATTGTCAGACATAAATTCCAGAGTTCTTACGGGTAGTCGGAGGACATACTTTTCAATCAGTTCCGAGGACAACTTCACTCTTGCGTGATTGCATACGTTCTGCTCATTTTTTCCCTTCAATGTTCAGGCACTTGAATTACTCTCCTCCGCTCGTGTCAATTCTCTTCTCCCCAATCTGTCGAATGAGCTCCGCTTCTATGTCCTTGGAAAGCTGGTCACCTCCGGGAGGACGATCTTGGTCTGGCAGTCGTTTGTTTGATATTTCGACCTCGCCCATTTGCTGTAGCGGCAGACTCGGGTTCCATCACCCGCGAAGTCGACCAGATCGATAATTGCCGAACGCGTTCACCTTTGGCTAGATTTGTGTCAAAATGCTCGTGAAGCAAGGTATCCGATACAGACATGTGTGGTTTTGCTGATGCACGGAACAGTATAAGCCTCGTAATATAAAGCAAGAAGAGAAGTCCGTACTTACAGTATAGTTCCAGTGGCTTCAATAGTCGTGCTTATTCTCTTCCCTCGTACGCTCAATGAAGATCGCATCCTGTGGTCCGATGCTTGTGAATTAGACATTTTTAAACTAAGAATTTGCAAAGGGGTGCTATTGGAGGCGCGGGTGGAAGAGGGGGGGGGTGCTGGAGGGGTGGTTGTCGCACTGGTTGGTGCACTTATAGTCAGACTTCTCGCAGCTGCCGACCTCTCCTCCTGAAGTCTTGCAAATTTTTCATTGTGACTACGTCCCTCTTCATCCTCACGTTCAAGTTGGCGAAGCCGCTCTGCCCGAGCTTTGCGTTGCTCCGTAGTCGTTCCCCGCGCTTCCTCAGCATCAGCTCCTCATGGTCTTCTTCGGGCTTTGTTGGAAGGGCCGGTGTGGCAACAGGTGGCGGTGGAGACGGGACAGGCGCACGTATAGTCGGGACCGACGAGGCTGAGGACATCGGTGGACACATGGCAGAATCGTGCGTCTTTGGAGGCGGCAGTGCTCTCTTTCTCCCGTCTCGAGAACGGTCGCGTTCGCGATTGCGCAAAAAGGACGATCCCTGTCATAATCTCTGTCTTTGTCGTAGTCCCTGTCCCTATCATAGTCCCCACCACGTCTCTCTCGCGCGCGATTCCTTTCGTACTCATGCCGCCCATAGTCACGGTCCCCATCATAGCTTCGCTCGTCGTACGTACGGCATAAAGCACACATCCCGCCTACAACAATATTTCGTCCACTCCCTTTTCTCCCTTTCGCGCCTACGCTCCCGATCTTCCATCTTCTTTTGTACTTCCCGGGTCCTTTCGTGCATGAGCTGTCGAATTGGCTCTGCTTCTATTTCCTTGAGAAGCTGGTCGCCCCCGGGGGGAAGTGGGGGCAGATCTCGGTCTGGCGGTCGTTTGTTCGATATGGATTTTTGACCTGACGCGAGCAGAACAATTGCGATATATCGATACTCTTCGGGTCTGTTCCGTCTGCCCATCCGGAAAGTGTATGAGTAAGGCTTATACTGTAGCTCGAATGTGCTCCAACAGGGTGACTTATGACCATCAGCGAACCAACATGTATCGCCTCGATATGTGGGCAACGCTCCTCGTCTGAAACTTCGCTCACGACGTGAGCGACGTAAGAATTCAGAGCGAGCTCTGTTATATCCATCATTACACCTGTTCGTTTGTCCGGCGTATCGACAAGCAGGATTTCCGCTTCGCGAATGGCTGCAACTTCGAAAATACGCTCTCGATGGACGACTGGCTTATTTGGGAGGTGACCGTGAAGAAGAATTTACTTCCCTTGCCCAGCTCGCTCTCAACCCATATCGTGTCATTCATCAGCGACGCAAGACTCTACGATACTGATTGACCAAGACCAGTACCACCGTATTCCTAGATTTAAGAAGGTAAGATCACTACAGGCCAGTACAATGACTATTCGGAAGAAAACTCACTCGAGTGGTTGATCCATCCGTTTGCTCGAATGTAACACAATTATGTTTACTTTATCTTTCGCAATACAGATACCCGTATCCGTAATACAGAACGCTAGCTTCACCATCGAGTCCTCGATGCCAACCCGCATGCCAGCGCAACAGGCCCCTTCCGCGCGACCTTGCTCGCGGTGAACTTGATAGCGTTGCCGGCAATGTTTGTAATAACCTGGCGCAGGCGCAGCGAGTCACCGATGAGCTGAACAGGAATGTCAGGGTCGCCGTCGTTAGGTCGAGGTTGTTTTGCGATGGTCGTACAATAAGAGTCTTGAGGATACCGAACTCATCTCAGTGAATACGAAAATTGCGCCACCGTCATCCTACCTGCTTCGAATGTATCGATTAATCAAACGAAATATTAGCAACTGAATTTGTAAAAGGTCGGCGGATAAGAAGCTTACTTTTCGAGATGTCCAAAATATCGTCAATAATCAATAACAGGCTCCAAGCTAAACTATGCACTAGCAGACGACTCTCGCGCTGACTCCTGCTCAAGTCGCTATCCAGCGTCAACTCAGTAATATCAATGGTGCCAATCATAAGGGTACAAATCTCATGAAACATGTTCGCCAAGAACTCCGACTTGGCACGATTTGGTTCGGCTGCTTCACGGACGGCGGTGTTCTTCTGGATCGTCGCGCAAGTTGTATACAATCTGACTGATTTGGGTCTTAACACCTGAGACTTCGACGGTGGTGAAACGCGTGAAGACGCCGTCTATGGCTGCAGCACTGATCTGCGCGAAGCCACGCACTTCAGTCGTCAAGTTTCCGGCCATGGTGCTAGCAGCCATTCTACTCGGGCTGTGTTCAGAAAAAAACACACAGCGCAATTCAGCGGAATGGTAGTGAAATAAACATACATGATTTTTTGCCATGCGCCCCGAACATTCTCAACTTCAGTTTGCTCACCGAATTTGCATCCCGTTCTAACTTCCCGCGCGACCTTGGTCCCCCCGCAGCGAAGAGGGTCAGCTAGTTACTGTACTAGTAACGGCAGACTCAGGCTCCATCGCCCGCAAAGTTGTCCAGATTAATATTTGTCAAACACACTGAGCTTCGGTTAGATCTGAGCCAATATGATATGTTTGAAGATCGAGGTAAGCCTAGTAATATAATACCAAGAAGAGAAGTCCGTACTCATAATCCCAGTGGCTTCAACAGGCACTTATTCTCTTCCCTCGCATGCACATAGAAGTTCGCCACCTGCTACTAGTAGCGCCTAAATTTACGCTACCTTCCGACGACCTGATAAAGGTTGGCCGAGAGATGCTGGCAGCTTATCTCATGGAGGGATGTTCGCCTTGCATCATCTAGTTTTTCACTGTATGAGGCGTCTCACGTTCAACTACAGGTATGAGGGTGTCTCGCGGGCCGGTATGAGGTGGTGTTCCGGGGCCGGGGCCTTCAGGCGAGATTTACTAGACTCCAATGCACGTTTCGGCGCAGGAAACTGGTATGTGAAGCCAGGGGCATCCGGGGACACATGCGCAAGGCTGGCGCGGGATCGGTCGTGTAGTTCATTCGCCTTCGGGTTCATCTGCCGCACTACCTCATCAACAGCGTCCTCTTCCACCTCTTCAATCGTCATCGGATGGCCCATGCCCTTCCTTTACTGTAAGGTGGTGTCGACTCTAGTTGAAGACGAAGGTTTGTTACTTCTTCTTGACGAAGATAGTACTACTAAAGTTGGTGGTGCATGTATCGACCTATCCACAACGGGTGTCGTTCAAGGGCTAGAAGCTGCTCGCTATGGTTCAAGGGTGCGCCTCAGAGGTACTCTCACTAGCAAAATGAGGCCGCCCTACTGGAAACAACATGAGCGATAACATCAAACAAGAAGCACGTCATCAGACATACACTATCGTTTTGAACGGTCCATTCAGAAATGCTGAAGTCAAAGCGACCTGAGGGTAGGATAAAACATAAGTTGTTCAGGCCACTTGAGCGGTCTTGGGAAGGGAGCGAGAGATGGTGGGGGAGCGTTAAAAACAGGTGTGGAGGACGTGTCTCAGGCTGTTACTATGCCAGCGTTCACTGCCAGTGGCACGTGCCAGCGACCTCTTAAACTTGTTGAAGTTGGCAACTTCCAACTCATTCAAGTTTGCATGCCAGTGACTCGAACGCCTTTCGTCACCGTGACCATTTGTTTGCTCCCTGCCATGTATTCAGAGTCCAGACTTAAGCTGAAGAATTTGCGGACTTCATGTTTACGACTCGGAGCAAGAGATATCACAATGCATACTATCTATTCATTATTTGTGCAAGCGATGTTAATAACGCTGCGCGCGCTTCACGTTCAAGTTGTGTACATAAACGACATTGAAAAAAGGAATGAATACTCGCAAATTGGCAGCCTAAGGACGAATGTCAGAACTTGAATGGAGGAAGGCAATAGCGGCAACAAAAAGAGGCGTACCGTCACCGGCATAGTACGCCGATCATAGAAATCCCCCACAAACTACTGAGGAAATACACATTTTTTGAGATTCTCCAGACCCGTTTTCAACACCTCAAGATCTACGTCACGGTCCCTGTGCCCGGCGGCGCCGGTCTTCCTCTCTCGAATGACGCTAGTTGGGAATTCAGCCGGAGTGCTGCTGAGGTACTCTTGCCCATAGGGCAAAGCATCCCCCAGTATTTCATTGAGCTTTTGGGTCCGTTCTCGTTCCTTTGCATTCAAGCCAAGAAGTTTGTCGCTTTTCTCAATGAGAATGCGAACGTCGGCTTTACTCGTGTGATGTATGCGAGCATGCGCGTGTCGGTTCAGCAGGCCCCGCATCGGTGTCTCACCAAGAATTTCATCCACGACTCCTTTGTCTATGAGATGGATGAGGTAACGAAGAGCGTTCGCGTTCTCACGAGCGTCGTTGCGTCGCCTTTGCAGCTTACGCAGCTTTTTCGCCGTTGCATCGTCTATCGCTGGATAAAGGTATTTAAGAAACGCCACTTCGCTCGTCTCTTCGTTATTGCTGAGCTCTTGCAAGGTGTTTGAGATCGTTGCATCCCAGGAATTGTATGCGTCGTCTACCGTCTTTACCTTCACTTTAGAAGAATGTTTTATGTTCCTCTGATACGGGAGGTCGCTCTTCAGCCGCCGCTTGTCGCCTATGTAGTTGGCATTTTGAGGGTCGTGCGAATCCACAAACTTGGAATCCCGAAGTGCTTTGTCTGGAGTGAAGGTTTTCGAGACTGTAGAGACGGCTGCTGGGACTGGAGGGACGGCTGCTGAGTGTGGAGGGACGGCTGCTGAGTGTGGAGGGACGGCTGCTGAGTCTGAAGGGACGGCTGCTGAGTCTGAAGGGACGGCTGCTGAGTCTGAAGGGACGGCTGCTGAGTCTGAAGGGACGGCTGCTGAGTCTGAAGGGTAGACGACGTCTCTGAAGGGGATATGAAGAGGGCCGTCGTAATCTACAGAGATCATATCCTTGAAGCGGTCCTCGAATAGGAACACAAGCTTTGGCACATTATGAATCTTCTTCAACGCCTCCAAGCTCTTCGAGTGCTCTGCGATAATCTCTGACTGAGGGTCGTCAACCTCTGACTGAGGGGTATAAGCCGATCCCGGATGCGTCAAATCGTGCTCGAATCTCCGCACAACCTCATCCAGCGCGACAAACAGGTAATGGAAGAATAGCTGGATCAACTGCAGCCTGGGAAGGAAGAAAAAGAACACCTCCTGCAAACTCCGCCCTGCCGTTCTCTTGTTAATCGTTATGGGACCCTGGACCAAATACTCCATCGTCTCCTGCGGATGTGCTTTCACAAGGTCGTCGAAGAGATACTTTGGCGAACTCGGCTCGTGATATGAGTTGTATAGCCCCCGCATTCTTTCGGCAAAGGAATCGATAGTCACCTGACCTAGTGCTGAGACATCGAAAGGGGCAGAGGTGCGATACAACAGCATGTTCAATCCAGGAAAGGCACACTCCGAGCCCTTGAATATGAAACTCCTTGCATCCTCATATAATCTTCTTATGTTGATTGCAGCTTGAGCAGGCAACGACTAGTGGTGAGTGAAGGGCGTAAGCAAATTGAGGCATAGCTGTGTATTTAAGTCGTACTCACACCGGTGATAGCGTCTAGTGCTACGTTTAGTGTAGCTTCGGTCTTGAACTGCGCACGTAATAGGGCTTTGATTTTCAGGTCGTTTAAGTCGTTCGTCATTGTCTTGTATTCGTTAACTGTCGACTCAACGTTCACGTATTTCGCACCTAGCTCCTGTAAGTAAGAACTGGTTTTCTTTCGAGCACGCCATAGTATATCTATCTTGTGGCTCTGGAGTACTGACGCTGAGTTTGCTAACGCCGCGCGTCCATAACGGGAGACAAGTTTCGGATCGTCATGGATGATCTCCACGAGCCTTCCGCCGTTAATCATATCTAGCGCGCCGGCCGACATCTTCGACGCTTCCTTTCCTGCAGCAGCTTGTGAGGCTGCTTTCTTCGACGCTTTCTTTCCTGCAGCCTGAGATGCGTTCTTCGTCGTGCTCGCAAGATGCTCTCGGAACGATTGTTCCAGCTTTTCGCAGAGATGTCCAAGGACTGCAACCTGCTTCTCCTCCACAGCGGCTTCATTGAGTTTTGCCATGAAATCCATAAAAGCATCGATCAACCCTTCATTGGTGTCTTTCTTCGGATAGTCCGACGACTCTGACGACTCAAGTTTTGAACTGGACATGGAGTCCATTGTCGTATCGGCTGTTGGTGGCGAGCCAGACATGCTGGTGTCGCTCTTGCTAGTCCCGGCCGATGAAGAGCTCTTCATGCTGCCCAAGGCATTCTTCATCGCTTGTCCTGGAACGTATTCCTTCGATGGCTGTGGTAGATAACCCCAGTTGAAAAGCATAGCTATTTGTAAGATATACAAATCAGTGTTTTGCATGACAACAAACTCTGGAATGGTATGCGTACAAAGAGGGGTAGATTCAGACTGAGACTCGGCGTTGCTCGCTGTTCGCAAAATATGTAAATCAGTGTTTTGCATGACAACAGTCTAAGGGATAAATATGCGTACAATTCGGATCGGGGATGGTGGACTTGGATGCAACGGTCGGAGTAGTGGCACCGCTGGCACTGTCAGCAGCCAAGTTCCGTGACCTAGGAATCCCTATAAATTATAAAATACGCAGATTAGTGTTTTGCATGATAACAGATCATGAGATGATATGCATACCACTACTTCCCCGCAGCCGCCGGTGAGTCTGGTCTGAATTTGTTGAAGGCATAATTCCGACGTATCAACAGATTTGAGTTGTAGATGTGCTAGCCGTCAGTGTCAATGCTACGCTGAGAGAGAACCAAATTGCGTACGTTCTTTACTTGAACTTCTTATAGGGACCTAGAGTGTGTGCGAGTACCACGTTCAAGTTCAAGTTCTCCGATCACTGCCTGGTAGTGCCAGATCTTGCCTGACTACAGAAGAAGGGGGAAGTTCGATTGGACTCGCTGAACTAGGCACTGAGGCTTCTTCCTAGTACAGCTTGAAGCGGCGTTTTAAAATTCAAGTTCAACTGAGTTGAAGAAGTCACAGTGTACTATTATTAGTGATAGCACTACTACTATTAGTAGTAATAGTACTACTACTAGTAGTAGTAATAGGTTTATGAGTAACAGTACTACTGCAGCGTGGCACAGCCTCAGCCTGCCACTCACTGGCAGGCTGGCAGTGAGGAAGTGAAGACTGGAGGCGGGAATATCGACTCATAACTTGGAACTTCTGATGTCAGCGCGCTGGTTGAACTAGAACTTCATTGAAGGGGTTCTGAACCTCAATGAAGGAGTTCTGAACTTCTATTAATCACCGGCGCCCGGTACTTCAGCTTTACCTAGTAATGATGACTTCAAGTTGATTTGATCATCAACTTCAAGTTAGGGGTAAAATTCTAAGTATGCTAATAGCGGAGCTCCGTCTCGGAGCCAGAAGCGAGTCAAACCGCCGACTAAGTCGGATCTTTCAAAGTTCGCATTCCGAGTCGCTATACTAGTATTGCTACCGGTATCAAGATCATGATCATGGTCATGATAAGCTCACTAGTGGCTTCCCGTAAGGATGTCGTCCTAAATCTTGGTCGGGCAGTCCCTAAATTTTAACTTGAAGTATCTGGCACTGCCAGTGTCAGTGGAGGGGGGGGGGAACTCGGAGGGGTCGGCTAAATGCTCAAACTAGTCGTTCTAAAAGAGCATGATGATGCACTGCCCTGACCCTCCGAGTCGCTTCACACTCAGGCTTGAAGCGTGAGCCTGAGTTACCGCGGGAAACTCTCGGCAGAACTTCAAGTTCTTGAAACTTCTGATCTGAGTCGCAGGGCGTGCGCGAAGACGTTGCAACTTTAGTAAACTTGAATGCTTGCGGAGCGGAGAAGCAAGGGTTCAAGTTTAGGACGACGAATCCTAGTAGTATCCTAACCCTTGAAACTCCGCTCGGCAACTTGAAGCATTTAGGGAGGGTTTTAAACCGTAAGCCAACCTTTGCGACATCTTCCTGGTGCTGCGGTCAGAAATTTCAGGAAGCTCTGCCGAGAGTTTCCCGCGGTAAAATTTACGGCACTGTGAAAACTTCAACTTGTTGAATTCAATTTCACCGGGCAGTCACATCATCACTGTCATCGCTGCCACTTCAAGTTGGCAGTGGTGGCACCCGGCCGGCGTGCCGGTGCACCGCAACTTGCGTGACGGCGGCACTGCACCTGAGTGAGACCGAATCCGAGTCGGAGTCGTCTGACTTAAAGTTGTATCGTGCTGTGGCAATCTCCCTCCTCCTTCCCCGCGCGCTGAAGCCTGAGTTCAACAAACAAATTGAACGTCAGTTTACTACTGCCAGTGGATTTCGCTCAACATCAGGAAGATTCGAGCTCATAATCTGCACTCAGTCTACTGCTTTCATCTGTAAATCTGAAGATGTCATCAACAAGTGACGACGAAGACTACGACTTAAGCACGGGCGATGGCATTGCAATTGACTACGACTCGGACTCGGTAGCATACTCAGAGTCTGAGTGGGCCGAGGATCCGTTACAAGGTATGAATTATAAACATGCAAGTTGTTGGTGATAAACCAGCTTATCTTGGCAGTAGAAGACTACACATTACCCTTAACTGAATTTAACCCGCTTTTCGACGAAGAAGTATTGAACAAACTGAGTTCATTAATCGAGCGTGGAGCAGATCATTACAAACGCTATGGGTACGCCGTTCAGACAACGGAATATGCAGTGGCTCTTAGTCTGGCCCAAACCTTCTCCCAAGTGGTCAAAGCTATGAATTACCGCTACGCATACTATGACAACAGGATGAGACATGCGATAAGTCGAGACAGAACTGCAAGGATAGAGCTCAGGAATTTGGTCATTACACAAGCCGAAGAGCTAGCGCTGCTCAGGCGTCGATTCGCCAGTGAACTTGTTGAAGTGGCCACTCCGGTTCCGAATCATCCTCAGACACTGCCCAGCACTGGTCCTGGCTCTGGTACTAGTAGGCATGGTACGCCGAACGTAGCAACTTCAAGGCTTTCGAGCTCTCTCTCTCACACACATACACACTCAGACCGGGCTCAATATCAGGATCGGGCTCTAGTAAGTGGCAAATGCATTCAAGTTGCCAACCTGAACTTGGCATTGTAACAATCAAGTACTAATTTGCTGCTTGTGATACAGGCGGCGCACCTGGAACTTCGGGACGCTGTGGGCAAACTTAGGCATGCTGTGGCAACTGGTTTTGCATCTCTGTTCCCCAATACCAGTTTGTCGGACGTACCCATCAATCGGCTCAACGGTAACATCATCTGGGATACGTTCCTCGTTCGCTTAAAGAAACGTTACCATGAATACGTCACGGTTAAAAAGGACACAGATGGCAGACCTAACGAGGGCCAAGCATATTCAGTCTTTCTCGAGTTCGCGACGCCGGTCTCGGATTCAGACGACGAATTTCCTCGCACACAGCTATCAGCCTCCGATTGGGAAGCGATCTCCGAATGTTTTGTTGATCACTCGGTTCCCCGCGGTTTGCGGCACATCGAAGCGTCACATCGAAGAAATGAGGACTTGAAGCTGATGTTCAGGCTCTTCGTCCCTCTGTTTATATGGGCATACAACGAGTACAAGCTATGGTTGATCGTCACGGACGCCCCAGCATCACCTGATCGTGCTCATGTCTTTCGATTCGGGTCGGCGCTTGATGTACGGTGCCACTTCAACGAACGCAAAGACGACATTTATCAATCGCTCACTAAGGTCATCAGTCAAGCAGTTGATCGCGCTATACAAAGCGTGGGTGGAGTCTGGGACAAGGATCATTTATTCAGGGAACATTCGAAACTCCTGATAAAGTTCAATACGATCCGGAAATGCTTGAACATCCTTGTCGATGATGCGCTTTTGGACTTGCTGCTCTCACATGATGCCACGATGAGTCTCTATCGGCGCAGGTCACGTAAAAACGACGATGACTCCAAGTTTCAAATGGAGTCTCTAGCTGCTACCATGGAGAAGATTTACGTCGACGACGTGTTTGGTGCGGAAGACGAAACTATTCACGAGGAGAAATTGATAGAAGTTAATGATTGTCTCCGCGATGTCAACTACTACCACGGGAACGCCCTAATCTCGACAGAACAGCGAATTGACGCTTTCGTAGGACACGCTTTCTCGATTCGTGTCGGGTCTGAGGATCCTAAACAATGTCACGATTACACCATATTGCAGGCGCTTCTCGAGAAATTACGCCCTTCAAGTTCGGAGTAAGTTACAAGTGTTGATGTCAATACTGGTATGGCGGTCGCATCATGATGGTGGTTACCACTACTACTAGTAGTAGGACATTTTTCAAGCTCTTGTTAGCGCACTGCTACTAATGTAGCGCGACTTCTTTACTTCCTATGCTACTCTTTTATTCTGTCCTGGTAGTATGATTCAAGTTGTATTTGTGCCATCATGAGTGTCAATAGTATGTAAAAAAAATGGAGTTATTTATTTATTTAATGCAATTTAGGTCTTGTGATTAGTACTAGTATGAATAGTAGTTTGGCTCCATTATTACTACTACTGTCGCGGTCTCGCTTCGTACATTGTTTCATGCATGTGCATATCGGCAAAACGGTTAACGTAAAATTTATCATAAAAGTCTAGAGAGTCTTCTGGCATCAGCGTCTTTGGAGGAGTCTCATCACCCACCGGAACCCCAAGGAGATGAGCTAAACGGTAGATACTCTCTAAAGCTATTACGGATAACTTCGGAGTCTTAAAGTGCCAGTGGCCACGACTCGGAGGGGAGGTCTCTGACTCATACTCTGGTTCGACAATCCACATTCTTGTTTTTGTGTCAGGCGAGTCTCCAATGCGCTTGTAAAATTGAACAAGTGCACATTCCTGACGTTCTCCGTTGGCGGTAAAGGAGAAAAGAAACATAACCCGTGCAACTTCCATTCCTGCAAATCCCTTCTTGCGAGAGTTAACTCGAACAAGAACGGCATCACGTCGTGGGTTTCCGCGCCAAGAGGGATTAGATCTGATCACCTCCCTCATTGCTTGTTCTATAGGGATCGATTCACCACGGTAGGCAAAGAAAGCGGTGGCTGAATGGAAAATTGAAAAGTCATTGCTCATGTCTAATTCAAACTGCGCATGTCCTGGTTCAGTTCTGCAAGAATAACCCCTTGAGTTGTAGGTGTGCTTTTCGTACTTGTTAAGTAAGTATACTTTGATGAGCTGTCGGAGCTGTCGGAGCTCTGGATAGCCTTTCATCGCTGCAAGAGCGTTGAGCTGCTTAGGGTACACCTTACTGGACTCTGCAAGGATAACATCAAAGAAGTCAGTTGTGCAGCACCAAAAGCACGGATTACTAGTACTAGTAGTAATAAGTAATACTCACGTTGCTTCGAAGCCATTAATATCAAGCTCAAAGGGTCATTTCTGCCGCCCACGCGGATCTGGCGTTCAGCATGTCGTATGCCATGAACCGCACCACACTGCGGCCCATCCACTAAGCTTTCGGAATTGTCCAGGTCTGCAATTTCATTGACTCGGAGTTCATGATTGCCCGCAATGACATCGAAGAAGTCCTCTGTATCATCAGCTGCGCCTGTCAATAGTACGCCACGGAGGTGCCTATGCTCTCCCCCGACTCCCAGTAGGAATCTTCTCAGCGTCATCCGTGTCCGACTCTGGCATATTTTTGCGCAGAGCATCACGCAAAACTCTCCATGAAGCCTCCGCCAACGAGTCGTCCAGCATTCCACGCCTTTTAAAGTCTGCCCTGGCTGCAATAAGTTTACTTAGTCGTTGGTTTGCTGTGATCATCTGACCCAAAGGATCATTTCTGTTTGAGCGTCGCCATGTTTCCTTGACCGCGTAAATGTGTTTATTCTCTGTGATCGATGAACACAGCCCGCTCGGTGCGGCGAAGAGAGGGATCATTGTAGGATAGTGGACCATGGCATGCTGTCGTGGCAGTGAGAAGTTATCCCGGATGCCCTTGGCTATGAATATTTGCCGAAATTGATGAAAGTGGTCCAGAGAGGCTTTGATTTGATCAAGAGTTGAGGCTGTAATCGTGTACCGACGTACAAGGTAACAAAAGTCCAAAAATGCACTCATTGTGGTGTTATATCATCGTGCACAATACCCACAATAGCCGGAAGATACACCTAAGCGGTTTGCATCAAATATCAGCAATCCACCGCCTCGAATAAGGTAGAAAGGCCACATACTTTCATCAGTGCCTTAGAATCATTGCCTGTCCATTGCTTGAAGCCTCGGCCTTCGGGGAATCTGCGAAGTCCAGGAAAAGGAGCAGCGACTCTAATCCTATAGAGGGTTAGCAATGGTATTTACATTATACGACTTGTGAGATAATAGCACCTTTTATCCACAATATCCAGCTCTGTCGTGGTCAAGGTCTGGCAAATCCACTCGACAAGATGATCCTTGAACACGCCTTTGATGATTTGGTGTAGTAGGTCCGGAGATATGAGATCGCATATATCCGCTCGCGGAAAGTCATTGGTGAAAGGCTACGGGACAACCTGATTGTAAAATATGCATCCAGGGGAGACTTTGAAGCACATACCACGATATCCTGATGGAATCCATACTCTTTTCGAATTGTTGCTCTACTTATGACGTTGTCATCCACCTGTTCTATCAATCGTTCGTGCAGCTCTTTTGTTCGAGGGTTTGTAACAAATTCCGGATTATCTAGGTTCTTGTGAGGTGCTGTACATCTATATCATATAGCCACAGTAAGCCATTTTCACGGACTTGTATGCGTTGCCTGAGGACAGTACTTACTTGCAGCACCATCCAGTGCATATTGCGCATAGACTCACCTGTTCCGGATAATCGGCTATATACGAGCCGAGTCCGAGAACCGACCTACGCAAGTGACCATCAGGGCACCGGAGAATGGTCTGTTCATTGTTTATGGACATGGCGGTCTTCAATGAACTCAAGATTCTCGATATAGATGAATGAAAAATTTGATGTCTAAAGCGACGGAAGTCATCTGACTTTTCGTACTGCCGCTCAGCTGCAAAAAAAGCGTCAAAACACAATTGAATGGCTCAGTTTTTGACACACACTCTTTGGTATTGCTAAAAATGCTACGAGCTGGACTGTATTCAACTTTTGGGACCGCCGGGCCTTGTTTGATACATTTCCTATTGAGAGATATAACGGATAATATTCGTTGTTGCCAGTTCCAACGGAAACTGTTGTCTTGTCGCTCCCCAAGATCACCGGAACGAACATGGACCCATGGACTGCTTTATCTTCAGCTGAGATTTTGTTCTAAGTCAAGGATAATCAGTACACTTCCTCCAACTTTGAATGCTGCATTATTCATGACTTACAGCCTGTTCCCAAGCGAAATTTCCGGACATGTAATTTCTGAACACTCGTTCTTTGTCATTGATGTCATCAGATTCCTCCTTTGGCTGATATTCACGAAATGGGACATAGTCAAATTCGCCTTCTAAAGCCGTATTATCCACCAAATTTCGGATCACTTCCAAGGGATCCCGATACCATACATCATATTCTTTCCTCTTCCATGACTCGGTGTTCTCGTCTGTCGCTTTTTGGCCATTGTCGTCCGTGTAGAAGTTACTAAAGGATTTCCAAGGCACGTCACCAACTCTCGTAGCGTCAATGACATTGTACAACTTTTGTGCGTCTCCATCGAGTAGCGTACTAGTAGGATCCAGATCTGAGTCATCGTCGGGCTCAGTTACGTCCAACTCAGAATATCCGCCAGATTTTGCGTTCTTCACAGACTGAATTCGCTGGTAAGCCTTCATGATTCCGAGAAGCTTTGTTATATTACCAGCAGACATTTGCTCATCGCGATAAAGAAAGTCTGCTAGCTCAAAATCTGCTCGGCACGAATAGGGAGACCAGTCATTTGGTGCAGGTTCATTTCGCGGAACAGGTGGTTCTTCGTTTTTTAAGTTGTTTCCTTCCGCATCACACGGGGTGGCTGCTTGATGTTTTTCATCAGAGTGCTATCAAACCGAGGACAATATACTTGGTGCGCACCATTCATATATCTGTGATACACCTTTAGGTTACCATCACTCTCCTCATGATCTCCAATGTCGAAGTCCAAGTCTTCAGAGGATGCACTACGGCCACTGTCACTTCCGGTGCCAGAATGGGACAGAGAATCAGGTCTGTCTAGGTCTTGAAGCAGCTCGTCTCGGCCTATACTGAGCATCGAGATATCCTGTGTAAGCATGGAAATATCGTAATCGTAGGAGTCAGAGCCGCTCTCAAAATGACCCTCTGTTGGAAGTTCGGACGACCTCGGTAGAGGTTGAGGAGTTGGAGCTCGTGTGGGTCGAATAGGTGAAGAATCATAGTCGTGACCACAGGCAGTAGATCTTGCCACGGATGACATCGGATGAGCTGAATATTCATGTCTTGCTCTTCCAGATTGACTCTTGAACGTCCTACTACAGCTGGGCAAGGTACATCGAATAGTTGGTGGAAAATGAAAGGGGTCGTGCTTTTTCCGTGTCGCTGGCATCAATGTAGCCTTCAGTAGTATATGTCGATGATTGGGACTCACAGCTGAGTGCCAGTGCCAGTGCCGTAAGGCTGCCAGTGAACCTGAGTGCCACTGCCACTGGCAGTGCGTGCCACTGAGTCACACACTCAGGCTGCCAGTGGCAGTGGCAGCCTGGCCAGTGGCAGCCTGAGTGAGTGGGCGTAAATTTTCAACTTGTCTAAGATAGACGCCCTCGCCTCCCTGATCTTGAACTTGCACCTTCGATCCATCTTATTATCACCCAAGTCTCAAAACACTGCACAAAATGTCAACTCGAAGACAGACGAGGGCCAAGAACAGTAACCAGCACCCCGGAGCAGTAGTTGACCAACTCAGAACAAGACGAACAAAGGAGGAGATATTGCGGGAGAAGGAAGAAAAAGACAAAAGGAAAGTACAGCAGGCAGCGAGGCGGGATGAGGCATTGAAGGAGAAGGAGGAGAAGGAAAAACAGAAGGAAGAACGGGCAGCTTTCCGCAGAGCTGCGGCCCAGCAAGTCGCGGTCGCGAAAGAGAGGAAAAAACTCGCTGCGGAGCAGAAACGGGCAGCAAAAGAACAAGAGGCAGCTGACAAGGTACGCAAGAAGGTGACCGCAGCAGAAAACCAAGAAGCAGCGATGCTAGAGACCGTAGAGCTTGAAAACAATTTGTCGAAGGCTCTTGAGACACGCACCCAGATGGGCTCAACAGTGCCTAAACTCGCTGGAAAACGTGGACGTAGGAAGCCAAAGGGCGAAGCTAGTAGTAAGTCTTCAACTTCAGATCAGTAATTACATAGCTTTGAACTGGCGTAAGCAGGCTCGAAGAACGGTGTTAAAGACGTGTCGGGTTGTGAAGTTGAATACAACGAAGACTTAGACATTGGTGAGTTATATTGCCTATACATTTTCAGATGTTTTCAAAGCTTGGAGGTTGACTACTTTGACTCACAATATGAAGCGGCAAGTACGGATGCGTCAAACAGAAAGCCTGCAAAAAAGGCTAGGAAAGAAGATCCCAAAGGTGAACTTCCATTTCGCACCCGTGTGCAGACCGCAAAGACGTCGAGATCTGCCGCCACTCCAAGCAACACTTTCTTTCACGCACCTGCCGGACAGAACGAGAGCCTTTCTGGTGAAGAAACGGATATAATAGACTCGCCCGCTACGTCAAAGCGGGACGACAAGACAAAGCGACTTGCCAGGGCGCTTCGCAACACAGATGAATCCACTTTCATTGGTGAAGAGGATGGAGGACTTGAGGTGGCAGGGATAGACTCGAGAGGGATCAATTTGTGAGTTTAAATCTGAAATCTTGCAATGCGTACGGGATCAATTTCTGGTATGCACGATGTAATGGTAAGTGTGAAGCTTGATTTAGACTCAGCTAAAGCTCATAGTATGATCCAACTAGATTACTAATGTTCATGCTGAGGAAGCGGATCATGGAGAACGGGATCAAATTTCCTTCTACCTACAACATTGACACTCTCGTCTTTGTTACCATATTATGAGCTTCGCTGACGCCAAGCTACACTAGACACAGCATCTCATTGCAAGACAATGAAAACTTAAGTCCTTGGGAGGATGAAGGGGAAACAATAACCCTCGCAAGCTATCATGGTGTAAAGAATAGCTCAATCAGCGTGCAACAGACAGCACATTTTGTCGATTCGGACACAAATATTGTGAGTTGACGGAACATTAGAATGGCAGATGCAGTCTGAATACCTTGCTTGTAGGGCGAAAGCGATCCGAGGAGGCTGACAAGGCCGGCTCAAGCTAGTGTGAGTGCGACTTATTACTGTTCGATTCACGTCAGTTACCCCATGACCGTTTGATCATATCCCTTCGTTATTATTTTTCTGCCAACTGTCGTGTAATGAACAGGATGGAGGTAGCAGCAACTTGAACTCAAAGAAAAGGAAGTTGCTGCGCGACACTCTCTCCGGGTCGCAGGTTTCAACGGTAAGCGACGTCATATCATTCCTACCTTTTCCAATCTACTAACCAATCCCTTTCCGTACTTGAGGATAAGAACAACGAAACAAAACCAGGTGGACAGGTGAGTGCCAGACAGTGAAGCACAGTGATCTTCATGCTACATCCTTCCTTCATTGTTTGCTGAATTGATCTTTGGACAGGGTGCAACCAAGAGAACTGCCAACTCGCAGCTCAGCGCACCGGTAAGTCCTATCTTACTCCAATTTCTCTCGTTTCCCCCTGATTTATGGTTGTAAGGTGCAATCACTAGCCTTGGAACCCCGTATACAGGTATGTGTGAGCGTCGATGCACCGTAGGCTCCCTCCGCTGTAGCAACTATTCGTTCCCTTCCTCACATCGGGTCGATCGCTAATTTGTGCCTATGAATAGGACATCATAGTCACAAAAAACAGAAAGAGAAAGTCGCCACCGGACACCGACTCCCAGGTTGATGTGGTAATTCTTCCACCTTCACGTGTTATGGATTCCTTCATGTTTATGTTTACTTTACACCATCTCAATAGGCTAGCAAGAGTGTCAAGGTCAAGAAGTCATTGTTCACTGGCATGGACACACAGGTCGGTGCCACAGTAAGTGCCAATTCTTTGGTAACCGGCATTTTAAGTTCGTTTCTGACCAGGCGGAAAGGACTTGAGTAAGAAGAGGAAACCCTCTGACATTCCTTATCGGCCTGAGGCCGACACGATGGTAATTGCTTCCTTTCGAGCTGCTCACTTGCCATGGATAACAGCTTTCTGACGTATTGCAGTCTGAGATTGGATCCGCTACCTCTCATCGCAAGAGGCAGTCGCTGGTGGCTGATAATGAAGCAAGTGTGGGTCGATTGATACACTCTAAATGTGAGCATTCACTCACTATTCTTATTAGACTGGTGGTCGAAAGATGCCGTTAGCACCTCTAACACAGTCGCTTGCAATGGCGAGAGTATCCTGCACTCCCGGACCCGAAGTATTAGTGATTGGGGCTTATCCTGGTCATCGCAAAGTCTCTCGGACTACTAGCTCAGTGTGTCGAATCAAATTCATTACTATGACATATTTTTGCTGATTCACTTATATGCAGACATCAGTGGGGCTGGAGGACAAGGGTCGAAATGAAGGAAAGGAAGGATCTCGCGTGCCAGGCAGAAAAAGGGCGACGAACCAGTGTCTCCCTCCCGGTACTCAGGCCGGTTGGATTCATATTTTTTTACCTTCACTTTTCCGCGCAGTAGGAAAGTCCCTCACGCCATGGCAAAACCCGGACAATGAGCTCATCAGCACACTGTGGGGGAAAGTGTTTGATTCTGTGGAACTAAGTTACGAAACACAGTTCGCCGACATCTGTTCTCTAGTTGAGTCATTCTTAGTTATCTTCAAGTTACCTTTACCAGATTGAGATGCAATCCTTGTATTTCAGGCGGCCCAGAGATGCTCTGATAGCTGGCGCAAGAAACTGTTTGAGAAAGCTGAGCATTCAGTTGCGAGTTTTATCAGCGGCGAACAATCAAAGTCAATGCAAAACGAAGCAATTGTGAAGACGTTGCAGACGCTAGTTGATAAGAAGAAAGCCGAACCGTTTCTATGGGAAAGCTGGTATAGTATGGAAAGGGTAAGTAAAATAGTACTTGTGGCATTTTGTGTCCATGCATTGACCCTGAATGTACAGAAGCAAGGACTGTTCTGCTCTGACCTCGTGGTCTCAGTGTTGTCCGTACACATCGTCTTAGCCATGGGTCGGCATAAAGTACTGGACAAAAACTCCATAGGAAAGCCTATCGGTGCCCTCGCCCTTGCGGCAACAGCGGTATTTTTTTTCAGAACTTATAGTGGCTTTATTCGCTGATCTCCTCATGGATAGGTCAAGGTCGCCATTGATAAACAGGTGGCTCGGTTGCAAAATATCAAAGAAGAGCTTGGCGGCGCTGAGTGGTATTTCACTAGCGCTCTGTGGCAGCCTCATACGGACGACTATGTTAAATTGCTGTCGAATCCCTCTTTCTTCACTGAATCAAACTGGGAAAAGGTTCGATCCCACCTCCTAGCTTACGATGCCAGTAACGATATCGATGCTGGAAAGAACACCGAACTTTTTGGATCGGGTATCACTGGCAGGGACTTTTCCTTATATTTTGATGTTGCAGGTCCGGGTTCGACCTGCGAGAAAGCGTATGACGAAGGCGCTGGTAATTGGGAAGACGGGAGCGATGATAAGGGCGACGAGCGTGAAGGAGCTGAGCATAGAAGCGATGTTGAAGGTGATGCAGAGGACGAGGATGCCGATGCTAAAGGAGATGACGACCTGAGTGAGAGCGGGTACGAGGGCGCTGACAAGATTGAGGGTGAGGGTGAGGACGAGGGCGCGGACGAGGACGAGGACAAGGGCTCGGACGAGGACAAGGGCTCGGACGAGGACAAGGGCGCGGACGAGGACGAGGACAAGGGCGCGGACGAGGACGAGGACAAGGGCTCGGACGAGGACGAGGACAAGGGCGAGGACGAGGACGAGGACAAGGGCGCGGACGAGGGCGAGGGCGCGGACGAGGACGAGGACGAGGACGAGGGCGCGGACAAGGACGAGGGCGAGGAGAAGGATCCAGGCGGAGATGGCGATAATGAGGAGGACGACGCTTCAAAATGGGATTCGGCCACGGAATGCGTCGACTTCTAAGAGCAAATCGTTCACTGGTGAGCCTCTCGTTTCGTTTCTGTCCGTGCGCTCAATAACTTATTACCATCGACTCGCAGAGCAACCTTCGTTTCTACTGGCACGCTAAAGAACATGCAGAATTGAAGGCACGGTAGCGAAATGGGCCTGCCACTGCCCGTGGCAGTGGTTCAGAATCGTGTCGTGGCGGGTTCCACGATAGTGACTGCTATGCTTAGTCTTGTGTAAATGACTGATGTACTTGAACACTGAGGCACTGATAGCTACTTACCGTTGTCTTATATTATTTCTGATGCAATGAAATACTTGGATCATTCTTATGCACTTGAACTCTTGAGCGCTGCGATTTGTCTTACAACACTTGTCTCCTGCTGTAATTAAAGGATGAAGCACTGAAGCACTGGAGCACTGGGGTGCAGATTGCCTGAAACACTTAGAGCACTGTTTCAGGCAACTCGTCCTTATTTCAGGCAACTCGTCCTTATTTCAGGCAACTCGTCCTGAATAATGGGAGGACATGCATGAATAAGGCAAGCTTGCCTTATTCAGACTTCAAGTCACTCAGGACGTTTAAGTAACGCTTAAGTCACTTTCAGCAGAAAGTAGTTTCCCTGATGAAGGTCACGTGATATGCGTACTATCCCACGCTCTGGATGGATTAAGTAAGAAGTCACCCCGTGAAGGGTGAAGTGTCCCTGCTCTCCGCTCCGACATCGACGACGACGACGACCCCCTCCCATCCTTGTTCGCTCTTCTTACAGTCTTGTCTAATCTCTGGCATTCATAACCTGTCCGTAGTCCTAGAGTGCTTTTCAAAAAATTACTTGGTCTATTATAAATGGCTTCATCGGTATACTACAAATTCAGAAGCCAAAAAGACGAATCCAAGGTGTCTTTCGATGGGACAGGCATCTCAGTCTTCGACCTTAAGAAGGAGATAATTCTAGCCAACAATCTTAAAGCTAACGACTTCGATCTCTTGCTTTTGAACCCGCAGACAAATGAAGGTATGTCTCTCTGGCCATTCGACCTTGCTTGGCCTTGCGATTGACGGCAAGCAGAATACAAAGATGACGCAGGAATAATACCTCGTTCTTCACAAGTTATTGCAAAAAGAGTCCCTGCTGCAAGGCCAGGGAAGGGTAAGGGTGCCATGTATGTTGCTGGGTCCACCCCAGCGTCAGATAGTTCTTCCACAAAAGACAAGCAACAGGCGACTGCGGCTCCTATGCGGTCTCGTGCTGGAATGGGATCAATGTCAAGGAGGTTCGACGGCAAGGAGGAGACTCCGAAGCCACAGTCGTCTGTGAGTAGTTTCCATTTTCTCTGCTTTCATTGAAGATAACATATCATGACTCATATCTCGCAAGACACCAACGATAGCTTCGTCGGGAGTGGTAACAAATGACGACGAAGCAGCTGCCATGGCAGCCATGTTCAAAGCTCAGACTGACGTTTGGGAGGAAACACAGGAAAAGATGTCGCAGTCCGTATTGAGCCCCGGCTCCAATTTCTTGTTTTATATAAACTTCTTCCTAATGCTATTCGTTCCAAATGCTCTTTTCTGTCGTTCAGCGCCGTCCCCATATATAATAATACTAGAGGAACGGCTCGGGGAAGGCCCTTCGTTGCGCGTACTCCTACTCATCACCAACCGGACCGCCCTCTCCCGCCTAGCTATGTCTGCTACCGGTGCGGCCAAAAAGGTCTGCTCCTTGCGTTGCTAGCGCTGGTCTCACACAGTTTGTTCATTGCGAGATTTATAGGCCACTGGATTCATGACTGCCCGACGAATAGCGACCGTGATTACGACAATCGACCTCGTATCAAGCGCACTACAGGTATTCCGCGAAGTTTCTTAAAAGCTGTAGACCATCCCTCGGAGGGTAAGCTAGCTCAGGGAGTTATGGTGACTCCAGACGGCGGTTATGTCGTCGCACAACCCGACCTGTAAGCAGCTTTCCTCCTTTTTTGTGGCGAGGCAAGTCAGAAATATAATGCACGGCTTAGCGAATCATGGCAAAAGCAACTCGCTCGCTCAAAGGCGCTCGCTGCAGACGTCCGGGAGAAGCCACCAACTGATCCCGCCCTCGCATGTCCAATCGACAACAAACTTTTCCTGGAAGCCGTCAAAACGCCCTGCTGTGGGACAATCTACTGCGAAGATTGCATCCAAACGCGGTTGCTTGAGAATAACTTCATTTGTCCAAAGTGCTCCAAGAAAATTGCTTCGCTTGATAAACTGGTTATCGACAAGCCCATGCGCACTCGGGTGGGCGATTACATCGACAAGATAGTCAAAGAGGAGAACGACGCAGTCGAAGCAGCGCTAAAAGCAGCTGACAAGTCAACAAGCGAGGTCTGTCTAAACTAGACCTCCTATTTCCTAACTTGCCACAACTGTAGTGATAACGACCTTACATTCTAGGATCCAAAGGACACAAACGAAGACGCGAACTCCGGTATTGACGAAGTCTCCTTCGATCAACAGCCCGGATCCAACTTCGACATCTCCCAGCTCGTGAATGAAACGATTCCGCAACTACAAGCGCAACTACAACAGCTCTCCGTCATGCTCCAAAACCCAAACTTACCGATGCACGTCCGACAGCCGACAGAGTTCCAGTTCCAGCAGACCCAAATGCAGATGCAACAAGCCCAGGCGTTCGCCGCACTCGCTGCTGAGATGTCCGCGGCTGCTGCCGCCGCCACTGCCGCGCAAACTCAACAGCAACAGCAACAACAGCAACAACAACAACAGCAGCAGCAGAATCTCGCAAATGACAACCAAGGTTTCACTCCGAACCAGTGGCAGATGCCCTTCTCGAACCAACAACCCGCTGGATTAGATTCGGCATACCAGCGCCTGCCTGTGAGCAATAGACGGCGAAGCAACAAGCGTGACAGACCTTCCGATTTCTTGGAGATTGGAGGTGGTAATGCAGGAAACGGCTCAGAGGTGAAGATGGCGCGGTATTGGGAATAGATATGCACGTAGGTCACACGTTGTAAGATAGGACTCTGAAAGGGTTTTGGGACGAAATTCGCAGATAGTAGCTTCGTTTATATTATGCACACAACTCATGTTTTTTAATCAATGAAGAAAATATATATGATTGTCCTTGCCATCTACAGTATTACTATCCAAAAATATACAAGAGAAGAAAAGAGAATGCTGAGGCTTAGTAGAAAAGTTTTTAAGCCGCTACTGAAGCAGTCGCAGAATCTGAAGTCAGAGGACGTTGAATTGCATTCACTTTCTTCAGCAAAAGCTCCTGGTAGTTTTCCCAAGCAGCAATAAGCTAAACATTTTAAGTATTGTTAGTATCTCCCTTCCCTATATACAACGCCGGTGATGCTAACCTGCTTTTGCCGCTCAATCATGCCTTCCAAGAACGATTCCAATGCATCCTTAAAGTCCGTGATCCGTTCCTCCTCGAAGCGGGACATCTCGCTTTTGATCAGCTTGCCGCACTTCTCGAATTCTTGCTTCGCATCCAATGCTTTCCGCTCGGCCTATTTCAAGAAGGACGCGGAAAGGAGGGAAGAGGAAAGTGATTGTGAATTAGTAAAACAAAATATCCAGTCCATTAAATAAGTACCTCAGCTATCTGCGCGAACGAATGTCCCACTCGTTCCTGTGGTATCCGACCCTGGCTACGTGCCTTCTCGTGAACTTGCTTCACCCTACGCAGCTCGCCCTCCGCACTCTGCCATTGCGCATGGCACCGTACGCGTGCGGTAAACGCAAGCTAAATTTAAGGAAAATACCCAAACTAAGTCGAAATGATATATTAACGGAGGAAATTGCATGCATGCACATACCCTCACAGACCCAATAAGCCGCACATACTCCTCCGTAGTATTCATGAACGTCGTCGCATCCTCCAGCGCCTGTTCCTGCTGCAAGTCTTGCGCCTTCTTCTCTACGTCCGACATCACCGCCAACGAGTGCGACAGTTGTTTGCTCAGCTCCGACCCAGACAATTCGCCGATCGCAAGAGCGAACTCGCCTATCGCTACGGCCATTTCTATACCATAATGAAATGTCAGAAAAGAATATAATTGATGATATTGAGAGAACCTTACCTGAACGTTGCTTCGCCACAGTCTCGACAGCTTTCACCATCCCCTTCAACTGAGTTTCCAAGCTATCGAGGTATGTTCGCTTCTTGTCGAACCACTAAATAAGTAAGAAGTGACTGCGTCAGCGTACCCTGGCGTAGATCATCCAAGAAGAAAAGACAAGGGGACGTACATCGTCCATTTCGTAGAATCTCGGACCCGCTACTGCCTGTCCGATGCTCGACATCAAACCTCCGCGTTCCTGTGCCATCTCCGTCTTCCTATGCTTAATCTATACAACAACAAATATCATAACCGCGTCAGCAACAGTCTCAAGAGGTCGAAAAGAGTACAGCTAAACACTCACATCAAGCGCAAACGTATCGCTCTCCAAAAACATCTTCAAGTCCGGGTCGCGAGCCAGAACAGGGTGATTTGCGATCTTCCGTACGCACCGCTCGAGCGCCGCCCTGCGTTGCTGAACGAACTGCGCGTCAAACCGACCGAATGAGCTCTTCTCCGGCACAGGCGGCACAACAACTCCCGGATTGTTGAGCGCCAGCGTCTCGTACAGCCAGCGGAAGTCGGAGTAGCGTCGGAGGACGGAGAATTGTGATTTACTAAAGAGTGGGGATGAAGTCTGCAGTTCTCAGTTTAAGTCGGATCCTTGTGCTGAACATAATGAAAGCAATGGATGCACCTTGGTTTTCACGGTATAAAGAATATAAGGCCTGATAGGATCTCCGACCTTCTCTGGGTCGTCGACGGCAATGACGAACAGTGGCTGGAGAGAGGTATCTGCCTTTGTGTCTTTCGTTGTTTCCTATTCAACAGCCAGACAGATATCGATTTAGCGAGAACGAGCAAACACACATCACCCCACTCACCACATCGTTCTTACTCGCTACATCTTCTTCCTCAACATCTGCACGGTCTGGCTCACTCGCACTAGCATTGCTCGCAAAAGTGATACTAGCCGAGTCCTGCCACCCACCAATACTCTCGCCACCTAAGGCAAGGCTCGCAAACGATTGCGTGAACGACGGAGAAGGATAGTCCAGTGGGCTCACCACCCGACTTCCCGCAGAAGTAGAAGCAGCCGGACTCTTTTGCGCAGCGTGTTGCGCTGGATGGGAGGTGGGATGTGTTTGGTGCACATTAGTTTGCCTTTGCGACTCTTGGAGGATGGGAGGCAGAGACTGCACTGGTGACTGAGCTCTAGGTACAGGCGAGCGCACAGGAGAGGGTTCCCGAGTTTGCTGCAGAGAAGAGGTCGGAGTGCTCTCCTCCCTAGGCGTATTCGTATTACTGAGGTCCTCATCGGTATCCAAGCTCTCTCTGAAACCGGGGCTCTGTAGCCCTGGGCCTTGAAAGGTCGGGTGCTCCGGGGTTGTAGGTTCTTCCTCGTCTTCCTCCTGAAGTTGCAGAGGTGGACCTTCCTGGGCGTGCACGACGGTCTTCGTTTCTCCCTCACGCTGTTCTCCATCACCAAACCCAAAATCACTCTTCAGCTCTTGTCCATTCGCAGTTGCAGAGCCAAATTGCGCCTCGTCACCGAATGGTGCACCAAATCCCTCGTCACGCTGTTCGTGCTGGGTTTGTTCGCCGTAGCTCGCCCACGGGTCCGGTGAGCTCGAACGCGGTTTGTCAAATGGGTTGGCGAAAGGGTTGTCTTCCAATCCACGGGAAGAGGTGAGCAGATCATCGAAGCCGTCCATTATGTTGGCGATGAGGGTGAAAGTGAAAGTTAGAACGGTTTGAGTACGCGCACTCGAGCTAAAAATAGCATCAATGTTAAAATAAATTGCCAGTGTTAGCTCAAGACGATTTACTGCCAGTGAGTGAGCGAATACGCATTACTGGCACTATATTTGATTGCCAGAGTTGTAGTTATTAGATGGAAAGGCAATATACCTAAGCTTATTTATAGGTCAGTACAGGAGTTTAGTATGGCTGAATGTGTTTGGGGCTTCCAAATGCCCTGCCCGTATAGTAGTTCTGCTGCCTTTGTGTGCTAGAAACTCAGCAGAAGTCGAACTAGACGTGGTAGCAATGTTCGACAATTAGACAGAGACTTCGGGATCGTGCCTCGCGGTGGTTCTGCTACTAAGCCGCGTAGATCGCTTGTACTCGTCTTCGACGTGTGCCGCCGCATGTGGTAAACACTTGCAGGGGAACGTGAGATTGAGCCTGATATACATTTCATTGATAGTAACAGTGTCTATGACTGTCATAAATGTAATACTTTGCAGTTGTACAACTTGACTTCTAATGGACCTCCTCGGAGATCAGTTTTAGCTTTGACTCCTTTCTGGTGGCGCTGAGGCAGATGAGCAGAGCAAGAGCTGGGTCTGGCTTGTGATTGTCACCTGAGCTAATGATATATAACATGGATCAAAGCTGCTTGTGCTCGCAGTCAAATGCCACTACCATCAATCAAATCAAATAAAGAGAGGACATACTACACGTAAACGGTAGCGGATCTGCCGGAGATCATTGTATAACAGAACCCACGAGGCCTTCTTTCAACCTTCAGCACAATCACCAGCTTTTTTCTTTTCCCTCTTCTTTTCTTCTGAGCTTCCTTAAATTCTTCCTCTTCCTCCTCTCTTCTTCCTTGAGCCCCCAGTATCTCTTTCTCTCCGCCAACATCACCTACGAGACCAGCCTCCAGCCTTCGCATGCAGAAGATGAGACCCAGTCGGCTGCGCATGCAGACCCATCCCCAGCAGTCGTCCTCCAGCACCATAACAACACTCGGAGGTATACAGTTCCAACGTAGCTACAGACATCCTGAAAGGTGGACACGGATACACAGTAGCGAGACGTCTGAGGCGGACGCTGCTGTTGTTGGTCGCGATGGAGAGAGAGAGGGAGAGCGGAAGGACGGCGCGGATGCCGACACGGAAGTAAATCAACTCAACCCTGCAAACAGGTCAGTCCTCGTCGGCCGACACAACTCACTCATATAACCCCCATTGCTCACCCACCGGAATCCAACAATGACCTCTCCCTCCTTATCCACGCCTAATTCTCAAACTAACACTAACGCAAACCTTCCTTCTCCCTCTTCTTCGGACACCATATCCGACGACAGGTCATCGTACGAGCACCAGAAGACCGCTCTCGCCGCTGTCGAATGGGGCCTGCAGCATGAGTATCAGATCAAGGAGCTCGAGGTATGTCTCATTAACCTGTAATGAGTTACATTGAATTCCGGCGCTCATCATGCTATGCTCCTATCATTCCTAGGCAAAGCTTGCCAACGATCTGTCCAACTCTCGTGCAATACACAATCTCATCGTAGAGGCCCTGGCTAACCTCGAGGTTCGTCTTTCTCAAGCTCTTCGATACACTCAGTAGCAGTATCTTAACAATGACTTTCCCGTTCACCCCTTTGTTCTGCACTTCTAGGGCAACACCCAACGCGTCAGTCGCGCCCTCACTCGACATATTCCACACATACATTCCGAGCTGCACGGCGCCCTTGACCGCCTCGCAGAGCTCGAAGCTCGCTTCCCGTTAGTCCGAGAGCAAGTCCGCGCTGTTCAGCGGGCATATGAACAAGGCCGTTCCAAGGTATGCCTTCCTCTCCTCTTCCCTGTCTCTCAAGCCGAAGCTCATCTCCGAAAAACAGGCTCGACCCTCACCGCCGACCTCGAATGGACACACGCCCCACTCACCGAACGCCTCCACCGCAAAGCTCTTTACCCGCAGTGCCCCGGTCTCCACCCTCGAAGCCACCCTTACCCGTCTGGCCTTCCTTGTCGTCCTCATCCTATGCGCCTGGCAACTGGCCGGTGCACTCGATGGTGCCTATAGGGCTTACCGGCATAGGCTCGTATGGGGTGATAAGCTTATTTCCTAGGAGCGCATCCGTCTTTCTCCTTTCGTACATCGGAGAGACGGAAGGAAATGTTCTGGTGATCTTGCCATGTCCTGGCATTCGACCATGCAGTTCATCTCTCCTTCTACTCTCACATGGGCCAAACGCTCTCGGAAGTCCACTCATCTTTCCCAACATTAAACCACCTTTCACCACCTTTTTCGGCACCCAACACACCTAAATCTTCCCCTTCGCTGTACACGTGCTCGTCCTTCCTGTTCTTTGATCTCCGTTTACCTGCTGTCCCTCCAGCATCTAGGCCCCGTCTGTACGCCAAGACCTTCTCCAGTACCGCCTCACCCGGCTTCGCCGTTCACCCCTTCTTCCACTCTAACAACAGTTATCTTCGCCTTTCCCCAATGCACGGCCTCTCCTGCATCTGTAACATTATCCATCCTTTATCCATATCTTCATCGCATTCTCCAGTTGCTCACACAACGCATAACACATATATTCCTTCCATCTTCTGGTCTCCCTCTAATTTTCTTCGTCAAGAGCGTATCATATTCAATTCTTCCCCGACCGACTGCCACTCGTTACCCCTTCTAACAATTGTCATCTTTCGACGCAAATGGTTCATCCCCATAGAGAAGCTTGAACATTGTACAACGACTTACGTATGTAAATGTGTACGAATAATTCCTGATCAATATGCTGCTTTGTACGATGTATATGTAACCCTCGCTACTTTCGCTGTTTGTGTATGTGATCGAACGGTAAAAGACAAGATTGATAAATAAGTACGACTTGGCAATGATAGATCGCTGTCCTGCTCAGCTGAGTTCCTCCCTTAAACGGTCGTCCTGTGCGTCGACACTTGCCCCAATCATCATCACCTTTTCGAAGTTTCACACCTCAACCATGCTATTTGATTCACCTCATTTGCTTACAGTCAAAGGGCACTGGTCTGAATTATTGTGTCAACGTGAGAGCTTGTTTGTTTCTAAATTTTGACATTACTCCGCTCACCCTTTGCTCATATTAATTCTCTTCCGATTTCTTTCGTTTTCCATCTTTCCATTCCCTTGGACGAGTAAGGGATCTGTCGGTGAAGCTCGTCTCGTTATCCCTTGCATGTCGGTCTGAATTGCATGAGAATCATTCCAATTTTCACGGAGGCTGCCCCACTCACTTTTCGACCATTCAAGTTCACGTTTGTACTCTTCCATTCTCAAATAGTTGACTTCCAGTAATGGCCTGCCGGTGAACCTCTGCCAGTCATCAAGTCCTAACTTTTCACTTATTTCATTTCCCACCTTTTTAGCTGATTCATCCATTCCTGCATCCTTGAAACGGTAGAAAAGACTCCCGAGAGAATCCATGAGACGACTACCATACAGATCCGGATTTGCCTGCGCTAAGCCTCTGCAAATGTCCGTCAACTCCTGTGCCATAGCAAGAGCCTCCTTCGGGTTCCGTTCAACCGTGGTATCAATGGAGAAAACCGCGAGAAATGACGCAAGAAGGATACTAAACTCGTCCGGATTTTTCTTTGCAAGAACTCTGCAAATGTCCACCACCTCGCGGATTGTGGAAGAAGCCTCCTTGATACTCCCTACATGTTTAAAGTGGTCGGAGAGAATTCTGAAAGATAATACAAGATCATGATAATTCTCATCCGCGGTTTCTTGCGCTTGTGTTTTGCAGACGTCTACCGCGCATCGAATAGCAGCGAGAGAGTCATGATCCCTTCCTTCAGCATGGAAATGGGCAGAAAGATCTGCAAGAGATAATACAAGTCTGTGGTTAAACTCATGCGGGTTTTCCTGTGCGAGACTCCCGTAAAAGACCACTAATTCCTGAAGCGCAGCGAGAGAGTTCATGTTACTTTCCACCTCGCAGGGGTGAGAAACAAGACTTTGGAGTGACGAAGCGAGATCGGAACTGAATCTGCCTGGCATTTTTCTGCATGTATCCCCACGTAGCTCCATCGCCTCCTTCAGTGCAGTAGCAGAGTGGCCAAGCATGGATGCATCCTGGAGACAAGCGGAGAGTCGATCAAGAGATGACACAAGATTGCGTTCATATTTATCCGAGGTTTCCCAAAGCACAGACCTGTGAACCTCCACTACCGCCTGAATCGCAGCAATTGGAGAGACCATCTTTCCTACTTCATAGAAACCTATTTTGGAAGATTTGTTGAGACTTGAATTTCTCTTTCTCTCCCACTCCCTCTCCAACATTCGATCAATCTCGGTTGCTTCCTGACATACAAGAAGTGCCTCCTTCATCTTCTTTGCATCATGAAGAGTATTCGAAAGGTTTAAGAGAGCTTCGCAGACATTGGGCCACCCGTTTTCAAGAGGTCCTGTTAGAGTGATTCGACATAAGATTGCCTCCAGGATCGGATCGAGCGCTTTGTCCCTCTCCTTCAAGCCAGGGTCCCTGAGGTGTTCATAAAGTCCGCACAGAGTTGATGCATGACCTAGCCCGGATTTGCCTGGATTATTTGCAGGAAGTGCTGCATAGATAACTACGGCCTCCTCAATTGCGATGAGAGCCACCCCCATACGTCTTCGTTTACGATAACCAATTGATTTGTTGACAAGAGATAGCACAAGGTCAGACCTGAACCCATCAGGGTCTGTACTAAACAGCTGTCGAGAGATATCCACCGCTTCCTGAAGTGGAACCAAGGACTCATCCTGCCTTCCCAGGTATACGAGAGCACTCGACAAATTAAGCATTGATGACGGAAGATTGATCCTAAATGCTCCTGGCTTCTCCTTCAACGGCGTTTCCTGACTTGCAGAGGTAGATCCCCCCATCGTCCGTTTATCAACGAGGTGTTTAGAAGGATGTCCAAGCGGTGAAAAGTTGTTGTGGCTGCTGAATTTAACTTCCCATGTCCGGTAGATATTGATACGGAGTCTCAAATACTCCTGAATCGCGTCAAACAATTCCTCTGTCTTTCCTATGACACTGAGACATTCACAAAGACTATCAAGAACTAACGCAAGGCGGAGCTTGAGCATTGCAGTATTGGACAGTCCTCGATGTATATCTGCCGACTCTCGTATTGCAGCAAGTGACTCCTTCATCTGACCTGCGTCACGGAGATCAATTGAATGATGAAAGAGAGATGACGCAAGACCGGGCAAAGCTTTGTCTGTTTCCAATTTCGCCAACTCTCGGTACATTGACACTGCTTCCCAACTGACAAAGAGGGCCCTTCCCGCCTTGCCAGCATCACGAAGGTAGACAGAAAGATCAGCGAGAGATAACGCTAGATCACATCTGTTGCTTTGCGGGTTTGCATGAAATAAAGTCCTGCGAATGTCCACTGCTTCTTGAAATACTTCCAGAGCTTCCTTTGCATGCCCACCTGCACGGAGACAGACCGCACGGTCTGAGAAAATTTCGGGTGTGAGTCTGTTTGGACTTGTTTCAACCTGTGCTTGGCTTGCCACAGAATCATTTAGCTTTGATCCTTGAGTCATGTCATAGCAGTATGATTCGACTGCATCACAGTATGATTTGACTGCGTCATCAATATCCCGAAGGTCAGAAGTCCATAGACTCGTTGGCCTGTTGAACGGATCCGGAAATGGAGATCGAAGTGTCCGGATTGAGTCTCGAGACAAAATCCCTAGGCCGGATACTATGCGCACCCCGGAAAGAGGAGATTGTACGCGATAAAGTAACTTGTCGAACATGATTCTATAGCAATTGTTAGGCGAATTTGAGAGGTCGAAACTGTTCCAGAGACTGGTTGGCCATTTCCATGACTCCCCCACCATGCCATTGTGATCCAGAGGATCAGAAGTGTTGATAGAAGAATTTGATAGATTTTTGCTGTTATCTACGACGCTGGTTGGTAATTCCCCTGAGCGAATGAAAATTGCTCCTGATGGTGATATCTCCGTAGCTGAAGAAGGGTGTCAGTATAGACTGCAATGTATGAAGCAATTTCGTACATACTGATTGTAAGGTTATCAAACCTCAAAGACTTATTGTCTTCGCCTCTCACCAACCTTTTTCCGCTGGCTATGAACTGGAGAGATAGATATCCAAAAGGATTCCCATAGTTAAATATTTGATTTTAAGCAAATTGCTCGTAGAACGAACCTCCTGTATGGCAATCACATTGTCATCATGAAGAAGCACCATGTCACCATCCAGCTCCTGTAAAATTGTTCATTAGGAACAGAAGCTGGGTAAATGCATACTGATCATCAGCTGACCTTCAGTAGCAGCTCAGATACCATCTCGTAAATATCCAGATTCTAGGGAAAATTGAATTGAATATAATGCCTTATTATAACATTACAAAAAATACCTTCATGTGGGGGCGTCCTTCTGGATGGTTGATATCACTGAGAGAATAAGAATCATCGAAATCATCTTCGTCTCCACTATTGTCTTTCTCCATTTGTAGATCCAAAAAAGCATCGCCATCCCTAGCCTGCGGAAGGTTGTCATAACCAGCAGCCGCCCGCATCTTCGTAAGGAGCCGGAGGCGTAATATGATCCTCCAACCTCGCAAGAATACACACTGGTTTTTCTCTGGGGAATTTTCCACGTGTTCGCGCATCTGGTCCTGACATGGGCCGCACCGAACTGGGACAGATACATGGTCTTCCCAGCTTCCCCACAATGAAAGTGATGCAGAAACTGACTGAGAAGTATCGCCAATGGTAAAAGTGGCTTCAGCACTCCCAGACGACTCAGTGGAAGTTGCAATAGCCCATGCAGATGTAAGGTCGTATCCTGTCACCAGAATCATATCTTGGACGTCATACTGGCCAAACTTTTGGACAAAGAAGGCGTGCCAAGATTCATAGTTCTTTCGCATAATATCCCCAAGCTTCTTCCGATGCAAAGCATTGATTTTTTTCGTCGGTTTTGCAAGGAGAAGAGCAGCACCTTGCCCTTTATCGAAGGAGAGTTGTACACGTGATCCAGCTTGAAGAACCGACAGTCCCCTATATATATTTCATATAGAACAAGAATGTGTAAAAGATGTAAGCATTGGTAGAATATCCCTTGAGGTAACATGGACCAACGTTTGAACGCTTACGCCCCCACTAATTCCTACACGTCGAACGGATGAAGATTTTTGGCATTCTACCAGTGAAGTTCCGGGGACCTCTTCTTTAAGCTCGCTGTCTGCAAGCGGCTTAAATCCATCAGGTGTACCGCGTTTGTTGATTGCTTCTCCTTCTCCGTGAAAGATATTGAAGATACGAATGAAGTGACCGTCGTCAAGAACGAATCCTACATCCCCGATGCAGACGTGCATTTCGCCCCTAGGGTCAGGCTCCCATAGAGGGTATCCTTGGTCAATCATGTAGAGCTGCTCGTGGTATACTTCCTTGGGAGTCTTTGGAGCGGGATTCGGCATGATACTGAGTAGAAGGACTTGGACGTGTTGGTGATACTGAATAGAAGGACTCGGATGTGTTGGTGATCCTGCTCGTCAAGACCACACCACTATATAATAGAGCGGCCCCTGCTTCAAACATTTCCCACCAGTAAGCGCTAGCAGATGGGATTCTAGAGACGACAAGGGCCACATCAGTCGTGAAGGTGAACTCTATTGCGTTTACATCTTTCGGTGCGTTGAGTAACTGAGTGCCACCTTGTAAGTTAAGGCACACCTTATAACCTGGAACGCACTCACGAGCAAGCATGGGAATGATCTTTCCATATTTCGCCACCATTGACAGCATAATCTCTGTATTCATCATCTCGTGACTGCTCAACGTGTTGATAAAACAACCTTATTGCCGCACTTTTCGAGATGGGATAGGACGTATATTGAGGCCTACGAAGAAGTACGCTTGAGTGCTGAATCTTAAGCATGGGTCACGCAAAGGAAGATGCAATCATGGAGGAGTGACGAGTGAGCAGAAACCAAAATCTTGACAATTAAAAAACAAGGGCACACATACATGTTCAAGTTTCCCACTAAGGTGATCAGTCGAAATTTGTGAAAATGCATTGCGTCTTTTTCTAATCCACAGGACAGAGCAGAGGCTCCAACTTGAATGCGAAAAAAAGCGAAACGATGGACGTATGTGCAGAAGGAGGCAGAAGTTTACCGTACTATGTTTGCATAGCACAAAAGAAATCAAAGAGGAACGAGATGATGATAGTATTCCATCCTTGCGTCGAGGGTACACAGTGCAGAGGGTGTTATCGAAAGGCCAGCGGGGATTTATGGTCCGGGTAGTAAACTTCTGGTAATAAATGAGATAAGGAAGTGAAAGAAAGACAAGAAAGACTGGGTCTGCAGGGAAATTGAAGTACGAAAGTCCCAGTTACATGTCAAAAGTCAGGTAAACGAGAAGAAGATTCCCCTTTCTTGTCGCGGATCGCTCTCGAGCCACGATCGGTTCATCATCATCCACGCCATCATCCTCGGCGTTACCGTACGCAGACACCTTTCTAACAGTGGACTCGGCTCCATACAGCTAGCCTCTCCTCCGTCCCGCCCCATGCCATTCAGAATGCTACTGCGAGCCCGCCGCAGAAACCGCCATCTACATACGACTTGGCGCGTATCTCGTCCCGCCTGCGTCAGTCATACATGCGCACAGATACCGCATCACTCCTCTACTGATTTCCGTACCCAGAAGAGATAGTTGCACTCCGTCGTGAATGGTACTCCCCTCGGAGCGAGCTCCCATGTAGCCCTCCATGGGACATACAGGAGTCCGCGCACCTCCGCCTCGTTTCTCACCGGCTGGCCGGCGTACGAGCGTGTTATCCATGGGCGCCCCTGCTTCACCGACTCGCCAAGTTTCGGACTTTGCGGCGAAAGCGGATTAGAGAAAAAATCAATGAGCTCGTCCGGTCGAACGTATTTTGCGTACGTGTGCGTCCCGGGAGTGACAAGCCGCAGAGCGTGCTCCGCTGCGAGGATGGTGAGGAGGTATGCGAGTGGTGTACGGGAAATTGTTGAGAGGAAAAGGTGTCCACCAGGCTATGCTCCAGAGTTTAGCTCGGCACTGTAATGTACTACCGAAAGTAAGGAAAACCGCGTACCTTCACAAGTTCAGCGCATGTCCGTAGGAACTCTGCAGGCCGATCGACGTGCTCCAGGACTTCCAACGCGCAGACAGCGTCAAAGCGTGTGTCTTCCTCTACTAACGATTCGGCAGGGACGTGGCGGTATGCCAGGCGCTGTGGGTCGGATAGGTACGGATCGTGCGCCGCGTGGACGGAGGCGATCTTGATGTTCTCGGGAGACGCGTCGATTCCTAGAGTCCGCGCACCCAAGCGTGCAAGGGAGGAGGAAAGGAGACCCCCTCCGCACCCAATGTCCAGTATACTCTGCCCTGCCAGAGGTCTACTCGAGCCTTCCGCGACGCCTCGCTGGCGCAGATTCCGAGGCTCGTTCCGCGTCTCGAATGTCCACTCCGGCTTGTCCGCGCTCGTGTCAAAGGCAGCGGTCTCGACGATCTTGTCCCGAATGAAGGAGACGCGAGCGGGGTTCATGCGATGCAGGAGAGCGAACTCTGATCCTGGACGCTCGTCCCACCAGTGGGCTGAAAGTTGGGAGAAGTGTGCGATCTCGTCTTCATTGATGGATGAGGATGTTGTCGCGGTGGATTGAGTGCAACGAGTGGTGGAAAATGTGCGGCGGTGTTGAGAAAGAGAGAGCTGATGTGTACGCTTGCCGGCGCAAGCCCTTGGGGAGCGTGATACAGCTCTTAGTGCGCTAGAACTGTTGAACGAGGTACTTCAGTCAACTTTCAGATGAAAGCTCCTTTCTTCATAGAAAATAATTAAGAGCTACCTCATGAAAATTGAACAAGATAGGTGTCCAGACGCTGATTTATGATGTGGAGAAAAGGCAGAGGTATGTACTAAATGATTCAAGGAGAGTCTGAACCCGATAGCAAGAGAGGACAGGCATGTGCTAAAAATACCGAAAAATTGTCTAAATATAGAGGTAGCACTTCAAGTTATACATACTTGAAGCAACACTACAATGCATAAAGAATTCTGCAAATGCAGTTACTGTACACAGTGCGTATAAGGTATGTATAAACTATCTAACCAATGACTAAGTGTACGACCGGACTTTGGAAAACCAGAATGGCCGTTCATTCTTCAAGGCTAACGGAATAGCTTCCCCGGTGCCCATATTCACCGACTCATAACTGGCAAAGTCGAGTTTATTCCATCTGTGAATCATCGTCATTAGAAAACGACAGCGCTAAGTGTGTGAGAGTATTATACCTGCCGGTTGGTCGAGAGCGGAGAGTTAAAGTCATTTGAAAGGTGTATTTGTTGTTCACGCCGCCTGGGTCAGATAGCTCTGTAATGAATACGGTAGTGCCGTGCAATATCCATGTGCCAATCATCAGGCCCTACGAAGACGTAACGATGAATATTTCGAATTTCTCGCCATTGGTATATACTAACCTTCATGCGGAGTGTGGAATCAAACGTCGGAACGACCAGATGGGGCGGCATGTCCTCGTTTACTTGAAGTGACAGGACCGTTCCGTCGGGAAAAAACCGCCTGAGCGTGGATATAGGGTTAGATGGAGGAACGACAACTGGAAGAAGAGCTTACAGGTATCTATGATACGTGATGAGATGGCTAACCTTATGATAGGATTAAGGTCAGTCACGATATCGGGCGATACTAAACAACATACCGAGACCCATCTGTTCTCGCTCAGGCCTTGACGTCTACATCTCAGCATATCAAGAAAGTCAGTCTGAGATAGAGATTGTAGATAAATCATGGGCTAACACGTAATGACAGACGGCTATGTAAACGCCGTCGAATCTAAGGCGAGGGTGTTCTATAAAGACACGCCTAAAGTCGCACATGTATTGCTCCGCTAAAGTCGAGATGCTGAAATCCTCCGGAATTTGAGGGTAGATGTATGTCTCTTGCACTAGTTCTCTACACATTCATTGTTATAAGTTGAGTTCTCTTATCTCGGATGAAAGAGAACTCACCTCCAAATCGAAGAATCTAAGGATAGAAGCCTCGCCTTCCTATCGACAGCAGCAAATCTCTCAAGGGAAGTGGTATCAAGGGTCTTCAGAATTAGGACTAGCAGCTCGTCTGGAAGTAGGCGCAAGGGAACACCTAATTTCTCGTCTTCAGGCTCGAATTCCAAGGTTGAAGGGAAGGATGATATGATCTCTGCCAAATTGCCCGTAACCGTTGTCTTGGAAGACGGCAAGGACAGGCGCTTGACACTCTTGGCGAGGTCAGCTACGTGCAGGTCTATCGAAGCCCTCTTGCGTTCCCGTGAAGTCTCCAGAGAGGCTAGCGCACTCAGACGGAGTTCTTCAGTGTGATAAGCCTTGTCCACATTCGTATCGAGCCTGAACGCCTGTCGATACAACCGGAGCGCCTCATCCATGTCACCAGCCTGTTCAGACTGCATTGCAGAGCGATAAGTCTCTATTGCTGAGATGAGATGCTTGGATGTGTGCTTCGAGCTGTGACCTGAGTAGTGAGCACGCGTGTAAGCCGGTGTAACGACTGGTGGCGAGCTCGCGGACGAATGAACTGGGACATAGCCAGTAGGAGCTGTTGGGACTGCGGGAGTAGGAGTAGCTTTCACAGCAGTGTCTTGTGAGCTAGATGAGCTGATAGCTGCACTGGCTAGCGCTCGCTGATTCACTTCAGCCTTCCACTGCTCTCTGAAGCGTGCGAGCTCAGTGTCACTGTCCGCGACATCCGACACGTTATCAGGCGTAATCCCAGTCATAGTTATGATAAGAAATGGGAAGAATAAAGACGGTATAGCAGGCAGCAGTCGGAGCTTAATGAGTCATGGGCATGGTACGAGGATGTGAAGGCAGAGACATCTGAATGAGTCCGCTGCATAATATGTGCATAAGATGACGTAATAAACGGGAAGCGTGTCCCATAGTATGGCCACGCTCGACGTTCCCAACGACGTTCAATACGGTGACGCCATCTCCTCTCCCCTTCGCATTCTTTTTGCTCAGCAGCTCGACATGGAGAGCAACAAAGATGAGGCTATCAAATGTCTGTCGATAGCTCAGCGCTACCGTGACCAGGGCAACTATGCTTCCGCACGCAAATTCTGCCAGAAGTCAATCAACCTGTTCTCCACTCCTGAGGCTCTAAGGATGCTCGAAAAGTTGACTGAACTCGAGAACCCTGGTCCGCAGAATGGCGATGCGAGTGCGGAGTCGACATCAGCGGAGACACATCCTTCTGCATCAGGAGCACACCATAGGCATACGAACGCATCAGCGTCGTCTTCTGGATCTTCAAAAAAGGCAGCTAATGGAACGGCTAGCGGAAGTGGAGGAGAGAAGAGGGATTTCACGCCTGATCAGCTGGCTCTTGTGAAACGGGTGCGGTCGTGCAAGGTCACGGAGTACTATGAGATCCTGTCGGTGAAGAAGGATTGTGAAGAAGCTGAAGTGAAGAAGGCTTATCGAAAGGCATGTCCATTACTATACTTGAATTTTATTATGGTGTGCTTATTGGATTGCACGATTTCTAGCTCGCTCTACAACTTCATCCTGATAAGAACGGTGCTCCTGGTGCGGACGAAGCGTTTAAAAGTCAGTATTATCTTGTTCGTCGATGCGATGTTCGAGTGTTTGACTATTGCTGCATCATTGTTCCAAATTAGTGGTATCAAAGGCTTTCCAAGTTCTCTCAGGTATGCTTAAGCTGCTGGTCGAACTGTTTCTTTCACGTACCAACGTTTTCTAAAGATGCCGATAAACGAGCCGCATTCGATAGACATGGGTCTGATCCTGAGTCACGCTTCGCTGGCATGCAATCAACCAGTACCAATGGTCGTGCAGGATTCGCTCAGCATCCGTTTGCTGCGTTTGACGACGAGCTTAGCCCTGAGGACTTGTTCAATATGTTCTTCGGGGGTGGTGGAATGGGCGGTGGAAGTCCGTTCGGTGGTCCTGGTATGTTTTCCGAGTATTATTTGCTTTCGTTTGATGTCAATAACTTACTTTTACCAGTCTTCAGTGCTTCTTTTGGACCCGGTGGCTTCCGGACTACACGGGTCAACATGGGCGGAAGACGAGCTCAGCCCCAGGCACGACAAGGACCGCAAGAACCTATGTCCTTGCGGACTGTCCTCACGCAGCTTGCACCTCTCATCCTTCTTTTCGTCTTCACCTTCTTATCCGCCGTCCCCAATCTTTTCGGTTCTTCTGGAACGCCTGACCCCCGGTATTCATTCACTCCGTCAACGAGGTTCAACGCGGAACGGCAAACACCAAATCTCAACGTCAACTATTTTGTCAACAAGGCAGAGTTCGAGACACATCCTATCAGCGAGGAGCTGGCAAAAGTGGCAAACGGGAAAAGCGATGGTCGGACAAGTTTGTTGAATCGGTTTGAAAGGAATGTTGAGCAGACGTACATGGAGCAGATCTACATGTCATGCCAACGTGACCAAGAACGTCAACAGCGACGGAAAGAGCAGAAGATGGGATTTTTGGGAATTGGTGCGGATTTGGAGGGTATTAAAGCTATAGATGCCGAAAAGATTCCAAGTTGCGAGGAACTAAGAAGACTTCGAAATCGATAGTTAACACTTCCCCATCTATCTCATTATCTTATTTACACGCATAACTAGCTTTCTCATTAGTTTAACGCTTGATGTTGGTATGTATGTTGCCTATATCTGCTAATTTATACGTAGTGTTTGGAAATAGCAGTAGAGCAGCTGTTCCGAAATATCCCATGCGCGTGTCGATATCACCCGAACAGACTAGTTGAGAGGTGCAGCACGACGGAAGATACTAAGAAAGTTGCTGATTGATTAGTGTGCTAGACGAGCAACGTCTTTTGCGTGGATTACAGGTTGGATGCACAAACGAAACGGCCAATCTATGTCCAAATTCTTCCCGTTCATGCGGATTCCGCCTGCCTCTGCTTCTCCAACTTGAGATAGAACTCCTCCTGGCGTTGGACTGCAGAATTTCCATTAAGTTAGTAGCCTAATGAAGAGCCTGGGTACTTCAGCATACCGTGCTTTAGGTGGTAGCCATACCTAAAAGAACCATGCGTTAGCTGCATGGACGAACGATACCGTATGAATGAATGGCTTACCAGTAAGCGTAGCCAGCGCCAACTCCAAGGCCGAGGGCCAGAGAAAGGTCGAGCCACAGCCTCTTCCTGAGCTTTCCGGTAATGGGAGCGATTGGCATGGTGGCAACGTCGAGAGCGGTGGTGAGATGGTGTGGTTTGAGAGGAAAAGAGGAGAGAGTGGATGAGGCAGGGACAAGGCGCGAGAGGCCGATCTGGCAACAAAGCCAAACAGTGACGGAGTCGTCTTGCCCTTACAAGTCGTGCTCGTTCCGTCCTGCTCTTGTACACAACCGCCGCCTGCCCTCCGCCTCGTTCCTCCCAATTACACGACGATCTACTCAACGTGCTCATCTAGAGCGTGTCTTGCGCCTATATTAACCCTTTCGTCGCCGCTGCATTAGCAATCTCGTCCATCATCACACACCCTTCGCCCTCCCATTGTGCTAACAACTCCGCATCTACAATACCCATTCCCTCTCGCACAATTCCCTCAGATCAAATACTATCAAATGGATAGCGACGCGTCGGGCTCAGGTGGCTGGCGATTTGCGCAGTGCTTTGGTGACAAGGGAGAGGTCGAGGACATCACCGAAGGTAAGCTATCCCTGTCCGGTCATGCGAACGCGATCTTCGCTCTTCTAACCTTATACTTTTGCAGCGGATATCATATCAACCGTAGAATTTGACTCCACAGGCAACTATCTAGCGACTGGAGATAAGGGTGGACGAGTCGTGCTGTTTGAACGAAACGAATCGGTGAGTGCGGTATCACTGCCCCAATGCGGTGACGGTGTGGCATATACCTGCCTATACCCTTCCTAGCATCTTCGATCTTACTCTGTTTTATTGGAATCACAGAAAAAAGGCTGCGAATACAAGTTCTACACCGAGTTCCAATCACACGAGCCAGAGTTTGACTACTTGAAGTCCTTGGAGATTGAAGAAAAGATCAATAAGATCAAATGGTGCAAGCGCCAGAACTCCGCACATTTCCTCTTATCAACGAATGGTACGTCGAATAACTGTGTATAATATGTCTATCTTACCCTTGATATAGACAAGACCATTAAGCTATGGAAAGTCTTTGAGCGATCGTTGCGGGTTGTGGCGGAATCGAATCATCATGATGGACAGCGACAGCTCCCGCCACCCATAAGCCCTGACGCGCTTCGTTTACCTCGGATGCTAGCGCAGGACAGCATCGTCACAGCTGTTCCCCGCAAGGTCTATTCGAATGCGCACGCATATCACATCAACTCGATATCCATCAACTCGGACGGCGAAACATACATCTCTGCGGATGACTTGCGGGTAAACTTATGGAATCTTAATATCAGCGATCAGAGCTTCAGTGCGTAGTGGCTCGCTCCTGACGAGCTTGTTTTGTTAACATTCGACTTATAGATGTCGTGGATATCAAACCTGTCAATATGGAAGAACTAACGGAAGTCATCACAGCCGCGGAGTTCCATCCTTCGCATTGCAACCTTTTTATGTACTCAAGCTCAAAGGGCACAATCAAACTGGCGGATATGAGAGAATCTGCTCTCTGCGATCGGCACGTAAAGCGTAAGTGATAGACATTAATATATGTCAAATTGGATTGACATGACGCAATCATTGTGTAGTATTTGAAGAGGAAGAGGACCCAACGACAAGATCATTTTTCTCGGAAATCATCTCATCGATTTCAGACGTGAAGTTTAGTCATGACGGAAGGTACATATTGTCACGCGACTACCTATCGTTGAAGCTGTGGGACGTCAATATGGAATCAAAACCACTAAAGACGATCCAGATCCACGATCACCTTCGCGGGAAGCTATGCGATCTATATGAGAATGACTGCATCTTCGACAAGTTTGAATGCATGTTCAGTGGCGATGGCTCGCATGTAATGACCGGGTCATACCACAACTACTTCCGAATATTCGATGTGGAGACTATGAACGACGTCGTTCTACAGGCTGACAAGTCGGCGTTCAAGGCGAAGAAGATGGGCGTACAGGCAATTGGCAAGACCGGTCTCCAGAAGAACGGCGTGAAGCCAGCGGGAGTGAAGGACCAGATGAACCTGGAGACGTTAGACTTCAACAAGAAAATACTACATGGTAGCTGGCATCCTCGGGAAAACACGATAGCTGTAAGATAATGTCGGCCTGCACTATCTACATCTTACTGATTAATTCCTTTGTATCGATAGATCGCAGCGACAAACAATCTTTTCCTGTACAGTGCGGCATAACCTATCTAAATTTTCCGCCCTGGATGGCGTCCGATCTCCTCTTATCCCCCGTATATACACCCATCCTCACCACGCCCTGGCTCCATTTCTTCCCTTCGCGCACGGCTTAGACGTACAGTTCACATCGCCGGAGCAGCTGTTGGAAGTTCCTCCCTCCCTCCTCTCCCTATATTCTCCTACACCACGCAGCGACTGTATACTATAACTACCGTACATACTCACGACCAGAGCAGACAGATTAAAGGCAATGAAGAAGAATAGCTTTAAAAGAATCCATCCAATATTTCACTTCTCTCCAATCACCCATTTTTCTCAAAAATCGGACTGTTCGTAATAAAGGAGAAGTAATGAATTCAGGACTTTTGTATTTAAATTGGGCATACAGTGTTTTCCTTTCTCTTTTTGTGCGTTTGTGCTGCTCTAATGTGCTGCTCTAAGTGCTGACAAGAGGCCAGGGATTTCGTGTGTGAAGCTATGACGTCAGTGTCTTCAGGTTTACTCTTCGACTTCTGCAACCATCATTGTTCTTTCTTTACTACATCCATCATCTCATTACACTTCTTCGTCTCTATTTTTGTGACTTCACAAATATGAGATCTCAATGGTCCATCCAATGCGGGAACGACGAGAATGTCTCTACTCGTTTACCATCGATGCACTCAAGTTCTCTAGCTCCTCCTCAGCTGTACCGACTTGAAGGGGGGGCCAGTAAACAACCTTCGTCTCTCCCGCCATCCTCACCACTACCTTCCTCGCCGAAAGCTCTATGCTCCGATTTTGATACATGCAACAATGACCCATTTGGTTTCTTGGCTACAGAGCGAAAACTAAAGCAAGAACGCCCGAGAAAGGTTCTGCAACCGAAGAGAATAGACCAGAATACATCTTGGGCATCTCAGTCGTCTATACCCCAAACTAGGAAACCTGCGGTAATGTCCTTTGACAAGTCTGATTCAGATAGCGGAAGAGAGGCGTTTGCAACTCCGAAACATAGGAAGAATACGAGCCTACCTGCTTCTGATGCTGGTACAAGCTTGATTCAGAATCAGAGAGAAAGCATTCCTCAGGGGCGGACGAAACGAGCTCGGAAAGGCAACTCTCCTAGTCTAAGCCCTATTCCGTCTACATTGCAATCAAAGCTGGGAGGCACGGTAACTTCGGAGGCGGTACAGGTCGAACTGCCAAGCGAGAATGCAGCAGAAATTACCACTACGAAGAATCGACGACATTGCGCTCTGACTACGGATGAGCTGCTGGAACGCTTGCCACATCATCCTGCCCGACGTCGGGTCCCAGGAAGGAAAAAGGCTAAGAAGAATGACCAGCCGAAGACACAGTCTAAGAAAATAAAGCGTCGTCGTATGGGCACCACAGAAGGTAGACCGCCGGCGACTGACTTGAAAGGTGAGGTGATCGACGAAAGGGAAGGAGAATCCTTCGTCCTTGATGACGAAGAAAGGGAGGCGAGCGTTTCCTATCAATTATTTCCTGCAACGCGCTTATATATGTATTCTAGAAGTATACATCCGAGAGAGCGGAAAGGATAAAATACTTCAAGAACCTAGACTCCTATGACATGGCCAAGGAGAATGTTTACATCATCTAAATTCTCGCGCAAATGCGTAATCATTGTTCATCGGATTGTAAGTTACAGCTGAGGTTGGCCGCAACAGATCATGTCGTACTGTCATTTCCCTCGGAACCTATAAAAATAGAGCTTATTGACGATCATTCCCGTCCCCGATGTGCTCCCAGATATGGTAGGACTACTATCAAGCGAAGTGAGGAGAGATCTGCATCAACAACTTGAATTTGAAGGCGGCACTAGAAGCTAATATACAACCCAACCGATGATGCATCAAATCACTGGGGGTGATCGGATATGACTGTCTGGAGTTACTGAATGTGAGTTGATCACACATTTGTTAAAGACATGAAAACTCATTGCACGAATCCCATCCCATCGCACTGAATATAAAGGTCAATTTCAAGTAATATTATTCCTTCAGCACAGCCACGGGCGCTCACCGGTCATCGACGGAGCTGGCGCTACACCGCCGCCCTTATGCGGTCCGCAAGGAAACCCATCATGATCGATGAGAGTTCATCCAGTGCTACACAATCGCAATGCACTTGCACAGGAACTTACGGTTTTGATCTCTAAAGCAGAAAAGCTGTTCTTTCTCGCCTACTGAGCCGCACCCAGTAACCGGCGGCGATAGTAAAACAGTCACAAAAGCTCGATTTTACGTCGTTCTTTGGGCGCCTGGTTTAATTATTTCAATAACTTGATCGCCCCCAAATGATGGCCCTTGAAGCGGGAGTGAATGAGGGTATTTAACTACCGTGCTATCGTATTCGACTATCGTCCTTTCAAGTTAAACCTTCGCTCCCCCCAGCGCATCTTTCCTCTCGCCTCTGGCGAGGCAGGCTCGAGCCTGTGGTGCACGATCAAAGAACTTCATCGCTCCCTACTCTTTAGGACATCCGCTGCGTTTTTTGGCCGTCTGGAGGTGGAAATGGATAAGATTCTTGAATCCTACGAAAGCACGCTTAACATATTGAATTGGACTCGTTATTGCGGTTGTCAGTGCGTATTACTAGATATCTCGTCCTATTCTAACGATATCTGCAGTATCTGCCGTGGTCATCATTCTCTACGACTATTGTAAGCACCCCTTTATAAATCTGTTTTGAAATATTCTCCGACTTAAACTTCATAGTTATCACATTTGATGGAGAGTGGGAGCTTATCTGGGTAGGTGTTCTGAGTACTTTCTTCGTATATTCGCCTTCATCTCGTGCAAAGAAATCACAATGGTCGTATGGGAAGGGACTTTTCCTCATTGTAAGCAATTTTTATTTTCCCTACAGTATATATTAGTAATTGAAGGTTCTAATCCTCAGAGTCGCTATACAAATATCGGTATAGCAATGTGCGTGCACGAGAGCTGTCTGACTGAAGGAGACCCTATTATGTGAAAGAGCTGACCCTCTTATCCTAATAGATACTTTGCGATTTGTAAGTGTTTGTACAAATTGCGAACTCTGTTTTATTGCCAACATCGTCAGCTCTTTTTGACCCTAAGATTTCCGATGAAGTAAGTGAGACAAAAACACGCAGATATTTGAATCTCATTTTCAGTGATAGCTGTAAGCTCGATGTCCTTTATGTTTATGCCAGAATTCTGAGGTGTATGACCTGGGGCATATCTTCTTAGTTGTGAGTCAGGATGAGTCTACATGTTTTCCATAGCTTACGAATGCTCCCAGGCCTCTCATTCTTACGAGCTTTACCATACCTGGGGATCGTTTCTTCCTCCATTACTGAGCGTGAGTGTATTAGTCCCGCTTTCTGTTGCGTGAAATCTCATCACTCTTACAAGAAAGTTATCTCACAACTCCGTCTATATGCAATGTATGGCCAGAGCAGAAAGGTGGTTATGATTACGGGGATATCATTCGCTATCACGAAGTTATGGATTTTCATTCAGGCCGGATTTTTTGCAGCAGAGCTTGAAGGTGTGCTATATCCTTATCTCATCATTTCTACCGGTGTTACCTATTTACCTTCCGTCCATTTTAGTTACTTCGACCCCTCTCCCTGGGACACTTATGCACTTCTGCGTACAGCTCAATACTTGGCCATTTTACTATTTATACTGGACACCGCTGCTTTTCTTTGAAACCCTTCTATTTGCGCTTGCCATCTTCAAGGGGTATACGTGCATCAAAAGCGAGGATAAGCTGATAGCCTGGCACTTAAACCGAACTATGAACATTCTCGTCAACGACTCTATTTGGTACTTCCTAACGTCAGTATTTTTCTTGTCCTTCTCTCTTCGGTCACGTGAAATTTATCGAATAATGATTAGCATCTTTACGGTATATTCTACGAACGCTATTGTGTCAAATATACAACACGTCCGTCCGTCCCATCCGTCCCGTCTAGCCCAATAACTCACTCATTTGTCTATAGCAACGTCTGCAGGTGATTCCAGAAGGGTTCTCTGTTGCACTTTCAAGCGTCGTGTCCCAACGCCTCATCCTAAACGTTCGATCATGCCTGGGTGCTTCGGAGTACTATAATCACTATAGCGCCGTGGCAGAGATAGTAGAGTCCGTGACGGCGATAGGCAGTCCTAACCCACCGTTGGAACACACCAACAACGTGAAGGGAACCAGACATTTTAATGCACCATTTGCAAACTCGCATAGTCACCAGGCGAGCGGTAGTGGTAGCCCCCCTTCAACATCGGGATCAGAGACACAATGGCTAATAGGCACAGAAGATATCCTGACGGGGGTTATGATGAAAAATTTACGATGCCTAACGAATACTAGTAGTACAAAACAACATTCTTCTGCTGTATAAACTAAAGTATTCCTCTGAGCACGGAAGCAACCAAGATACGCGGGACTTATTTATGAAAACATTTGACATGCCGGTAGCCTTTTTTTGAGCCAGTGAGAATAGTATACTTAATTCTGCTGACCAATGATGTGCACTGAAGTTCGAGCGATGGTTCGGCACCTCGGCGTGCCTTTGGCAGTGCGCGCCACGAATTCGTCGCCGGTCATCAACGGCGTCGCTGCGTTTGCGCCTTCATCATCCATTCTACCATGCCATCTTTGCTATCTGCTTGTGTCTCACAGCGGGAGGGAATGATTCTGGTACAACATAATACGGATTGCTTCAAGGACGATCAGCTCTTTCAACGTCAGTCCGAGCAACTTATAGGCGACTGGGAGTGCACGGACATGTACTGAAACATTGATGGTTGATCAAAGGCTATTCATGTGCGCTGAGACTAAATAGTACTAGTTCGAGGGTCTTCCATTGCTCGAAAACTGTGTCCGGCTAATGGTGCGCAAGAGGAGCTATATAGCTAGCGATTGATCGGATCAGCACTTGTCTTCTCCCTCTCAGTGCAACTTTGCTCCCGCCTATTCTGAGCCTGTGATTGCCAGTTTGCGAAAGGTATTCTCTACAACCTGATACGAAGCCACTCTTTATCAGTTATCGGAGGTGTTGCTTGAAGAGAATGGATCCTGGAGTCATTGACACTTACAAGGACACGTTGGACATTCTGTATTGGTCGCGTTGCTGTAGCTGTGAGTTTGTTTGTTGTCTCTGATATTCCATAAGCTCCTCTCTAACTCTTGCGGAATGCAGTATCTGCAATTGTAGTGATTTTTTACGATTATTGTGAGTGCATAAATATCAATTCGATGCTTCTGTTTCCCGGAAGGCTTACCGTCATCAGTTATCACATTTGATCAAGAACGCGAACTCATATGGGTATGTATTGATTTTGTTGTGCAGTGAGGCTTTCCGACCGTTTTCTACAGAATTCGAACTGGTCGTTCGGAAAAGTCATCTTTCTCGCTGTGAGCGGAATTCTTCAGCATTTGGTGTGGCTCTGATAAGTTTGTCTTCAGAGCCGATATGGCAATATTGCAGCAGCAGTGTATGTGCACAATAATTACAGTGATTGGATTGGAGGAACATATACTGACTCTGGCATGCGATGACTTCCTGCTCGTGCTACAGATATTTCACACTTTGTGAGTATTTTCGGTGTGCTTAGAGGATGCTTTCTGATCGCATCTTTAATCGTAGCCATATTTGACTCCGCTGTCTCAGAAGAGGTGTGTCATTGTCAATCCACACTCTTTTCTTTCACTGACACTGCTGATGGTACTGTAGTTGTAAGTTTTTCATACTCTCATACCCTCGTCAGGGAATACATGAATTCATGGGGTTTTCATGCTACACAGTTGTGAGTTTTCGTTTCTGAACTCCACACATTTGAATAATGCTTACAATTCGCTCAGGCGTCTCATTCTTTAGAACTACGCCTTATCTAGGAATCGCTTCTTTCGCTATGACTGAGCGTAGGTGCATTCTACCCCTCTCTCTTGTTACTGTGATAACTAAAGGAAAGGAATTCAAGTTGTGTTGCAGCTCCGAATATATGCAATGTATGGTCAAAGTAGAGCAGTGCTCATAGTTATGGGCGTGACCTTTGTAGTCGTGAAACTATGGGTTCTTATCCTACTCGGTTTCTTTTCAGTGAGCGTCAAAGGTGAGCACCTGCAATTGGAATTCACCATGTACACTGACCTTTCTCCAGCGACTTCGACCCCAGTCCCTGGCGTGGCAAACTTCTGTGTACAACTCAGCAGATGGCCGTACTATTACCTCTACTGGACGCCACTGCTCTTCCTCGAGGCGCTTCTGTTTTCGCTTGCTCTATACAAGGGCTATGAATGTTGTAAAAATGAGGATAAATCGACAGCGCACTTGAGCCGAACGATGACCTTCCTCGTCAAAGGTTCTGTGTGGTACTTTCTAACGTTAGTTTTTCTCCAGACTTCCTTATCTACTCATGCTTGAATTTAATTCGACTCTTATAGGATATTCTCTGTTTATACTGCGAACACTATAGTGGCAAACATACAGCACGTAAGTCTTTACTTGACTTACACAAGTATCAATCCTTCACAAAGTATTAACCTGTCTACAGAATCGTCTGCAACCCGTTCCAGAAGTATTCTCTGTAGCATTGTCAAGTATAATGTCACAACGTCTCATCCTCAGCGTAAGATCACGACTAGGCAATACTGTTCAATGTAGTACAGAGATGGTGGAACCCGCGATGGATGATTCTAAATTGCGTACGATGCACTTCAAGGAGCCAAGCATGCAGATGGATCTCGCTGGGTCTGACACGACACGCGTACATACTTACAGATTCGGGGAGAGAAGAAGTAGCAGCTCGTCTTCGGGGTCGAGAAAACAGAGGCTAGCTGGTGCAGAGACAACCAACTGGGGTTACGATAGAGAGGATTTACGAGGAACAACTTTGACTCAGCATTCCTCTTCTGATGTATAAACTTTTTAACTAGTTATTCTTATTTCGTATCAACAGTCTCCGTGGCTTCGTGTGTAAGTCAGTCGAGAAATCTTGCACCATTCTGAATCTGTTGAAAGGCGGATGTTTTCTTGAAGTAAGATTTTAGACTTTGGGATTAGGTAATGGATCGTCAGTGCTATGTACACTTTTGTGGACTGAGCCACGCGCGAGCGTCTTCTTTCACCTCAACCACTTCACCATGTTTGCTCTTTTTATTCAGGAGGGCGTACTTCATTGTCTCCTCTGCGTTCAGTGACCTGTATAGTCACTGAAAACAGCTTCTTATTTATGGTGCTTATGCTGCCGTATGAAATCAGTAAAGGCAACTGGTGGCTATTCACTCTTGTGATTCAACTTTTACTGTGCCTTTTACGCTTCCTTCAGTCCATAATTCACTTGAGTCGCTACGCGCTCAAAGAGTCTATTGGATTGTTAATACGTGCGTACTGCAAATTTATGCGAAGCAAGCAACTAATATTTCTCCTTGATTAGATTTGCGCTTCGGAAACCACGCGCGTTTAGATATGGCGTCCGATCACACCACTGACATCGAGCCTTCTATCTTTGACCTCGACTCGGATCTCGTCTTTCTGTCTATTCTCGGTACCTCAGTGCCCTCCAAAGTTCCACGACATCATCTAGTAACATCTCCTTCGGGTTGCTGCGCACATACATATGTCAAGTTTCGACAGGGATACGTCTTCTCACCAGGACCTCTTCTGAGCCCCTATCTGAGTAAATAGGTCAGATGAATCCAGGTTGAATGGAAGACCAAACTCGCCATCGGGTCATGGGTCATCGATTGGTTGCCCTGTTGGGTCGGTTTTCCGGCGCTTGGGCCAGTGGAGCGCTATCAAGGTTTTCTGCAAGCCACGAAGGATACCACGCATAGGCCCTGGAGCGGTTGGCGAGGAAGTCTGTGAATGACTGGTTGCTTATCTGTGTTTTACAGAGCCTCGCAGCTGGATTGCTTGCGTTCGAAGCGTTTTGGTCGAATCTGGGCAGTCAGGGTCGTCTGAATGGCTAACAATCGACACCGCCCAGCCTATTGACAATAAAACAGATCTGGCCAGTCGCATTCTGTAACAACCCTCCGAAGGCGCACAGTTCAATCAGGGCTAAGCGCACAATGCAGGCCGCCTGAGAAGCAAGGCGCCACGAGAAGAATCAAAGCGGGTCAAAGCGATACTGCATAGTACCTTTGTGTGGCTTCTCTCGTGCCGAAGGTGATCGTGTTCTGCTCTCCGATCATTTGGTGCTCTTGCAGCAGCTAAATCAAGCGGCGCGAGCTTTCATCATTGCCTCTTTAGGACACCATTAAAATATCAGCTTAGCCCCTATCCTATCTGGAGAGCAAGTACTGTGCCACGCATTGGATGGATGGGAGCCTCTCGCTTACAAGGAAGGCCGTGATTTGCACCTCCGCGGCCTGGTAATTCGCCTTGAAATGTGTCGTTAATGGGCTCGAACATTCTCTCTACTCATCGTAAGGATTTTGGGCTTCAAGTTGTTGTTGTCGACGTTGGTCAGTTATGACACGTAAACGCAAGGAGAACTTACGAAACAACCTCTGCTCCATCGTCTTGCTGGAGGTTCCCTTGATAAGGTCACAAACACCTAGCCACTGTCACATTCGTGCTGAAGTCCTCTCAAGCGTGAAGTGGAGTCATTCAGTGATCTAGCCATAAGCTCTGCATGGATACCTACACGATCTCTCCCCCCCTCGCTGGGCGATTACCCGGGTGGAATTGAACAGGACCTTGTGATCGCAGAGCTCTATGCGCCCCTTCTCGTCATGGAAAAAGAGACCCAGGAACATGGGGGCGTTATCTGGACGATTCAAAGGACGAAGAGCGGAATGCCACGCAAGCTCCCGAAGCTACTCGCACCCAGTCATCTTCACTCAGTCGAAGACCGGTTTACGAGAGAAGGCGGCGCAATGCACGAACCCCTGACACCGAGGGTCGAAGTATTTCTTGCTTCGAGTTGCAGTAGAGAATCGGGCCTGCGTAATTTCGGGATCCGGATGTTAGCAGGTCAACTTTTGTCTTGCGATGCGGTGCGACTGCAGATGGATGCGCTGGATACTGCGACATTGCGCGGACATTACTCCTGTACGTCGCATCGACAATTTTGCATCAAATCATTTTTAAGGGGTCTTCTGCGACAGATCTTGACGTTTGTAAGAGTCGAAGAGTATTGTCTGGTGAGTTCGTTGCGGAAGTATTGTATGCAGATATCCGATGGTTATGCCGAATGCAATTGCCTTTTAGAACGCTTCACAACGCCGCCACTTGGGGCTATACAGTCTACGAATAAGTCTGTCCCTTGAATGTTATGAACTCGGCTATGGATCGGTTCGCGTGGGGTTTTGAGATGCTTCGCGTCGGAGACACTTTTCGTTTGGACACAGTACTTTGACTAGGATAGGGGTGAAAGCGAGGACTCTCTTCGCTATCTGTATGTGCTGCTACTGTCGGTGACAGCGAACGTTGTGCTGTTCAGTGGTGGGGAAGCCAGCTGATTCGCATTCGTAGGCTTCCTCTATCGTATCTTCGTTCCCCTTTGTGGATGCCAGTCTTCGATACGGTCGGCCCTTTCCCTTGCATTCCGTCCTCCCCCATGGCACATGAGCTCTTCGCGGTCGTGTTTACAGAAGAAGTCCTAGAATCGTGGATCGTGCTGGCCAGTCTAATTTTGACAGGTTAGGACTGCTTATCCTGTTCAATTGAACGGTCCTCGAATCGTCAACGTCGTCGGCGGAACTAAGTTAGGCCACCTCTGAGGAACAGCAGACGTCGAGATGGATTCAGACTCGGTGCTTTGGACACTCGGCATACCTTGCTCGTCTTCCCCTTCGGCCTGTCTGTTATTGCTTCAAGGACAAAGTTCCGCGCAGACATTGCCTGTTATGGATTACTCCGTTTCGGAGGCGCATGGAGAGAGGACTTTCGATTGCTGGCTTGACCTGTATTCACCCATCGAGGGTGTCCTGGACGAGCTGAGATGCTGATTCACCCAGCGGTTGTCTTTGGCCCTTGTCCTCTGAAGATCGGCATCTCCGTTTGCCAGGGTTGAAGGGATGTGCAGTTGCTGATCTGCGTTCTGAGGCGCACCCCAATCGCGATCCTCTCTTACTTGTAAAGTAGGCATCTAATTGTTCTCTCCGTTTTTAGGATATTGGGAATATGGATTATTGCGCAAGCCCGATCGTTTCCGCTAGCTGACCTACCTCGAGAGTATGCTAACTCGATGAGGCATGCGGTAACTTGAATCTTAGCTTTGAATTCAACAGGCCTGGCTTGAGATCGGATGAGATCTGTATTGACATTTACCCTGTGCCAGTGGGCCCGCCGGTTGCGCCAAGGCGCCTCCTTCAGGACGTGGACTGCCTTTGATTTTGTGATTTGTATCACTATATGTATTGGTGAAGTTCGTTTCTATTCATTTGAGGTTAATGGGGTCAAGTATACAGTTTTGTATTTACTCTATTTCTTCTACCGAGAAACTGCTCAGGTCAGTCATCCTTCCAAACGTAACGGACACCGACGGAAGTGGAGGATGGTGAATGGGGGTGAGTCATCGCGAGCACCCGCGAATGTTCAATGTACTGATTCCGGCGGGCCGTGTTTCCGGGCTCTCAGGCTGAGCTCGGAGCATTGAGAAGAGGTCAAATGGGATACAACATTGACGAGCCATGAGCCATGAGTCCGCATGCAAATGTGTCTATTCCGATGCTTCTTTTGATGTCCTTGCAGTTCTAGGTCGTTGTTGTCTCCCACGTGTGCTACCGCCGGATTATCAGGTCGAAGTACCGCTCTCTTGCCGCCCGACGGGTTTCCGTTTATACTGGGATCTTTGATTCGCATTGATGCTGCGGACCTGCGTGGATGGATTCACGGGAAAAGGATCAGCGGTGTAATTAATCATAATTAATTTTAATTTTTCGCCAGCACGAATAATTTAAGAAGTGAAGGCGCCGCCGAGGCTGTGATTTGACTGCTCGGGATCCTCTCACGAAACGCCCAGTCAGACTTGGAGGTTATTTATAAGTGGTGTGTTCCTTTAAAGATGCTGATAGTCGAGGGATCATGGGATGGGAAGAAGATATAGAGTACAAACACATTTGAAGCAGCTTCGGCGCAGTCGTCTTCGGGTTACCCGTCTAAGTATAACAAAGTGTTGTTTGGTGATGATTCTAGATCTAGAGTTGTCAAGGTGGATGGGTTAGGCAAGCGGATTGGAGACGTGTGAGCTCGATTGATTCCTTCAAGAGTGAATACATATAGACTTGGAAGTTCGGGCGAAATAATGAAGAAGAGCACAGCTGGTGATGAGGGATGCGTTATTCTGAGACGCTGATTTGGATTGTTGTGTAGGCATGAAGGAAGTGGAATTGTTGATATTGCACAGTGGAGATTAGTGTGACGTCATATTAATACAACGGCAGCATGCGAAGATGTTGAAGTGTTGATTGACGTAGGTACAGTAGGCCGGCTTTACAACATTGAACGGTCATGGGTAACTCGAAGGAAGAGATACTCGGGTGGATTGAGTGGATCGTCCGTGGAGAAAGATAGTGACTGATGGGCGTGGTTCTTCACTGGGCTTAGTGCTCCCGGCCGGGGAAAAGAACCGCCCATCGTGCTTGTTTTCATAACACATGTCCCCGGCCCCCGCACACGCGTGAGACGGCGGCGTCCTCGAGAACCTGCTCGTCGTCGGCCACGTCGGGCGCGTGTGTATGCGCGTCGCCGCAGAGTTGGAGCGCGTTCATCTCCTCGGCAGTGTCCGAACTATAGACGCGTTCCGTAATTTTCGTGAAAGCCAACCTTCCTGACGTCGACGACGACGACGCGCCTCACTGCCCGCCGTCGCTCTCTCGGGACGCGCGCGACGGTCAAGACTGAAGAGAGGACTGAGAAGAATTGGCTCCGGCTGTTCTGCAGACGCAGCCGTATCAAGAAGTTTCCTGTTGCTGAATTTGATAAACGCATGCCCGTTCAGATACTACGTCACCTGGACCCCTCCCCCGGCGTCTCCAGCTCGCAATGTCCGTATCAGTCCAACAGGCCTCCTCTCCAGGCGCAGGCCCGAGCTCAAATCCGCCATCTACCTCCACACCTGCCCACGAAAATCATCCGCCAAAGACATTCAACAGGCGTCTCCGCGACTCCATACAGAGTCTCGCCGGCGCACGCACCCCCAGGTCAAAACCTGCCTCTGCCACCGCGACGCCGCGCCAGAGCGTGGACGAGCCCATGTCCGCGTCCATCCTCGCCAGCGCCAGCGCAAAGTCCAGTGCCCTCCTCCGCGCCCAGCCCTTGAGGCACAAGCACAGCGCCAGCGACACCCACATCACCTTCGTCGACAGGGAGAAGGGCAAGCAGCGTGCGTCCGCCGAGGCGATGCCGGACGAGAGGGAGACCGTGAAGAAAACGAGGCAGAGCGGTGGGGTCGTCTCAGCGGGCTTGAGGAAGCTCGAGAGCAAGGTCAATCTGCGCAGGTTGGCGAGTCGCGAACGAACGCGCCAGCAGCCGGAGATAACGGACACGGGCGCGGGCCCGTCTACATCAACCACCAAACGCACAAAAACAAAAACGAAAACAAACGAGGAGGGCGGCACTAAAACTAAGTCTAGATCTACGTGGTCTCTCTTCTCACCTTCACTATCGCAGGCACCGTCAACGTCGACGACAGATGCAGACACCGCACAGTCCTCCCTGTCCTCGTCGTCCTCGCGACCCACGCTAGCCGCCGGCGACACCGTGCGTGCGGACGATCGAACAACACGAGCGAGAGCGGCACCGCCGTCGACTGAGCAGCCGGCGGGACGCGAGAGGAAGATCAGCATATCGACGCCGACGGCGCTCTCACCGCGGACGTCGCGCGAGGGCGAGCGTGTGCGCACTCGAGACCGGGAAGAGAGGGAGAAGGAGAGATTAAGAGAAAAGGCTGCACGTCCACCCACTCCGCCGTCACCAAGCCCCCCTGCACGCTCGACCTCACGCCCGAAATTCACATCCCCCTCGTCGCCGTCACTCTCCCTGGCGACCAGCGCGACGCCGACCACGTCACCGCAGAGCTCGCCCGTGCGCACGCGTAGCCGGACAGCGGCCCCTGCGCCCTCTGCGTATCCGAATCCCTCTGGCCGATCTGCCTCTGCCAACGCCAGCACCAGCGCCAGCTCGTCGACCCCTAGCCTGCCCCTCCAGCCGTCCGCACCCGCTCCCACCACCCCCACTCGCGCAAATAGCTCTGCTGCAATTCCGACTCCGGCCCGTCATGGGGCCTCTTCCCCCGTCACACCCACTTCGCCAACAGCAACTACGACGTCAGCCCGGACGGCCTCTCCCACCCCGCATCCCCTTAAAAGCAGGCCCAGTCAGTCGCGTCCCCCGCTGAGCCCAAGCCACAACAGCCGCCTGCGCTTCCCTGCAGCCTCGTCGAGCGTCACCCACCTGCCCTCGCTCGATTCCGGGCTCGTGTCTTCCTCGCCGACAACGACAGCGCCGGATGCGTTCGGGTCCTCGTCGTCCTCGGGAGGGGTCAGTATTAGCAGTAGCGTTGCGAGTGGTCGCCCTCCCGAGAGGCCGGAACGACGACGTCCGTCCCTGGGTGCAGCGGGTACGCCGATGTCGGTCTCTGGACGCAGCACGCCGACGGGACGCACGACGCCCACGGCAGGCGTGCCGTCCCATGCTGCACCGACGAGCAGCTCGCGCGCGCGCGCAGACTCTGCAGCGGAGCGGGCGAGGGAGAGAGAACGAGACAGGGAAAGAGACAGAGAGAGAAGCAGAGAGAGGGAGAAGGCGGGAGCAGCTCTTTATCAGCAGTCGCGTTCCCGGGCGTCTGCGTCGACAGGCTCGCTCGCTTTAGCGGCGGGCGGTAGTTCGGGTACTGCGTCGCGTCCGGACCGCTCGCGCTCGCCTTCGCAGACGAGAATAGCTGCTGCTGCTCATCATCATCCGCACACGGCCGCCCTCGCGCGGAGAGCGACGTCCCCCACTCCTGCCCCCGGGCGCATCGCTTCGGCGTCTGTGCCCCCTGTGTACCGCGATACGATTCGACATGCGTCAGAGCTGCTCTTGCGTGAGCTGGACGTCCCGAGACCGATCGCTTCGTCCTCAGGAGGGGGCTCGTCTGTGCCGAGCTCGCCGATCTCGCCGACGTTCTTCGTGCCGGCGTTGGCGTCTAATGCGCAGGGGCAGGGGCTGAGCTTGGAGGTTTGGGAAGAATGCCAGAGGCGGTTGGCCCCGCTTTCGAGGGCGGCGCGGACGTGGTCGCGGATCGGAGGCCCGCATAGTATAAGCGCGACGAACTTGAATAGCCCGAGCTCGACCAGTGTGAACGTGAATGACCCTGCGCATTTGACTTCGTCTACCGCATTCGCGTCCGGGGAGGAGCGGGAACGGAGGCAGTTTGTGGCGGCGGTGAAGGATGGATATGTGCTTTGCCAGTGAGTACCAGTGTGTCCCTGTTTGGCCTTTGTTTTGCTTTTTTTTTCTTTGCCGTGACTCATGAACTCATTATTAGGCTTGTGAATAAACTGCGGCCAGGCACCATCGCGCGTGTCGACCCACTCGAGGACGGGTTCAAGTCGTCGTCGAACGCGACAAAGTTTCTGGCGGCGGCGACACGGGTATTCAAGGTGTCTGCGAACGACCTGTTCGAGCGCGATGACCTCCTGCAGAGCCAGGGCCAGGGTGCGACAGGCCCCGAGGGCGCGTATCGCGTGGCCCGCTCGATTATCGCAGTCATAGTGCGCGTGGGAGAGGGTGCGGAGGCCGCGGAGAGGGCTGCTGGGAAGGTTATGCACGGCAGAGCTCATGGGGAGACTTCTTCGACCTCGACCGCGACGCGTGCCTCTGCTCACGCGAACACGAACGTGAATAGCCCGTATGGGACTCGAAGCAAGGCCGCGTCAGCGTCCACGCCGAACCTCTCGACGCTGCAGCGCTCTGTGTCGCCGACACCGACACCGACAGCTGCGAAACGCTGGACGCCGCCGAGCCCGTCCTTGCCCACCGTGCGCTCGAACAGCCCAGCTGAGGACAGTGCGGAGCCTGTCGCTTCCACTAGGGGACGTGACTCGACTTCGGCCCCTCCTGGGAAGGACGTCACGGACCTGTCGGCGTCTGGCTCATCTGGCAAGACCGCGAAGACGACGACGGTCGCGCCTGCACCGCTCCCAAAGTCTCCGCCACCACCACCGAAGAAGGATAGAGACAGAGTTGTACTCCAGCCGTCGTCCCTGCCCAACGAGTCTGCGCTGGTGACGGACTCGGAAGACGACTCGGACGCCAATGAGACGTTCCACGACGCAGAGACTATTCCTGACAAGGTGCATCTGCCTATGGCCACGGGCACTCCAGTTTCATTGACTTCGACGAGCCCTACGTCTCGCACGACACGCATGAGCGGACCGACGTTGAATGCAGTGCGTCCGCTTCCGCCGTCGGACCCTATGCGCACATCGGTAGCGAGTGGGACGACGCAGACGACCGCGACGACCGCGCAGTCGTCCCTCCTTGCGCCCGCGATGGGCTCCGCTGGCGATCGCGCGTCGGCGAATTTCGGCACGTTCCGGACGAACACGACGGTGGCGACGTCTGTTGCGGCGTCGTCCGACCTGCAGTCGCTGTACCGCGCAGACTCGAGCTCGATGGCGCCGTCGGTGTCGGAGGGAGGCTCGTACTGGGAGAGCGAATCGGCTGCGTCGGTGTCGGGCGGTGTGTATGGACCGTATGCGAAGATGCGTGACCGGAAGCCGAGCGAGGCGGCGAACAACGACCTGACGCGGGTGGCAGAGGAGGTGGAGGAGGGCACGTTGAACGCCGGGAGGGAGAGCAGCGGTGGGGGCGCGAGTGCTGCTGAGGTTAAGAGGCGGCAGGCTGCTGTTCAGCTCGGGAAGGGCAAGTGGCCGGATGATTTCATATCTGCGTTTCAGGCGCCCCCGTCTTCTCGGGCCATCAACATCAACCGATCGGGACAGGGACCAGGCTCGGAGCTCGAGAAGGCAGGCGCGAGCCCGCCGCACTCGGTGTCGCCGCCGAGGAAGTATGCGTACATAGGGGAGTCGCCACCCGCCAGTGGCAGTTTTGAGTCCCTCTCGCACTCGCCCCTCGGTCCGCGCCGGCCTGTGCACCGTCCAAGGCACAGTCTAGACGCACCTGTGCTTCTGCCCAAGGAAGCCGTGTACGGGGCTGCCGCTGCTCCTGGTGGTGCTGGTGGTGGTGGCCGTGGCGACCAGGGCCCGGGTTCGAGCGCCGACGCACTGGCGGCGCTTAATCCCCGAGTGCAGATTCGGCGGAATAGTTCCACAAACAGACATGGCATGTATATCCCGAGGAGCAACAGCGCGTCGCCGAGCCCGTCTGCGGACTTGAATGCAGCGGCGGCAGCGGCGGGGACGCGTGTGCCGTTCCCGCGTACGGTGTCGGGCGACCATACGGGCCCGAGTGCGCTGGAGGGCGTGTCGTCCGCGTCGCTGCTGCTGCACCAGCAAGGCCGGCTGGGCACGCGGGGGCGGTTCCAGTCGGAGGACGCGAGCACGCGGCGCAAGCCGCGCCCTAATTCCTTTGATGAGCTCGGGGGGAAGCCGAATCGGTCGAGAATTGAGAGTATGATCAGTTTAGGCGGGGTGTCGAGCAGCAATTTCAGCGCGAGTGACATTAGAAGCTCGATGGATGGGAGTGCTGTCCGGAAGACGCTGATTATCCGGGACGAGGGGCAGCCGAACACTCATTTCGTTAGTACCTTTCTTTTTTTTTTTTTGAACTCTTGTGCTTCGTGTCTTTGAGCTAGAGAGGCTAAATGATTGTGATGGGGCTAATAACGACATGAACGTAAAAACTAAAATATTTTTCTTTTTGATGATATTATTAGCAACTCGGCAGCTGCATTGGCCGTGGACAGTTTGGCTCGGTTTATAAGGCTTTGAATCTCAATACGGGTCAGATGGTCGCGGTGAAGCGGATTCGGCTGGAGGGACTGACCGAGGACGAGGTGAAGCAGTTAATGCGGGAGGTGGACATGGTGAAGAGCCTGCAGCACCCTAGCATCATTAAGTACGAAGGCATGTCCCGGGACAGCGACACCCTGAATATCGTCCTCGAGTGAGTCTCTAAACTAGCGTCTTGCGTCATGCGTCATTTGTGCTTTGGAGACTAATGCGGACTTAGGTACGCTGAGCTCGGCTCGCTTGGTCAGACGCTCAAAGCGTTCGGGAAGCTGAACGAGAAGCTGGTTGCGAATTATGTGATCAAGATCTTGGAGGGCTTGGAGTACTTGCATTCGAAGGATGTCGTGCACTGCGATCTGAAGGCGGCGAACATCTTGTCGACGAAGAACGGGAATGTGAAGCTCTCGGACTTTGGGGTGTCGCTGAATTTGAGGAAGGTGGGCCAGACGCAGAAGTCGACGGACGTGAATGGTACGCCGAATTGGAGTAAGTGCTGGGCTGTTTCGAACGACGTGTGGTTTGCTTGCCGCTGATGGCTGGATTCTTCTTATATTGTATTGTACAGTGGCTCCTGAGGTTATTGAACTTAAAGGTGCTTCTCCGGCATCTGATATCTGGTCATTGGGTTGTACGGTCATCGAGCTCTTGAGTGGGCGGCCGCCATATGCGGATATCCCTAATGGCTTGTCAGGTAACCATTTGTGGTTCGTCTAGTACCAGCTTATAGCGCTAATGGTTCATATCAATTTTAGTGATGTACCGCATTGTCGAGGACGAAATGCCTCCTATCCCGGAGGAGTGGTCTCCGGTCCTGAAGGACTTCCTGAGGCAATGTTTTCAGAAGGACCCCGCGGACAGACCGAACGCGGAGGTGCTGTGCGACCACGACTGGCTCAGGGAGAACTGCGACGTGCATCGGATCCTGAGGCCGAAGGACAGCATCCCGTTCCTGCGTCGCGTGAGCACGGACCTGCAGAATGCGGAGGTCGCGCGTCTGCTGGGCGCGTTGGACGTGCCGAGGTCGCGGTCGCGTGATTCGGACAGAGACGCGCTCGCGAAAGAGAGGTCCGTGTCGCCGGAGACGCAGGGCCTTCCGGCGTCGCCGGGGCTGAAGCGGCTGTCGAATGGGCCGGCGACGCCGCGTTCGGCGGAGATGGAGCAGTCGTCGTATGCGAGAGAGCACTCGTTCATCAAGACCACCTTTGAGAAACGTTCGTTGTTAACCTCGCTTTTGCGTAAAGCTGTTTACTGACATGTACGACTACAGCTGTTCGATGCAGAGTCTGTAACAGCACTGTCAACAAGAGGGGTGTTATGTGCGAGGAGTGCGCTCTGATCGCACATGAACGGTGCATTGGGAACGCCCCGCCAACCTGCGGGTTGCGTGCACAGCTGCTTCAATATGCCAGCTACTCGCCTTCGCCGGATTCGCCTAACCCTATCGATGTCCTCCAGCGGCTAACGCCAACGACTAGCCCGGGGGCGGTCGATTCTAGCACTGTGTTTAGTTCCAACGCAAGCTCGCCCGCGGTGGACGCGGAGGGGGTTGGGAGCGCTAGCCCCGCTATGCCGCCGCCGACGTCGTTCAAGATGTTCGGCGCCTTCCGTCGTTCGCGCTCGTCCTTGTCCGTGGACCCGAGCGCGCCGTCGCGGGACGGCTCGGCGGAGTCTGTGCAGACCCGCGCGGGGAAGAGCAGCCCGGTGATGCCGAGCGTGACGAGCACGAATGCGCGCCGTCCGAAGGTGCTGAGGAAGGGGGAGCATGTGCGCCCGCGCCCGCTGTCGGTGTCGAGTGACGGCGGGGGGACGACGCCGAACCGCTCGAGTCTGCGGAGTGCGGCGACGGGGGAGAGCGTGGATGCCAGCGACGAGTCGAGGTCGCATTCGCATTCGCACGCGCACGCGCAGTCCCAGTCGCAGTCACGCTCGCGAGGGCGGGGGGGAACCGTCGCGGTGTCGTTTGTGTCTGACTTTGCTGAGACGACGGACGCGGGCGGGACGCGGTACGCGCCGAGCCGGATGTCGATGGCGGTGTCCGCGGCGGACTCGCAGCCGGACTCTGAGTGGCAAGGGCAAGGGCAAGGGCCGGGGCGGCGGAGGGGCTCGCTGTATGGTGCGGGGTCGACTGTTGGGGAGGTGTCTGAGTACGGCGACGCTGAGGAGGAGGATGAGCCGATTGCGGCGCGGGAGCGGACGGCGGTGAAGAAGGGGAAGCGGGCGACGCACCCTGGGGAGAAGGAAAAGGGTTGTATCGTGCAATGACGATTTGCGATTGCATGAGGCTGGCTAAATCGTCGTTTGTCTTTTCTTTTTCTTTTCATTTTCAAAATTTAATCCTTCTCTTCTCTTCTTTTCCTCTCTTTCTGACTCTTGACATACAGCTGGGACTTTCGTATTTCGCTTCTCCGTGTACACCCTTTTCCTTTCTCCTGTCTTTCTTTCAATATCTTCTCTCTTGTCTTCCCAGACGTATAATCCCTGGACTATAAACGCTCCTTGGCCCCTTCGATCGATGAAACCCCCCCTGCATTGT